>OZ024909.1:24656743-25269243 GCA_964017125.1 Flabesymbios commensalis | reverse complement strand
TTACAGACTAACATCCTATCAAACAGGAACCATTTGTACAACACGTGTACAATGTTGGACCAAAGTCGAAGACGTTGGGCCGACGTTGCACAAATGTTATACAAATGTTTTTCTGTTTGCTGGGATCATGCTGAGAATCTTGGCAATTGTTCCTTGTGGGATCGAAATTTGATGTGAAGATTACCCAGCAAACACGAGACGCTCATCCAATGTTTTATGTGACTGTGTACATAATAAGATCTCCATTTGCAAAGAAATATACATGTATCTGAAACACAAGTGATGTGTGAAAATGAAATGAAATGAATCGGGCTTTAGGCCACCTTTGTGCACATATAGGCTAAACTGGGCCAGGAGAACCTCCTGAGGATGGTGAGATGATTGAGATGACACCGTCCTCCAGACACAGGATTCGAAATTCGAGCCCTGGCGGTCTGAGGCCGAGCACGCTACCTCTCGGTCACGGAGGCTCCCCACAATACTAACTTTCACACGTGGATGGGGAAGAAACAATTTTGTTTCTTTCAAACCGCCGAGACCGGGAACCGAACCCCGGACTCTGGCGTGAAAGGCAGCGGTGCTAACCACTACCCTAGGGCCCCCGCCCAAGTGATGTGTGAATATTGAATTAAAACTAAAAAATAAACGTGGGCTGAAATAAGTTAATGTTCAGGTGTAGGCCTATATAGGGTCACATCTGGCGACGTCGTTTTTGTGCACCAAAGCATACAAATTGACATAAAAATCATACTAGAAATGAATTTGCACCAGAATCATGTGCTTAGTATTTTTTTAACTAATACCCTCCAGTACCCTCTATCCCAATACTTTAAGATCTGTCCCATTGTCCACGTTCCAATAAAGTCATCAAAATGAGAGCATGACGTATCATCCCAGCAAACACAAAACATTTTGTGCAACAACTGTACAGAGTCGGCCCAACGTCTTCGACGTTGGACTAACATTGTACACATGTTATACATATTTTCGCATTTACTGGGATATGACCCATCTGCGGTACACGTTAATGTGATGTGTTTTGTATGTTATGCACTTTAACAATACAGTAAGCACATGGCTCGCACCAAATACGAGGAATTGAGCGGACGTTGGGTTTGAAGTCGGGACAGCGTCGTAGACCATGGACTAACACTAGACCAAAATCGAGCCAATTCCGTGTTTGTTGGGCAGCTCCCAGTGACGTCCCACACCTTCCTCATGACTACCACCCCCCCCCCCCCCCCTGGTGCGCGTCGACTGCACTCACACGCTCGTAAATCAGTTCACTGCGTTGTTAACACGTTCTCAGCACGTTTGCCTGACGTGTAACAGTTAGCAGTCCTGGGAACGTGTGAATGTCAGAATGGAAACGACGTGCGAGAGATGCGCTAGGCTCGTGTTCATATCATTTTCTAACGGCGACACCTCGACCCGTATTCTCGTACAAAATGCGATATATCGTAGGCTTCGGACTGTACGATATATCGTAACTAGTACGAGAATACGGCATATGGAGTTCTTCAAATGAAAACCGTTAACTGCCATCACGATACCTGTAGGGCCTACCACAAGATCAGTAATCCCCGCCAAGGAAGATTATGTTTTTGGCCGTGTTGGTTTGTGTGTCTGTTTGATTGTATGTTAGCAGGATTCCTGGTCGTATTGGTTTATTTGTCTGTTTGCTTGACTGCCAGCAGAATTACTTACAAAGTAATGAACAAATTTGCATCAAACTTTTACCAGAGGTGTATCTGTGGACAATGAACAACCCATTTAGTTTTGGGGATGATCAAAATTACGGTCCGGATGAAGGATTCGGATTTCTATCCGGATGCCGGCGGAGGTTTGCAGTCTTTGACTAATTGTCTAGTTGTAGTGTTGTATTCACGTTACCAATACAGGTACAGGTTTATCAAATCCTTGTTACATCTGGCCAATATATTGAGTTTTGTGTGGAACTACTTCGTGGGTCGTGAAGTCCCATTACACGGCGCCAGCCTGTAGACCTATTACTGCATTGCTGAGTTCACCCATCTTATCCAGTCAAGTGTAGACCATTAGCACAAATCACTTCATAGAAAATTGTTGAAAATGATATTACCGTGCTTACGTGGCATGATGACATCGTACTCAGCCACTGCCAGACAGTTTCGTGTGTGTGACACACCGTAATTGGCTGTGCGAAATCCATGCATTTTAAAGAGGGGAGTGGTACTATCTAGAGTACTGCGATAGGCCAATCAATTGGTGTTTTGAATTGAACAAGTGAAATAGACACACAACAATATTTTAGTGTGTAAGCTCACCCAGCATATCGCTAGCCAGTGTATGCTACACACAAATAGAGAGTGATGAGATGCAGGTCATGAATGAATAACCAATGATTTCCCCCATGGAGAGTGAGTAATGGGGTTTTACGTCACGTTCTACCCTCTGAAGCAAACTTTTGTTAGACAGAATCCCGAAATATGCTTACTCTTTTGTAATGGCTTCATGGTACGACTATATTTGCACTAGTTAAAGGCTGCACCAGGGGGCTTTAATCTGATTGGGTTTTTTTAACTATTGCCTATATCTTTCTTACCCCTTTTGTCAAAAATATTAGAAAAACATGTATCGTTACACTTTTATAAATATCTTCAACACCAAAAACTATTAATTGATAGTCAGTTCGGATATCGCAGAAATCAATCATGTCAAACCGCTCTTATAACTTTATCAGAAAAAATCTACCAAGCCCTTAAAGCAGGGGACTATTTTGGATTAGTACAGCTTGACCTAAGTAAGGCTTTTGACCTTGTAAATCACTCACTTCTGCTTCAGAAACTCAAATTATATAATTGCCGTCCTACAGCTGTGTCATGGTTTCAATCCTCTCAAATAGATCTCAAATCGTTTCTGTCGACGGTATCAGCTCCACACATAATTACATGTGGTGTACCACAAGGTTCAATACTAGGTCCCCTTCTATTTCTTTTTAATATGAATGACCTCCCTCTCTACTTCAAAAGCTGTAGCGAAGTCCTATATGCTGATGACGCCACATTGACCAAAGCAGCTTCAAATATAGAAATAATTCAACACGATTTATCCAGTGATGTACATTGTGCATTTGAATGGTGTTTAGATAACGCCATGATCTTAAGTCTTCCCAAATGCGTTTCTTTGCTGATCGCTTCTAGTCAAAAGTTAAATAAATATCAAGATGTCAAACTGAATGTAAATATTAATAATGTTGATCTTCCATGTGTAAGTAGCACTAAAATATTTGGTTCCCACTTTGATTCCAACCTTTCTTGGAAGGAACATGTTGCACACATAAGAAAGAAAATATCTAAAAACGTATACTTATTGAAGCGTATCAAAGGATTTTTGCCATTAGATGCCAGAATATTATTCTACGATAGTTACATCCTGCCATATTTTGATCATTGTAGTATAATATGGGGTACTTGTCCAAAATATGTAATGTCAGATTTAGAAAAAATACAAAAAAGGGCAGCCATGGTAATATTGGACAAAGACATAAACACAATAAGCCACATCCTTTTCTCTGAACTTCGTTGGATGCCTTTAACGGGTAGAATAGACTACCACAGGTAAACACAAGGTAATAAATGCCTAAATAACAAAGACAACCAAGGTCTCAGTGAATTTTTTCAATATAATAAATATGTTCATAATCATAGTACTAAGGCTTCTAAATCAAACAATTTACATGTACAGAAATGTCACAAAAAAGTTTTGCTTATAAGGATGTAAACTCCTGGGACAAAATACCCGATAACATCAAAACCGTATCATCATTAACAAGCTTTAAAAAGTTATACACTGAACATTATTTCGGTAGATAACTACCATTCTGATGTCATGTAGACTATATGTACACATATATCTTGATGTTTTGTTATTGTGTATTTCCTTTTATTTTTTGCCTTCCTATTTTTTAAAATAGATTATATACGTTAAATATAGGCCTATATGTATGCAAATGTGTGTATGTATGTATATATATATGTATATATATATAAATATATATATATATATGTGTAAGCATATATATTTCACATAGTTTCATATATGTTATGTAATTAATTCTCATTTTTGACATTTGAACACAGTATGCTAGATGTAATATGTTGAATGTACATACTGTATATATGTGTTAGAGGGCCCATTGCAAATTAGCAAATTATTCTTGCTAAATGGTTATCCTCTTCAAAAAAAGTTATTATTATTATTATATTGTAAACATATTTATTTCACTTGGATAATTTCCCAAATAGTATAGCATTAATCACTTCACTGAGCCCCCCACTGCAGTGTCTCCCCACCCCGGCTCGCTTGGCTGAGTGAGAATGAGAAAAGACAAGACACCACAATTATCTCACAGCAAGTGGCTAATTTCCAATTGACATGTCCAGTGTAACGTACGCCATGCAGATGCAAATTAATGGTCTGACGCTTAGCCAATGAACACTTCCGGATTATATGTGGTTTGAATGGTAACCCAAGACGTTGTTCTAACATTTAACCCACCTTGGGCAAGTACAAGTACATCGCGTGTTTGTTGGGCCCATACAATCTAAGATAAGTGTCAATGAAGTGGCCGTGTGTAACATTACGGAGTGTAAGGATCAATCTATATCAAATATAGCACGTAACGTCCCAAAGGGTGTTTGTGACAGCCGATCACTCATTATATTTTCCCAGCTCTTCTCGACGATATTAATCCTTCCTTATTCCACGCGATACGATTCAGGCATTTCTCTTACCTGTATCCTGGTCTCTGCTGGGGGTATGCGATATCTAAGAGACGTGGATTCGATGTTGGCTTCATGCCGGGCCAGTGTGGTAAACGGTTGACGAATATGAAACCAACAGCGACTCAAAATCTCATGTTTCCCGGGTACAGGTTGGAAAATAAATTAGACTGGAATAAATAATATATTCAATGAACCCGTTTTGCAGATTAATGCTCGTGAATGATTGTATGTGTCTCTTAATCCTTTATAGAGAACTGGTTATTAGCAGCATAAAGTAAAAAAACGCACATTTTGTTCAATGGTAATGGTCTAGCTATCTGGCACGGTTTTCCAGTTATTACACATATTGAAGTCAGAAATGGCCGCAGGTCGGCCATTTTGAATTTGATCAAGTTGAATTTTTTCATGGTATATCCCTACATGAAACTGCCCATTTTGTTCAATAGTAATACGCATATTACAAAAATAATGGCCGATAATGAATTTTGGCCGCCATGACCTAGTTTCTGTCCGAATCTTGCCCGATTTCAAACTCATCTGAGTTATTAGTGAAATAGATATATGGTATACATTTTGGAGCGATACATCAAAAACGTTGAGTGATTCGAGTTAACGGGGAAATTTGTCGATTTGATCAAATTAAAATTTTCATGGTATATTCCTACCTTAAACTGTACATTTTGTTCAATAGTAATGGTCTAGCTATCTCTTCCGGTTTTCTAGATATTACGTATATTAAAAAAATAATGGCGGATGATCGGCCATTTTGGCCGCAATTACCTAATTTCTGTCCGAATCTTGCCCAATTTTAAACTCCATCCGAGATATTAGTGAAATGAATATATGATATAAATATTGGAGTGATACATTAAAAAATGTTGAGTGAATCGCGTTAACGAGAAAATTTGTCGATCGGACAAAAGTCAAGGTGATACGGGTCACAGAAAGGTCAAATGTAAAATTAGTCAAGCTTTAGTCATAATTAACCTGTATGTGAAGTTTATTGTGCATTCCACTTACGAAAAGGTGTATCAGCCACTTCGTGAAGTGGCAGATACACCCTTTCATATCCAAGGGGACGAAGGTATAGTGCTAAAAGTGGCGGACAGACGAATGGACGGACGCGCCCGATGACGAATATAGGCATCCGCAAAAAAAATTGGCTGAGGCCTAAAAACGCATGCCACATCGTTCTTAACAGTTGTTTTTCATCACACTATGAGTGCGTTGAAATATCTCCCTTGACAGCAAAACTAAACAAAGTTTGACTTCATAGAATGATAAAATTGGGCATATCGAAAAACCATCCCAGGTAGCAGGTATTATCAAGTTTTGGTCTAAATAATGTGTTAAATTCTTCATATGCAGTAATAGTATTAAATAGCATAACATGAAACACGGGGTTGACATGGTTGAAAGGCATAATTGGCAAAATATTGCAAACAATCAATTAAATGTATTGCTTATGGTATCAAAACATCCACATTGTATTGGGTGTTAGGTAGCAATATATGTGACACAGCTATATGAGTCAGGTGACATTCTAGCCAGTACTTTCATTATACAACTAATACCATATCCTGATATAATTTTCTCTCGTATGCCTACATGATTTAAGTAAGTTAAAGGTTAAAGTAAGTTATAAATTTTCATATCACACAGTTTCTTTGCCAAAAGCCACGTGATGAGTTACAGTTACTAGCTGTGGAAAATAACATTAATTCAGTGTACTTTTGTAGGTAATAATGTTGCTTCGACCATGAAAAGTCCAGCTCACAGATCTTCTTAGACACTTCACAATGGATTGTGCGTGTAACTTTTGCACACTGACTGCGTCCAAAACTTACATACAATATTGCCCGTTGAATGTATAATTGACAAATAACGAACCTGGTACTTCGAGACATATTTTATATAAGAGAATAATATTTAAGTTGCTGTTGATTCATGTTATATATAAGCTTGGTGTATATTACTATTGGCGTCTTTTTCAAAACACATGCTTGCAACAATATATTGCATTTTACCCAAACTGTGAGAGAATATGGCCTATGTAAACTTGCATTGTTTTTGATGCCAGAATATTGAAATATGATTAAACGTTTATTGGCTAATAAATTATCACTTTTGTCATTAAACTATGTACCGTAGTTCAGGGTGTGTAATCATATATACTCCACAATAAAAGATTTTAAATATATTTACACCATAATTTGGTTATACACGCTCCATCTAGCCATGTTCCAAATTAGGCTCTATTGTATATTTCTATCAATTCAAATCTTGGTTAAGTTTAGAGTTAAGGAAACTATGTCAGGGTTAAAATAGTATGAAGACAAAAACGCATGTTTTGATCACTGTTGTATGATATTTTGACTTTTACTGACCTTTACAACTTCGTAATAGCTACAATTGTTTTTTATGATAAATATTGCCGAATGAATAAAACATTTTTGGTAGCGAAATAGGTACATTTTATTGATTATTAGCGAATACATTGACAATTATGTCATTCTACTCTATGTGGCATATTATGCCCGGTTGGAACAAACCAACATTAAAACATTATATGATAATTTGACTATACACACTATCTGGGTTTGTTGTATAGGTTCCCTGTCATTGTCCCATCTATTCAAGCCTTGGTTAGCTCTGGTTTTGAGCAAGAAGTATCGAAGTAAAAATGAAATGAATCGGGCTTTAGGCCACATTTGTGCACATATAGGCTAAACTGGGCCAGGAGAACCTTCTGAGGATGGTGAGATGATTGAGATGACACTGTCCTCCAGACACAGGATTCGAGATTCGAGCCCTGGCGGTCTGAGGCCGAGCACGCTACCTCTCGGTCACGAAGGCTCCCCACAATATTGACTTTCACACGTGGATGGGGAAGAAACATTTTTGTTTCTTTCAAACCGCCGAGACCGGGAACCGAACCCCGAACTCTGGCGTGAAAGGCAGCGGTGCTAACCACTACCCTAGGGCCCCCGCCCAAGTATCGAAGTACAGACAACGTGATGACAGTCAAAATTTGGCAAACTGTCGTATGCTGTTTGGACCTTAACTTACCTTTATAAGACAAAAGGTTTTTTTTCTTCATATATATAGCTCAATATGTAACTTACGTTTTGATGTCAGAATATTTACTTTTTAACGACTGTTGATAAATATGTGGCAAATTTTGTCACTCATACTCCATATTTCAAACTAGGCCATGTACTTCTCCAGATTGAAAAAACATATAATTTCTATTATTACCAATATGTGTCTTTCGTTCTATTGAGGTTATTCTAGATGCTTTATTCTATTATGCCATCAATTTAAACCTTGGTTAGTTTTATTATTTAACAGCTGACATAACAGTACAGATGGCATGAGGGCGAAACATTTGCTAAATCACTGTGGCATGCGGTTGTGACCTTTGTTGACCTTCATAACTGCTTTTCTATCTATATATTAAACATTGAAAACATTACTTCTTGGTGCCAGAATCTTTAAAATTGACTAAGTATTGACAAATATATTGTCAACTATGTACACACCCTACCCTACAATGCCCCCTAAAAATAATTGATACCACAATTTGATTGCACACACTTCCTGGGGTTGTACTAGAAGGTGAATACTATCATCCTATCAACTCAAACCTTGGTTACTTTTGGTGTTGAGATAAATCCGTTTTTTAACGTCTTTGAGGAATTCGCTCCTGGAATAATGAGTCTGTGTGTGTGAATATTTCTTTACGTCGCTTTCTGCACTATCATGGCAATATCGCAACAGAAAAAAAATGAAATGAATCGGGCTTTAGGCCACCTTTGTGCACATATAGGCTAAACTTGGCCAGGAGAACCTCCTGAGGATGGTGAGATGATTGAGATGACACTTTCATCCAGACACAGGATTCGAAATTCGAGCCCTGGCGGTCTGAGGCCGAGCACGTTACCTCTCGGTCACGGAGGCTCCCCACAATACTGACTTTCACACGTGGATGGGAAAGAAACATATTTGTTCCTTTCAAACCGCCGAGTCCGGGAACCGAACCCCGAACTCTGGCGTGAAAAGCAGCGGTGCTAACCACTACCCTAGGGCCCCCGCCCATATCGCAACAGAAGGAAGCCGGGACTATGCCCCACTCTTATCTCAAGGGTTCTTTATAGTGCTCCAGACTGTTCAAAGGCATGGGGTGTACAGTGCTGCCTATGGTACAATCATGAGTAAGTAACACGATATACCAATACCAAGCAAACACGAGTCGGTGGCTCAACATTGGATCGATGTCTCGTGTTTGTTGGGTATTAACCACTCCAGCAAACACCACACCTTGAATAAATGTTGGTTTAATGTTTGGTCAGTGTCACAGATGGTAGACCAACTTTAATACAACATCGGCCCAATGTGTCGTGTCTGCTGGGACTGACAGGGCCTCGGGGCTACAGTCACTTTTGCTGAATCCCCGCCTACAGGTCGTGGCATAAATGCTTCAAAAACGTCCGACCTTTCAGCTCCATGTAATATTAGCTGGCTTGTCGCCTTTCACTCGCGACGTGTGGAAGTTAATCACGATATTGAGCCTAGCTCGTACCCAGGTACACACCCACAGCTGGGGATTATGATGCCATTTAAGGGAGACGGACGAGCTGTGTCACGCAATATCCACCGTCTGAGTCACAAAACGAAGGTCTTAGCCTGTCGTCTACTTGGTGGGGCCTACTAAGCCTAAGGATTGTATCTGACACTTTGTAAAATGACAGATACGACCCTCTCATATCAAGTTCAAGTTCAAGTTCAAGTGTTTATTCTTTAAGCCTCACATGGAGGAATACAAGAAAATAACAGTGAATGTAATAAGCAAAACATACAACATAACACATAATAATGTATACATTATTATACAATCAATTACAGTTTTTTCACTTCACACTTTCTAAAATAATCTTATTGAAATTCGCCAAACTACGTAATTTTGTTTTATCATTCATTATGCGTTTGAATTTGGGTGCCGAAGGGTGTATATGACAATACTTCGGTAGGTATGTGCGTCTCTGATCAGCAAAAAATGGACAGTTAAATATATAATGAAATTCATCACCAATTTCTGACTGAGTACATTTAACGCATACTCTTTCAGATCTTGGGATGTTTTTATAAATGCCAGTTTCTACAGGTAATTTGTGATTGCTGCACCTAAAACGGTAATTTATACATTTTGCATTTGATGCTACATCATCTGTCCAAGTCTGAAGGTATTGATCCTTAAGTCTAGTTTTAAAAACCTTTTTAAAATATTCAAGTGTACGGGGTACCTTTTGATCTCGCCAAACATATCCAAACCCAGCAGACAATAAAGTAGATTTGACAAAAGATAGCCAGGGTGAATTATAAATACCTAGATTATACATTTTATACAATAAATTATACATTTTTACTGACAGTTTTGAAACTGGGTGACGAAATAGGGAAATACACGATACGTATCTGTAGGAGTCAAAAGGTGGAAGCTGAGTTTGATTTTCAATCGATTAAAGCAGCTCTAAAAATATACACAAATCTAAAGAAAATTCGTATAATGCCATGTACAAACAAAATTGTGTACAATATAGACCTACATCTTTTGCAACACATTATACCTCAATGACTCTTAGATCGTGGGATCCAGGGTACTTGAGTAAACATTGTGGGCTCACAATGCAATAACACTCATGCGCAGAGTGGTCAGTAAACGTCCACAGGAGTGGAAACACCGCGAACTAAATATTATGGTTCATTGAAGCATAAGGCCCTAGCTGCTTTAAATTCAAAGTCACCGACGTTAATTGGCGTGTGAATAAGAGAGATTGGGGTAATCCCCTTCAGCACCATTTTTTATGCCCAACACTAGGTCAACGGCATCAAAATATGGCACGATGCTGTGCTAAGATTTAGTCATCCTTCAAGTGGACGCCATCTTGAATAAGTAAAAATACAAATTAATTGACCAATAAGCGTGCTTTTAATCTAGCTATATTACTGAAACCAATATACATCACCATTAATACCTAATTAATTGATTATAAATAATAATGTTTTCCAAATAGAGATTACAGGGGCGTTCGCTAAAAAGCCTCTTGGGATAAAAGGGTTAAATATGTTTTCAAAATTGCTGGGGGTGGTCTATATAGCTTTACTGACCACGAAAATATTTGAAATGGTGTATTACACAAGAAAATCGAGCTAAAATCGATCATTTTATGCTATTTCTTAAATATGACTATACGGTGCGGCCATCTTGGACGCCATCTTGAATATATCAGAGTGCTTGAGGAGGATTTTCTAGAACATTTACTATGGCAATCTACATACATCTAGGGTTCTTTCATAAAAAACTCAGCTTGTTACGAGCTCTCTAATTGTCTTCCTTAATGCAATATTGCTGAATATAGGTCTCAAATGGCGGCCATTTTGCAAAACAAGATGGCGGCGAAAATGTGGACGTACCAACTTGCTTCCATCAAAATTCCTGTAGAGCGATATCTTAACTATTTGTGTGCAAAAATTCACAATTTTATCCAGAAGTGCACACCCAATTACCTAAGAGCCCCCACTATAGTGTTCGTTTGGGATTTATATCGTTTGGATTCTTATAGAAATGTTGATAAGTATGTGAAACAAATGAAAAATCTTGATCTGCGCGGGACACATTACTTCATACAAAAATGACTAGGCCTATTAAAATCTACCTGTCATCCCATAGAGCTCCCCTAAATCCAGAATATTAATTTGTGTTTTCCGGATCAAAAAAACGATGTTCTTTTGGGGGCGCATATGAGACCAATTTTGTTAGTGGGTAATTTTCTTAGACCCTCCCCCCCCCCCCCTCCGGAAGTAGGCTACTTACTCTGGTTCCGCCACTGAGTAATCATGTAAAAGATTACTGTAGGCTTTAACATGTTTACAAACGTTGAAGCAATGTGTGGGCAGAGTTTCTGTTAGTAGGCCTATAGGCTGTGATTATGACGTTACAGGAGGTAACGTCATAATCCCAGCCTATAGGCCTATAGGTCAACTTATATCACCCAGTAAACACGAGACATTGAACCAGCGTTGGATTAATGTTGGGCCAGCGTCGCAGACGATGGACCATCATTAAGCCAGCATTGTGTCATGATTTCATGTCATCATGGCCAAGCTGACCGCCCTGATAATTGCAGCACTAAGCTTTATGATCCCAACCTTTGTAATAAAACTATGGATCCGGGATACCATGTTACAAAGGAAGTTTGCTCTCCGTGAAGCATTGTTTCTAATTAAATGTGCAGCTGGAACCCTTTCATTTTGCTTATTAAATGCATAGTGTCTTGTCACAAAATAGTCATTATCATTGACATTATCATACAGACTTGTAGGATACATTGATCTAGTATAAGCTGTTTGTTTTTACGGTTGTAAATTATTTATAGGTTTAATCATGTGGTATCGCATATATACCACAGAGTAGGCTGTGGTGATATAAGCTCTAATATAGTAGGCCTATTATCGATATGGTAATATAATCAATTGAATTATTATCTCATTATTCATTAATGCATATTTAAGTATGCCTCTTCTGTTTTCATGGAAGTTTATTAGGGCCTACAAAATCTCCGTTTTGCTTAAATTGTAGACTCAACAACAAACTGTCTATCCATGTAGTTGTGAAATGATGTCCCTCGTGACGTCTCAAAATAATGAAATATGCTGAACTCAACACTGTACCTCAATACACATAGAAAACAAGAAAACAACGCTATTAAAGCTTTACAATGGAAGAAATGTGCTCTAATTTCTGAGCAGTGTGTTTGAAACCACCATCAATAAATCTTTAGCCAACCATCCGCGTGCGCCGTGCCATCACCCAAGCTAGCAATGTAATGATAAAGAGGCTCCTCTCAGAGCCCAGGGGCTGTTCTCTGTGGGAACAGGAGTTCAACCGATATCCGTCAACCATCAACCGTCAACCGTGTTTTTTTGTCTCATGCAATGGTATGATAGAGAGTTCACTGCTTTGGTATGTCACACAGAACGGCTTTCCCAGAGTCCCTGTTCTCTGTGGGAACAGGAGTTCAACCATTATCCGTCAGCCGTCAACCGTGTTTATGCGTCAGCCTGGATTGCAGCGATCTCATGATTCTACACCTGATCCTTAAAGCACTGTGTGTTTTCAAGTGATCTAAATGTTTTAACCGCCAGTGCCGTCATCCTAGTTTTGATCAAAGGGACATTAGTGAGATCATGCAGGTCTATCGATCTTGCTCGGTCATAGTAGGTTAGACCAAGTGCTAGACTAGTCTCATGCGCTTCAACTGTTCTAACTCGTTACTCTTATGTTATATAGGCTTCATTCACTCGTGGTGTGCACCTTCCAGTTGATTATCAGGCACCCCTGTCCATAACACATACAATGAGTGTACAACCACAATACAACGTTTGACACTTACAACGCTGAAATATTTGTGTATAGGCCTAACTCATGGAGAAGAAAGTTTTTTTGCAATTTGAAATCATTATAAATGTCTTATATATTTAGCTCTTCCCGCTTCATTTGAATACCTGCGTTATAGCTGGTCTACGTATAGGCCCTAATAAGTATTTTACTCAGTGCGGGGATAGACTTTAGACGTCAGAATCTGACCCGTGCTGCAGTTGTAAGGTTTCATCCTTGGTCACACCTAATCGCATGATTTTATGTCGCATGACTGCTAGATATCCCACAAATATATGACCAATCATCCATGCTTCTCAAAGGCTCCCACACAAAACAAAGACTCCCCGCGATTTCTTAAAATCGTGGCAGGTTTTATATAAAATCGCAGACAAGCTGGTTCTACGACGGCAGCATGTCATACCAGAAAGACTGTTACCGACTTGGCGCCGTCAGCTATAGCAGAGATCCTAGTGGTGACCGTCCAGGCCCCCTAGTGGGTAATCCGGAAGCAATATTTAGACATTACGATCGCATCTCAGGACATGCCACACCACAATGAGCATCTACAACAGCTAAGACAGGCCACGACTAAGACTGAATATGTTCAGTCCTGACGGTGTGTGGGAGCCTCATTTATGATATAGGAGACCAGTCACAGACATTGTGCCACCCTGCGTCGTCTAACCGGTCATCAGGTGAGCTCGACGAGTCACTTGACCAAGGCATCCAGTGGCACGTCCTGTTGCCAGATCTGCGATTAGTTGGTGTTTGCAATTACCCACAACAAGTTCAATCAGTCTTGCACTCTTTCTGCGATGTAACTGCGATTGCTACACTTGTTGCATTAAGATTGCAATATGGTCACAAGCTAGGTGTGACTGGGATTTTAACGTCATCAGTCGTAGCAGACGACGCAACAGCTAACGATCCGGTCGTGGGTGAATTGGATGATTGGACTTCCTGTGATTCGCACAAAATGCCGGATTATTAGCTATTGACTATATATCTGATATCTTTAATAATGATTTACACTCAGTAAAAACTGCCTCCACGGTACCCAAAAGAACACTAAGAGCCCTGCCACACCAGCCTACGCTCATCCTGCGACTGATATGCATGCGCTCCCGGGGTGGGCGTATTTTCACACAAGCTTAAATGTATATACTAATTGGCATATACCGGCTGGCGTGGCCCGTACTGTGGACAGTAATTGGTAACGTCACGTCAGTTCTGTAACCTTTTGTTTCAAGTTTAGACGTAGGCCTATGCTGTTTCATATAGGTCCAGACAGCCAGCCAGCCAACCGACCAGCCGGACAGCCAGTTTTGGGTCGGTTGCTGTATTAATTATAAACCGTATTATATTACTTGGACGAGCTCCCATGGTTATTGTGCATACAAAGGGCGTTGAGATGTGCCTTTAACCCCCGGCTGTGACATATGGCTGTGACAGTCAATAAATAATGTCTGCTAATAGCTTTATTGGAAACATCAGAAGGTCGGAAAGAAAGGCCGTGCTTGAAAAGCCTAATCACTCACCATATTGAAGAGCAATTAGTAGGCCTATATATTTCGTGTGGAGAAACACTGTCTTCGGATATTCAATATAATGAAATCATTGAGAAAATTATTCCCATGGATGAGAAGGCAGCTGGGATGTTTATTTTCAACAAATATCCTGCAATATCCAAAAACTGAGTTCGTCATGTTCCCATGCTTTTTGTTGTAAGGCCGGCATTTGTAGTCAAATATCATAGGTTTACCCTAATAACGTATATGCACTCAGTGGACAAAAGCTTTTTCACTCCCAAAGTGATGCTTATTTAAACAATGTTGAACACCTTGCATTGTATTACAGCATATACTTAAACCCTACTTCATTTCAGTTTAAACAATGAACAAATATATATTTATGGTGCAATAGAACATAATGAATGTAGCAGTTTATATGTTAGGTTAGCCACATTATAATATAATTGCGGCTGCTCTCCTGGACAAAGAGCAATACAGTGTTCTGATTTGTGTACAGGACGAGTAATAGGCCTAGGCTAGTAGTAGTCAGTTATTGCTTTTAGTCACTTTTCAGCACTAATGGTCATTTAGTATTCAATATTATTTATTTATAGTATTTATTTATAATTCAAAACTATTTTATTGTAATACAATAAAAACAGTGCAGGTTATTGATGAGATGAATGATGAGATGATGGCATGAGGGTGGGGTGATGAGGCATGGTGGATTTTTGCGAGTGTATTCCGTCACTCGCCCATATATAAGGGGTTCTGAGCATGTCTATGGGATTCACCCTCGGGCTAGCCCAGACGTCCAGAGACTCAAGTTTTTTCCTTACAAACATGGCTCCGCTTTCCTCGGGTCAAAGAGTCTTCAGAGTAATAGCCATGGGTAACATTATGTCATTTATCCCACGTGAGAGACATAATGTCAAGCACTCTATTGCCGGTTGTTTCAAGGCTACAACGGCCAACATCAGTGCCTACACTGTAGTTGCATTTGGCACCACTGTTGAATGGAAAACTAGGGTATGCCGCTGGCAAACCGCCCGAAGATTATGGCCAGACCCGTGAAGGCTGCAGCTTTCCTTGGATGACCAGTGTTTTCGTACCATGAAGTACGGAATGCAGCAGACGGAACAGATCTCAATGACCCTCCCCGGACAGGGGCGAAAAGTACTGCTACTAGCAATCATCCCAGTACCCCTGGGCGGGGGCCCTAGGGTAGTGGTTAGCACCGCTGCCTTTCACGCCAGAGTTCGGGGTTCGGTTCCCGGTCTCGGCGGTTTGAAAGAAACAAAAATGTTTCTTCCCCATCCACGTGTGAAAGTCAGTATTGTGGGGAGCCTCCGTGACCGAGAGGTAGCGTGCTCGGCCTCATACCGCCAGGGCTCGAATTTCGAATTCTGTGTCTGGAGGGCAGTGTCATCTCAATCATCTCACCATCCTCAGGAGGTTCTCCTGGCCCAGTTTAGCCTATATGTGCACAAAGGTGGCCTAAAGCCCGATTCATTTCATTTCCCAGTACCCCTGCGCAGGACGAATTCTACTCCAGCTACGGAATACTGGACACTCCCTACAGCGAGCATGCACTGCAGCTACTTTGTTTGCCAACTCGTGCCGACAGACTCGTTTTTTCCTTCCAAACATGGCTCCGCTTTCCTCGGGTCGAAGAGTCTTCAGAGTAATAGCCATGGGTAACATTATGTCATTTATTCCACGTGAGAGACATAATGTCAAGCACTCTATTGCCGGTTGTTTCAAGGCTACAACGGCCAACATCAGTGCCTACACTGTAGTTGCATTTGGCACCACTGTTGAATGGAAAACTAGGGTATGCCGCTGGCAAACCGCCCGAAGATTATGGCCAGACCCGTGAAGGCTGCAGCTTTCCTTGGATGACCAGTGTTTTCGTACCATGAAGTACGGAATGCAGCAGACGGAACAGATCTCAATGACCCTCCCCGGACAGGGGCGAAAAGTACTGCTACTAGCAATCATCCCAGTACCCCTGGGCGGGGGCCCTAGGGTAGTGGTTAGCACCGCTGCCTTTCACGCCAGAGTTCGGGGTTCGGTTCCCGGTCTCGGCGGTTTGAAAGAAACAAAAATGTTTCTTCCCCATCCACGTGTGAAAGTCAGTATTGTGGGGAGCCTCCGTGACCGAGAGGTAGCGTGCTCGGCCTCATACCGCCAGGGCTCGAATTTCGAATTCTGTGTCTGGAGGGCAGTGTCATCTCAATCATCTCACCATCCTCAGGAGGTTCTCCTGGCCCAGTTTAGCCTATATGTGCACAAAGGTGGCCTAAAGCCCGATTCATTTCATTTCCCAGTACCCCTGCGCAGGACGAATTCTACTCCAGCTACGGAATACTGGACACTCCCTACAGCGAGCATGCACTGCAGCTACTTTGTTTGCCAACTCGTGCCGACAGACTCGTTTAGAGTTTACAGAACTCTCAACATGGCATAGAGGGGTTGGGATGGGTGCAGACAGACACCTGTGTGGTGTGTTATCTGCAGTTTGAGGCGCACATTTTACCTGTGTCTAGCAGGGGACACCGTGCTTGGTATACTAATACCGCTGCATCCGATTCGTCACGTATTGTTGCTTTGGCCTCTGTTACGTTCGTTTTAATCTAGCGCCATTTGTTTTTTATATGACTTACATCTGGAGACTGCGGGGGAATAACATCTTGTAAATATCATTGTTGTCTAGCCATGCTTCAACTGTCATGATTCTGTGACAGAAAGCTTTGCCTTGCTGGGAGACAAATTGGTGCTACCTCTACCCAAACATGTCTTCTACTTACTTTCAAGATGTGAATGTTGCTGTAGGAGTGCAGGTTGAGATTTCCATCAATGACCACTAAATGTCCAACACCATAGAAGCTGAGGCATTGACATACCATAACGAAGACGTTGCCACGAAGCCATAATTTCATTGATTTTGAATTCGTGCTCTTTCCATTCTTTCTTCACCATATTTGACTCTTATCATCACTGTGTAGGGTGAACTTTTTATACTCATCGAAGAACAACATAATCATTGATGGTCCATTACTGAATTCCTATGGCCCACATTATACGATATATACCGGTATAATGCTGTCTGTTCTGGTATGAAATCAGCAGTTTTTTCTTGGTACTAGTCTTAATATACCAGCTGCAGTGGCGGATCCAGGAATTGACAGACAAGGGGGGGGGGGGGGGGGAGCGATTTTTGCAAGAGTTTATAAACACTGCAGCCAACCTCTTATACACTCTAGAGAGGTCCGGGGGTATGCTCCCCCTCTGGATCCGCAACTGAGCTGCAATGTATAACCGTCGTCTCACAGTTTTTTTTATTACAAGCGGCACCATCTAACGTACTTCAATCACATGACAACTGTGAGTCAGTCTTGAAAACTTCCAATCTTGATATCAGCCTGAGACATCGGTCTTTGCGAGCTATAATTTTTTTCATACACGGCCATGCCGGCGTCGATTTCCACTGCTGTCGCATGCCCTAAACATTTTGTATTGTATCAATCCAATAAAAAGATCAACATATAAGCCTAAATCCAAATTCTATTTTTAGGCAGACTGTAAGCGCATTAGGGCTTTAAACCACTCTTCTTCTGCCTTCAATCGCTCAATGTCAGATTCTGTAGGCCCATATAAATCCTACTTAGCCAATTCTGCATGTTATGCAGCTCACTGTTTAATATGTTTAAGCGAAGTCAATTCATACAAAAAAACATATTATTTGTACTGTAAGCAAACGTATTAATTATTGACTTAAACTGGTGTTGTACGACAAATACAGCAATCTGTTTACAGCGAATTGTTTTCGAGAGCAAATACAAAGATTTATCATTTCATTTCTCTTGCCAGGTTATCTTATTTAAATTTTCAACCACTTGAAGTTGTGTCTAGCTACCGCGACCCACATTAATTTTAAGACAAACATTAGTAATTGTTGCTATTTATTGATATTATTCCCAAAGACAGTCAGTGATTTAAAGTCATATATTCATGTAATATTTTTGGATTTAATATTACATAATTATGAAGCTATAGTGGTGCCTATCATAACGTTGGGGGATAGATGCGTTTGTCAAGAACATTAAATCTACAAAGTTTTACACCTAAATATGAATAAAAACTGAATAATAATTTTTATCACATTCCTTTCGCGAATTAGTTCCATCTGCTAGTCTAGCTGATGATTAATAATAATGATTGATAATAATGATCAGAAAAAATCCTCGATAATTGACTATAATAAGTTTTTCATCCATTATAGTCAATTCAGTCAGTTAGAAAAATCGCCATATTCAATAGTGATTAGTGAGCTCACCAAAAAAGAAAAATCATTGATGCTATTGCATATATATGTGGAAAACCCATCTATTCCTCAACATTATGATACATATATTAAGTAGTATTTCAGAATTATACATAAAAAAATTATACGTGAACAGTCTGTCTTTAACCTGCTATAATGATGCCAATAAAACATTAAGAACGAGTATAGACTACTCAGCGCTTAAAGGGTTAATTCATATTTGTAAACCAATCAGCCACGATGGCTCATTGTATTAAAATTATTGTGTAATTATTATCTGGAAAAACAACGGTTGCAAATGATGAGCAAACTGGTGGAAATCAGAAGAAGTGCGAAGTCAACGGGTGGAGGATTTTAAAGTGTTTATTGTCTAAAGAGAGTGAATGTAGATTTCCGTCGCTTGTGACCTCGCTCATTACGGTATCTGTTCTCAGTAAATATTATTAACTATGCTCTAGAGTAGGCCCAATATATTATATAGTTTCATTAAATATACATGTCCATTAGACGAAGGAATAATAGAAAAGGTAAAAAGCTGCAGCATGGATAATATTTGAATCTCACTATTTTATGTCTACTGTATATACTATCAGATAGGGGACCACATTTTTGTTACTAGCTATTCAAATTAATCTTCTACACTTGACAGATCTATAGTAAATATGACACTGTAATTGCAAAGAAACTGTGACAGTGTTGAAAAGGAATCGCCACATATGACAAATGTACCAAAACATATTGACAGTTATATTTGATTACGTTTAATTTACTTGATATTACTGTTTATGTAGCTTATAGTTCAATACCATTGTAAAAATTACATCTATCAGTATGTCATTGTTACCAGACAAATATCAATATCATCTCTCTGATGATTTGGTTGTTAGTTAGTTGTGATTTATTTAATTATTTGAATAAAATGTGATGTATATATTTCGATGATGTGATGTATATATTTCGTCGTTTTACCATATCTCTCTATTCAACGTGATAATACTATATTCAACTATTTAGTGATAAGAAAGATGCTGCGCAGTAGCACAAAAACAGTGATATATTTTGGTTTGGTGTCATATGCGTTTCAAGTATAGGCTACTCTTTTTTAAATCATATGCGAAACCATTCGTTATTGTACTTTGCAGAAAATACAGTTTTCGTAAAATGAAAGCTCTATTTATCGGACACAAAATAGATTATTAATCTTAGGCGAATCCCAAGCTATGTAATTCGTGGTTTGTTAGGATCTCGATTTGTTTGTAACAGTCTCTTTTAGCAATGAAATCTGCGAGGCTGGCCCAAGCCAAACATTAATCCGAAAGAAATATAAATTTATATACCAGATTCTATGTCTATCAAGAAAATCCCACCTCCTCCCGCTTCCATCCGCTGCAAGTTTTTTGTACATTTTTCTTCTGACCGTTTTCATACCCTCCTCAACAACAGATAATCTTGTTTAATAATGTTATTGATAGATTTTGTCAATATTATGTAATTTGTATGTAATGATACAAGAGCCAATGTTCATTAATATATTAATGTGAACAATTAGTAGATAGGTTTGGTTTTGTGTGAACAATTACTAGATTGTTATTGATAGTTTGGTTGATATTATGTAATTTGTTTGTAATGATACAAGAGTCAAAGTTCATATAGTAGATTAGATCAATCAGAGACATGTATAAATATTCATAGTAAATTAGATCAATCAGAGACATGTATAAATAGTCATAGTAGATTTGATCAATTAGAGACATGTATAAATATTCATAGTAGATTAGATCAATTAGAGACATGTATAAATATTCACTGGTTAATCCTGTTAACTGACTGTCAAGTATATTTATACCCATTTTGGTCTTAGGGCTTCACTCTGTTACAACCACGTTTACATTAACAACATTTGAAGTGAAGCCCTTTTTATTTGTAGTCGTTTAATTTGATGTTTATTTTTAATAAACAAATTTTCTCCATTTTATGTGTCTGTTTTTTGTACGATAAATAACCTGTCAAGCACCCTTCTCTAAGAGTATATCATCTCACGCAGTTTTCGGTATTCAAAATGTCATTGGCGTGCCAGGTTGTGCCTGCAGATCATTAGAATAAAAATCGATGGCTTCCTTATGCGTTACAATCGAGGAATGGTGTGTGAAGGCACAACCCGCCATGTTTTACCTGATTGCGGCTGAGCTTTTCTCGACAAGCCGTGCTAACAGGACGCGAGACAGAAAGGAAATGAAAGCCTGGCAAAACAGGCTGATCCAGAGAAACGTATACACATCTCCTAATAAACTACAGGCACCACGGCAAACACAACACGTCGACCAATGCTGCTTTAATGTTGGCCCACCGTCTGCGACGCTGTCCCAACAATAAAACATAACTGGTTCAAAGTCTCGTGTTTGCTCAAGCTTATATTATAGCCTACATTGGCTTTGGGACAGTCCCGCTAGCATCTAGTATACAAGGAGTCCTAATCTCTTTCGATTTATTCAGCGCATATCATCACCTTGCAAAGTGGCATAACGGCCTCTTTAATTCCAAGGAGAGGATATTTAGAAGATGATGAGACAAATGTAATATTCCTTTATACTAACGATAGTAGTCCAAATTCTGTGGATAGATTGTAAAATAAAATAAATGTTTTTTTTTCATTCAAACTGAACATTGTGTTTTGTAATAATTCCAGTTTGTAGTGAAACCGTAGTTTTATCATTTGGATCACGCACTATACAATTGCATTAATGCTTGCATGTGAAATGCTGCATCACATAATATTGTAGCAATTCCAGGGTCCATGTTCGATCCTGAATTTGGTAAAATGTGATAAATATATTTGACCTTTTTCGAATTGATAATTCGACACTGCAGATCACCTTAAAATGGACTATCCGACACAGTGCGGTCAACACATTTTAATTCGACATGAGCCTTACTTGTTATGTTGACAACAACAAAGGCAACATTTCGCAATACTGATTAGCACAGTTATTTTGTCTTGTTTTAAATTTTAAATTTGGCGGATATCCCGATAATCTAGAAAATCACTCCCCTCATTTAAATCTTTATCGAGAAGCCAAGCCTTGCTGTAGGGGAAGCTGGAAAAACTAACGGAGGAAAAATGTCTCCTGATCATTTTCAGACTTCATGTTAGTCGTAGACATATGTGACGTGCCACATCGGCACCCGACCTATGTCAGAACTTTGGCCATATTTTGTTAAAATAATATTTTTTGCGAATTTCCCTTTTTAACGCTGATCGAAAATACAACTTCAAAGCAATATAAGTACAAAATATTGAAGATACCCTAGTTTTATTTCTTATATAAAAAAATGATTTAATTTGAACTATTTAAACTATTTGTCAATTTAATTTAAACTTTGTAGGTCATTTTCTCAACATTTTTGCGATATTTAGGGCTTAAGTTTCCAAATCTTGATTTCCTAAATAATTGAGATACATTTATAATTTTCGGTGCATTTGAAACCTGAGCGCTAGCTCTCCAAACGCTACTTACTAACTCATTTTCTATATTTTGCGACATAGAACTGGTTTTGATATGGCACGTCACAGCATGTAGTGGTCTATTATTATACTTGTAGTTGTACATTAATAAACTATTTTTGATTGACAATAATTTTTAATTGGGGCGCGATTTGATACAATAAAACATGGATATTAATTAACGCCCGTTTAGATGCAATTGAACCCTTTTAGCATATAGGCGTGTATATATGTCCATCACGTAAAGTTAGCCTGCCATTATAAGCAGTTTGCACAGGTCGTAAAAATAAAATGAAATGAATCGGGATTTAGGCCACCTTTGTGCACATATAGGCTAAACTGGGCCAGGAGATGGAAGATGATTGAGATGACACTGTCCTCCAGACAAAGGATTCGGAATTCGAGCCTGGTAGCCTGCTAGAATATTGTAAATAGGCTACAGATCCACGTCTACCTCGAACAACCACGCAACGTTTAATTGGGTCTTGATTTCAAGACAATGGGAGGCTGTATCTTGGTCCACTGTGTAAACCAATTGAGTAGCTCATTTCCTTAAAAATGTGGTCCTGCTTTTAGGTGATACCAGTTTACAAAAAATCCAGTATGACATATGACATTTTGGTGGTGGTGTACAAATTGCGGGGCAACCGTCCATTGCTACTATTGCTACTGCCTATTTATATTCTCTCCCAACAAACACGATCCATTCAGTAAATGTTGGGTTTATGTTGGATCAGCGTCGCAGACGGTGACCCAACATTTACCCAGCATTGGCTGCACAAAAAAATTGAGCATAGAATGTGAGCCAAGTAAACCTGAGTGTCAGTTCAATCCCAGCAAACACGTTGAACCAATGTTGATTTAATGTTGGTCCAGCGTCACAGACGGTGGGTCAACAATAAACTAGCATTAGTTCAACGTATTGTATTTGCTGGGTTGATGATACTTATCAGAGCTGCTTTGTCAACTGTTTCTTTGAGGTCTGAGAGGTTCTCGTTCCCGGTGTAAATACTGAAGATGTGACAATGTATATTATATCATAGATATAGAGAAATATTATATCGTGATTGATTGAGCGACGGTTTCACGAGCTGACGCCTGCCGATGTATTTCAGAATAGGCCTAATTACAATACGTTTATTTGGGGATGTACGCATTATGTGGGCCTATTTCTTTATGTGTAGTTAAATACGCCCGTCGTGTCCAGTTCACCGGTCCGCAGTACTTTTGCGCAGTACTGTTGAGCTTGTTATATTTTACATTTGTGTATCTGAACGTAATACTAATGATTGATCAATAACAATGAGCTGTAGGTTTTCATTATAGGTATCTACGCTTTTCAGATAATTCGTTTGTCACTATAATAATAGTGGTTGTTTTATCTCTGCTGCTGGTGCGGTACACAAATTCCAGTCAGCACGATACACTCACCCAATGTTGGTTCAATGTTGGGCCAGTGTCGCAGACATTGGCCCAACATTGAACCAGCATTGGGTCAGTGTCTCGTGTTTACTATGTAAGATCAGTAGTGCTTGGTGTATATATCGATCGTCTAACGTTTTCAGAAGCATGGGTGGATGGATATTTCGAGCTCATTTTTGGGACTGCAGATCACATCTAGCTGTATCCAGACAGGCGGACAAAAAACATGATTTTTTGCTCTTTTTCTGTCGGAAACGCCAAAACGGGTTTCCTTTTATGTTGCTAACTCAACCATGATGAATGCAAACGTAATATCGAGCCTATATATATATGCATTTTTTGTTGATATTTAGCATTATTCGTCTCATGGGCATGTCTGGAGGTAAATCTCTGTCTATACCCAGCAAGCACGAGACATCGACCCAATGTCGAACCAATGTTGGTCCACCGTCTACGACGATGTCTCATGTTTGCTAGGTAGGCATGGTCCTTATCGGGCGAGTGAAGGAAAACACTCAATAACCCACCATACCTATCAATCATATCCCACCGCCACGTCATCATCTGGACATCATTCATTTGTCATTTACGGATTGCACTGTTTTTCCAATATCACAAAGTAACGTAAATGGCCGTCCCGGAGGTTAAGCCACGATTTTACTTGCTGTTCAACACAGTCACTGATATGGATTGTCGTGCCTCCAAAGTTGATCCTCCATGGAGTTAGAGGCGATAAAAGTAATTTAATTGTTTGATTGATTGATTGTGTTTGATGATTATTTTTTCCGATGAATATATTTTGTAATCATCATGAAGTTACAGTGGAATTGAAAATGAAATATTTAGGTAGCGGTGGTGTAACACTTTTAGTAAGGGCGACGCTTAATTTTAAGCGTTTTTCATGAGCTAAAATATAATACATACATTTATTAAATTTGCATATCCCATTTAAATCACCAATTGCAAACTATATCAAGTTTTGTCTTTAACCGTAGGGATATTTTTAATTCATTTGAAGCTAGGAAACCTTTAAACTAGATGTTATATTTAGCCTACATGGCTGCAGTGACGGACATCATTATACAGTATAGCCAATTTTCATGCGTAGTCTAACCAAGCTGAACAGTTGGAGAATGGTTTCCGAAATTTTGGCTAAATTTTATTAACAGCCGTAAAGAAAAGATAAATATTATTAACAGCCGTAATAATTGAAGTCTTAAAAAATAAAATTGCAGTCTAATTTTGGCTAAATGTTGTGGCGGCCATTTTGCATTCAACAGGCTATTGGTCTGAAAACGTTTAGTGACTATCGGATGAATATTGAGAGTTCATTTCGAATTGTCGGCCATTTCAAATTTGATATAGATCAGCAAACTTTCTCAAGGTTTATTTTATATTACCGCTTTAGCTATTATGCAACATTTCCGAGATAATGAGCAAAAAACAATCTATTTTTGATTTTATTTCTGCAAAATTTAGCATGGGTTATCCTTGTGCTAGTCCTTACATTTTGTTCTATATGCATGGTCCAGCTATTTTGCTTTGATTTTGAGTTGCGTAAATATTACAAAATTACTCAAATTCAAAATGGCCGCTAGACCGCCATTTTTAAATTGTTTGCTCCCAAAAGTTAATCAGGTCATTTACTGACAGTGCTGCGCATATTTGCCAAATATAAGAAAAATGCTGGAATTTTTTTCCTGAAATGTGCTAACAAGTATTTCCTTGTTAGTGGCCCTAGTAATTGAACGGTTGATAATATGGGAATCAAAATGTCACCAAAAATCCCCTGGTGTTATCCGATGGCTATGTGAAGTATGAGGAAGATAAGTTCATAGATCAGCTACCATGCAAGATTTCCGAGATAATGAGAAAACAAAATTTCAATGGCCGACTGGCGGCCATTTTGAATTTTATAACTGCGAAATGTGTCATGGGTTATCCTTGTGTGAGACATTACAATTTGTTTTATATTCATGGTCCAGCTATTTTGCATTTTTTTTTAGTTGAGTAAATATCACAAAATTATTGTAATTCAAAATGGCCACTTAACGGCCATTTTGAAATTGTTTGCTCCCAAAAGTTAATCAGGTCATTGGCTGACATAGCTGAACGTATTTGCCAAAGTAAAAGAAGATCTGATGGAAACTTTTTCCTGAAACGCGCTAACGAGCTGTTCTATGTTAGTGGCAATAGTAATTGAAGGGTTTATGATATGGGGACCAAAATGTCACCAAAACAATTCCCCAGTGGTATGTGATGGCTATGTGGAGTATTATGAAGCAGAAATTGATAGATTAGTAGCTATCTTGAAAATAAATAACTGCGGCGGCGGACCGTGTGGAATACAGTAAGCAGCCCGCTTTGGCTGCTTAATAATAACAAAAAATATGAACGGTATTAACGTTATAACATCAAGTTTCCACCCATAGGCCTAGGCCCATACTGGGTGGATATTTAGTGGTTATACCTTATTTGATTAGGACTAAATTAGTTAAGTAGATCTAAAATGAAAAATGCAAAATTATTTTTTGACTGTCCTAATGCCTAACAGTGCTTAACTGGCAACTTAACCTATGGATGATCACAAAGCATCACTGGTTGAAATGACCACCGGTATGGACTAGGCTATGTGGTAAACTTATATCACTGATAGATATTAATTTGTACATCTTAAAAGACAACTAATTCCTCTGAAGATACGAAATTGAATTTGCGTGTTCCTCAGGGTTGTCCCGGGCCTTTACTGTTTAGCTATTAATCAAAACCTATTCGAGCCTTAGCAGCAAAATATAACCTGAAAATACATCTATACTATACGTAGATGACACTCAATTGTATGTGTCATTTCGATTTTAAAGTTACACAGAAACAATCGCTGCATTATGTCGTGTAGAAGAAGGCATCAATGAAATACAGACATGGAGGGAAAACAATTAACATTAACTGCCGATAAGAGTATGTTATTGTTGCATCTGCAAACGTTGTGCCAAATATATATATATCATTCGACCTAATAATATTAGCGGAATAGAAATTGAGCCAATTAAAATGGTTTATCAGTTGTGAGCATGGAACACCTCTACCACCCCTACTAGTCAGGGAGCTTAGCATCAAATTTTAGGCAAAACGATATTGGGCGGATAAAAGCACCACATTTTTTTGAGGGCTCAGTAGCCTATCCTGATCAAAGTTAGCCTAGAAGCCCAAAATTATTTTCTACTTGAGACACCGAAAAGTGACAAAATCCAAAATGGCCGCCATTTGTACAAGATGAAACAATCAAATGATATTATTTTGTATAAACATATTTTTATTAAATTATTTAAATTATTTATTAAATGATATTATTTTCGATAGAATAGACGCAGATGCTTGCTTTTGGTGTCTAGCATACGGGCTTCAGTTCTGCCTGACATAGTGATGTAGTAAGAAAGTACTTTAGACATTGCATTGTAAATAAAATTCAATATGGCCGCCATTTGTGCAAGGTAAAACAATGAATTGATATCATTTTGGACAGAATAGAAGCACAAGCATAATTTTGGTGTGTACCATAGCATTTGCAAGTATGTCTGACATACGGCCGTGGCCAGAACGTACATTAGTCATTGCATTGTGAGTAAAATCCAATATGGCCGCCATTTGTGCAAGGTCAAAACAATTAATTCATATTATTTTAGACCATGTATTCCCGATTTAGTGGTGTGGCCTGAGGGAAGTTCAAACATTTTATTTTGGGTAAAATTCAAGATGGCCGCCATTTGACAAAGTAACGGTCAAACAAAGTTCGTGTCAAACATTTTTTGTATAATTTCAGACAGGATAGAAGGAGATTCATGACAGAGTGGGAAATATCTATAGCTGGAAGTAACATTTATCAGTGTCTACAATAGGGGCTTCAGATAGGTAGCCCGACATATGACCATGTTGGTGTCATTTAAAACAACTTTAGAGATGGTCGACAAGCAAAATAACTATCACAGAGACATGGCCGTGCAAGAAATGTGTATAACCTTCGCCGGAATTAGGACAAATCGATGATTTTGTAGTCCATCACAGGGTTCTCATGTACACGCTCCGACATGAACAGAAAATAATTTTAGAGATGATCGATATGTTTAAAACCATAATGGCCACTCCAGGCCTATGTAGCTTTTGCTGAAATGGACATGGATGGATGGTTTTGGTGGCTATAATATGTTTTTTAGATATGCTAGACATTGTAGCGTGATCATAAAGAACGCAATACATGGTAGAGTGGTAAATATATAGGCCAGTAGGAAGCCGAATTGGGTACCACGTGGCCGTGACAGGAGAATCTTTTGTTGAGTATACCGCTTCCCTCTTTTGGATAGAGTATTGCACAAATTGTAGCTGTCGAATACAGTATGCAGACTGTTCTTGGAACAAACTGTAATATCTACAGAAAAGACATTTTGAATTACTTTTTTAAAGGTTTAAAATCCATCAAGTTACTAAATGACCTAACGTTTTATACGAAGTCAAAAACAATTATTGCCACATTTCCTCAGGACTATCAATGTCAAGTTGGGCATTTTTTTAATGCAACAAGGTATCCAATATTAGACAAAAATTAATAAGCATTTAGAAGCATTGTTGTCATTTCTTTGTCTACAAACTGTTTGGTGACGAGGTCATGTGGAACTTGATATAGTGTCGCACAAGGATTACCTTTTCTGTTCGATATGTTCTGTAGTTTAGCCACATATAGCTTCAAGACCCGTGGTGAACCCTTGGTTATTCACAATGCTTCATTGACTGATCATACATAATCTCTTTAAAATTATTAGCCTAGATAATTGAAGAATTTCTTGACAGATAAGCTGCCACTCGACTGTGACGATCAAATTTTAAGGGCTGCCACAATTCCCCCATATCTGTTGATGATGACCACCAGTTTGGTCTCTAGCAGCGAACTGTCTTGTTATAAAACACTGCAATATTTGATATTACATTTAAAACGTTTAAAATATCTGTGGATACCAGAACAAATGTGCATGTGCATGTAATTAACAGGCGTTCTCATCGAAAACGTGAATAAATTTCCCTCTTTGTGTCACAAAAGATATAGGCCTAATAAAATAGTGTTTGTGACAATAACTGAAGTTCCGATGCTAAGTTTAAAAGCCGCCTTCAATTCTCACAAGGAGCGAGGACCTCGAATAACCACAAAAACTGACATTTTATTATAATTCTTATATGTATTAACAGGTCCAATTCATGTTCATCGGCCTAAACGCCAGACCCAAAGTCGGCCAATAGTCCCCAACATGTCTGTCTACCTAACGTCAACATCATATATGGAATATTCCCATCTCTGATGCATGGCCTATTTTTGAATATGCCACAATGTCAACAATACCTGAGAACTCTGATCAACGCCAAACTCATTGATCTATCTCAATTCCTGTTAAAGTTATACATATTTTGTGTTCGTTCGTGGCTCTGTGACGGCTCTCAAATGACGCCTACATGTATGTAGCTCTCAGTCCTAATAAAAAGTCACACATAGACCTACTGTGTGCCCTGTCATGGCCCTCTGTCTAATATTATGTTTGCCAGTCACAGGGGCGTATAAAAATCCTACATGGTTGTTTCAAAAATCACGAATCTGCTTCCATTATGTTGACAATTATATTTTTTTTTTTCACAAATGGCGGCCATCTTGGATTTTACCCATAATGCATTATCTAAAGTACTTTCAAACCCCTCCACTATGTCGGCCATACCCGAAAACCCTATGGTAGACACCAAAAGTATGCTGTTGTGTCCATTCTGTCGAAAATGATATCAATTTATAGCTTAACCTTGCAGAAATGGAGGCCATCTTAGATTTTACCCACAATGCAATGTCCAAAATAATTTCTGGCCACACCATTATGTCGGGCATAAATGAAAACCCTATTGTAGATACCAAAATCATGCATTTGCTTATATCATATCGAAAATTATACCTTGACTTTGGTCAAATCGGCGGCCATTTTGGATTTTTACGTTTCACGTCAACACTCTTAAAAATTCAGAAGGGTTCCTAGGCTAATGTTGATTAATGGGTCTTATGGGAGTGTCATGCGAAATTTGGTGCTTTTATCCGCAAAGTATCGTTTTTTTTGCTAAGCTACCTGACTATACATGACATCTCAGCTCGATTGTTGCATATCTCTTGCATCGCTTGCCAAACAGCTGTATTTTAAAACTACAACGAATTCAAAATAGGACAGCAAGGATTATATATCGGGAGACAGGAATTAGATCATGTGACACCACTTTTAAAACAATTAAATGGGCTGCAAACCAGACAAATGATATAATATAAATATCTACTTCTTTGCTTGATAGCGCAACATGGCCTAGCATCCAGTTAACTGAAAGAAAGACTCATATAGGCCTACTCATGTCACCCACTTCGCACCAAACATATGCTAGTGGTGCCTCCCACAATTAAAAACATGTGGTGATAGACATTTTTCAATAAAGCTACCCCCATAATTTGGTCAAGTTGACATTTTTCAGGGCATATATCTCTCCCTGAAACGGCACATTTTGTTTTATAGTAATGGTCTATCCAGTTTGCTGGGTTGCTATCTTGCAGTGCATGGTTTTCCAGATATCACGCATATTAAAAAAATAACTGCCGATAGTCGGCCATTTTGGCCGCCGTGACTTAGTTTTTGCCCTAAGCGGTCCCATTTTCGAAATCATTCGAGATATTGGTGAAATAGATAAGTAGGCCTATATGGTATAAATTTGGGCGCATACATTGAAAATTGTTGAGTGAATTGCATTGACGAGAAAATTTACCGATCGAAAAAAATCAGGGTCATAGAGGTCACAGAAAGATCAACTCAATCAAGATTCAGTCATAATTAACCTGTACGTGGAGTGTAATGTGCATTCCAGTAGCGTGAAACAAGTTATATTGCTAAATGTGGCGGACAGACGGACGTGCCGCGAAACTGTCGTTAGAGAATCTCAAACACAATACATTCGCAGCGTGACTGTCGAGAGCGTCACCTGGGATGTTAATAAAGTCATAAAAGTATGGTAACTCACCAGGGGTCCTTTGTTATGGAAATGAGTGGAGAAACTTTTTATGTGCAAAATGTTAACATTATCACAATACAATGATAAGTTGGTCGGGGACCGCCCCCCCCCCCTCTCTCGATACTATATCCATATTGCCTCAGGTAGACACGAAAAAATATAGTAGTGTGTTTAGTTGCTATTTATATATCTTGTTTTACATCACCCTACAGCTAATATACATAGAGTAGACTCCCACCAATGCCGCTAAATAGCAATTCAAGCTTTATTTGAATGAAAACTACTCACAAACTATTCAGCGGTACAAGGGTCAAGAAACAAGCTGCATCTGAGATTATCTTCTTTGCGTAGTCTTATCATTTTCACTATTAACTCTAGTTGGCAACATTACTTTCCCCATAGGTGATCAAGAAATGGTAAATACTTTTTTGTGGTTTTCCTCCCATTTTCATCATGTTTCCACAGGAAAACATAAAAAAGGTAGTTCAACATTTCTGGATCACCCATGGGGAAACGCATGTTGCTTCTTGGAGACATGCCTATTGAGTAACTAAAGGGTCAAGTGTGCTTATCACTATATCTTCAGAATCCATGGAACGGATTCTGTTTTTTAAAAAAATAACTTAACTGCTCCGGAAACAAAATGACTATATTAAGTAGGACAGAAATGATCAGTATTCAGAATAATATCCAACATGACTTTAATTGAAAAAGGATAATCAATAGTTGATATAAACAACAAAGACAAAGTTCTAACATACATTATTATAAATACATGATTATTTCTATAACTATTTCATCGAGTTCCTTTTTAGTGACAGCATTCAACTATGTTAAAATTATTTATTCGATCGACAAAATACTATAGATATCATAAAGAAAAGTATCATTATGCCACATTTTAAATTGAAACATTAATATAAGTGTGAAGTGCAAATCCCGCTTTCACTCTCAAAAATAACCATCTTAATATGAATTAACCCTTAAAGCGCTGACATATTTTTGTATAAAATATGGAGGCCAGAGGGTTTTTTCAATTTGAAATCATCATAAATGCCTTAGTTAGCTCTTCAGAATAATTTGAATACCTATGTTATGGTTCTACAGCCATTAGAAATATTTTCAGTCTTACAGTGCGGGGGTCTGTGGACGTCAGATTTTGCGATCCCCGCGCTGTAAGGGTTAATGTGCTAGAAATGAAAAGTGAATATATAGTCGCACAGAATCTTACATGCTTGTAAAAGGTTGATTTTCTGTATCTCAAAAGATGTGAGAATTTATTTATTATTCAATTTTAACATGCAGGTTATTATATAAATTCCATCGATGCAATCACCCTTTAACTGATTTTTTTTGTAAAAACCATGCAGACCAAAGGGTTTTTCAATTTGAAATCATCATAGATGTCTTAGTTAAAAAAAATTCTGCTACATTTTAATACCTATGTTATGGGTCTACGCCCACTATAAATATTTTAATTCTTACAGTGCGGGATCTAGACAGCAGATTCTGACGTCTAAAGTCGATCGCCGCGCTGTAATGGTTAAGCACTCAGGTATTTCTTTCATACAACTTGAGATGTGAATTACAGCCTTACAAATCTCACCCCAAAGTGACACAAGTGTAATATATACGTGGTTCTGACATATCTTTTCATTAACTTGATGCAAAATATGATATATGGTGCATAAATGCGAGAACGGTGTTTAAAAGATTAAACTGTGGAGAATCACGTGTAACAACTAATTGCCATGACAGTCCTGAGAGAAGCCAAATTAAACACCATTAAAATTGGAGGGAGTCATGTCATGCGTGTAAAAAAACATGTCATTAATTAAGCAAGTGTCAAGCACAAAGTCTACAAAACACACATAAAACTGTTTCTTTAGTACAAATACAAGTATTTCTTATCTAATCGAAGCTGGAAAATGCGTTAGCAATTGCAGCTTAAAATGATACAAAATAAAGAGCATTTCAGAGCTGACTGTTTGAAAGTACTATTTTTTCAGGTTTGTCAAATATTTATTTTAATCTGAAAATGGATATCAAATTTATAGGATTTATACAATTATACGCGAATTTGAATGTTTTCAAACTTGTATGCTAAAAAAAATAATTAATGATTTGCTTGTGCTACTGTGGTACACACTTGTGCAAGCAAAAGTTTAAACTTCAAAATTAGCACTTCAAGGTCAATAAATCATAGAAGAGAATTAACAGAAACATTTCTCCCATAAAACTACATCACCTAAATGCCATTGAGCTTGTGAAAAGTATATTATAATGTGCAGAGGCCAACAGAAATAGCTAGCAATTAGAAGAAGCACAATTTTGTTTTTTTACATTCTATTTACATATCTAATATGCATCACAATGTAAGGCGACATGATTTATGAGGTGTCCTTCCTTTCAAATGAAATAAATAATCTAACATAAATACCATTGTCCGCTATTTTCACTTCCTAATTAACATGCACTTGATAGCAGAGAAGTCATTTGAAACTAAGATTCTCAAGATAGCATATGACCAATTCTGCGGTTATTATCAGGTGAAATTATTTCCAAGTGAAGTATTTTTTGAGGAGGGAGTTAATTCTCTTGTAATCTTCTTCCTTTTCTAACTCTGGCTGTCGGTCATAACCCTCCACCATGTCTGACTCCTCTGTTCTGGCAGCTAGAGTTTGAGGTCTCTGTGGTAACAGTCCTATGGCTGCGTGTAGAGGTACCACGTGAAGCAGCTCCTCCATGTCCTTACTCAGCAAGCCCAGCTGTTGTAACAGCAGCACCGACTCTGAAGCGTCAAACGTGATGGCTGTGCCCGTCTTCTCCTCTACCCACTCCCTGATACGCAACTCCACAACAGTTTGTGAAAGTGCACCTACAATGATAACAATGGGCTAACTAAACTACTGAATTAACAAAATCTTAATGCATACCACCTGACAGCTAAGACGATCATAGAAAGAGTACACTTATATTGAACAAATTGGAAATTTACTGTAGATTAATAACTTGGTTTAAATATACTGTAATATATTCGAAATAAAACAGGTATTTACCTGTTTTTAGATGTAATAATTTAGTACTAAAAAAGAGATATACACTATTCATGCTATTTGTTTATGCGATAAAAAGGGGCCACGATAAAATTATTAGGAGGTCTCTATGTTCTGCACAAAAAGCCACTCTCCGTCATATTGAAGAGGTAACAAAAAAATTTCAGAATATAAAGCATTATGAATATTAATGTTAAAGTAAACTGCTCTCAAGTAACAAAAGTACATGTATACAGTATGTGTCACAAAAATAAAATAGCATTTCCTGAAAAGTTAACAACCTGAATCTGAGTATTATGTTACCTATATCATCCTGCGTTTGATCTTCACTAGGTTTGTCCAGAGAAGATGGTGGTCGATTCTTCAGGAGAAATGTGTACACCAGAAGGGCTTCCTTAAAGAGCTCATCTTCAGCCCGATCGACCAGCAGTGCAAGCAAACCACGGTTGTTGGCTATGTTTTTGAAATACAACATTCGAGACATCTCTAGAAAATATGCGTTACGTCTGTTTTTGTAAGTTGTCCAGACATTAAGGCCGACAATACCTGTGAATGCAGCTAAGCCTATTGTCCAGTTGACAGTCATATGGGCCATCTGTGTGACTGCCTTTGCCAACAAACCGAGTCCTGTAAGGCCCCCAGAGGCCAACATTATGTTTTTATCTAAACTTTTCATTCGAATCTTTCCATCAGGAAGTAGTAGTTCTAGTGAATTCACAGGTACTTCTTTGAAAGCTTTCAGAAGCAGTTTATCCTGACTTTTTGGACGTACGGCCACCACAACTCTCTTGTAGAACTCATTAGAAGCTGGCACTGGTTGTCGTTTGACCATGTATTTAGCACGAGTAAACAGTGACGGGGTTTCCTTTGGTGATTCTTTACCGAGCACCCAGAATCGCAACACATCGTAGGAATCTATATTTACAGAAACCTGAAAAAAGTGATAAAAAAGGTTCAAGGTTTTATTGACCGTCTACATGTTAGCTTTGATATATTGGTCTTTTTTTTAATGCGGTGCTAATCGGTTATATTTTTCAGTTGCCATCGTCACCCCATAAATTTTACCAGTTTTGGGTCACTACATATGCGTGCACCGAGGAAAAGATAATGGCCGCAGCGAGAATCGAGCCCGGTACCACTGTCGTTTTGAGTCAACCGTGCTGCCAATGAGCTATAATATCTAAAATGATAATAATCTAGTTGCTCACGACATACATGTAGTTTGAATGGTATATTTAATATTGTACATAATTATGAATTAGCTTTAAACAAACAATTCCCAAAACTGCCATGGATTATGGCTAGACTTCAGATTATCTTGAATGTCTGTTGTTGTTGGGACTAGTAGTGACCCTGTGCCATGCTATAGAGCACGTTAACCCATGGTTGATTAAGGTTGGCATGAACGCTGGCCCAGCATGAAACAAACATTGGTTCAAAGCCCTGTGTGTGCTGGATGAGCTAGATTTAAAATATATCTTAAAACATTTGACCCGTCATGAGTGCACTTGAACAGCTTATCAAAACAGTTCATGCAGAAGTCTGCCTGAAATCATTTATTTCAAAAATACCCCCCCCCCCCCCTGGCGATTAAATGGTGCCCTCCTCATGGATTGGATAACACCTACTATGACATTGTGGCTACTATGCTCTGCAAGGGATCGAGTGATCACAGCCTGTGGCACTTCGTGGAAGTTTGCTTTCTCCATCACTCCTGCCAGCTGTTGTAGTAACCAGAACTCATTGTCCAGTCGATCTCGACGATTCCATTCCCTAGTTTTCATCGTATCTTTGTCAGGATTGATAGGATCAAATAACGACTGCAATATATGTGTTCAAATCAACAACAAATAAAGTAGGCCTATAATTTATGATCGAATATTAATTTTATATGTACAGTACTAGTAGCCAGCTGTTATATCAGCCACTCAATAACATACGACATTCGTATTATATAGTTAGTTTTACATATAAGATAAACGTTTGATATACCAATTTTTTTATTTATCACTACTTTAACGTCGTATTTTTAACTCATAGCCATTTCCATCGTCAAGTGATTTAGCAAATAAAAGGTTAACAATTTTGAAATCAAAGACACATCAGTATCAAATACAACAAAAAGACGAAATGATATTAATTAAGTCACAACCTTCAGCTCTTGTAATATGTCATGATATCTTCCCACAATAGCCGAATCAAGAGCAATTGCAAAAGTTTGATATTGCTGGATTTCTCCCTCTGTCAGCCAATTAGGTTGTTGCATCAGGTGACGTACAATGGATCTCCTCGTTAACGGGACAAAACCATCACTGTAACATTAACACATACAACTAAGCCTAAAAAATGCATCTGTACCTGTTTGTGTTGTAAATAAAATATAATGTTTTTATTTAAGGTGTTATTACGGCTATGACACATGACAATGTTTTACAATACCTTACAGTACCAGTACCATGGATAAGCCGAAGAAAAGGTATTCCGATACGACTCGAAATACGGCATCTTACTTGTTTTTAATTTTGCACACTTACACATGAATGTATTGTGGGACTGGCGACACAGGAGTTTTAGCATCCTTATCTGTCGGCGAGTCAGGTGATGTTGACATCTGCCGTCCCAGTAAAGTGACCTGTCTGCATGATTTTGCAGGAGTCCTCAAGCTGCATAACAATGTATGACAAAGCTGCCGTGGCGAAGATCTCTGAAAAAGTAGTAGTAGTAGTAGTAAATTATTGCTTTACGTCACTTTTTGGTACAAATTTAGTAGTAGTAGTAAATAATTGCTTTACGTCACTTTTCGACACAAATGGTAGTAGTAGTAGTATTAAATCATTGCTTTACGTCACTTTTTGGCACAAATGGTCTTCTAAGTGACATTGTACATTCAATTGTATGCTTTGCTACACATATCTTTTATATATTTGATATGTGGAATAAAATTGAGATGTCCAAGAAAAGACCAAGAAATTTGACCTGCTCTTCATCAGGAAGCTGTTGTCTATATAGTTTGAGATTAGGCTCAGGCTATAAGCCATTTTTGTTACAAAAATGTACACTTAAAGTTTTTGTGGGAGTAAGTAAGCAAAATGTCTGCTTTACTTCACTTTTCGGCCGGTATGGCTATTTGTATAGTAAAAGTGGTGAAGAAAAAACAAAGCTAATAAAAGCATGTTCGCACTAAAGTAATCGTAGTAAATCATTGCTTCACGTCACTTCTCGGCACGAAAGGTCTTTTAAGTGACATTGTGATATGATAAAAACGGTGTAGTCAATTGATGAGATGAATGATGTACAGATGATGATGTGAGGGTGGCGGTGATAGGGCATGGTGGGTTATTGAGAGCGTTTTCCTGCGCCTGCCTGATAAGGGGTTCTGGGCATGTCTAGCGTTTCTGTAATATCCGTTTTATTGGTTATTGTGTCAGAATCAGTGACAGGGTACTTTTTATTTTTATCTTTCCTTTTGCCACTGATTCTGCGCAACATTTGCCAAGTATGTGTTGCTGATGTATTATTATTTAGTGTGGAGACATATGCTCTCCAAGATTGACGCTTGGCTTCACTGATGGTGCGGCGAGCTTTAGCATAATCTTACTTATATCCTTCAAGGTTTTGTCGAGTTGGATGTTTTTTAAATTTTTGCAAGGATTTTTTCCTTTTATCTATTGCCTTTCTGCAATTTTCATCGAACCAGGGTTTATCGATTTTTCTGGGAACTGTCGAGGTTATGGGTATATTTTTCTCCGCGATATTGTTTAACTTGGCTGTAAAAAGGGCTATAGGGTCATCAACCCCCTCTTCATTATCAAATTTAGAGGTTGTGAGGCTCTCCCCACAAGACTGTTGGAAGGCCTCCCAATCTGCTCTGTGCAGCCTCCAATGTTGCACTCTTTCTTCAACAACAGAGTTGTTGCTCTCTATGAATATTGGGTAATGATCACTGCTACAGAGATCCTCGTTGACCCTCCAAGTGTAATCCAAGTATAAAACGGGATCACACAAGGATAGGTCAATGACTGTTGCAGATCCTGAAGCAGGGTGCAAATAGGTGGTGGTATCATCATTAAAATGCATAGGCTTTCATCTGCGAGGAAGTCTTTTATTATTCTGCCCCGTGGGTTGATGTCCCTACAGCCCCACATACTGTGGTGCCCGTTAAAATCTCCCAGTAGCATGGAGGTTTTGGGCAATTGTTTTACCAGCTGCCTCAATTCCCCAATATCTACTGGGCGGTTTGGCGGTAAATAAACAGAGCATATCGTCATTTGCTTGTGACAGTTAATGTTAACCGCCACAGCCTGTAAATTTGTATTCAACGTGATATTTTGATGTGGTATTCCATCTTTTACAAGGATGGAAACACCCCAGCAGGCCCTTTCATTATTGGCAGGGCCAAAACAATTGATTATTGAATAATTCTTAAAACTTATGTTAGGTTTTAAGTCTCCTGCAGGCACACAGCTGCCGGGCTGTGCTCCTGCAGAAGGATAGCCAGGTCATTGTAATTTGACCTTAAACCTCGACAGTTCCATTGTATTATTTTGTGGGCCATTTATGTGTTTTTCTTTTTCCCTGGATTTAACTGTGTGTGAATTGCAGCGGCGGTAGACTCAAAGTAAGTAAGTGAAATATTTGCTTTACTTCACATTTCGGCCAGTATGGCCATTTAAGTGAAAATTCCAGGTATCACAATATCCCATATTGTATAGTTAAAGTAGTAAAGGAAAGACAAAGCTAATAAAAGCATGTTCGTACTAAAATATTCAGTTTAAAGTGTTTGATATGATAGGATGACGATGCTCCTGGCACTTATATGTAACGAGTCTGATGACATGTTGAAGCGCCTGCACTACAACACAGTTTAATGGGTATAAAAATATCAGTATAAATAATGTAAAATATAAGGTGATTATAAAATGAACGACTTTTCAAGTCACTATATCTCCATGAAATTGGAGTGATTGTGTAAAAACTACAAGTCTAAGTCAAAACAGTGTCATTGTCAAAACAAATATATAATATATACTATGATACTATATACTATAATCAAAAAAAGTAAACCCATTTAGACATAAATATGAATGACATAAACAATGAACAGAGAAACCATTAAGTAAGTAAGTAAATGTCTTCTTTACTTCACTTTTCGGCCAGTATGGCCAGAGAAATCATTAAACCACAAAAAATTCTCAAAAATTAAAGACTTACAGTGCCCCCACAGTTGGTAATAAGGTCTGTGATATTGAAGAACATCACAGAGCGATCACGAACCGTGAGGACACGTAAGTCACCACAGGCTAATTGTACGGCAATGGCTTCTCTATGACATGGTGCATTATCCGCCAGGATGCCACAGAGAAACCAATAAAACAATGAAGTGAAAAAATAATTATATGGCAATGGTTTCTTTCTGACATCCCATCCATCACCAGGATGCCAAAGAGAAACCACTGCAAACACAAAAAATCAAATCATAGAGGAATTATGAGTAGGGCCTAGACCTACAATGCCCCCACAGCTGGGGATCTGTCATCGAGAGTTAGCACGACAGAGCGATCATAATATGTGAGAGCACTGTAAGGCACCACAAGTACAATGAAAAAATATATAAAATATATAAATATGAATATATAAAGAATATATAAAGAATTTGAACTGAAAACTATTCGAAAATAAACATAACAACCTCAGTGAAAAACCCTGAACCACCGGAAAGCAAACACAAAAAACTTCACGTCACAAAAATAGAAAAACCTGGTTCGATGAAGACAAAAGGCAAAAACGTTTGGGTGTGCTTGGCCTTCTAAGAAGTTGCCCGGGGGGACCACGCGGAGGCGACACCGATCCCCCCATTGTAGTTAATTAATGAGATGAATGATGTACAGATGATGATGTGAGGGTGGGGGTGATAGGGCAAACGGAATACAGTAGAACCTGCTATGAGCAGCCACTCTTATGAGCAGCCAACCTCCTATGGGATGCCACTTGGCCATTCCACAAAATGCCATTTTGTATACAAATGAACCTCCTATGAGCAGCCACCTGCATAAAGACCACTTTTCCTGTGTTGCAAGAGTGGCTGCTCATAGCAGGTTCTATTGTAAACTTAACATAGTCCAAGGGTGTAACTAAATTAGTGATACAAAAACCACCTTCGTTATAACCTGCGCCAAACCTCCTAAGGAGTAAAAAGTACAGTTACCAGGGGCGGATCCAGGATTTGAAAAAGGAGGGGCGCAGGGGGTTCGGGGGCTCGCCCCCAAGATTTTTTTGGCAAACTCAGGGAGCTTAACTTTTTAAAGAATTTGGCGCAAAAAGGGGTGGGCCTTCGCCCCCTGCGCCCCCCCCCCTCTTCATCCGCACCTGGTTACTAGTCTACCAGGTTAATACAGGGCCAAACCATTGGAGAATACGGTAATTGATTAATTTAACTCATTACGTGTTTTTAACTTTATAGTTATATGGTAGATCTAGGTCTGAGAAATTGTAAGTAAGTAAAATATCTTTTTTACGTCATTTTTCGGCCAGTATGGCCATATAAATGACAATTCAGACTGAAATAATAATATGATATCTTGAACACATCACAACACATCATATTGAAAAGTAAAAAGTGATAAAGTGAAAAGTCCAAAATGATAACATTTTGTCCGCACTAAGGCATTCAGATAAACACGATTTATGATAACATGATCGTGCCTGTGGCACCTATATGTAACGAGTTTTGTATTGGATATATATACATTCTAAAAAACTTAGACAGCGCTAGCGCCGATACACAATATAAATTATTACAAAAAATGACAAAAATAATTATATTTATGTAAATTGCAAAACGTGTTTGTGTCAAAAACAAATATATAACAGTAGAAACAAATAATGCCTGACATCACTTTTCAACAAAAACAACCATAGCTGTGCAAAAATTATTATGAATATATGAAACAATGAACAGAGAAACCATTAAACAACAAAAGACCAAATTCTAAAAAATTAAAGACTTACAGTGCCCCCACAGTTGGTAATAAGGTCTGTGATATTGAAGAGCACCACAGAGCGATCACAAACTGTGAGAACACCGTAAGTCACCACAGGCTAATTGTATGGCAATGGCTTCTCTCTGACATGCTGCATTATCCGCCAGGATGCCACAGAGAAACCATTAAATTACAACCCTGGTGAATCAAACAATGACGATACACTAATATATACCTCAAACAATTCCGTATATGTACAAAGTGTGTGCTGGACGATCAATCTGGGGGAACATCCCAGAGAAATCACCCAGCACAGATCAAAGAACCCACTGTACAATGAAAAAATATATAACAAATATAAAAAAAAGCAAAGACAAAAAATGCGATACAAACTCGAACATGCTGACATCATCAATATTCTTTACTCATTTGATAATTTAAGGTTCAGCAGCTGTTGTGATATCCCAGTATGGCCATCTGGTGAATAAGACTGGTGAATAATTAATAACTATGGGGGGGGGGGGCGTCTCACTAAACATCTTCAAATTAGGATCATCTTAACTTTCTCATACTTGCATTAGAAAAGTTAAAATGATCCTAACTTTTCTAATGCAAATAAGAGTAAGTTAAATTAATAATCTTAATTTTAAGATTCTTTGCGGGATGGGCCCCTGGTCACAGAACCTTCCTTCTGGATATTGACTTGTGAATATACGCCTAGATTATGGCTTGATAAAAATATTTTAAACTTGTTTCATCTGCTTAATAAAGCTTTAAACATGATTGTAATCGATTGACTTATATGGTATTTGTCTAGTATGTTTTTAAAGTTTACTTAAATTGAGAACACACACGGAACACATAACACACACCCAACAGAATGAACTATATTGTGTAGCTTTATATTCATTCATTTGCTTCTGGACAATTTTCGAATTCAATCTGTACTGTTCACCAGTATTTAACATGCAAAATAATGTTTTTAGGTTTACAAAGTACATACTTCCAACTGTTACTAACATCATCGGAAAGCTAAGCGGATCAGCTAAGTTATCTTCACTTGGTGCCTCTGGCGGATATTGGCAGGTTCCTTTAGCCACGGAAAGCCATGAGCTCACAACATTCAAAACCCCCAGGGGTTGCTACTGTTTCAAGAGATTGCCATATGGTATAACGAGTGCTAGTGAAATTTTTCAGAGAAAAATGTGTGCAATTTTAGAAGAAATAGACAATATTGACATTACATGTATATAAAGACGACAGCTTTATACATGACAAGACAGATTAGGAACATAATACATTGAAACTAGTTCTAGCAGCTTTGAAGAAAGCCGAAGTAAAGTTGAATTAAAGCAAATGCTTGATAGGTGTTCAAGAACAGAATTTCTTAGGACATCATATAAGTCAAGGAGGCGTACAACCTGACCCTAATAAAGTGAAAGCTGTTTTAAAATGAAGGGGTCAATTAATGTACCAAGTCTCAGAAGATTTCTTGGTATGGTCAATTTTCTGGGTCAGTATCTTCCAAATTTAGCCACGGTCCTCAAGCCACTTAACTAAACGACTTATTGAAAAAAATTCTGTGTGGTCGTGGGAATCTCGAAGTTCGCTATGCTCAAATTGAAAAGAAGATTCTAGCCAGTGTTTGGAAATGTGAAAAGTTTACTACATTTATAGTTGGTCTGAAATCATTTAAACTTTTCACAGATCATAAACCTAATGTACCACTTATGAGCACAAGAGACTTAAACATAGTGCCTATAAGATGTGAACGATCATTGATGCGAATGCTACAATTCAACCCTGAACTTGAGTGTAGACCAACTCGTGATCTCGTGGTAGCAGATGCCCTATCACGTCAGCCGATAATTCCTACTAAAAATAAATCATCGCTGGATGATGACGTCACAGCATATGTGGATTCAGTTGTACAAGGGTGGCTAGCATCACAGAATAAATTGGACAAAATAGGTGAAACCATTAAGAGTAATCCTCAGCTGAAGTTAAACATGAATTATACTCTAGTCGGCTGGCCTAGTTACGTGAAAAATGTTCCGAGTGAATTATGAGACATGTGTGAAGATCGCGCCCACTTTCAATAGTGGATGGACTGCTTACATATGATGATCGCATTGTTATTCCACAAAGTACCACTCGCGCTATATTAAACTAATTTACCGCCCTAAGACTACTGCTAATTGTGTTATCAATCGTTTCAAATGCCTGTTTGCGCACCGGGGAATTGTGAGCATGGTAACTACAGATAATGGCCCACAGTTCTCATGTGCAGAATTTGCTGAATCCTACAAATAATATGGTTTTAACCACTGAACCAACAGTCCTGGCTGTCCTCAGTCAAACGGTGAAACTGAGAGTAGTCGTAGTAGCTGAGAGGGCAGTTCGCACAGCAAAATCAATTCTGAGTCAGGATGATTAGTTTCTGTTTTTAAACACATATAGAGATAATCCTATAGATACCACTGGGGAATCACCTAATGCACTAATGCTAGGTCGTCAAGTGCAAACTAGATTACTGTGCCTTGAGAAGAAACATATATTAATCAAGTAGTAGTAGTAGTAAATTATTGCTTTACCTCACTTTTCGGCACAAATGATCATGTAAGTGATATTGTAATACGATAAAAAAGCTGTAGTCAATTTATGATATGAATGATGTACAGATGAGTGAGGGTGGAGGTGATAGGTGAGTTATTGAGAGCGTTTTTCTTTGCTCTGCCTCCCGATAAGGGGTTTTGGGCATGTCCAGGGGATTTAAACGCAGACATGCCCAAACGGCATGAGACTTGGGTTTCGCTATACAATTAAATGCTGAAACTCCGTGGCGTTTCACACAGCTCTGCAATCCTCGGGTCGGATAGTCCTAACAGTAACAATACGAAGGGTAACTTCATTCATCCCATGTGAGAGACCTAATGTCAAACACTCTATTGCCAAATATTTAAGGCTACACCAGCGCCTGCACTGATGTGAGAGCTGCATTGGCACCGCTGTTGAACGAAGGAACCAGGGTATGCCATTGTCAATCCGCCCAAAGATTATGGACAGATATGAGGAGGCTGCAGCTCCCCTTGGATGATTGCTGTAGACTAGTGCTTCCATACCATGTAGTACAGCATGCAACAAACGGAACAGATCCCTAATGACTCTCTCCTGATGAGGGCAAAAAGTACTACTAATAGCAATCATCCCAGTACCCCATATAATCAAGTCTCCCATTAAGAAAGAGGTGAAAGCCTGTGACAGTAAAGCTAAACCGCAGTATAAACATTATTATGATAAGCGTAATAATGCTAAACAATTACCGAAATAAAAATTTAAAAATGGTTGCAATTAAAAACTTTGGAGACAAAACGCCTCTTGATTTTTTGTTATGTTATTCAACCAATTAACAGGCCATATGTTGTCTAAAAATTGTGATCCTGACACCTGTCCCACATCCTCATTTTTGGATTGAAAGTTCACCCAAATGGATGAATTATGCAGAGATTGTCAATTAAGATTTCTACTCTTCTGAAAATAATGCTCTATTATTATGTTGTATGCGCCACCTTGTGTTCATTTTTGTTGTATCCTGACGTGTTTTGGAAATTATTCGATACGTAAAGCCTGGGGATTTTGAGTGTGGTTATGAGGGCTTAAATGCGATAAGAAGCTGGGGATTCAAAGAAAACTTTTTCAATTGGAATCTATATATAAATATATACAGAGTTTCCTCATCATGCTGTTGTCATGCTGTTGCGCTGGTGTATGTATCTACTCTTCAGCTATGTGATCTGCTCATTATGTTGGGAGCCAAACTAGTGTCGAGAATATGCCTACTCCTGTACAGTACAGCAGTGCTGGGTTGAGGTCATTGTGCCCCAGCCCGGCTTCCCTTCATCCGCTTCCACCAGGCGAGTGACTGTCAACACCCTTCTCGGATGGCTGGAGACCCTATATCTAAATACTGATCCGAATTACTGCAAATATCTTACACTTCGGTCTTATACAGTCGTCCTCAAGAGCGCGATACAATACCCAAGCTTCCGAGAACGTGAAACGCTTTTTAGAAATAGGGCATTCCGATGGGCCAGGAAGAAAACGTTTGCAGCTTTCACTGACATTTTTTGGGGAAAGATACACACTCATCAGTCTGGTCTGCACCGATCTATGAAAATAATAGAATTTGCTGCAAATTGGTGATGATAATACAACATGTACCGGTAAGTTTATCATTTCATTTACCAGATTTTTTTGTTTCACAGTCTACATAACAAATCTTTTTGGGGGCTACCGTGACTTTCAAAAATATTTCCGGGACATTGATTTTTTACCTTAATCATGTTAATCTAGGGCATGCCCAACTCCCAGGTACTAGTAGTAGGCCTGCCTGGAACACGCTTGGTATTGATGGCATCAACACTCACGATGACGATGACAATCCTCACATGCATATGGATGGACAACCCCAAGACATTATCTTAGACATGGGCAGATCCAGCATTTTGACAACAGGAGGCCTGAAGTCCTATATCATCCCCCGCCATAAATTAGGTTACAGTTTTTGCGGTCACAAATATTTAAAAAGTTGACTTGTGGTGGCCATTTTAAATTCAGTAAAATCACCTGAACATTTCCAGATGGTGGGTGATGTGATTGTAAAATGTTAATTATTTCTGACCTCAATTTTTGAGCTTTTGTGCCCACATGAAGTAAGTAAGTAAAATATTTGCTTTACTTCACTTTTCAGCCAGTACAGTATAACTTGTCTTGGCCGGTCACCAGTTTGAACGGCCACCTCCACTCAACGGCCACGGCCAGTGATTTTTCAGCAACAAGTCAATTTTTGACCTCCAATTTCCGGCCACTATATATCGGCGGCCACTTTTTGTCGACCAATTTAATAAAATCGTCAGCATAAATAACAGACATTGCGGCGAAAAAATGATAAGTGCTGGAGTAATTTTCGCATTGGTTGCTGTAATATTAGGACACGGCCAGTGAATTTCTAGGACGAAGTCAATATTTGACCTCCAATTACCGGTAACTAGGCATAGGCTATATATGCAGGTTGATTATTATATCATCAGCGTCAGCCACTGGCGTTAATTTTATACAGATTGTTGAACGGCCACGGCCAATGATATTAAACTTCTGAACATCATATTACCGGCCACTAGATATCGGTCAACAAGTCACCTTTTGACTTTCAATTACCGACCACTATATCGGCGGCCACCATAGCAATGATAATATACAGTACTTATAGTACATGTCAGTACTAAGCGCTAACTATATCTCGGTTAATATAATAAAATCGTTAGAGTGAATGCCAAACATCACAGCAAAACAGTTTAAGTGCTGGCGTAATTATAATTATTTTTTTCATATTTCTGAACGAAATAATACCGACTCTATGTCGACCAATATAATACAATGTTCAGCGTGAATCGCGGAAATCACGGCAAAACATTTTTACGCCTTTTTTTCAAACTACTGAACCTCAATTACCGGCCACTGTGGACTTCCATTGGCCGTCTGTATGGATAGTCACTCTGCTGTTGTAAGTGTAGGAAAATTATAATAATAATGTCACTTATGCTCGCGATGTAGGTGTTAAAGACGATTGCAACAGATCTGGACTGACCCTATGAACGTTGCGGCATCTAAATCCACTGCTGTGTTCCATGTGGAAAAAATCACATATTTCATTTTGACTATATTTATGCCTAACGTCGGAGCGCTGATATGATAGTGTGAGTAGTGTGAGTAAGGTGATTAATTAGATGTTGAATATTACGCATGCATGCATAGGCAAACACGTGATCTTATCCCAATGATGAATAAATGCCGGCTCAGCGTTGTAGACGGCGGACCGACATTAATACAACAATGCAGCGATGTCCCGTGATTGACGGGAATGCCAAACGTAAAATCTCGCAACATATCGTTACATGTGCGGTGAACGACGAGACGTGACATGACCTGTGGGCGGGTGTTCTCGACCAATCACAGTGAGCCTTCAAACGATTGACAGCTCAACCAGCAGTGACAGCATGTATATGATCAGACGTTCAACCACAGTCGTTGTGTTTTATTATATTGTCTCGCTTCTTGGCGCTAAACAGTCAAGTTGTGTGTGTCACCAAACACCCTTTATCGGCGACAAGCTATGAGGCCCAAGTATATAGGCCTATTATTGATAAAGAACTATTATCACGGATGGTGATTAGCAGCTTACATCAACTCGCTGAAGTACTAAATCCATATAAAGGCTAATACATATTATTTAAAATAATTATATTGTATTAATGTAATTAAACATAATTTATAAATACATCAGTATTTAATATCATGATTAGCAAATCGCATCAACTGGCGGAAGTACTAAATCCATATAATACATATTATTTAAAATATATTGTATTAATGTAATTAAACATAATTTATATATACATCAGTATTTAATATCATGATTAGCAAATCGCATCAACTGGCGGAAGTACTAAATCTATATATACCATGTATACAGCCATATATTATTTGAGATATATTTTAATAATATAATTAAACATAATTTTATAAACACATCAATATTTAATATTATTTTTATTCGATATCATTATTAACAAAACATTTATCAAGAAAAGATGAAACAGATGTTTGTAAAATTGCTACTGTAAGCAATGATTCCTTCGATTTTGTAACATGAAAAAATCCATAGAAAACAGAGAAATCCCCGTTGAGATTTAAAATCTAGTAGCGTTCAAAGAGTCAATTAGCCCAGTCTGACAGGAAGTTACTCTATTACTGCAATAAACAGGAGACTCCAACCCTATGCTGAATCAATGGTGGCCCGCCATCTGCGACGTCGAACCAGCAGCAAACCAATAGTGGGTCACCGTGCCGCGTTTAATGAACAGGCAGCTGATCATTGCTGTGCCAATGCCGGGTCAACAGCCTTAACACAGTGTTGTTTTTCTATCCTGTGTTATCTTGGAACGGCGAGCACACCTTTTACTGCCTGGCCCTAGTATAGTCAAATCTATTTTTCGCTTTAAACATATATTTTTTACTCAGGAAATAACTACACATTCTTGGAAGGCAATATATTAATTTGTTGGCAATTTAATTCGTATATTCAGGGAATAATTTGCTTCAGAAAAATTGTGTAGCAGTTTAGCATACTGGCATGTGTCAAGCTACTATTCTCCATACGAAGAACGGCTACACCAACATATTATTGTGTAGAATTTGCCCAAAGTTGCGTAGCAAACTGCACCGCTACACCAGACAAATTATTCCCTGATATTGCCTCGTAATGTACCATTAGATTGAAAAAAGATTAAATATATATTCTATATACACCTAGTATTTAAAAGGTGCCTATGACACACTCAGACTGCCAGGTCTAAAGACAGTATCTGCTTACCAGACAAGTAAGCAGATACTGCCTTTGCAGAATAAAGCAGCAGATAGATCTCCACAATAAAACTTATGTTGTCGTAATATTGGGCTTATGAAATTATATTTAAATAAGAATGTACGTCAGCCTAACAGTTTTAATATCACTCATAATTGTGATGATTTGCGACATAATAAATACATTTGACATGGATTTTTCCGTATAATTATAATAATTGTGTAAAACGCCAATGTAAACTTAACTAATATTCCAATAATTTATATCAAAACATTGATGTTCTAAAAATAACTATGCTTCAGGAAATTAATTTAATCACGAGTTACGGAACTTTACCCCGCGTCTGTGACACGCCGCACACTACTACTAGTACAGTTAAACACAGCTTGGCCAGCTGATAATTTTGAGTAAAAAACATGTCTGTGGTATAAAAATTGACACTCCTGATGCCTTATCCGGCCACCACTGTCAAATCTCTGAAACTTTTTTTTTTTGAAAAAAACGTGGCCTCCTATGAGCGGCCACTTGTCTTGAACGGCCACTTTCGGCTTGCAGTAGTGGTGGCCGCTCAAAAGAGGTTCTACTGTATGGCCATTTAAGTTAAAGTAGTAAAGGAAAGACAAAGCTAATAAAAGCATGTTCGTACTAAAATATTCAGTTTAAAGTGTTTGATATGATAAGATGACGATGCTCCTGGCACCTATATGTAACGAGTCTGATGACATGTTGAAGCGCCTGCACTACAACACAGTTTAATGGGTATAAAAATATCAGTATAAATAATGTAAAATATGAAGTGATTATAAAATGAAAGACTTTTCAAGTCACTATATCTCCATGAGTGATTGTGTAAAAACTACAAGTCTAAGTCAAAACAGTGTCATTGTCAAAACAAATATATAATATATACTATAATACTATATACTATAATCAAAAAAAGTAAACCCATTTAGACATAAATATGAATGACATAAACAATGAACAGAGAAACCATTAAGTAAGTAAGTAAATGTCTTCTTTACTTCACTTTTCGACCAGTATGGCCAGAGAAATCATGAAACCACAAAAAATTCTCAAAAATTAAAGACTTACAGTGCCCCCACAGTTGGTAATAAGGTCTGTGATATTGGAGGACATCACAGAGCGATCACGAACCGTTAGGACACCGTAAGTCACCACAGGCTAATTGTACGGCAATGGCTTCTCTATGACATGCTGCATTATCCGCCAGGATGCCACAGAGAAACCATTAAAACAATGAAGTGAAAAAATAATTATATGGCAATGGTTTCTTTCGGACATCCCGTCCAACACCAGGATGCCAAAGAGAAATCACTGCAAACACACAACAACAAAAATCGTAGAGGAATTATGAGTAGATCTACAATGAGTACAATGAAAAAATATATAAAATATATAAATATGAATATATAAAGAATATATAAAGAATTTGAACTGAAAACTATTCGAAAATAAACATAACAACCTCAGTGAAAAACCCTTAACCACCGGAAAGCGAACACAAAAAAACTTCACGTTAAAAAAATAGAAAAACCTGGTTCGATGAAAGGTTTGGGTGTGCTTGGCCTTCTAAGAAGTTGCCCAGGGGGGACCACGCTGAGGTGACACCCTTCCCCCCCTTCCTGATAATGATCTGGCAATGATTTTGCAGCAAACGATGTTGCCAGCGTTTCTGCAATATCCGTTTTATTGGTTATTGTGTCAGAATCAGTGACCAGGTAAGTAAGTAAGTAAATAAAATGCTTTACTTCACTTTTCGGCCAGTATGGCCAATTAAGTGAAAATTCCTAGTATTACAATATCCCATATTGTATAGTTAAAGTAGTAAAGGAAAGACAAAGCTAATAAAAGCATGTTCGTACTAAAATATTCAGTTTAAAATGTTTGATATGATAAGATGACGATGCTCCTGGCACCTAAATGTAACGAGTCTGATGACATGTTGTAGCGCCTGCACTACAACACAGTTTAATGAGTATAAGAATGTCAGTATACATCTCCAGACGTCATCATCAAAAATCTCGGAAAAAATATTTTAGCTTTAAGAATTTCCTCTCTGTTTTTTTTATATCTTTCAAGGTATGCTTGGTCACTATCATAATCCTCCTCATCGCTATTTTTCCGCTTTGTCGCTTTGTTATGTCCGTTATCCATGGTGTGTTGTGTTGTTTTTTCATCACCCTGGCTCTCCACCCACCACGGAGCCCTACAAGGGGGCAACCTGCCCGCAGTAACCAGCAGGAAGTATTGTCAGAGCTACCAGGGTGATATACTCATAGCAAAAGAACAGCAGTTGCAATAACCGCAGTACACATCCTTTCACCAGATTAGCCCATGAGCCATCGCCATCTAGTGTCCACAATTGTGTATATAAAAATGGGATTGGCGCTACCTTTCACATATGTCCTGGATGATTAGCAATGAGATGAGATGATAATAGACAAAAATGGACACTAGATCAACGAGACTAGCCGATTGATCTGGCCGGGCCCACCAGACCACCCGTCTCAATGAGATAAGGGCCAAAGTGGTGTGTTGGGAGTATGGAGTCCGCAGGCTCCTACGCCCTCAACCACCAGGATCCTTTCTCCCACCTATACGGGATGCAACCCACGGCAAACAGGTTGAGGGTGTGTTTAGCCTTCTAAAAGAAGTTACCAGGGGGACCACGTGGAGGTAACACCCCCCCCCCCCCCACGTGCCCATATGAAACATAGAAGTTGATCCGTGACGGCCATTTTGAATATATATAATATGTAAAAAAACTTCACGTCAAAAAAAAGAAAAACCTGGTTCGATGAAAGGTTTGGGTGTGCTTGACACTTCTTTTTGTTGAAGTGTGTTGAATCTAGTTGGATTTGTGGTTTTACCAATTTGGTAAATATGATCACAGCAAACAAAGTTATCAGCAATTTGTGGCAATTGCTGCGATCTAGTGGCAATGGAATATAATAGTGATGTCAGAAATGGTCAAAATAATGGTCATATAATTACATAGTTGAAAAATGTCTTGTATTGGTTGATATTAATATATTATTATTTATAGGGGGAAATTTATGCATCTATTCGTCCTCTCGAATCAATTACACAATCCTTATATTTGGTTTGATAATATTTCTATTTGATCATAGGACACAGAAATTAAATATAAGACTTATTTGTTCAACTATGTAAACAATTTGGGTTAAATCCCAACAGATTGAATACAGGCTATTAATTTTTGTTTTTATGACCACATTGTACTTGGGGATTATTTCCCTAGGTGAATTACTGAATGAATAATAATGGATATTATTCAGGTGATATTTTGATGACCATAGTGATATTGGGAAATGGTTCTCGATAATGTTTCTGAATATTATGATGTATTCACATTGTATGATAATGACCATGTGATACCAGGGCAATGGTCCCTGGTTTTTTCTGAATATACTGTTATTCAGTTTGGTTCAAAGGTGATCTTTGTAAAATATGTGACGGGATACAAGTTATTCTGTTCTGTTATATTGACCATTGCACATATGTGATACCAGGGCAATGGTCCCTAGGTTTGCTGAATATACTGTTATTCAGTTTGGTACAAAGGTGATCTTTGTAAAATATGTGACAGGATAAAAGTTATTCTGTTCTGTTATACTGACGATCGCACATACATGTGATACTAGGGCAATGGTCCCTAGGTTTTCTGAATATACTGTTATTCAGTTTGGTACCAAGGTGATCTTTGTAATATATGTGGCAGGATACATGTTGTTCTGTTCTATTATACTGACCATTGCATATAAAGATACCCATGATAATTTATCAAATATTATGTATTTGGGTTACCAGATGGCTGTTCGTTGAACACATTTCATTTGAGCCAATATAATTGGTGCAAAATTAACAAAAACGTATTACGTAGTTTACGAAATGTGTCCAGTTTTAGTTTGCTGTGATCATATGGATTAACTAATTGAAGATATCTAGCTTTGATATTTATTGATATCTTTCAATCAGATAAAAAGCTTTGATATTTATTGATATCTTTCAATTAGATAAAAAATATAAATTATTTGAACTGGAGATTTCTGTCGTTTCCTGTTTATTTTTATAGGATGATGAAAGCCAAGCAGAAAAGATCAGGCAAAGCCCGTCAACCTCCGGCACGCTACAGAAAGTCCCCAGAGCCTGACATTGACTCTGCTGATGACATGTGTGACAGTGCAGAAATGTCTGCAGAAGTGTCGGCAGAGGAGGCGTGTAGGTCAAGCAATTCAAACGCATTATTGACTGCTTTACGTCTAGCAGACGTCCTAGAAGAAAATCAGGGCATGGCCCAAAAACTAAATGCCTTGATGGATGCAGCACAGACAAATCCACCGTTAGAACAACCGTCAGTGTCTGCATTGACAGTTCCATCAGTGCTGTCAACAATAACTTCACCAATGCCTTCAACATCATTTGCACCAGCAATTTCATCACATATACAGTCAGAACCTCTGGCTGGTCCCGAACAAATACAAAACACAGCATTAGATTCTGTGTTAAAGCAATCTATGCCAGGTGAGCCTACAAAGCCACAAGATGCCCCAGAGCCCAAAATAAGTTTACACACCTTTAACGAAACAATAGGCCCCCATGTGCCAGACACATTAAGGGAAGATATTTGGGCTCACAAGAATGTAGATTTGACATTACTGTTGCCAATATATCTCAAGCCCCTTCAAAAACCCGAAAGCCCTAAACAAAAAGTTGAGATGACCACAATAGAACAATGGACTTCAGCTTTTATTATATATGTCGGAATCTATGCAGAGAAGTTTCCATTAGAAACAACGGGCCCAATGAAACATATGGAAGTTGTCCGTGAATTGGGAAACAGGGGAGGTCAGGCCTGGCAGCTCTATGATTCAAATTTTAGACAATATCGCGCTTAGAATCCTAGTGCATTGAAGTGGGGATATTTTCTAGGAGAAACATGGAACAGAGCAGTAGTAGAAAATAATTTTTAAAAATCAAAAAATCCTAAATCATTTCAACAACAAAATACTTTTCGTAACAACTCACAGATCACAAAAGGGTGTTGTTTCAATTACAATCAACAAGGATTTTGCACTTTTCAAGGATGCAAATACAACCACATTTGCGCCTTGTGTAAAAAAGGACATCCCATGTCCCATTGCACATTCAAAAAGCGTTTTTCCCCATATTCAAAACAATTCCAATTTGGAACCGCCCACCACGCCCACAAATCTTCCCCTCGCTATCAAAAGCAGCCCTTCCAAACTTCAGGGTACCAGCGTACAAAGAAATAAATTGTCTAAATATATAAAGGGTTATGTCCATGAAGATTTAGTTATACAAGGTTTCAATAATGGTTTTTCTCTGGGATTCACAGGTAATGTTCAATTAAAATGGGCTGAGAATTCAAAAAATGTTCCAATGTAGCCCATTATTTTTCTTGCCTAAAAAATTAGGAGGTTATAGACTCATACACAACTTATCTGCACCAAAATCTCATTCTGTTAATGACGGAATTCCTGTAGATAATTCCTCTGTGACATACCAGAACTTGTCACATGCCTTGAAGTTAGTTAAGAAATTTGGTAAGGGATGCCTTTTAGCAAAAACTGACATAGAGTCAGCATTTCGTATTATCCCAATAACAAAATCAGACTACCACCTTTTAGGTTTCACATGGGGCGGAAAATTTTATTATGACAAATTTTTAGCCATGGGAGCAAATTCAAGTTGTCAAATTTTTGAAAAATTTAGTTCATCACTACATTGGGCAATGGAACAGGCTGGTTTTACCGACACAGTTCAAGTGTTGGACGATTTTCTTTTTGTTGGACCTCCAAAATCAAAACAATGTCAGGAAGCTTTAAAATGGTTTAAACTTATGTGTTCAGAATGTGGCATAGCATTAAAGTCTGAGAAAACAACTACCCCATAGACAGAAATTGAATTTTTAGGAATCACAATAAATACCTTAGAGATGGAAGTAACTCTTCCTGCTGATAAAGTAGAAAAAACAATCACTGCATTGGAAAGCCTTTCAGTAAAAGAGAAGGTCACACTTAAGGTCTTGCAATCGGTTTTGGGCTTACTCAATTTTGCATGTTATGTAGTGTCACCAGGAAGAGCATTCATGAGGCGACTAACAAATTTGACTATGGGACTGTCCAAAAAGGGGCACCATAAACGCTTAACTTTAGAAGCCAAGGCAGATATAAATGCCTGGCTGACCTTTCTTAAGGAATTTAATGGGAAAAGTATTATTTTGGAGGATCGATGGTTTACTGCAGTTTCTCTTTCATTTTACACTGATGCATCTAATGCAGGTTATAGCTGTATTTTTGGAAGAAAATGGTTATTTGGCCTCTGGCCAAAATCATGGGGAAAACACCACATAACTATAAAAGAGCTGTTCCCTATAGTACTGGGATTTGAAATTTGGGGTAATGACCTCAAAAACAAATGCATCACTATGTATTCAGATAATAACGCTGTTGTAAATATGATAAATAAAAAGACATCAAAACATAAAGACTGTATGACACTAGTCAGAAGATTAGTTATAATTAACATGTCTTGTAATATGTATACTGACGTGTGCAAAGCACATACCAGGTGTTAATAACGTTTTAGCTGATAGTCTTTCTCGTTTGCAGGTGAAAAAGTTTTTGAACGAATTCCCTACAGCAGAAAGAATGCCAACAGTAATCCCACAACATCTCCTTCCCAAGTAGAAGTAGGGTTAAAAGAAATTTTAATGGCTACAATGTCAGACTCTACCGTGGCCACTTACAGGAGAGCTTATGCACTCCTAACTGAATTTAAAAGGCGTATTTTTCCAGATGCCCAAATTTGGCCAGCTACTGAAGCAACAGTAACCACTTTTATTTCATTCCTGCATGAAAAGAGCTTGGCAGCTTCTACAATTTTAACATATGTTTCTGCTATTGGAACATTACATAAATATGCTGGATTATCTGATCCAACATCATCCTTTCTAGTTAGAAAAACTTTATATGGGTTACAAAAATTGAAGTCTCGACGAGACATAAGATTACCAATCACATTTTTCATACTTTCCAAATTATTGCAGCAAATTAATAGATCACAATTATTCGCCTTCAATAAGACTCTTTTCGCTGCAATGTTTCAAATAGCCTTTCACGGTTTCCTTAGAATAGGAGGAATTGTCCTTCGTAATTCAGCGCAGCAAGCTACGTCCATACTCCAAGCACAAAATACTACTTTCTATATGTTGAATGATACTGTCTCCAGCGTCCAGATAACCCTGATCAATTGGAAACATAATTATTCTAATCAACCTACCAACATTATTATTAAAGGAAAACCCAATTCAGAATTTTGTCCATGCCAATCCCTTGTGCAGTATTTTAGATTAAGGGGTTTTACAAACGGACCACTCTTTAAAACATAAGATGGTTCCCCTTGCAATAGAAATTTCTTCAATGCAACTTTAAAGGGTTTACTGCGCGACGCTGGCTTAGATTACGAACATATAAAAGGACTTTCTTTTAGAATAGGAGCAGCTACTACTGCACCAATAAAGGAGTGTCAGAAACCAAACTTCAAATACTTGGACGCTGGAAATCTAAAGCTTATAATAGATACATAAGAATCCCAGACCTTAAAATGTCTTAAGACAATTTATGTAAATATCAAGGAAACCTAATAACCTACATATCATAGCTAACCTGGAGAACTACCCTTCGATTTGGTCGGATAGTTCCTGAGGAACATTAAACTCACATATAGTATCCTTCTATTTGGTTGGATGATACCTCAGCTGAAAGTCTGGTACAAATGTTATATATGGCTGTGCTCTTCGATTCGGTTGAGTACATTTCCTGTATACATTGTATCCGTATTTGAGCCGTATCATTATATTGCACATTCTTTTCACAAATCATCTATTCGGTTAATTTTTCCAGCTTCAGGTAGTAAACTAGATATAGTAAGTGCTCTTCGATTTGGTTGAGTACATTTTATGTAAGCATTGTTTTATAATTGGAAATGATTACTGATCCCGAGGCTATGTAAGCTCACTTTTTACACCTAGCTTGTCATGGATATATAATATCATCCAACATGTCGATTATCTCTCGCATTTGAATTCTGTTAGCAAACAGTGACATTTATATTGTGGTTCCTGAACAGAGAGTTGATAAAAAATGTGAACTGTACATAGCAATCACGAAAACGATCAATCATTGTGACTCCCGAAACATCAAGAATACCTGTTATTCGTTTGTGTTGTTTAAGATATTTGAAGGATATCTTCATTGGGTGGCAAATGTTATAAAATAATATTGAATTTAGATTGGACTTGGATGGACATGTGCCGATTGAGTGATATTTTGTGGTCCGAGCTTCGCGTCTAAACGTCTCGCAGTGGCGCTGTGTCGCCCCACAAAATGGATCTTGTACTTTTTTAAGGTATATTGTTTATTATATTGATATATTTCTTAATTAGGTTATATATTAAAGTGATAAAATATACCTACTAGTTTGCTATTATTATGGTATGGGTTATATGTTACTGTTTAATATTGTATATGAGTTTAGTTAGTAACACTTATTTTTGGAGACTTTGTAATGAACACTTATTCATTCAAATATATGTTAAATCCTTGCTTCTTTATAGAAGAGCAACTTTGGGAATGTTGAATATACTTGGTACTAATATAATCTAAAATATTTAATACTCATTTAGTATTTTATATTTCCGTTATAACCATATGTGTAATATTATCATAATCAGAAATACATAATACTCATCAGGTATTATGTATTTCTGATATCAAAATATGTATTGAAAGCAATAATAAAATAATGTCGTTTTTAACGGCCGTTTACATCCATTCCTGTCTTCATGTTACTTCTTATGGGTTACGGTGCCATAAAAGACTGTGAAGTTGGGATGCTTATAGGCTATAATTGTCCCGCAGCCATAGCACCCACTAACTCAATACTGGGAAAGGATGGTGAGCTATTTGCCGTGAAAACTATTCTTGGTTGGAGCACTATAGCCAGCGCTACTCGACATACTGCAAGAGACAGATTTGGAATTTTGCATCATATTTCTGTCAGAGAACAGCCCGCTGTTTACCTAGAGATCTACTGATTGTACTCAAGAGAGATTTTTTCGATTCCACAAACGATAATAAAAAATCCAGCAAGGATCAAAGACAGATCAGTGGAATTATGTTCCTACACACCAAAATCTAGCCGACCACGTATCACGTGTTCTTAGCACAACAGAATTAGCTAATTGTAATTGGTTCACCGGCCCAGATTTCCTCTGGAAGACTGAGTTTGGTGTACAATGTCCTGGCCGTACGGAAATATTAAGCTTAGGTGATCCACAGATTAAGTCATCCAGCTGTGTGTTAGCTACTAAGACTGTGGAAAAAAGTGACTCACTCGCTATTCATGATGGTCTACAGTTGTTCAAGTTATAGCTTGACTACAACGACTGACCAAGAAAAATAAAAGTAGACATCTAACTACAGTCGAAGAAAGAAAGGAGGCGACTTTGTTCATTTAAGCTTGGTTCAGCAGACTTAAAATACTTAGGAAAGAAGACTAATAATCTTAAGAAGCATAGTCCACTACGTAATATGGATCCTTTTGTGAAGGACAAAATTATCAGAGCTGGTGGTCGTTTGAAAAACTTTTCTTTGTCCTTTGAAGTCAAACATCCTTACATATTACCCAAGTATGGACATATTACTAAGCTGCTAATAGCTCACTATCATGAAAAGGTGAATCACCAAGAAAACGATTTCACTTTAAACGAGCTGCACTCAAACGGTATATGCATTGTAGGTGGGAGTAAAAGTAGAGCTTCATTCATATTTAAATGTGTTTAATGTAGAAAATGCAGGAGGCCTCTTGAAGAGCAAAAAATGGCTGATCTGCTCAAAGATAGAGTTGAGGAGTCATCACCATTTACATACTCTGGAATGGATTGTTTTGGACCATTCCTCACTAGCCATGGTCGTAGACAGATAAAAAGATATGGACTTTTATTTACTTGTATGGGCTCTAGAGCTGTACACATTGTAATAATAGACGATTTATCCACTGATGCATGAATAAATGGACTTCGGTGCTTAAATACGATCAGTACAGCTCGTCAACTGAAATCAGATCATGGATCAAACTTTATGGAGGCAAAAAATGAATTTCAAAGTAAGTTAAAAGAGGTCGACAGTGAAAGATTAGACGTCTATCTTGCTGCTAAACAATGTGACTTTGTCATGAATGCTCATAATTCAAGTCATGCTGGAGGAGTTTGGGAGTGACAAATTCAAACAATTAGAATCATTTTAAATACTTCTATGGAACAATGCACCGGCAGATTAGACGAAGCATCACTTTGAACATTTTTCTATGAAGCTATGTCTATTATTAATAATCGGCCGCTCACTATAGAAGGTCTGTCAGATGTGAAATCTCCAGCACCTCTCAGACCAAATCAAATACTCAACATGAAGCCAGACTTAGCTTTACCCCCTCCAGGTAAATTTGTTAAAGAAGATTTATATCTTAGAAAGCGCTGGGGCCGTGTTCAATTCCTCGCTGAACAATTTTGGAGTAGATGGAGAAGTGAGTATTTAATTGGACAAAATAAGTGTCAAAAGTGAACTGTTTCCAGTCGCAACTTACAGGAAGGAGACATTGTTCTTGTGAGAGACTTAAATGCCGCACGTAATGAGTGGCCGCTTGCGTCTGTTGTTAAAGCAAATAGCAGGCGATCATCAGGCGATGGACTAGTGAGGAGAGTAAAAGTTAAACTCGGCACACATAAAATTGAAAAAAAGTGGGGAACGCTCTGATAAACTGGTGATTCTAGAGCGTCCTGTGCAAAAAATGGTTTTACTGCTGGAGAATCCTAGAACTCAGACCTGATTACCTTTGCAGTGCTGATCTTATGAGACTAAATGTGTATTGAGTTATTGTGTCTCATCATTTGTAAAAAAAAATCATATATATAGTTTTCATTCTACTGAGGTTGTTGATCTCAGCGGAGACAAACATCATCAGTGAATGAGATATGTTTATTTGAGAATTAGCACTTCAGGGGATTTTTATGCATAATTCTGTTGTACAGTACTTAACATGCTTAAGGTGCTGTTGTGTTGGCAAGTATTGAATTTACATCATTGTATTAACTTTTGCATCTAAAATCCTTCTCACCTCACTTTCAGACAAGTTGGATGTTGTTATTTTCAAAGAATATTGTTTGGATTTATTAGCTCACTTAAGTTGTACATTGTTCCACAACTTCAGTGGCCTGAAGATTAGTTGAGGAAATTATTATGCGCTAAAGCTATTGCTCCTATATTTTATGATACTGCTTGATTGATAATTAGTGTTTTTATAAAACTATCTAGTCTTGCATTTCAAAATGATTTTTTGGAGTTTTGAAGCTGTATATGATTATTACATTGCTAGACTTTTACATTTATAGTGATGCGTGAGGTTCAAATGATTGGTGGGAGTGTAGCGTTTGGTACGAATTTATGTGTGTTATTGTTCGATGCAGAGCTGCTTAGTTTTAAGTTTCATTATGATCTCGTACTATGCTCAAGTTCCTCTATTATCGCACTCGTCGAAAGCATGTGAATTTGTCGGAAGTTTTCATGTTTTAATTTGGCCATTAGGTTTGTCTAAGCCCACCTAAATTGATGATTCATACACACAATCTTGTATTTTATGTATAAATAACAATAGACCATTTTGGTATTCTTAATTTTTAGAATTATCGTTAATTAAACGTGTTTTATGAAACTTCACATTTTCAACTTCTATCTATTTTATAATCATAATAATGAGGCGATTCGCTGTATAATTAACAGTATAGCTTTCATTTAAGTGATAGTGATATACTGTACTCTTGTTTAAAAGTAATTCACATGTAATTAAAACTACATTTGAATTACATAGTACCTGTACTTGTAATATAAAGATTGGTTTGGTTATGGTTTTGATATGGCTTGGTTTGGTTATTGGCTGTACACTCATTTTTGGACCACTGCTGACCGCTTGTCGTGGGTTAGCCTAGCCTGTTATTTCCATATTGCCAGATGTCATCATGTTTGTCGTCATGTTTGGTCGCCTCACAGCCTTGAAAAATAAACCCGTATTTTTCAAAAGGAACTATTGTTTTTTTGCTTATCGAATTATAAAGCAGGGAGCTACAGTAGCTGCCTGCTTCCCCTGAGCAGTATATTGAGTGGTGATGCACGCACACCCTGGGTAATTACCCCCCTGTTGGTATGTGCATAATTATATCCGCTGATATAAGCCTACCTCTGTCTGCGGTGGCGATCCGTATTATATACCTGGCAGTCAGCTGTTATAATTTGTGTACTATTTCACGTGGTTGTAGTAGCTTACTTAACTGATTCCGACTAGGTGAGTGGCAAAGGTTAGAGGACACGGCTAGGTGTCCAATTTATTGTATTCTGCTTGTATTAAACCTAAGTAAAGTAGGTTAAGTTGCTTAAGAAGCGCTTTTCTGGCTGAGACAAAGTCTCAGATGATGATGTGAGGGTGGGGGTGATAGGGCATGTTGGGTTATTGAGTGCGTTTTCCTTCGCTAGCCCAATAAGGGGTTCTGGGCATGTCTAGGGGATCTAACCCCAGACATGCCAAGTCGGCCGAAGACTTGGGTCTCGCTGTGCAATTTAATGCTGAAACTCTGTGGCATTTCGCGCAGCTCCGCTATCCTTGGGTTGGATAGTCCCCAGAGTAACAATACTACTAAAGCAGTGGTGGACAGGATCCTGGCAGGAAAGAAGGGTTCACCACTCAACAGCTTCAAATGTGCAATGCATCCAGTGGACGGCAGTGAAACAGTTTCATGATGCACAGTTTAACTGCGACCAAGGACTAGTTTTCTTCCTAAAGCGGGAAGGTGCAGTACCACATGAATGCCAGGAACGCAGTGTGATCTATTATCGCTTCATTGGCAATCGTTTCCACATCTACTTTCTCAGTGCTGACCTCCTTTTGACCTATGCACTCAGCTTTCTCGAATGTCCTGTCTCCAGCCAACGATGTCCAGCACTGTGTGAACAAAGTCCTGCAGCTGAACAAAGTCAGAAAAGCTCTCTGTGCCCTCGGCCTTGTGGAAAAATTGATCATGGGTCCCTGGATGCGGCTGGTCAGCCGTAAAGCAACAATCCTGGAGATGAACCCCTAATTCTTGGAAGCAAGGACAAACGTGGCTCAGTGGACAGAAGATGCCACCTCTCTCCTGGAGACGCCACCATCATCTGTGTGCAGTAACATCCCGCTGAATGAAGAAGACAAGAGTGGTGACTGCTCTACAGGCGGGTGCTGTGAAGACCGACTGCATTGAGATGCTGCAGGATCTACTGCTATGCAATGCTGTACTGAGAGTCATCGACCGACAGCTAGTCACCCAACTCCCAGGCGGAGAATTCTGGTAACCAGGAGCAAGCAGGATCATGCTCCAGTACGAACATCAGAGGGGAGAGAATTTTTGCCACTGCTGACCAAGAGCTTCGGAGAGCCAGGCACTGTACAGCAAGCACTCTGGAAGCCAAAGTGATGTTCAAAAGGAACCTTACAGCGGAGCCAACTGGCTTGAGCAGCTGGGAGAGTCCGAGAAGGGTCAGGCAGTGAAGGCAGCCATACACGAGTCCAGGGACACCATCCACCGGGACTACGAGGTCTAGAAGGAGCGGGCGCCCCATTTGAGAAACTGCAGAAGTCCATGCAGCAGCTGCAGGAGAAGGATGACAAGCTTCGTGCCAGGCATGAACAGTGGATGGAGAAAATGATGGTATGTGGGTGTCTGTGAGAAACTGCAGCAGGGATGGAGACAAACCTGAAGAACAAAGTCAAGAAGCGAGTTGCCATCACTATTGTACCAGCCAGCAATGCTAGACAACTGGAGACCAGTCTCTGTGGTTGGTGACGGCAACTGTCTTTACGAGCAGTGTCACGTGCACTGTTTGGTGATGAGCAGCATCACTTGCATCTGCGACTCCTGGCTGCCATTGAAATGATGGAAAATCGATCCTATTATGACATCAACAGCGCCGACTACAAAGACTAAGTGCGCTGTGAAGATATTGTGTCTGACCCCTATCCAAAGTTGATCAGCTCTGTCGTGAGGCCACACGACAGAGCTGAAATACAATCCTACCATCCGCCTACATACAGTGCGACATTCGGTAAGACCAGCCTGACTCGACCCGTCCACGGACGAGGTGTCAGAACCAGCACCGTACCAGAGATAACGTTGATGTTGACAATTACCATTATACCGAAACCGGGAGCTCCTTACCTCCCTAATCACTTTGTGGTGCTAAGAAAAACTGACACCACACCAAAACCTGTTATAGATCTGAGGTCCCCTCCAACAGCCAGATGATCTATGTTAGAGCAGGTGAAGTTGTCAATGCAAAACACAACCATGGGACACATCATTACAACCCTCAATAAAGAGAGTAAAGATATACCGCCCCAGACCATCACAACCAGCACCTACAACAGCACCAACTGCAAAGAACAGTAACGACACATCAACAACGACAACATCTAACGACACATTAACATCAACAACAACACCTACCTCCACACCATCGAGTGCTATATCCCCCCCCTTCCAAGGACATATCCACTGACTCTACCTTAACCCCATCCAGTGCTATTGTACCCCCCCCCCCTACCATGTACATATCGACCGACTCTGACATTGACGCCACCTGGGGAGAAGTATCTGTTGACACAGACGGACCTTCTCCTCCCGCTAGCGGTGGCGGGCCCCTTTAGAACAAAAAGTTCATGAACATTGACAATTTAGTTACTGTCATCACGTCCTCAGACAGCAACCTTTTAGACAGAGTGCCCTGTGGCCGTAAAGAAAATATTTTTTTAAAGTGAATAATGAGGCAAATGTATAGCGCCGGGAGGGGGGGGTGGTTAAAAGTTATTTCTGGGATGATTGCGGGGCATGGCATGGCATGGCAGTGGCGCTAGTCCTAAAACTTTATTCATACATGACATTGAGACTGATAAATTAACGAGAGTAGCAGTCATGTAATAGCATTCTTGTTTCACGGCAGTGGTGTTAAAGAGGGCTGTAACTTTGAAAATTTATTACATGCCAAATGGTCTAACTTCGCTAATATACAAAAAAAATCCACCAAATTTTTGGGGATGTTGGGGGGGGGTGAAAAAATAATCTGTGAAAACTTGTGTCAAAAAATTTCAAAGAGCGACCGAGCACATTAGAAAAAGGCTACTCCCAGGTTCTGGTGAAACAGACTAGTATAGCTATGTACAATATGAAATATTTAGTTCCTATATCGTCTATCCCGTCTTTTCGGTATAATCAAGCCAGACCCCCCCCCCCCGCCCTGACCCTGTCGAAAAAATGTCGAAATGTCGAAAAAGGACGTGTTACAATCAGACTTCCCTTTATAACTTTGCAAAAAAAATTCTGATTTGTTTTCTGCAATTTTTTTCCAAATTTCCATAAAAAAATTTTCAGCAGATGAAAAAAAGGTCTGACCTTACTAGACTACTAGAAGTCTAATAGGGTGACTGGTCTAGCCTAGAATAGAATCTTATCGACCCGCTGCGAGCTAATTCCGCAGCTGTCTGTGGTGACCTGCTCCGCAGGGCTACAGCAACTCTAAGCCTCCATGGGCCTGGAGAAGCGAGCATCCACCTATTTCCCCACTCCCGTACCCCCTCCCACCTTCTAATTTTTATATCTACTATACTCCCCCCGCCTATTTTGCTTTAATGGGGTCCACACCCTTGGATAAGTCCCTCTCCCTCTTCTGTGTTTCTTCTCTGATCATGAGTTATACCCCCAGTTAACCTGAAAGTCCACATAGCACCAGATAAATCTGGGTACAGGACTCCCACGGCCTGGCGAGTGCTTGTTCAACTACAGTAGCATTTCTTCAGCTATTGGAGCTCTTCTTCTGGTGTTCAGCGAGTCTTTCAGTGTTTTCTACCCCCAGTTAACCTGAGAGTCCGCATAGCACCAGATAAATCTGGGTACAGGACGCCCACGGCCTGGCGAGTGCATATTCAAAAACAGTAGCATATCTTCAGAAGTTGGAGCTCTTCTCTTGGTGTTCAGTGCGTCTATCAGTGTTTGTTATCCCCAGTTAACCCGAAAGCTCGTATAACACCAGATAAATCTGGGCACAGGGCTCCCACGGCCTGGTGAGTGCTGTTCAACTAAAGTAGCAATTCTTCAGATATTTTGTAAAATTCTTCTGTTCACTTTGGCATACTTAGAATTTGTTTTCCATGTTTCTTGGGCATTAATTTCATAGCTCTGCATTACTTGGTTCATGTCGCTTTGAGTTTCATTGTATAATTGAAAAGAAGCGAATTGATTTTGTCAGCTTCTTCTGTTTACTTTGGCATACTTAGAATTTGATTTACATGTTTCTTGGGCATTATATTCATAGTTCTGCAATATTTCTTCAGATATTGGAGCACCGGATAAATCTGGGTACAGAACTCCCACAGCCTGGCGAGTGTTTGTTACCCCCAGTTAAACCAAGAGTCCGTATAGCACCAGACAAATCCGGATGCAGGGCTCCTACGGCCTGGCCTGATATTCTTGTCACTTGAACTTCACTGTTTGCTGAATTTGTAAAATTACTTGGTCCTTGTTGTTGAAAAGAATATTAATATTTTTGTTTTTCAGGATCGAATTCATTTTCTAATCTTCTTCTGTTTACTTTTGCATACTTAGAATTTGTTTTCCATGTTTTTTGGGCATTATATTCATAGTTCTGCATTATTTAGTTGATGCACAGAAGGTTCCTTCCTACCTTCCTTCACTCCTTTCTTCCTTCACTCCTCCCAAAAGGTTCCTTCCTACCTTCCTTTACTCCTTTCTTCACTCTTTCCTTCTTTCACTCCTCCCAGAAGGTTCCTTCCTTCACTCCTTTCTTCATTCTCTCCTTCCTCCCTTCACTCCTTCCTCCACTCCTTCCTTCCCTCCTTCCGTTCTTCACTCCACACCTTCCTCCAGTGCTCCTTTCTTCACTCCTTCTGTCATTCACTCCATCCTTCACTCAGTCAATTATAAAAACCCTATGGCACTTTGTACTCTTATACTTATTGGGACATAAGGCGAGGAAAGTGGAGTCTAATGTGGCGAAAGCGGCTCAACAGGCTGCAAGCTGAACAGGGTTGGACGGGAGGACTGGTGGCCGGGCCGCCGCAATTTAAACTTTTACGAATCCATAGTCATAGACATAGACTAGCCTTATTTTGCAAATGTAATGCCTAAAGCCTAAAGGCTTAAATGGCAAATCATACAATTTTGCCGTTCAGATATAGAACCATCCTAATTAGGCTGATTAAACTACAACAACTTAAAATCGAATCGCAAGCGGCAAGGTGCACACAATTACCAAATATCGTCCGATTATCGCCCACTCAAAATAGATGATTCAGAAATATCCAAAATATCAACAGTAAAATGCAATGAACAAAAAATAAATAGAGCATAAAACACAGCTCTGGTGTGCCCTGTTTCCTTCTCAGTGAAGAATAAAATAAAACACTGATGTATCCGTATTTGAATGGATATTCGATGATTGAAATATGATATTCATTTTATGTCCTACAATGTCCTAGTGGCTTAAATCCTTAAATCACTTTTTCTTTTGCAAACAAAACGTTCAAGGGAAGACGTCAACGTTATATTATCGGATAGCGCTGTCAAAATCTTATGTTATCGCTCAGTTGACAGCGGCATATTCGGTCTCATGGAATGTTATCTTTGACAACATCAAAAACATAAACCTACAGATAAAGACACTTGACATTAACACTTTTCAATAATCATATTACCTGAAACCCAATGGCAATTGATAATGATCGAAACTTTGGGCAAAAATTACGACCAAGGACGATGGAAGCCATGATTGCCAGTTATAAACAATTGTATAATCGCTAGGTGGTACTGTATGTACAAACGGCATTTTCCAATATAATGTTGTTTCATGCTTTTAACGCACTTATTGTGGTCTCACACTCCCCCTCCCTCCCCCCCCCCCCGATGCCAGTCTTATTGAAACACATGTAAACTGCCTCAATTCCGCAGGCCGATTTCACCATTTTTCACCCTAGTATTAGATATTTAGTGTGACATATCAGGATAAAGTTTGAGATGTCCTTGTTCGAAAACAAGCTCGCTATAGGTATGCTTACCAGACAGATTTTGAGCTACGTCCCCTGCGAGGTTATCATAAAACAGTTATATCTGATATCCTTGACAAAGAAGATAACGTGTGCCTATTAAATATTCACAAAATTATAACTTCTTTGTATTTTATTTTGTTTCAATAAAGGTTGGAAGAGCCACATTAAAAATATTTTGTGTGATGATTCCATCATTATTAGACACCTCCCTGGATTTCGGCTTATTTAGGGTGGTGATACCTTGTCGGGTTTTTTTTAGCTTGGCGAGGTTGTCGCCAAGTTTTTAGTTTGACTTTCCAACAAACGTCTGTCGTTAACATGTCGTTAGCATCCAGTTAACATTTATTCTATCTGTGCAAAGTCAAAAGGCATTATCTGCTCCCTGGTAAATCAGGCATTTACTGCTTTTTAACTGGCCCCCCGTCTCTTCCTGTCATAGCGCTGCCAATAGGCCGTTTTGCTCATAATTCAAGTAGACCTATATACTTCCTTTCGCTGATGTCAATGCCTCCTTCTTGCTTGTAACAGCACTTTCAATAGAATTGTAAAATAAGCAGATACTTGGTTTTGGCTGTGTGCAGAAGCGTCCTACACCCAGCTAACACGAGGCATTGACACAATGTTGTGTTAATGTTGTGCCGATGTAGAAGATGACGTGCCAACATTAGAACAACATTGGGTCAATGCCTCGTGTTTGCTGGGTACCCTTCTGTTTGTAGTAAGTCAACATGATGCACTGACCTAATGTTGTTTAAATGTTGTGCCATCATCTATGAAAATGCTCCAACAATGATCTAACATTAGGTCAGTGCATCGTGTTACAGGTGACTCTCGGCAAAAACGACTTCTAGCCAACGCTGTTTTACTGCTAAGCCAGGCTTGTAGACGATGGGCCAGCATTATGCTAGCATTGGTAGAACGTTTTCATGTTAAGGCCAATATGCAGGTGGACCAATGCTGGGCTAATGGTGGCTCAGCGTTTTAGATGGTGGGCCATCATTAGGCTAACACTGTGTCAACGTCTCGTGTCTGCTGTGGAGCTGCTACACGCGAAGCTGAAAGGCAGGCATGCAGTCTGTTGTGGTGAATAACCCCCCTCTCTCCCACTGCTGACCTCTACACCGCTGACCTCTACAGTGTTGTGCAATATACAACTTAGGTCTTGGCTAAAATATCAACTTTTGTATTATTAAAAATAAATTTTCGGCCTTTGCGGCAGAAGTCATTGCAGATTTATATAATTTATATATTTCTGGGGTGAAATACGACCGCATAACATCTTTTATTGCATTTTGAGTGAAGTCATGACGATTTCGTGTCTTAATGAGCGCGGCCAACACCATCTTTTGAGCTCTTGATCCTCGTTGTCAAAACACATGCATAGCGACTTAATTATATATTAAGAATATGCTATGTGAACCCTAGCACCAAAGGGTGCTGAGAGTGAGATGAATGCATCAAAATTTGTATAAAAGCTTCTTTTAGCGTTTCCAAAGTCTTTATTGATATATAATACTCATTGCAAATGTCTGGTTGGCAATAGAGGCAAGGAACCTGGGAACAGAAGCATTTCAGAATATAAATAATTTAGATGCGCCTTCGGCAAACAGAGGGGCGCGGTGGTCTAAATGAGGTGTTGAGTCAGCCAGTAGCTACCATGTTTTTTGTGTCTTATCTCTTGAAATATGAATGGAAAACAGTTGTAATTTAGCAGATCCTTCAAATAAACATTTGAGACATTTCTTTTATTAAACCTATGTCTCTGGTGCACATTTAAATTCACTTAGTATGTTGACCTACTTAAAATTGCGCTCTGCACTTGGCTGTCTAGCATGTGACCTACTTACTCTACACTCGATGCTAAAAAGCTAGAGTGGAAAATACAGTACATGTTGCGTCGCTGAATTTTAGAATGTGAATTTTGAGTTGAGTTGTCAAACATGATCCAATTAAATCAACACTTGAGACACTATGACTTATATTGTGGTGCGACAATTGTCGCCCCGTGTGCATAATTTGTGCCATGTGGACAGTGGAGTCACCATGCTTCGTTACTCTTTAAATTTTGGATCAAATGTAATCAATTTACCTCGTGTTGTTTGCCTGACTGTCCGTGTGCCATCGTCATACTCCAGCATACCCAGAGAAAAAACGTTATGTAGTTTTGATTGAATTTGAGTGGAATGGTCTATAAGCTTCTGAAGTTAATAATTTGAAAAATAGACAGTTCCTAGAAGCTATAGCGTCTCATCTTAATTTGTGGAATTAAGAAAGTTTGCTTTTTCTGAATTTGTCTTTTTTCAGAACCACCAGGGGCTTTAAACCCTTCCAGGATTCGTTGTGATGTTTGAATCCTGTCTGTTATTTTGTCTTGTTGTTTTGATGGTTTGTGAATTGTGTAGTTGAGTGTATGCATGTTTTCTTAGTGTTGTGTTGTGAGATTTTGTTTGTTGGTGAAAGTTATTAATCTGTCATTTATAAGTGTTGATGTGTGGCTTGTGAATTATTGTCACTCACACACCAATGCGGTGCCAGCGTTGCACCAATGCCGGCTCAGTGCTGTTACCGCTGGACTGACATTGGCCCTGCGGGAGCCACACATTGTCAGCATTCTCTGTTTCTATATCACTCTCACTTGCTGCCAGCGTTGTCCCAATGTTGGCCTAGTGCTGTGGACGCTTAACCGACACTGACACGGCTCTAGCAGTTATCGCTGGTTTATTGCTGGTCCATCGTCTTCAACGCTGGCTCAACATTAAACTACCATTAACTCAATGTACCATGACACATGTCTGGATGAACTTCTGAAATTTGAAACCTTTGTTTGTTTATCCACTGTTCGAAGAATTGTGTTTGCTGGGATGCACCTAAAAGTATGCATACTTTAGAAGTGGACATATATATGTATAATAAAATCATGTCGCATAGTAAAATATTATATGTAGGCCTACTACCAGGTATTATTATTTTACTTTTTAAAGTAAAATACAAGATGTATTCCGGAATGTATATTATTATTATTATGCATACAACCTTAGGTTCGGTGCTGGGGTAATGTCAATTCAGTGTTTAAGAAGCTGGGCCAATATTGTAAATTTATGCGAACACCGATTGGTCGTTTAGCGGCGAAGAAGGGGGATTGTAGGCCTAAGTGTTTTTTTCAGTGATACAGCATCATAGTTGAATTCACGCCTCCCGATTCAATGTTTTTTTTCTACAAAATACTGGCCAAACGTCAATGATGAAGACAGGGCCAGCCGTGTGTGTGGATTATAAAACTTTAAAAAATATATATATATATTTCCTTTTTGTAATAAATGTAAATCAAAGTAGTTCAGGGAACATTCAACCAGAATAAAGACAGAGCTGTCAATTATCACTTGTAAGAGATAACAATGACATGACCAATATATTATACACATTTAATATGTTGTGTGGAATAAAATATAAAAAATGTTGGACCAGCACTCGAGACGGTTAACCAACTTTAAATCAACATTAGCCCAATGTCTCGTGAACTGCTTTTTATTTACATTATTTGGTAGTATCAAGAACATAATATGAAGTTCTTAGCAGTACTATGTACTTTTTAAGCCATATATTTCACTCAAATAAAAAACGTGGGACATTCCTCCTTTAGCAGTCATATATCTAAGACTTCATCTTGATTTATTAGGTGGAAAATAGTTTTATTAGAATCAGTAACATTTCAGCTACTGCTACGCATGCTCAGCTCATTTTCTGCAGTCACTAAGAAGTTATGAGCATTAGTATTTTTTGGACTTTGTGGTTGCAATCAGTCACCGTCATGTTGAAAACTTTATTTTCCTTGGTAAAACTAATACAGCAATCCATGACACACACATTAATTGTGTAGGCTCATCTATGGCCATAATAATCCTCACTATCATGTGGAAAATAACTACGTAAGTAAGTTTTAACAACACGTAAAAACTATAAAAAAAAATTATATTTAAGCCATTAGAGTACACCATCAATGTATATGATTGTATTGATCATAAAAATCATTGATTAGAACCGTTTCGCAAGCATATAGATACCAGCAAGAATATACAGTGTATAACACATCATCTTGATATCAGTGTTCAGATAATGTGTTTGTATATAACAACATTACCAAAGGGCCCAGCATAAATAATAATTGCACTTCTACTTTTGTAGTGCTTTAAAATGATTATTTGTCAAGCATTTTTCATCAGATGCAGTACTTCAGAATGTGTGTAAAATCAGCAAATTGCATGATGGGAATCGGACATATATTATAAATTTCAATGATAGATAGGATATAATTACATACTACCGGGTATAATATATATATATAGGCCTATACATATTTTCTTTTCATGATAATGCATTTTAGAACATAGATACACATTCTCTGACACATCTGTGGCTGATATTTTGCAATGCTGTTGACAAGTGTCAAGGCCCCTGGGCCTCTTGTTCTTGACATCCCAGCAAAAAACACAAATTTGTATAACATTTACACAACGTGGCCAACATTGTGTTTGTACTCAGGTGAGCGTGTCATTAGGCCTACCGGAAATTAAATGACTAAAGTACGGTTAAGTCACCGGTTATAAACCAGAAACAAGACTTATAACTATACATGGTGTATGATTGAACCTATACGAATGATACACAATGTATATAGCACTGCAATCTAGCATTCACAGTATCACAGCAGCCCAGCAAATATAATATGAGACGTTGAACCAATTATGATTTAATGTTTTGCCAGCGTTGCAGACGCTTGTCCAGCATCTGGTCAATGTTTCATGTTTGCTGAGCTGCTAGACATGACAGGAAAAATAGAAAATGATATGTGGAGAGATGGACGGGCAGTGGGTAAACTCAGAAATCGCTACATGTGCGATTGCTGGCACTGCGAAGAACTGGCCACGCGGCCAATCGCGTGTATGGAACGGTCACATTGTTAATGTATATGATCAATTTTCAATTCTGCCGCGCGGCAGTCGCAACGCAACGCATCGCCCACCCAAACGCGTCAATGGAAAAGCAGCCTTAAAGCTGCCAACATCGAAGTAACCGGACTATGAAAATGTTTATAAGGCATTACTATCCTATTATTATTATTTATTTTGACAAATATCAGCCGCTGAAATGCCTTAGAATGTCTTAGTGTACTGAAACAATAGACCACTCCTACCCACAAGATGTTTGATAAACAGAGCACAGGAATGGGTGACGTCATTAGCAATATATCATGTGCTCATACAGTAGGCTGAGTAGGTGTGTCTATTTTCACAGTTTGATATCAACAAAGCAACTTGGACATGACATGATAAATTTTGTCCAGGCGAGTTGGTCTGGCAGAGTAGATTATTGGTTTTAGTAGGCCCTATATTCTGATAATATATATCTAAGAGTACCGGGTATTAAATAATTTATGCCGGAAAATTGAGAAGAATGTAACTGTAGTTTGTACAGTAGGCCTACCCAGCAGAATATCTGGCACAAAAGTGAATGTCAATTGCACTGCGTGTCGCACCATACTCCAGTGACAAACACGACACACGTGGATACAGGCAGTCACAGCACACAACACTCCAGACCACATGTCCGAGGCTGCTCTGCTAATGTGACACACAATATATGGATTGATTAGTCAGTCTGTGATATGATTTTTCTCCTACTATCAAAAATGACAAATTATATTTAAAACACCCCGGAGAAGATTGATCGAAGCTTCATTGATAAGATTTCTAAAATATTAAGTGTGCTACTGGCTCCCCCACTTTCGTTCTGGTCATATCATGTCCATATATAGAAGTAGGCATATATGTCACATTACTTCAGAGGTGGTTGTAAACTAGTTTGCACTTGAAAATAGTACCTCATTGTAATTTATATTATTTTCCTATTATTATCGTTTCATCTTAATCACATTTTCATCAAATTATCTTCCAGATATCATATATGTTTAAGATATACAATTTTTAGTCCCTTGTGCTATAAAATTGTAAAAAGCACTGTGTTCTTGTTTAAGTGTATTTATAATATGTTGGTTTTTGAAACAAAGGCAACAGTGATATTGGTAGGAGGGGGCTGTTGCATGTATTGAATGACTTTTTCGCTGCATGTTTTTGATGGGGTTTCATCAAACATATGGAGTTTTTTAAGCCTACCTCAAAAATATCAGATTGTGCGAAAATATAATACATTATAGTTGTGTAGACTTAGGGCCTACGGCTAGAAGTGTTATTTTAAGTTATTTCACGAAGCATAACATGACCTAATAATCTAGTCAGGTTATCATGGCGGGGTAATTGGAGATGGCCTGGTTGTCGGATCGCTCCAACCTGATGCTATATTAATTATGATTCATCTTATTCTTATCAACTAGTGCTCGGCCTCGTTGCTGGTTCTGTGGGAGGCGGAACAGACGTTTGTCTGCCCCGCCGGCTGGATTGCAAGTGTGCGAGCTTGCGGGAAAATGTCTGCGGGGCTAGCGAGGGTGAAACTGTTCGGGGGGGGGGGGGGGGTCCGGAAAGCCAAACAGCCTCAGCCTCACCAACCGAGGAGGGGCAAGACGCTTATCCCCACAAGGTAACTAAAGATATGTGTAACACTTTAATTTAAAACAAGGTTACCCTTCATTGTTTAAGACTGGCCTCTGGACTGTAGGCATTTTTCCGGCGATAATCATTTCAAGGCTTAGGATATTTATAATCTGTCCTCTGGGTAGACTTTAAAACTGAGCCTGACTGTGTTCGGCTGACCACAGGTGTTCTAGCTAGATTGTCCCCAGATGTCTTTGGCATGGCAAATGCACAAACAGGTTCAGATATATGAGGGAGTGTATTGGGAGTTTCGAGGAGCTGAGGAGGGTTGCGTGCTATTGGTGTCTGCAGAGTAGGCTCAGCCTGGAGTATAGCCGCAGAAATTCCAATATGAATAAAAGCACTTCGGTTGCGCCGCTACATTCTACCTTTGTGTGTAGCAACATTGTATGAACCGGGCCCAAGCAATTTTCTCTGACATCTAAAAAAATCCCTTGATCCCGGATGTACACTTGGTCTACAGGCTGGAGCACAGGTAAATTAACTACCTAATTTATGTCTTTTGTTATAGTTTTGTGCAGATTTTAGTCTATAAGCTTCTTCCTTCCCTCTGAGGATTTTAGGATCTTGCACAGTATGTATCAAATTTTCTTTTGCAGTTGGCAAATTAGTTCTCAGCTGTCTTGACATAAAAATTTGACTTTGAGTTTTGCCATTGTGTAGTGAAGCTGTTCTATAAGCTAGTAAACCCTGGTAGGTGTTGCTGTTCTTTTTTTAAATATTCTTTGCAGTTTGAACAGCTTTCTTGGATTTTCCATTAGCCTGTGGGTACTTGGGAGAGGATGTTACGTGTGTAGAACCCCAATCACTCACGAATGCTTCGAATATTTGCGAGCTGTACTGTAGGCCATTGTCAGAGATAACTACGTTCTGCGCTCCATGTGTGGCAAAAATATGACAGAGAGCTCTGATGACAGCTTGTGATGTTGTGGTAGACAGCTTCGTGAAATCGAGCCATCTGGAAGCATAGTCTACTACTACCACTCTGTTATATCTTTTTGAGTGTTTGAATGAGTGAAGGCAACATTCCGATAGATTACAACTTTTAGAAACATCTGTTGGCAACGTAATCAGGTTTTGAAAAAGACGAATTATGACAAAATATCGGTCATTACGTTTTTGTCTTTCAGATCCACCTATTTTTTAATGTCTCCGCCATGTTTGACAGGAAATTGTTATTGAGTCAACGATTTGATTATTTTTTAACTCGTAGGAGGATAAGTTTGTAAGGTCTCAGATGTGTCACATCATCAAAGACATTGCTAGTTTAATTACAATGGCATCGGAAAACGACAGCCTTACGGCGCTTTGCCAATGGGTCTCACATTTCTAAGCACGAAGGATCAACACCTCTATACTTGGCCCATTGACATGTTTTACATATTTGCAGGACATCGTGAAAATCGCCAAAATATACAGGTATTATTCATGGGATGTTTGTGGCTGGTGTAGTGACAAAAAGGAAGGGATTCGCCTAAGTGTTGATTCTTTCAAAGAAAAAAAATCAACATTGGACCCTTCATCTAGACCCTCAGCGGCTTGGTCAAAGCCATTATAAATATTGGGAAGGTTGTTATTAATTGTATGAACATTCAAAATACTCACTTATCGAGTACATATCTCTTTCAAATGGAGGGTGGAGAAAGATAACATAGATTTATGATGATATAAGCCTATATAGCACAATTTTAAACTTTTAAAGTTTAAGGCACTTGGGTATGGGTCTTTAAACAGATCTGTACCGACTCTATCCCAAATGCTATCAGGCAGGACCATGGCGAGTAATATATAAATATATATATATCCCCTATAAAATATTATATAAATATAATATATGATATATAAAGGTTCCTTCCTTTCTGTTCTATGTAGTAAGCATTTGCGACAGTTGTTGCACATAGCCTCAATCTGGGAAGTGATGCCAGGCCACTAAACACTAAGTTGAGTTTTGCCTTTACATATACTCCTACCCAGGTGACCTGCATGAATCTTTTCCAATATTGAGAGTTGAATACTTTGCAGGATCACTAACCTTGAATCGTACATGAGCAAACCATTATTTATGGTGAAATGGGCCGCATGTTGCCAGTAAGGCTTGAGACAAGGGAGGTTTGGCATAACTGGAGGCCAGCCTTCATTCACATAGTCTTTAGTTTAAGTACAAATAGCATCTCCAATCAAGTCTTCAATCTGTTGCTGGTAGATTTCGTATGACACAATCAGTAAACTCTTCAGTCTCATTTATAAAAATCTCGTTTTTTTGATAGTTTTGAGACAGGTGCTAGGAACAGCACATCTGCCATATTTTGATGAATTCCTCAATACTCACAATCTAAATCTGAGTATTCTTGCAGGAAACTTGGAGAGATCTTTTGACGAAAGCAGAGACACTAATAGATGATGATCCATTTCTAAAATAAACGGGACCCCTAGAATATAGTCCGAAAACGTTTCACAGGCCCAGGTTGCTGCCAGAGCCTCTTTCTCTATGACTTCATAATTCTTTTCTGCGTCCGTTAACGATCATGAAGCGTAAGCAATGGGGCAGCGATCACTGTCTTTGTCTTTCTGAAGTAAGACTGCAACAAGACCATTTTAGCACACATCAGCTGCATTAATAGATTATACTTTAGGGTTGTAATAGGCAAGAACTTCAGATCTGTGGAAGACAATTTGCTTTTGATGTCTTTGAATTTTGCCTTTGTGGCTCATCCCATAGCCACTCTTGATTTTTTCTTAATAGTTGGCGCAAATATTCATTCAATTTTGCTAAGTCAAGCAAAAGCTCAGCGAGCTGGTTAACCATGCAATTGAAGCGGTGAAGCTCAGTGACATTTTTTGGTTCGGGGAATTCTCGTATTGCTTCAGTCTTTCGAAAGTCTGCTGCAATGATCATTTACGATTGTGTTGGCGCATGAACAAGTACATCGTCCATGTGACAAACCACTCCTTCTAATCACTCGAGGATTCTGCTTATTCTTTTTTGGAAGATTTCTGGAGCAGAGATGATTCCAAAGAGTAAGCGATTAAAGCAAAAGCGCCCAAAAGGTATTACAAGCGTGGTAAGTAAACTTAAAGAATGGTCCAGTGGAATTTGCCAACAACAGGAATTGGCATCAAGTTTAGAAAAACTTTGCTTTCTTGAATCATGGTAAAGCTCTGATTAACTGTCGCCATTGGATGGACTTCCCTCTTGACAGTTTTATTTAATGCTGTTTGATCCACACTCAGTCTGATTTTTCTGTTTCGTTTAGGCTCAGTCACAGGGGATATCACTCCTTCAACTTCCATTCTGTTCATCTTGTTCATCTTGCAATTGTGGTAGAAGGGGGGGGGGTGAGGAACATGTCGTGGAGTATAAATACAAAGGGGCTCAGTATCCTCCCTGAGGACTATTTTATAGGGTTCTCTCAAGAGCCCTGATCTCTTGAATAATTTCGGAAACTCCCTTTTAAAGGTTTTTTTTAATTCCACACACAGCAGGATTCGGAATGAGAAGATTTAAAGATTGTATCACACCCTTAGACAGGAGGTTGTATTGTTGGTCCCACATGACATACACTGTTTCTTTTATGTTCTTGTCACCTATGGCAAGAATTACATTAATTTTCCCTTGCACTCCTCCAGGTCCTTTAAAATTTGACTCTGTATTTTCAAGAATTTTTCTTGTAACTCATGGTGTGTTATCTTCAACAACTGTGATTTTTGAACCACTGTCCATTTTAATTGAGTAGTAGAGCCATTAACTTTAATGTCTGCTGACCAAAAGTCTTCACCAAGGTAATAACCTGGATCTCGGGCCTCTTCTATCTCATTTGTTTGTGTACCTTGACAAACATTGAAAATGTCCAAGTTTCTGGCACCTAAAGCATTTCCTATCTTTAGCTGGACAATCTGCTTTCACATGTTGGACCGCCTATCCACACCACTTACAGCTGTTCTGTGTTTCAGCCTGAGACTTTTTTTTATGCCAGTTTTCCTGGTTCCAAATATGACTGGGCGACTTTTACATTGTTATCTGTAGGCTTGTTATGTCTTTAATTAGCTGAAAATTTACGAAAAACCCCTGCCACCATGTGGGAATAACAACATGACGCCATTGTGGTTGAGCAGTTGCTTTTATTAACTGACAAAACGTGATCCATGATCCAGCTTTTATTAACTGACAGCACGTGATCCATGTCTAAACTCATTATACAACAATATGCACATGGGATGATTTCAAAACACTCAAATTACGGGATTACAATCTTTAAAATATGTTATATGAGAGCTATTAATGATGCATTCAAGCCACAAATATGCGGCATTTTGTGTAATGATTAGACTGAAAGTCATGTTTTGATAAGACTATAACAATAGTTACATCAATGTGAGTAACTTTAATTTTGGATCAGTCAGCTCACAATTTATAGATCTAATTATACGAATGACCTTATTAATCATGTTAATAACGATTCATGTAAGCCATCGCTATGCGCCAGTCATAATGTTAGATATAGTGTTAGATATAGTGCTAAATGATTACACACCAGATGTCGCTCAAATCCACCTGTCAAAGCGAAAGAGACTTGCAAACAAAGCAGATTCTCTTTCGATTACAAAACTGACTTGTCCTATTTCACGAATACACTTTTTTTCAAATAATTGTATGAAGACAATAGAAACAGATATTGTATTGTGACATCAATAAGGATATTATATACATGCATTTCACTGCCATATACAGGCTCTTATTGATCCACTCTCGCTTTATAGGTCTCCCTCTCTATTCATACCTACCGTAATGGAATCAACGAAAAAAAAGCTGATGGCGACTTTATAACTGTCATCGCCTAGGGATGACAGTTGGTAGTTGAATGCAAAAACCCAGTGATTGCGGATTGGTAGAAAAGCCGTAATCATGGAGCCGAGTAAACAACGGCTGTGGTCGACCGCAGCGCGAGCCACAGAGCTATTAATTGAGTATCAAAGTGGCATTGATATCAACTTTAAATTGCTAATCTGATGAGCTAGGGCCAATCTAACATCTTAGTTATGTGAGCTTCGCACAAGTATGAGAGATGTCCTAATAGGCCTACACTTAAGCCTATACATACACAGAAAGCACAGTAGACCTACAGTTATTTTATAATTGCCACTCGGGATCAGAAATAAGCTGGAATTATTCATATAAATATAAATGGCATAACCAACAAGAGCACAAAATTTATCAAAATTTATATCGCAATGAGCATTACTCGCAATTTGTAACGATAAATGAGAGTGGACTAAAATCAGGAAACAACATAAAATAAGAATTCCTAATTATCATCGCAAGGTAAGGAAGCACAGATAGTATCCAGGCTGAGGGGTATGAGTGTGGCGACCTCACTTGCAGATCATCGGGACCGAGTTCGAGCCGGACGGAATCACTGATCGACGGATTAGCGCTCACGCCATGTTCGGCCCGGCCGCACTTTTCCACTCTTCCACCGACCTTCACGGAAGCTAGACGTGTAACTGTGTCGTCTGTATTCAGCCGCGTGGCTGTATAGCTGCCTCTGCCGCACGAGACTAAGTAGCACACACATATCTAACAATGTCTACATGAATATGGAACCAATAAAGAACGAATTAAAGGAATCATCTATTTTTACTGAGTTTCTACAGTGAACCATCACTTGCTGACCGGGCAAGACTCTAACGATTAAAATTGGGCCTGAGGCGATGGTCACGTCCATTGACTTGTCGAACACTCGACAACGCCAATGGTAACCTTCATCCCAGAGCCTAATAATAGTAACCCACGACGTTTGATTCGACACGCAACCTTCTACACACTTAACTAGATCAGATCTACATTTTGTGTCTCCAACATCCTTCTGATTGAGTCTAGATCGACAGATCAACATTTTCATGTTTTTGTGTTTCACGGAATTTTCAAAGTGAGAAAAGGATAAGTTTTGTATGTAGGGGACATAAAATGAATCAACATTCTATGAAGGTACATAAGAGTTTGGGTCAAAATGTATACTAAATGCCATTAGGCTAGTTAGAAAAAATGCACAAACAGAAGTTTTCGCGTTTTGGTTAAAACAAAAAAAATCGATAATTTTTTCCAGAAACCCACGTGGTTTCGGATTTTGGCAAGATAGCGGATTTTTGCAGAAATCCTGCCCCGAAAATTCAGTTAGACGGAATAGTCTACTTTCATAAATTATAACAGATTTCAATGTTATTTCCCCAATTACGCCACTGCCAGCGACTGGGATAATGGTATTTTGAAATTTTAGTATTTTAAACCATTTTGACACCTCATTCGGGTGACGCGGTTTTCACGAGAACACCAGCCATATTTTTTTGAGATATACGCAAAATATTTTTATGGAACAAAATTATACCTCGACTTGTGCAGTTTTTATTAGGAAATAGAGCCATTTTTTACACAATTGTATCTACATTGAATGAATAAAAGGTCTTAATTGGTCTGTTCTATAACGTTAGGACAATAGGTCAAAGTCATTGCATTTTATTCTATGTTTTATTTCAGTGGAAGCACAAAATATATTCTGTGTGATGGTAAGCTAGCCGCCACTAGGTGGTGATAGCGATCCCTAGTTTTAGCTGATCTCAGACCCGCGGCTCTACACGTGGTCCACCAATCCGACGACTGCGCAGGAAGTGCGCATCATACGATGTCTGGGCTCATTGATATTCACATTAATTAAGACAACACAATTTTCCGCGGCGATATTGGAAACTTCCATACACGTGGTGCGGCATCCATATTGGATAGCCGGCAGGTGTGTAGTCTATAGACTATCATTCTAATCGACAAAACTTAACAGACTCATAGAATTTTACATTGGTTTTTGCCTGAGAGGTTAGAATTTTTTCTCATTTCAATGTGAATCTCAAAGAAATTATCGCGATTCGTAAGTAAATGAAATATATCTTAAACCAAATCAAAATATAATAGTTTTATCGGCGAATGCGACGTCATTTTTGCAGGATGACAGCGCATTGAAAACGTCAAATTAGACCTTTGATATACCAATGAGACAACAGACATTCACTGCTAGGAAAACATCGGATTAATACAGCATCAACATGACTGTAGACATACACTATACAAATCGAGCGAACGAATAACAAAACAAACGATTATGACGGAGTCGTCAGTGTATTTCTCGTGAAAATATTTGAAATAGTTATTCATACTATGCCACTCAAGTGAGAAGCTGTCAGCGAAATTAAATATATTTCTATATTTTAAAATAAAGTTTATTAAAACAACCTCGGGTGTCATCATTTGATTGTAACACCTACTAGTTGCTACCTGAATTTAGAAAATAATTTTGAGATTTTACATTCTAAAATATACGATTTGACAGCTGTTCCGACTCGAGTACTTTATCATACTTCACTCAAATTTCTTATACATTTTAGCTTAGAGCAGTATATTAGCAATTTTATTGGCATGTGTACATGTTATGTGTTGGACCCAAATCCTTACGTGTTACTATAATATTGTGCTACGTGTAAGACAACGACACACCTATTTGTTATAAAAACGTGTAAGTAAAAAGTCATTTCATAAAGACCACTTCATTCGGCAACTCCACACTCACAAGACATTTCATAAAAATCAGAAAAAGATGTTTTATCACAGAATACGTCAGATGTGTCAGATTTCGCAGTGCTACTGTTTCGTGCGGCAGAGGGCGACTATTACAATAACCTGACATGGTTAAGAAGCATGTCATTTTAATACACGTTTAAGTTCTGAGTAGTCAGCCTACGGGCCGTAGACTTAATTGCTTCACTAGTTAAATAGTTTCAAAACAAACTTCAAAATGGCCGAAGGAGGCGCAAGTCAAGGTTTCGATTCGTTGAGCTTGGATCACAGAGGTGCTCGAAATAAAGGCTCTTATTTTCATATGAGTGACGCTAGTAAATCAGCAGCTGAAGAAAACGACAAAGAATTCAGACGAGTGAAAGACGATTTTTTAAGAGTTGCGAGGCAACATAGAAGGAGAGAATTATCGAGAAGCGAATCATCAAGAAGCCCCTCCCCAATTCGTCGAAATTCAAAATAGCACCATTCTATCCGAACGATGTCCAGTTATGGTTTAACCAACTGATGACCCTGTTCGACCTTCACGATATAACAGACGATGACTAACCTGTGCAGCTTTATCCGGAAAAGTCGCATTGGACGTTAGAGATATTTTATTACAGCCATTCCTTAGTCACAAATACATAAGTCTTAAAGAGTATTGATTGGGAGACGAGGTCTGACGACACCCGAGCGAGGTAATAAAGTCATATTAGGCGAGAAACTGGGTACAGACAGGAGCGTACCGCCCTATACGCAACGTACACAAACGGTTACACATAAATTTGCAATTTTCAAATTTTCTTGGTGGAGGACTCCCAAACCCCCCCCCCCCCACTTGCCCCTCCCCCACCTTTTTTTGGCAAATACGGTTACACATTAAAAAGCCTCTAGGAACGCCCCTGACAGACATTCCTTCACGTTTTCTTCGACGTCTACAGAAGACGGCAGGATTCGGGACGACAGCAGTAGCCGGTAAAGCAGTGATACGACAAACTTTATCAGACAGATGCCTGCATCCAATCGGGCACATTTAGCAACTACACCCGATAGTACATCATTAGATAGTTTGGCTGTACTTGCCGACAGAGCTATAGCTTCAGAGAACGACGTGAATGAAAATAGTGTGGGAGTTGCCGGGGTTAGGGTAAATGACAGTGAAAAGCTTATTGGAATCATGGAAGACATTTGCAGGAGACTAAAAAAATAAGAAACTTCAGGTCATCAAAAGAAACAATTTAATAATCAGCAGCAGCCGAACCGAAGAAGAGACAGAACAACAGACAAGCAATTTTTTTCCCTAACGCTAATGCGAGACCGTTTAATCCTCGCATGGCTACAAATAATAACTGTAATGAAAATAATGGCCAAAATGTTGTTACCACAAAAGTTCAAAACCCCCGCTCGCCCGCTCTGCCGCCGAACTTGCCGCAAACCGTACCGCACAGCCAACGGCTACGGACGATGCACTGATTTGCTACTTTATCAGAGATTTGGTGATAAGGCGCGTTTGTGCAGAGACCCCTGTGCCTTCGCGTTAAACTGTCAAGCCAGCGCAAGGTAGCGACTCTTGTGTCTGGCGAGCTGAACGAGACGCGACATGACTGCGTAGTAACTGAAATTCCTAAGTTATGTCCCTCTAGGCTACTGTACGTCCCAGACAAACGTAATAAATGTAATTATTTGATCGACACGGGTGTGGCTGTCAGCGTTTTGCCACGGTCTTGCGCTAACGGGACCGTGGACGCTGATAGTCTACCTTTGGTCGCAGCAAATAACTCGACTATCACAACATACGGTACAAGTAAACGTATAGTCAACGTCGGACTGAAAAGAGAATACTCATGGACATTTATTGTCGCCGACGTTAAACAACCTATTTTAGGGGCTGACTTTTTAATACATTACAATCTACTCGTAGATTTATCAGGCAGATGCCTGCGTGACATGAGAACCTGACTGGAGATATCAGCCACATTATCTTCAATTCAACAATTGTCACTGAATCGAATAGATATCACTCGTAATGACTATACAGAATTATTAAATCAATTCCTCCTAGCGCCAGACAAATTAGTCACCGCGAAGAGAGAGTTCGACGAATTGATCAAATTGGGCGTTATCAAGCCCAGCGACAGCGAATGGTCTTCTGCACTACACATGGTCCCAAAAATAAAACGGCGACTGGCGAACATGCGGCGATTACCGCAGCTTAAATGCTCAGACGGTACCAGATAGGTACCCGATTCCCCATATACAGGACTTTACACAGCGTTTGGCTAGCTCCAAGATTTTTTCGAAGATAGAATTAGTGAGGGCATATTACCAGATACCAGTTGAGCCATCAGACGTACATAAAACAGCAGTTACGACGCGTTTTGGATATTCCAATTTTACACGAACGCCATTCGTTTTACGAAATTCCGGACAGACTTTTTAACGTTTTATAGACCATGTCATGCGTGGTTTGGACTTCGTATTCGTATATTTAGACGACTTGTTAGTAACAAGTCCTGACCATCAGATTCATAAGAAACATTTGAAAATCCTATTCAAACAGTTAACCGACTACGGAATAATAACAGGACCAGATAAATGTCAATTCGGAACGACTGAATTGAGTTTTTTAGGACATTATGTCTGTCCTTAAGGCATTTCACCCCTTCCAACAGCAGGGGATGCGATAGTAAATTTAGTGAAACCTGAGAAACAGAGAGCATTACGTAGATATCTAGGAATGCTACATTGGACAGAGAATGCGAACGTAGCATTTACCGAATCATTTTTCGAATCGAAGCAAATACTAGCGAATGCAACGTTATTAGTACACCCGCAACCGTCGGCACCTTTTAACATCACGTGTGACGCTGGTGATTTTGCGGTCGGCGGAGTTTTACAACAGTGTATTGATAATGTATGGCAACCTTTGTCATTTTTTAGCAAAAAGCTATCACCAGTAGAGACACGTTACAGGGCTTTTGACCGAGAACTTTTGGCAGTCTATACTACCATTAGACGTTTTAGACAAAACTTGGAGGGTAGAAAATTCTATGTCAACACTGACCCTAAACCTTTGACTTATGTCATGAACTCTACGACACAACGACCATCTTTACGTCAGACAAGGCATTTAGCTTTCACAGGGTTTCTGCAGCTTTTGGATAAGCAAATTTAGGACCTTTTTAAGATTTTTTAAGACAAACAAATTAAAAAATTTAAGACATATTCGGAGATTTAAATTTGTTTCCAATACAATGTGATCCAATCAAATGTGTTAACGTTGGGCCATAATCGCTGATGCTGGGCCACCAGTGCCGGGTCAACACCATATGTTAGCTGGCATCCGTGTGGTATGCATGTATGGAGTGTGCATACATTATCTGCCGAGAAATACTAGCAGATATTTATTGGTGTCAGTCTTTTACCAACCACACACATTTCAACAGCAAAGTTGGCTGCCCAAACGATTAAGACTTTTTAAGACCTTGACTGACAAAACCTTTGTTTTTAAGACGTTTTAAGGCCTTAAATTTTAACAGACCAATATAAGACATTTTAAGACTTTTTAGGATTGCGCGGCAACCCTGTTTCATAGCAGAGTTCACAACCGATATTCGATAAGTGAAGGGCAAAACGAATTTCGTAGCGGACGCCTTATCACGACCAACGGTATCAGCTATTGCATATGACGCCTTGATAAATTATAAAGACCTGAGCGCAGACCAGGCTTCAGACAAAGAATTCATACGTTTGAGACACTCAACGACGTCAAATATAGAATTTCGTTTGTTGAAGACATTCGATAAAGTGTTGGTATGGTGCGATATTTCGACAGGACGTAGCGACCGTACGTAACTGAAAATTTAGAAGAAAAGTTTTTAATTCACTTCACGGTTTAGGGCACCCTTCTCATAGAGCCACGAAGCCTCTTATTAATTCTCGTTTCGTATGACATGAGATGAACTCTGACATAGCAAATTGATGCAGATACTGCGCTGGCTGCCAAACAGCTAAAGTTTCACGTCACAATAGACCTGTTTTCGGAAAATTTGAGGAGCCGACCGAGAGGCTCGATCATGTACACGTCGATCTTGCTGGACCCTCACCTTATTCTGACGGTTTTAAATATTTGTTGACATGTGTCGACCAATTTACACGTTGGCCAGAGGCCATACCGATAAATGATATTGGATCAGAGACAGTTGCGGACGCATTTTTCGGTAGATGGGTAGCTCGTTTCGGGACTCCTGCCACGATTACTACGGATAGAGGAGCTCAGTTCAAATCCAGACTATGGGATACCTTGTGTAACCAATTCGGTATAACTAGAAACCGAACGATGAGTTATCATCCTCAATCAATCGGTATGGTTGAGCGCATTCATAGACAACTTAAAGCCGCTATTATGGCGCACGAAACATCGAACCCGTGGACAACTACACTTCCTGCTGTTTCACTCGGCATCCGATCGGCCGTCAAGGAAACATTAGGCAGATCGGCCGCCGAGATGACATACGGAATGACATTACGTCTACCAGGTGACTTTACAGAGAATTATACTGTGTATGCCAATACTGATTTTGAAAATTATTCAGATAAGTTACGCGTAGCCATGTCGCGTTTCCGGTTAAGCCCCCCACAAGACACAAATCAAAAAGATACGTTCCAATATAAGGAGCTTGACACATGTTCACATGTACTTTTGCGACGAATCGCAGTTGCACCACTGCTGACTGCCCCTTACGACCGTATATGGTCGTCGCTAGGAGTGGTCGAGTATTTAAAGTGTTAATCAAAGGCAAGGTTGAGACGATGACTGCAGACTGTGTCAGACTTGCGCATATAGAGCGCACGCCTGAGAATGAACAACCTAGACAATCAACTACGGCTAAACGGCCTACGGCGAAAATTCACGAACCTCAGACGGCCGTGCTGGGAAAAAGAAGTACTACTATCAAGACTTTGGCTGTTTACATTTTTATAGTTATACTGTTGATATTTCGGTACGAATTGGTGCTACTTGGGCGGCGCGTAGTTAACCGTAATTTTACAATATCTGCCGTTGAGGTAACCACAAGCATAGTTTTGTAGATATACGTTGTCACTTAGCCCGGGGTTAGTGTGGCGACCACACTTGCAGATCATCGTGACAGAGTTCGAGCCGGACGAAAACACTGATCGACGGATTAGCGCTTCCGCCCGGCTCACGCCACGTGCGGCTCGGCCGCACTCTTCCACCGACCTTCACGGAAGCTAGACGTGTAACTGCGTCGTCTGCATTCAGCCGCGTGGCTGTATAGCCGCCTCTGCCGCACGAGACTAAGTAGCACACACATATCTGACAATGTCTACATGAGTATGGAACGAATAAAGAACGAATTAAAGGAATCATCTATTTTGACTGAGTTTCTACAGTGAACCATCACTTGCTGATCGGGAAAGACTCGATTAAAATTGGGCGAAGGCGATGGTCGTGTCCATTGAATTGTCGAACACTTGATAATGGTAACCTCCCCGCAAACACTGTTCGTAATATAACTTTGGTTAAGGTCCAATTCTTGTCATTCATGGATGAACGTAACAAGGACGTGCTAGGGACGTAGTCATAATAACCCTAACGTCCCCAGAACGTCTCAATAACATTACATTTATGTTTTACGTTCTAAGGACGTAAATGGGAGTTCACAGAATTACGTCCTAAGTACGAATACTGTTTTACGTCATAACGTCCCCACAACGTACAGCATTTTGTACTTAGGACGTAACTCTGTGAACTTCCATTTACGTCCTTAGACTTAAATCATAAATGTAGGCCCTAACGTTATTGTGACGTGCTGGCGACGTTAGGGTTATTCCCTGCAAACACTGTACGTAATATAACGTTCGTTAAGGTCCCATTTTCGTCATTCATGGATGAACGTAACGAGGACGTGCTAGGGACGTAGTCATAATAACCCTAACGTCCCCAGAACGTCCCAATAACGCTACATTCATGTTTTACGTTCTAAGGACGTAAATGGGAGTTCACAGAATTACGTCCTAAGTACGAATACTGTTTTACGTCATAACGTCCCCACAACGTACAGCATTTCGTACTTAGGACGTAATTCTGTGAACTCCCATTTACGTCCTTAGAACGTAAATCATGAATGTAACGTTATTGGGACGTTCTGGCGACGTTAGGGTTATTATGACTACGTCCTTAGCACGTCCTCGTTACATTCATCCATGAATGACGAAAATGGGACCTCAACGAATGTTATATTACGTACAGTGTTTGCAGGGTTATGACTACGACCTTAGCACGTCCTCGTTACGTTCACCCATGAATGAAGAAAATGGGACCTTAATGAACGTTATATTACGTACAGTGTTTGCAGGGCTTCACCCCAGAACCTAATAGGAGGAGGTGTGGCAACCCTAATACGACAGGACATAAAATTTAACAAATTATAGGCCTACACAATAATCAGAATTTTATAAAAAAACTGAGAACGGGGGCGAAACGTCTTCTCTAGGGTGCGAAACGACATATTAGAGCGGGAGCGGAACGACTTGCCTAGGGTGCGAAACGTCCTAGAATAATGGGGGCGAAACGTCTCACGTGGAGGGTAGAAATGTCTTAATTCAGAGAGAGGCCGAAAAATCTTCCCTGGGAGGCAAAACGTCTCAATGGGGGGCGAAAGGTCTCACATAGGGGGCGAAACGTCTCACATAGGGGGCGGCACGTCTCCCGCTGGTGCGAAACGTCTTACAGGGGGGCGAAACGGCTCATACTGGGGCAAGTCGTCACGGCGACAGGGGCGCAACGTCTTGGGGGGCGAAACGTCTATAGTGCGAAATGTCCTGGAGCCGTCTGACTGACCTAGACTAGAGTTGGACGTAAAAGAACCTCAATGACCAGATGACAATGGACGTAGGCGCAGTTTCCATCCGACAAGACCCCAGAAAATCCACAATGTGGTGCGATAGCATGCTGAGCCGTTAGCCTTCCAAACTAACGTTAGGAAGTTGTGCTCAGTGTACAAACAAACAAATAAAGTCAAACTAATCATCGTTTTTTTCCCTACTCAATAATCAGCACCGTGGACCGGTTAGCGCTATAAAACATGGTGGTAATATTATAGAATACATTGCTACAATAATTTATCGATGTCCTTGAACTTGAAGCCCGGGAAATACAAAAACATGGACCCCTCTGAAGTTGAATTCTTAACAGAAAAGCAAAATGTGGCGATTGTGCCAAATTTTACACAAAATAAGATATATTTAATAGGTGTGAGTAGTGTAGTTGGATAATGTTTTATTAATAGATTATAGATCTAGTCAATAGACAGTATATATTTTTAATTTTGTGCCCTCGCCGTTCCGGGCGATAATAAAGGAAAATGTTTCTCTGCATGTCGCCCATGCCATGGTCTCACCGCTTTCCAGACATCTCGCATCATTGCCACTTCGCCCCCCTTTCACCAGAGGACGCTTCGCCGTCGCATTTGAATGAGACGTCTCGCATCATAGACTAGTCGTCTCGCATCATGACATAGTTATTTGAATGAGACATCTCGCATCATAGTCATTTCGCATCATAGTCATCTCGCCCCCGTCGCATTGTAGCAGTATTAACCTTCCCACAGCTACAGGCCAATGAACATAGTAATTAGAGTGATCTTTCGCCGTGGCGTCGCATCATAGTCATTTCGCATCATAGTCACTTCCCCGTCGCATTATCACATGTTAAGTCTCCGCACAGGTATATTAAAATTAGTAGGAGCAGAGAAATTTTATACTGGTAATAGGCCTAATGTTGACAAAGGACTCTCATGTGGCAATATAAAGAATGAATTAACCAGAAGCACCAGATATTAAATTATCGTTTATAGCTATGGGATAAGCCTAAGAAGGCAACTTTAATAAAAAAAACGTGAGAATGGTATTAATGTCCACATGTACGTCTGTAGGCCCCTGTGTCTGTCTGTATGTCTGTCTGCTGGTTTGTGATAATTTGGTATTTACATCCCAAGATAACACAGCATTACTGCAGAGTGACAAAGGCAAATGGTGGTTACATGCACTATAATAATTAAATGTGAATAAAACATGTAAAAATGTATATAATGTGTATACATATCAAATCCATATCACCCAGTTCATTATTACCTATACGTACTCAGCCAACACGCACGATTTAACCAATGTAGGTTTAATGTTGGTCCACCGTCTGCGACGCTGGCCCAACATTAAACCAGCATTGGTTAAACGTCTCGTGTCTGCTGTGTATTACCTAGTGAGACGTGCACAAACACTGAAATAACACCGCTGAAATCGATCGATTTTAAACCCTATAGTCTGTGCAACAGAATAAAGTAACTGGAATAGCAACTACATTAATAAACATATTTTTCCACAGGGTAGCTGGATGAGCATATTTTGTTTTCAACTATTGCCTATGTTGTCATGTCGTCATATATGTTCTTATGGGCATATATTGATACAATTTACAGTCAAAGGTAAATTATAAATACAAAAAATAATAATACTTATATAGAGCAGGGCCTAGATATTATACATTAGTATCATATTATTATATTCTGTTTCCATAAAACATATTCATGAATAACTGACCTTAACATCATCATGATCATTGCATACATAGAATTGAACGAAAACCGTTTTATGCTTTTATTACTGTTACATATGCCGGTATTTAATTTAACTAACTATTTCTACAAGTAAATTAAATTTAATAATAAGTTTTACTTATGATTTTTATTTCAATAGATTTTGTACACAAGTGGTTATTTGTGGTGTAAAAAGGAGCCAATTAAACACTTTTTTAAAGTCAACAGTATTGACGGGATCAAAAAGTAACACTTGTTCAAAGTAACTCTTTTTCAAAGTCAACAGTATTGATGGGATAACTAAGTAACACTTGTTTAAAGTAACACTTTTTTAAAGTCAACAGTATTGACAGGATCAAAAAGTAACACTTGTTCAAAGTAACACTTTTTCAAAGTCAACAGTATTGATGGGATAACTAAGTAACACTTGTTTAAAGTAACACTTTTTTAAAGTCAACAGTATTGGCAGGATCAAAAAGTAACAATTGTTCATAGTAACACTTTTTCAAAGTCAACAGTATCGACGGGATAACTAAGTAACACTTGTTCAAAGTAACACTTTTTTAAAGTCAACAGTATTGGCAGGATCAAAAAGTAACACTTGTTCAAAGTAACACTTTTTCAAAGTCAACAGTATCGACGGGATAACTAAGTAACACTTGTTCAAAGTAGCACTTTTTTAAAGTCAACAGTATTGGCAGGATCAAAAAGTAACACTTGTTCAAAGTAACACTTTTTTAAGGCCAACAGTATTGGAGGGATCACAGAGTAACACTTTTACAAAGTAGCACTTTTTCAAAGTTTCCAGTACCGACGGAATTGCGAAAAACCCCACATTTTTTCATGTTGGAAAAGTTTTCAGGTAGGGCCGTAAATGATGTAAATTGATTGATTTCCTAGGAATAGAGCAGTTTAAGCACTTTCCTTTTGCTACGGAGAATTACACACATTTAGAGAAAAATCTTAGCATGTTTATTAACTTGTTTATTAACACTGTAATGACTATGATGCGAGATGACTATGATGTGAAGCGTCCAATGACGGGGGCGAAAAAATAGATCCCAGTATGTGAAATAATGACGGCGAAATGACTATGATGCGAAATGACTATGATGCGAAACGTCCTATGACGGGGGCGAAATGACTATGATGCGAAGTGGCAATGATGCGAGATGTCCGGAAACCCGTCTCACCACCCTAAGGGGGGCCACCATTCCCAGGGGGAATTATTTATTTCAAAAATTCCCCCTCCCCCCCCCCCCCCCTGGAATCTAATGGTGGCCCCCTAAATAAGCCGAAATCCAGGGAGGTGTCTACTAATGATGGAATCATCACACAAAATATTTTGAATGCGACTGTTCCAGCCTCTAATGAAACAAAATAAAATACTGGGAAGTTATAACTTTGTGATGTTTAAGGCAGTGTGCAATCTATATTAGTCAAAGGCTCTACAAATTGTCAGCGAAATTAGTAGTTAACGTTAGATAAACGATCGAGATATCGCGATGTACACACCGACCACCCATTTCGTCAACATAGTCATTTCCGACTTTCTGTGTCATAGCGGCAGCAGCAAAACATTGTTGCCATAATTTTCGCCAGTATTAATATCTCATCACCAAATTTATTCCTTTATATTCAATTAGGGGCGAATCAAGAGGGGGGAGGCGTACGCCACCACCCTTTTTGTGCCAATTTTATTAAAAAGCCCCCTAAACTGGCCGAAATATGCCAAAAAATCTTGTTCCGAATCTCCACCCCCCCTTTTTATCCCCCGCCCGACGAAGTGGGGGGTCTTGGCGTTGCCTCGGATGTCTGTCCGTCCGTCCCGCGTCCGGATGTCCGCATTTCGTTTCCGGAGCAGAACTCTGTAACCTGTGCATGGATTTCTTTAATTTTTGACACACACATCCCTTAGGGGGTGTAGATGTGCCTTTTGGGGTTTTTGAATTTTTACCTGCTTAATTGGCCGACCATCGGCCATAACTAACTTTAATATGCCTGATATCTGACAAACCGTGCCATATAGCTAGACCATTACTACAAAACAAAATGTGTGGTTTCAGGTAGGGATATGCTCTGAAAATTTTCAACTTGATCAAATTAAAAATGGCCGACTATCGGCCGTAATTAACTTTAATATGCCTGATATCTGACAAACCGTGCCATATAGCTAGACCATTACTACAAAACAAAATGTGCGGTTTCAGGTTGGGATATGCTCTGAAAATTTTCAACTTGATTAAATTAAAAATGGCCGACTATCGGCCATAATTAACTTTAATATGCCTGATACCGGACAAACTGTGCCAGATAGTTAGATGCTCTAACCTTCAAAATTGGCATAATGTGGAAAATGATGATGATAAAAGTTATTTGTACACTCCTTTAATTTTTCTGATCCAAAAAATAATATTCATTCTGTCCAAATTTGCATAAATTCATGATGGCAGACAAATAATAATTGTTATCAAAGTTTTTGAAACGTTCACAGGAGAAGCAAAGTGAGTCATCGTCTCAACTGTGTACAATCACCGTTAACGGCGAAGGGGCTACACCCGTTTTGAAATCCCATGAATATAGTTTTAGAGCAGCCGCGCACGAAAAATAGGTCACTTTTTAGGGTAAAAAATGTTTTTTTTTGCTAGAGAAAAACACCTAAAATTAAAATCTACCAACAAAATTCAACATTGATAAGGCATTAAATCTATTCACAACATCAACCCTTGGAACAAAAATCCCATAGGATATGTACCAGCCCAATAAATACTATAAAACGAAATGTATGGTTTCAGTGAGGGATATATATATATATACCCTCTTAATGGCAACTTGCTCAAACTAAAAAAATGCTGACTTGAGACCAACATTGACTTCAATATCTGTAATATACACAGTAATCTAGATAGATGGATCATTATTGTAGAGCAGAATGTGAGACTTCAGGGAAGTATGCACCCTGTAAAATTTCTATCACGCGGGCGGGGCGGGGGATTATGGTGGCCGGCTGGCCTCTTGTTTAAATCCTGGATCCACCCCTGTCAATGGCGAAATGGCAAACAGGTAGGGCGGGCCCTGTATACTGTATCTAGGCATATATTGCAGTTAAAGCTAAATTAGTTACCAGGCATCACTGGTGACTGTTGTATAAAACACGAGTATACTGATTCTTTGACATGCTGCAATCATTTATATAGCCACTTTTTGACCCAGACTTAAAATTCTAGTCATACTGTCCATTATATCTGCTATTCCTTCAGGGACCTAACCAGGGCGTCTTTATGTATGTTGTGTTTCGGCCTGGCCGTCGCCATTTTGTTCCACTCCCGAGTTTAAATTTTACCAAAGGCGCTAAAAGGTGATGGTAGGCATACATGGGCTGTAGCGCTGCAACTCCGGCCCCACAGACGGCAACATTTAGCTTGCAGCGAGGCAACATTATTATTTATCCTATTCCAAAGTGTTGTTTATTATCTCAACAAATTGCTTACCGGTATATATACTTTTAATATCATTTTACCAACATATTAGACACGTCATATGGGTTCTTAGTCGATTAATATTGATTTTTGAAAGAATTTCAATGTCCTGCATATAAAAAGCAAATCTGTATTTGTAAAACGGTTCAGACCCGAAATATCGGGTTTGGCCCAAATACGTTCACAACGATATATCAGGTTTGACCACTCTAAGGGTTAAAGGAAAGACCTTACCCTGCACATGTGCTGATAAGTTTTTTGTGTGATTCTGATAGTAAAAACTTTTATTTTTTTAAGTTTTAGGATTTCAGCTGATATTTAAGTTTTGCTCATTTTGCCTACATGTATTTTCAAAATTTGGTAATATAGTTTACACCTCAAATGTTATCTTTTGGGTATGCTCACTGGCCCTGAGAAAATTGTCAGGAGAATTGTTTTTCTTTTTTCATTTTTTCAAGAAAATTCAAGATGGCCGACGAATCACATGTTACTCTCAAGAGCTTGAACTGCTTCACCCATTCGTTCCAATGAAGCAACTTACCCTGAACATATGTTGATTACATTTTGGTGTGATTCTGCCATCACATTTTTTCTTAACATAAAAAAAATTGGTGACAGTACTGTATTTCTCTATAATTAATATATTTTAGTTGCTAAATCTATGTGGGGCGGGTGGAAACGCAAGCTTTACCCCTCAGGCGCAGGCAAATCTAGTCCTATAAAGAAATTAATAAAAAAATATATTGAGAGCTCTTATCTGTGAGTAAGAAACTGCATTATCGGCCTTTCAAATATTATATAGGGGTATCAGCAAACAAGACAAAAGGGTACCCCTATGCTTTGGATATTTAAGTCTCCACCCACTATGTGGTGGTGGAGACTTATTGTTTTTGCTCAGTGCGCCCGCCGCTGCCGCCTCCACTTGTTCCTACTCTCACTCGAAAACCCCCACTCGAATTATTTCCAAATATTTGCAGCATGCATACTGGCCCCGGGGAATTTGCCTGGTGAATCCTATGGCGCACGCTAGAGCTTGAACCGATTCATTGATTTGTTTCATGTTTGGTTTAAAGGAAAGACCTTACCCTGGCCGTGAGCTGAAAAGCTTTTGGTGTGATTCTGATAATAAAAACTTTGATTTTTTACGTTTTAGTATTTTAGCGGATATTTCTGTTTACAATAATTCTTGATTATTCATATTGCTACAAGTCATATCAAGGGGATATGTAGAATGTACGGAAAGTATAGGTAAATATGTTATAGCTCATACATTGCTCATGACAAAAACACAATGTAAGGTACTTGAATGAGTTCTGACGCTACACCATCAGTGATAGCGTCATTTCTGACTTAAACCTCCTAATTAGGCCTAATTGTCTTGAATCTTCATTTTTGACCCAGTCTAGGACTACGTACAGTTAATAGCACTACACAAAATCAAATTCTAATTCAGAGCGTTAGCGCTACAAGTACTTTTGTAGCCTTGTCTATATTGTGTTCTGATATGAAATTGGTAACAACAACCATATTTGATACATATATCTATCATGTCTATCGAAGAAAAAAATTGCTTTTTAATGAAAGAAATGTTGATACTTTATCTTTTTATTCACTACAAGCAGTGATTGAATAATATTTATTTATTGATGATTTGCAACAAATGGTGATTCCATTGAGCATTAAATTAATTTGATGTTTAATGTTTCAATTGAATCTCTGGCCACATGTGGTATTAAATCTCACTATGATCTTTAGAACTGCGGGGCTCTTGTTTTGGCTAGTGGTTCAATACTCCAGATTGTTATTCTCAAACTGTGCAAGGCATTGTACAATGTTTTGTGTTTCAGAATGGTTATAAATATTATATTATTTTTTGTTCATCCTAGGGTGACTTGGGTCCATTCAGTCCAGGTCTACAGGTGGATGTGCCACTGTGGGTCGGCATCAACCTGAAGCAGCGAAGACGCTGTAAAATACTACCTCCTGAATGGATGGATGTCGGTATGTTGTTATCATATATGTGTCTGCCACTTTGACAAGTGGCAGAAACACCCTCTTTTATCCAAAAGGACGATAGAATATGCCGCACATACATGTATGCCAAAGAGACATACTACACTAACTACAGCCTGTTGAAATTGGAAAGCCCCAGCTTTCATTTGGATATTATATTTTTATATTTTAAAAAATTGTGGTATTTCCATCTACTGTAGACAGCTGAAATTCACACTGCACTGTAATAAAATATGTTTAAATTTCCTGTAGGTAAGGGGTGTTTAAATTTGCATATGAAAACACTTACAGTGTCTTGACTTAGTTTCTAAATATCAGAGCAATACACACCTAAACACACAACAATCTCCCTTAATAACTGGTGGAAATTTAGGCATGTGCAGTTGTACAGAACTATGAGTATGCACATTTAGCATATTTATTAGTACAAGTTCTTTCAAACAGAAAAATATAAAAATATTACACCCCCTTCAAGAGTTAAGCTGAAATTCTAAGTTCTATCTTCTTCTGGAGAGGTATTGTTATAGTTTCATAATGCCAGTGTACCTATCATCATTTATAGCTGCATGTTGCAATTTTTTGCAGAAAATTTGGAGACAAAGAGAAATGAAGAAACAGAATCTAAATTTTTCACAGAAATGCCAAACAGACACTATATGGAAATTACACAATTGTTGTTGCAGTAGTAAGTATTATTTCCATCATTTCCCACAATGACATTTTCATATACTAGTGTATGCTGTAGACAAGTGCATAAACATTAATACAAATATACAGAGTTTTACATTGAGCTGTTGGCTGGCGAATTTCGTCACCTGTCAGACAAAATGTGGCTGTTTGACAGCGAGGTCCATGCCACCATGGTCATGCACTTTTTCCAATCATGTTATCACTTGATTTATTTCATTCAATATTCAAATTCTTCCTTAGTGTATGACTGGGCTTTTCCAACTGAAGCCGTCATTCGATGCTGATTGATAACTGTTTCTAACAGTGCTTGGACCATATTGACATAGCTGAGATTAATGTAGTATGTTACTTACAAATCTACCTGTTGAATAAAATGTAATAAATAACATCAGAACACACATCTGATAAACCTGTTTTTTACATTTCCTCACCTACTCTCCCTGAAATGCGAAAACCTGCATATATGTATACTGCGTTTATACTTTATAGGCACTTCGGATTTTAGTAAGTGCATACTTTTAAATTAATTTAGCATTAGGGTATCTAGATAACCATAGACAGAAGATTATTCCCAGCAAATATGGAACATTGATGTACCTGTACTGTGAGGTGGGAGTTCGTAATTCACATCTCACACTAAATGGAAATAGGGCCTACAATGACATTTTTTAGTTAATACAGTTTTAATTGAAAAATATTTCTTTTTATAAGTGCTGCTGATGATATTCCACAAGCTGACAAGATTAGAACCCTGATCAAAGACATATGGGACATAAGGGTTGCCAAGTTGAGATCTTCTGTTCATACCTTCGTCACAAGTGACTCCACACATGCTAAGGTGAATACATTAACCCTTTAAGCCCTCACAATGCATTAAACCATCATTTTACATCCCTAAAAAAAGACCTAATTTTCCTACAACCAAGCGTTTTAGAATGAAAATTTCCATGATACTGTTTTTCTAATACATGTCAATTTTCTTTACTTTTTCACCCAGATCAAATCATATTCATCCACTACAAGTCGAGAATTGCGACAGCAATTTCGCGGCTTGTAGTGGATGAAGATGACAATGTAAAGTCAGGCTTGAAAGGGTTAATTAATAGTGTATGTATGAAATTATCAGGGCATGTTTTCACCAACTGGCCCAGCTAGATTCAGGGCCACTTAGGCTGCACAAAGTTGATTATTCGTTTCGCGTGTGCGCCCGTGTGCAATGTGAGCTGCGTGTGGTGATATTTTATCATTTACTGAGGACGAAAATTTCAAGTCTCGGGACATTTATACAGACGAAAAATGGTACGAGAGAGCGTGTTTAGCAGCGAGTTTTCAGCTCAGATGCGTGCCCCGGGATGCATGCATATATCAGCAAACAGGTGGCATTGATATAATGCTTTTGAATGTTGGGCCACCGTCGTTGACGTTGGCCCAACGTTAAACAAACATTGGATCATAGTCTCATGTTTGCTAGAGGTGTGTGATGCCTGAGCATGCTGAAGTCATTAGTCCTGTGGGCTGTCCATGTAGGCTCCGACAGGGGTGGCTGTGCTGCTGAGATGTGTGTGGACACTGGTATGATATAAGCGTGACGATACAAAGCCTATAATTATCTAGATGTAGGCCCTATGCAACATGTAGGGTCTACAATACGCTATCCAGCATGTTACGTATACACTTCCCGGACCCTCAAGGATACATCTAGACATAGCCTACTTGTTATAACAAAGCCTAATAGTCAGGGCTCATTTGCATAATTTCTGACTTGTTGAGGCATTTTTTAGTAGAATTTGGAATGTATTTGTTCTTATACATTTTGGGAACGCTGATTTCAAATCTGCCCCATGCCAAGCTCTATTTTGATTTTTTCCTACTCAAAATTCAAAAACAAAATAGCCGCCAAAAATAGTGAAATATCACAACTTTACATCACGGCTTGGCTTACAATGAACATAAAAACATCATTTTGGTGTCTTAAAACCCACCTGAGCAACATACTAAAAGTCCCCTTAAATTCACTTAAGTGCTTTTGCTGCTAGAGGATAAAATTCAAAATGGTCGCCACTGAGAGGCAATGTGCCATAACTTTGCTTCCAAATAACGTAGCTATGTGTTTCCAGTGTCTATATAGAGGTTTCTCACACCCAGGTAACCAATTCAGAGTCGTGATAACATATATTATCAATATTTCACAAAGTTATGGGGGAAAAACAAATGTTACGCAAGGAAAACGACGCATCGTAGTCCAGTATATAATATAGTATATAGGCCTAATTTATTTAATAAAGCCATTATTTCACATTCAGAAGCCGAGGGAAACCAACGTAATAGGCATGTTGTTAAAATGTTAAGACTATTGACAAAAATATTTTATGACTGTTGATCACTGTCCGGCACTAGATAACCTGTCACCATATTTCCGTTCTTGGCCTATTAGTATGTGGCCTATGTGATATCCACCTGCATCGTGCTTTTATAGTAAGGAAGAAAGCAATAATTTACATTTAAATGTGTGTTGGCCACCGGTGGCAATCTTCTGGCCAAGCTCTGTACTAGGGTTAAGCAAAACATGAAGTTGAACCATCAAAATGGTCTGCATAACCATGGCAATAATGACACACATACATGTTCCGTTCCTATTGAGATGAGTAATTTTTTTTAATTCAACAGTTTATGATTCTAGTAACTAAATATACATCACATTAAAAATATGTTTCTCATACACTTCACCTATTTATTTCCGGAAAACTGTATATAAAATAAATAATATAAATAAAATAAAATGAGTCCGCCCACCCCAATTTTACAAAAAAAGTCCCCAAGAAACAAATAATCAACTTTGTGCAGCCTTAGGCAAGCTTAAGCTTACTGATTGATTAAACTTTGATCATAGGGTGGTGTTTAAGACAAAATTTTGGGACAGTGAAACCCATTCCAGAAATGGTTATCGTAATTGCTGAATGATATCTTGCTACTTTTTTATTTGGAAGCCTGATATCTAACAAGTGTACAATATTTATGGCTGAAGTATAATTTATGGTGGCTGAATCAATAAGCTGTGACCAATGTGAGTTTGAAATGATTGCAAAATCTTTATGATTAATGAAACAAGGGTTAATGCAGGTGTTCAACTTTTTCTTCTCTGTTTGCAGCTGAACCACCTAACCATGCTTGAGCTGAACACAGTGCGACCGTTCTTGACAGAAGCTCTCGACCACATGCAGACATTACGTAGTAACATGAGTTCAGCACCTGAATCATCACAATCTCAAGACTGATAAAATATCATCCTCCAATTGACTCACCCACGTCACACATACCCTACTCATCTGCATGTAATCAGTCACATCATTCATTTTTCTGTGCTAACTACAGAGGCCATGTTCTGAGACGATCTTTGATGTTAAGTTATGAGCTAAGCTGTTGACTTACTACATGAATAACACTCGCTAAAAGGGATCTGCATATCACCGGTTAGCTTAACTTTAACTCTTACACAAGGCAACTATAATCGCCCAAAATAAACCAAGCGCAGCCTGCTGTTAATTTCTTTAAAAAAATGAATTTTTTTGAATTTTTGTTCTTTTGTGTCTTTCTATGTACGCTTTAAAGATGGCTGACTGACTGATCTTGTAATATAATGGCTTTTACTATCAGTTGTTCATTTGTTCATAAGATATTGCCAGATATTACTTGGTGAGAAGCCACACATGCTGCAAATTTTATGCAGCAGTGTAAGGGTTAAAGATCATCACAGAACATGGCCCCAAGAATCCCTAAGACAATACAATATAGAACTTTACAGTTTTAGTTTTATGACATGAATCCATTAATAGTTATTTACTTGTGATACTGAATATTTTTGTAGAAATCAACTTATTGGTTGATTCATTCTAGCTTGTGCATTTCTATACAAAAATGAAAATGTAAAAGAGGGTTAAAATGGTTATTGAGGACTTTCCCTTTTTTATGTCAGCTGTCTTTCAAAATTCCACATAATGTGGGATAAAGATAATTCTGAGTGATTATGGTCCACATAATAATCTGTTTGCTCTCCTTCACACTATTGCATTATCTCATTCTCTGAAAAAAATGTGAGATGCAGCTGATTTTGTGCAAATGTGTAACATACAAATAATGTACCATGTGGTCTATTTTTATTAAAATTTGTATAAGAAAAAAAAAAGTGAAATGAAAAGCTGATCATGTGGATGCTTTTGTTGTTTTCATGCTGAGAACATGGTTGTTATGTTTTACATAAAGTAAATCACACAATCAATCACGGCCTACAGTTGCCGAGCATGTGTGTAATTTATGGTAGAACTCCGTCCTAGATATCACAGATTACTGCTCAAAATTGTCTGAAAGCTGGCCTATGTCACAAATTAAGATCTGACAATAATTAGCCACTATCAGGCCAGGAAAGTCAGGTGTGTTACTTATAGTTGGTTGTACCACTAGGTAATTATATTATGCCATCGTCAAACTGTAACTCCATATATGATATCACACTGTGTCATTAATAAACTTCACTTGATTAAGTCATCATTTATAACTAGATCTGAATCAGCTTGTTAATTCTTCTGTTTTGTCCAATTAGGTCTAGTTTTATTTGTGCTTCTTCATAATGTTTCGTCTGGTGAAAGTTTAGGAAGTGCTGATGACATGACAAAATTGCCCTGACCGTTTTGTGTTTGTTTAGTTTAAACTTATGAAAACTTAAACTAAAAAAGACATCCGTTTGTTGTTTCATTGTTGCATCACTGTCTGCGACATTGGTGCAGGATTGCTATAACACAAGGCCAATCTCTTGTGTTGCCTGACCTCAAGTCTTTGTCGTCTGAAGTGAGAAGAACCCTGACAACACATTTGTAGCTGTCCGAAGCACTACATAAATATCAGGGTACTTAACTCTTACAACTCTGAAATATTTTTGTATAAACCAAGGATGGGATACCAAAAAGTTTTTTTAATTTAAAACTCATAAATGTCTCCGTTATCTCTTTTCGCTTCATTTGAATACCTATGTTATGGGTCTTTGTCCATTCTAATTTATTACTATTTATATTACAGGGGTCCCTACTATATTCCCTTTAAAATATGGGAATTTGATTGACCCTCCTATGTTTCAATAATTTTATCTATATTTTCCCTGAAGAGCTCTCTGAAAACCAAAACTGGTGTATATTGTAATAGTGACCATGTTCATCTGTAAAAAGCATCATAGTCAGGTTTAAAAACGTGATTTAAGAACTGTTTAAGGCTGACCTGGAAAAAAGAACCTAGTTGAGACTATTACTGTTTTGAGTTCAAATGCTCTCCCGATTTACCCTGATGACATCGCAAGGCTCTGACACAGTGACCTCCATTTTTAAATGTAATAGTTCCAATATGATCAAAGTTTACGCCTGCTGAAAATGGCCTAGTTTTCATAGGCACTTGAAATATTTGTCTCAATTTCATGGCATCCGAGTTTTTTGGTAGGCGACGCGAGTGTCGTTTTTACACAGCTTGCTGTGGAAACAAAATGGCGGTCAGTGTGACTGGGCCTCGCGCAGTAAATGAGTTAAGCAGCCCAGTCATACCGGGTACCCCCGATTAAGGGTGTGCAAAAAATCACTGTCTTTTTTAATTTGCATAATTAGCATAATAAAGTCTCCACCCACTATGTGGTTGTGGAAACTTTTTGTTTTTCCGCCGCCGCCGCATTTTGTTTCTGCTCTCACTCGAAAACCCCTGCTCAGATTATTTCCAAATATTTGCGGTATGCATACTGGCCCTGGGGAATTACCCTGGTAATTTTTTTTTTGCGTTTTCCAGTTTCTTAACAAAATCGAAGATGGCCTCCAAAATCCTATGTTGCTCTCTAGAGCTTGAACCCCTTCATGGATTTGTCTCACGTTTGGTTTAAAGGAAAGACCTTACCCTGGTCGTGTGCTGAAAAGCTTTTGGTGTATTTTTTAGATTATAATTGGAACTCATTCCAATAATGTTTTAATATGGCTCACTAATCAGATTCTGGGCACTGTTTTTTTGTGTCCATTTTCCGTGTGTCCTAAATAAATATCACTCACATCGTCTCAAATACGGCAACACGCATAGGTTCAGTTTTCTGTCATTCCATAACCTATAGTAGGCCCACCAAACGTGTTTCTGAATAAGAATAAATATCTGTATTTGCTGAGTTATTAGGATTTCCGTCGTCAATTTTACGACAGTTAGCATCTCCAGTTTTTGAGCTGTGTGTTGCACTATTAGTTTATACCCTGTGGATAGCTCATAAATTTCAGTCAGAACAATGCCTACCTTGGATTCAAACTAGGCCAATATAATCTTGAGAAACTACCACAATGAGAGTTTGGAACTTGGGAAAGGTAGCAGACGTTTTACTCTCGAGACCAAATCTATCATGATAACGGAACAATATTTTGCAATAATATATATTGCTAAATATATATAAATGAATATATATAAACAGCTACAATTGTGGTAAAGAATATTCTGAGATAGGATGACCTAGATCTCAAGGAGATCATAGGACGAGATGGTCTTCTCTCATCAATCACATACACAAAATCTGGGTCACTGATATCGCTGGAACTTTCAGTATACTAACGTCGTACCAGTAAACACGTGACTTTGATCCAGTGTTGTTTCAATGATGGGCCAACGTCTCGCTAGTGTCTCATTTCCGATAACATCTGGTGATTGGCTGTTAGAGACCGGCTGATAACACATATTGCCTGATACATGTAAGCCTGCCGATGAACTCTTGACCTACAGTATCCGCTCACTTTACAAGTGAGCAGATACTGCCTTTGTAGAGCAGATGACTACTGTAACACGTGGAGGGGAAGGGTGAGGCATAGGTGTATACACACAATGAGGTCTTTCACCCCCCCTCATCTAGCTGTACCACTGCGATTGGTGCCAGGAGAACCCCCCAGCAAACACAGGACATTCCCCTGACACATGGGCAATGTACTGTGTTTGCTGGGGGCTCTCCCCCAAACGAGTGTCCGCGTGAGACAACGCCGTCCTCCTTGATGACATATTATTTTCAATCATTTTAACAAATCCTTTCACCAATGACCTTGGATGGGGTTTGCGGTAAAAATTGCCGCTGGCTCAATATAGGACTAATGTCGGCAACATTCGCCCACCATTGACTCAGACTGGTAGTTATTGTGAATCAAGCACTCTGTTACGGAAACAAACCTTTTCATTATTACGAGGATCTCGCATGAAAAAAAGCAAGGACAAAGTATGGTGAAATATTTAATGTAATTTTCATTATTTTAGCTCTCATGGCTATATCATCAAAATCAATGACTTTGAAAAAGTGTCCGAGTTGTTCGTTTGATGTAATGTGATTTAATTTATCACCCATCGCCGATTTCTTTTTTCGTAGCTAACAACATGCTAAAAGAAAAATTTGACCACATTCCAGTTTTCACTCAGCAAGAAAAATGATGTGGTACGACCTCAATGTTGCAAATTACGGAAGGGATAAAGAATCCAAAACATCACCCAGACACTTGAATTTTTTAAAGCAGCTGCAGAAAACTGTTGAGATAAACGTTACTGAGAGTTTTAGATACATCAGGGCACCCAATGAGTGCCCCACAATACAGTAACAGTGATAAATATAGACAATCATAAATTTGGGAATAACCTCCTGCCCCTCTTCGCGTTTTTTTTAGGTTCTCGAGGGGGTCATGTATGAAAAATGTTGGTGGATTTTCATCTTTTTTGGCTAAGAAACTTCCATTTTTACCCTCGGTGCGCCCCATGAGGAAGCGTAGAGCAGGCAAACACCCTGGGGAAACTAGTGCCCTAAGTGCAGCCTTCTCCGCTTATCTCAGAAATTCCCACATTGTTCTGTCCAAACAGCCTGAATGATGGCCTACAGAACTTCCTCTTAGGGCAGTGGGCATAGTCTATGAAAAAATGGCAACTAGCTGTGTAAAAAAAACGGAGTGGCTAATCGTACAGCAAAGTTATAATGGGAGTCAATGGGAGCCCGTCATTTCGTAAACGAGGCTGCCCATAGAGTTACATTGTAAAGAATCACGTACGATTAGCCACTGCCAAAAATAAATTATCACAGGGGCCCAGACCATGCCTGTTCCACTTACCCCTACCAAGCATTTGTTGCAATAATTATGAAATTAAAGGTGAGAGCTGGCACCATTTTTCGTTATTGCGAGAAATCCAATGATGGGAACCCCTGGAAAAGGTGGTTAAAGTACCATTCAAAAAGTTCTACAATGATGGCTTCATTTCTACCAGTAATAGTGAGCAAAAAGAACAAACAAGCCGAGAAAAATATGTCTTTTATTGCACTGTCTCGCAAATTCACATGAATCCTAAAAAAAAACACGAAAACAACATCAAAATGACTTTTTGTGATATAGGCCTACATATTAACAGGTTAAAACTGTTATCTATTGAGCGACTATTTGCACCCTGGATGTTAACTTACCAGATCATTATTATGCTTAAAACATCAACTTTGTTGACGATGGACCAAAAATGAACAAACGTTGGTTGAACGTCTAAATAAATTATTTCCAGGATAGGTCTATTACTACGCTGACTGTACAGCATATGTTCCCGAAATATGTTTGTTTTATATTTACGCTATGACGGTCCGCAATTAGCAGTGAAGCCATGACAGTGCATCAGATCACTGCGCGACCAACCACATAGCCTATCTCAAGACATGGGGACGACGTTTTTCATAACTAGTGGTCGCTCATTGTACTAAATATTCAACATAATCATGAAGAATCATGTTTTTTTAATATTTTAATTTGGAATTAAATCATTTTCATAACAAACCACATATATTTACAGATATACTAGTATTAATAATTAAAAAAAACTAGCGTTACTATCTTTTTATTTTGAGTTATTAGCTCATCCGGCCTTTATTAAGCCTAGATGAGCTAAATGACATTGTGTTGCGTTTGTCGTCCGTCCACAATTCACAAGAAATGCTTCTCCTCCCTCAGTTCTTATCCGATTTCAATTTGGTTTGGTTTGTTTGAAAGAGCTCGTGCATTGAGACAGCATTGGGTCAACATCTCGTGTGGGTCTGCAGTGCGGCACTGTGTATTGGCGCAGGTTATATTTTCATGTAGTCTGGTGTTTGAACCTGTAAGCTACAGGAAGAAGAAGAAGAAGATTAAGCTGCATTGTTTATTGGAGCGTTTTGAACTCTGCCTATAGAGGCTTGGTAGTTATCCTATGAATAATATAATATCAGTGATAATATCTTATCACACGATTTATTTAAAGAAACATTATATAAATTTGTGTTATAATATTCATCGCATAATTGAATTTAAAAAACAAGTCACTACATCCGGTTGGGAGTGCTTGCAAAAAAAATATTAATACTGCTATCATGTGAACTAACATCTTGCACTTGTGCATCTGATTATTATTAAGCAACTTTTTGCAATCTAATGTAGTTATTGGCGGAAAATATATATTTGTTCTGATTAAATTTTTACATGGCACATTGCTTAAAAATGAACCTTAGTCTGATGCAAAAAATAACTCTGAATAATGTTCAGAACCGCAGGGTTCTTGTTTTCTGGGTTTTTTTTTGTATTTTAGCGGATATTTCAATTTTGGCCATTTTACCAATTTGGTAATATAGCCATACACCCCTACTTGGATTATTTCTAAATATTTGCAGTATGCCTATTGGCCCTAGGAAACTTGCCCTGCAAATTTTCTTTTGCGTTTTTAAGTCTTTTCAACAAAATCCAAGATGGCCAATAAAATCCTATGTCGCTCTCTAGAGCTTGAACTGCTTTATGGATTTGTTTTATGTTTGGTATAATATGGAAAAGACCTTACCCTGCACATGTGCTGATTAGTTTTTGGTGTGATTCAGATAATAAAAACTTTGATTTTTTTTTATGTTTTAAAATTTTAGCGGATATTTCAGTTTTGTTCATTTTGGCTATCATCAAAATTTGATAATGTAGCTATACACCCCTGCCCGGATTATTTCTAAATATTTGCAGTATGCATATTGGCCCGGTAATTTTTTTTGGCGTTTTTCAGCTTTTTCAACGAAATCCAAGATGGCCACCTAAATCCTATGTCGATCTCTAGAACTTGAACGGCTTTATGGATCTGTTTCATGTTTGGCTTAAGGGAAAGACTTTTTCAACAAAATTTGAGATGGCCGACGAATCACATTTTACTCTCAAAAGCTTAAACTGCTTCATCAATTCGTTTCAAGGAAGCAGCTTACTCTGGACATAATTATGTTGATTATATTTTGGTGTGATTGTGACATCACATTTTTGCGTGGTTTACATAGAAAAATTGGTGACAGTACAGTATATCTCTATAATTAATGTATTTTTGTTGCTGTTGGGCGGGTGGAGACGCAATCTTTGCCTCTCAGGCAAATCTAGTAATTATATTATGATTTTGTAAAAAAATTGTCATTCAACATATTAAGTTGTCGAGCAATACCTCATTTTTTTCGGCTTATTTGAAGGCGCTGAACTCATATTTGGCTGTGTTTTGTCATTTAGAGAGGTCATGGACATGGTTTTGATGTCAAAAGCTTAATTGCAGGGTCAAATATAATATTTTAACAAATAAAGCTTTGAAACATGGTCAACCAATCTTCATAAAATGTTATGCTTACTGATGAATAGGGTGCGAAAAGTCTTTCTTAAATATGAAGAGGGTGCCAAACACCTTCATAACTATGAAAAAGGTGCAAAACATCTTTCTAAATCATTATCATTGTGCGAAACGTCTTTCCAAATGACCACGTAGGCCTACGGGGGGGGGGGGGAAACGTTGTTCCTATGTGGGCTATAAAGCGGGCGAAAGGTCTGTCCTAAGTAGGCCCCTATGGGGTGGGGGGCGAAACGTCTCATTAAATAATGGTACCTGACGGAGGCCCTTCCGATATTGCTGTCCAAGCCCTAAATGCCCAAAGTTATTTCAACTATTGCGGCGCCAAAAAATATATTTCTCGCACTCATGCTTTCCACTACGAGATGGTGAGATCAGACCATCTCGCACTCTTACAGAAAAGCTCAGTTTGATTATTGCGCTTCAAATAGATATTCGCAACGGCACGAGAAAATACATAATTATATACTGCATCGTTCGGAACGGCGAGAGTGGCTGATCGCAACGATGCCGTCTGCATAATATAGTCCCGCCAAAGTAACAGACTGTAGAATACGGTATGTGGTAAGAAAAACGACAGGGCCAGCCTAAGTTTGTAGAAGCAATCATAAAAAAAAGATGACAAAAAGCCACAAAAAAAACTAGTAAATTAAAGCGACACGATCACGCTAAAATTATACAAAAATCGGTGATTTTATTTTAGCTTCTTAATATGACCATATGATGTAAACATGTCCATAGACTAGAGCTTCAAAAGTTTTGTGCTGCTTATTTTCCAGTTAAGCGAGATATAGAGACGAAATTTCCGTATTTCTTATTAGCTCATCCGGTCTTTAGGCCTAGATGAGCTTATGCCATCGTGTTGCGTCTGTCGTCTGTCCACAATTCACAAGAAATGCTTCTTCTCTCTCAATTCTTATCCGATTTCAATTCTGTTTGGTTTGTTCAAAGGAGCTTGTTTGTGCCTGTGCAATAAATTATTCCTCACAGATTTCAGAAATTTTAATTATCAACTGACTTATGACCTAATTAAGACCTAATAGAGGGCACTCTGTCCACCATTCACAAGAAATGCTTCTTCTCCCTCAATTCTTATCCGATTTCAATTATGTTTGGTTTGTTTGGAAGAGCTTGCGCCTGTGCATTAAACTTCCTCACGGATTTGAGAAAATTTTATTAATATGTAACTTAGGACCTAATTAGGACCTGATTGGGGCACTCTATCCACCATTCACAAGAAATGCTTCTTATCCGATTCCAATTCTGTTTGATTTGTTTGAAAGAGCTTGTGCCTGTGCAATAAATTTCTCACGGATTTCAGAAATTTTAATTATTAATTAACTTATGACCTAATTAGTTCACTCTCTCACAATTCACAAGAAATGCTTCTCCGCCCTCAATTCTTATCCAATTTCAATTTTGTTTATTTTATTTGAATGTGCATAGAACTGCCTCACGGATTTCAGAAATATTAATTCGTAATCAACTTGCCCTAATTGAGGATGAGCTTCCGTGTCATTGACACTCTGGTTTGCTGATTTTAGCCTGATTGTGTCGCTAGATATAGAAATCAAAATATGCAGTCCAGTTTTTACCCAATATGTCCCAATAAGGGCTGGGAAGATTTGAATTTTAGTGCAGTGAGCACAAGTCACTAAATCAAGCCAACAGGATAACAGCAGCCGCAACACTTACAGCTAAAGTACGAGGCACGGAAGTGTACTCACGTTACGTAGGCCTATAATTACAGAGTCTAGATTCATCCGGTATACCCTTATTCTGCCTAAGATCAACAATATCTTAACTTCTTATGATGGTGAAAAGATCCCTGCGGATGTGCCAAATTTAATTTGGAATATAATGGTGTTAGTACAGCATGCAGCTGCATTTTATATTGCCGAACAGACAGCCCAGCAAGAGTTGAAACTAGTCACAATACATAATAACTGTCTTACACATACAATCTCCCCAATTGTCTGTGATCAGACAACCTGTTGAAAACGTATCCTGAGCAATTCGACGGCATCCAGGCGAATTTCCAGGTTCTTATCATAATTATAGGGCCTATAGGATAATTCCGAACCCGTAAACACGCGCCAAGAAAATGTTACATACAACTGGTATACAAGCAACTAAAAAACGAATTTAATTCAATGTAGGGACTCCAAAGATCTGAACAATTCATTAAAGAGATATATGCCATCATAGGTCTCAAACTGTATAAGTGATCACTCAAAATAGTCAGGAGCTCAATATTTTAGTAAGTTTGATGCCAACAATGGCTACTGCGCATTTGAAAATATGACTAAAAACGTCATGATAGCAATGGGAAACCTATATGAGGGTGTCACTTGCAGAGCCAGAAGGCTCCATTATCAGTTTATTATCTTTAATGTTTCATCAGTTTAAATTTCAGGTGACCACTGTAGAAGTCCAATAATTTGGTCACTGGACTATATATATCACAATTTTAAAAAGGGCAGCTACGTGCGAGATTCGTATTTGGATAGAATCAACAGAAAAAAATTGTACCAGAATGTTTATAGTTCAGAACAATATGTCCATACCAGGTAGGCCTATTTCAGGTTTTAAGCGTTTAATCTATTCCGTCCTAAATTAAAATACGTTTTTAAAGTGACGATATAAATTATGATATGATAGCAAGCATAACACCCGAGCATAAAAATGTATCTGGCAATTTTTTCAGTTGCATCATTTTAAGATTGTTGTGTATGGCCGTTTTTGTGAATGTGCTATTCATTGTGAAAAAAAGACAAATTTGGACAATTAATTGCTGCTATCATGACATTTGGATACATGATAAATGTATACCGTTTTTTTTCTGTTTGTCACGATAGCATATTTTCAAAGGGCTCTTTTTTCGATTTAGATTGTTCTCTACAAATACGCTCCTTTTTACCTGTTTTATTCCCTAGCCACACTGCCAATGTTTCTTTTTCTCTATATTAATCTTAAGCACCGAAAAAGTAGTAAAATTCATTTAGGATTCTCATTGCGTCTTACAGACTAGATTGACTGCCGTCCATAAAATGTCATCGGCCTATTGACTTAACTAGAACTTTTACACTTTTTATCACTTCACATGATTATACTAGCTACGTGCTAGTATTTCAGAACATAGTAAGAACTAGAAAGAGTTGTTCGGAAACGAACACGAAAGCAGCCCTCTGCTAGCACTATTTTAAAACTGTTTGCTATGATGGCTATGTGAAGTATGAGGAAGCAGAAATTCATAGATCAGCTATCATGCAAGATATCCGAGATAGTGAAAAAAAAAAATTGAAAAAAAATGGCCGAATGGCACCTATTTTGGATTTTTGTAGTGTGAATTTTGTCATGGGTTATCCTTGTGTGAGACATTACATTTTGTTTTATATTCATGGTCCAGTCATTTTGCATTTCTTGAGTTAAGTAAATATTACAAAATTCAAAATAGCCGCTAAACGGCCATTTTAAAATCGTTTGATCCCAAAAGTTAATCAGGTCATTGGCTGACATAGCTGAACATATTTGGCAAATTAAAAGAAAATCTGATGCAACTTTTTCTTGAAATGCGCTAACGAGCATTTCTTCGTTAGTGGCCATAGTAATTAAAGGGTTGATGATATGGGGATCAAAATGTCACCAAAACAATTCCTCAGTGGTATGTGATAGCTATGTGAAGTATGAGGAAGCAGAACAGCTTAGTAGCTATCTTGAAAACAAATAACTGCGGCGGCGGCGTGTGGAATACAGTAAGCAGCCGGCCTAAATAGGGTGACAGTGGACCAACCTGTCTGCATCCTCTCCCCAGCTTTAAAATCCAAGAGATGTGACCATTTGGGTTCTACAGGATTCAGCATTCTTGTAAAGGATATCAAACCAATTACGAGAGGATGGACCAAATTGAAAATATGAATACATTGCAAGATATCGAGTCAAAAGGTTCTTCGAAATCTATTAAGAGAAGGAGTACAGTACGGTCATGTATTTTATTTGATATATAATAGCATATAAGAGTCTGGTACTTTCACCAAAAAATCTACCTTTCATGAAATCTAGTTGTTCTTCACTAATAATATAGGGTATCACAGACTTCAATCTGTTCGCAATGCAAGCTGATGCCATTTTATAAACTACACTCAAGACCAAAAATGGACACCAATTTTTTTAGATAAGAACTGAACTTCCATCCTTTTGGTAAACATGTTATTATGCCTCCAACTCAATGTTGTCTGCTTGAATATTCGTTTCCAGAACAAAGTCTACAGATTACAAATGGCTGGATAGATTGTGAGCATAGATAGATTTCACATAAGCTAAAGTGTACAATAAATGAGCGTGTGTTTTACCAATCACAAACTTTATTACCTTATGATATTTAGGCTTACAGTAAGATGAGAATATATAACAACCAGAATATGAAGCAAACAAATATGTAAGCTGCTCGTATAGGTTTATTTCAGAGATTCTGAAAATTACATTGAGATGAACATCATTCCTTTGGCGGTGAAGTCATAAATCATTCCAATTAATAAGTGAAGATATGATGATTTATATAACATCAATGCATGATGGAGAGTGTTGTTTAATTTCATTTATCAGTACGGTACCTGCATTGTAGGACACAATAAGAATTGAACACACTTTTATGCATTAAAACACATCCTAAATGATTATTCTCGTAAATATTTAAGATCTCATGTCACATTTTTGCAGAATATGATACAATACATTAAGTGACATTAAATATAATATGAAAACAATCCCTTAAATTAATCCTTACGGCGATAATTTATACTGTGAACCATTTCCATCACTAACACTTAATGTGACATTCTGCTAAACCTGATTGTACAGGCATAAAGGGGACATATGCATTAATAAGCAAGCAGCCCTGGCCGATGTCTGAACTGGAATTACAATTGTAAAACCAAGTGATTTTGAATGACGAGGGTTACTATTAATTTTCTTCAGCAAGTTTGAAACTTTTGTTCCCTTTGTCTCAAAGTACATCATAATGTAGCTATCACAGAAGCATATATTAATGTTTTAGTACCATTATACATATATATACATACATTGTATTGCAAGCGGGGACAGTTTTTAAAAGTTGCATAATATGTGATCTAAGGCCTCCAAACATACTTTCTGCGACAGAGAGATATATTATGTCATTACATTAGCTGTACAATTGTGCAGAAAAAATAAGTAAAATACAGGCGATATATTTAAAGTATTCAGGATTTGAATACAATAAAAATCATCGAGTACAACAAAAATCATCGCAATATTCAATTTTTAAAATATAATACAGTCCCTATAACCTCAAGTGACATCAAATCAATGCTTTAATTATCGTGAAAACACTGATAATTGTTATGCATACCTCACATGATTATACTCTTATATCTAGTCTATACAATTAACAAACTAATAATATCTACCTATATCTAGGGGAAAAAATGTGGCTAAAATTGTTAGTAAACACCAGAGTCCCTATATCTCTGGTAAACAAATTGCAAGCCTAATTTTCTAGAACATACTAAGAAGCAGATGTAATCTGATTTAGGTATGATTGATATGCAAGCTTTTATATGAAGCAATAATATTTCAGAATACTGTAGATTGTTACAAGAAGTATGCAGAAATTAGGAAACCAATATAAATATCACACAGCAATGACCTAAAAACGCAATGCCAACAAGTAGCTACTGGTATCTCTCAGTGAGACATAATGATCAAATCATTGTGATAATTAATAGTAATAATGTGAGCGAACTCTCAGTAGTTTCTGTTTAAAAGTCATACCAGTACATAATCATTATAATATATACCCATAAATCTGCAAATAATATAAATAGATTTTATTAATTTATAACAATAAAACAAATATCTCTCTCTTCATTAGAAGAATTAGAGAACTTGCCTTGTATCCAGTTCCTGACATAAGAATTCCAATGTTAATCACACATAATTATGTCGTGGAGTCGTTTTTCAATCATTAACATTAATGTCTAATAAATAGAACTGAGAAAGTACTTGCCTGGGTCACATGTAAAAGTGGCATATTGATTACCTTGATTGACTCACATTGTCATGCGTTTTTTTATTTACTAAACATGAATTGTGACCCTTAAATGTAATAGAAGTTGAATACATTCACAGACTGTGAAATAATTTTACCTTTCTTACAAATATTTGTTTATTTGGACCTTTAGTAGGCTGGCTAATATAGATGACTTGTGATACACAATATGAAGAGATTAAGTGGGCAATTTTTGACACATTTTTTTATAAAAGTAATTTGAATGCATCAGCAGCATCAATTTTGTTATAAATGTTTTTATATGATGATACAATATTTGATTGTAACCATCTCTTACCGGATGTACCATAGCACTAGAAATTCAGCTGTCAAATTATACAATGCTTCAAGTGTAATATTGAGGAAAATTAAGGGAGTGTATCTTTTCTATTGCCAGGTGAGTGATTAAACTTTGTCCATCATCCACATTAAAGTTAAGTATCTATAAGATACACAATATAGACATATGGTGCAACACAAAAAAAATATTTAAATACCGTAGATTTAATTATATAAATTATGGTAGAATTCAGAGAAATATCTCCATTTCAGCACCCTTGTTGAAATTATGCATCACATAGCACATTTTCAATAAAATACTGTAAGTTCAAGACAAAATTGCATAATCGATCACAATAAGTATGCTATGAGCTTTCACTTTTAACCCTTAAACCGCTAAATTAAATTATTTAAATTTTCACCCACTTGAGGCTCTATCCCAATACAGCGACCCACAACTTCAAGTGTGTGAAAATTACTGATATTACTGACCAAACCTTTAAAAATCTTGATGCTTAAACACACATTTGTTCCCAGAAACTGCTATTTAAACGGCCCAAAAAAAAGATTAGAATGACTACAGTCATGCTTAGCGTTGTATAGGTTAATATATTATACTTACATTTTGTACAATCAGGACATTTTTATCCATCTTCACATCACAAGGTGGATGAAAATGATAGTGTTTATAATACTTATATTATAAATTTATATTCAAATGCTAAGACGACTTTATCACATTCCATCCACTAAATCTGTCTACCATTGTATCACAGGATTAATATATATATGTGTATCATTCACAAGATTTCCAGTTGTGTTTATGGAAGACAATGTTTACACGTAAAATTTAAATGCTCATATCAGGTCATATGAGGATAGGAAATCATATCACTAGTAATTATAGTACTGTGTAGTATTGTCATATATATATGAAAAATTATTATTTCTCACAATAAAAGAAAATTAAAATCTCATTTCACCATTGGCTTCATCATTCTACTTAACAGAGACTGTAAATACAGGTATATTAGATTAGGACATGTGCTTCATTTAGTAAAATTAAAGGTTAATATTAAAACAATTGTAAATATTACATACAAAGGCATTATTTATCACACCATTCCATCATAGATATCAATACAACACTCAGATTGTGATATATAACTAGACAATATAATTCACATTTGATTGTATAATTTAGCAATATTTGTATCCTACCAAATTAAGTACAGGGTTAATATACACATATGTATGCTTAGTAGTGTAAATAAACGTTCTCTTAAATAAATGCTCTCTTAAATTTTATACAACCGATTTCACACATAATACAATTTAGTGTATAACAGCAAAATGTTTAAAACAGCATTTCATTATAATAGTTCACTCCAATGTCAGTATATGACAACTTAAAAACTCGACACCAAATAAAAAAATCACAGCACGAGATACAATTTTGTAATATACAGCCAGATTCAATGGTGAAAGTGTAAAAAAATGGCGAAAGTGTAAAACATTATATAAGAAGACCTTGAAATGATTAGATATTAACCCTATAAATGCTAAAATATTTAAATCCAAAAAGTGCTAATCACGTCTTTCAGCATTTTGTATTTGTCCTTTAAAAGAGAAAATTCATGGAGAAAAATTAACATTAAATTTGTTAGGATATCATATGTTTCGATGGAAATTGAACATATGCTTGTATATGTAATTTTGATCCACTTGAAGTTGTGGGTTGCTGCAGCGAGACACAACCACAAGTGGGTTAGAAAATCAAATCCTATACATTATCGCTTTAAGGGTTACTCTATAAAGATCAAACTGAATTGACTCAGAACTAATACATCTTGAAAAAGATCATCAAATACTGACTTAGCTCTCCCAGTTCAGATTATTTTTTAGGGGTTTGCATTCATATTAAAACTTTCAGCTCATATTAAACTCTTCCAGTTCAGGGACGCAAAAGTATGTTCCCAAAGCCAAAGATTGATGGTATGAATACCAATTTTCAGCCTATAGCCGAGTCTTTAGTATCAAAGTCAAACCCACACTGTTTGTTTGGTTTTAGTTAGTTATATTTCTTTAAGGTATGTCTAATGAATTAAAATGTGGTATTATGCGTCCATTTTAACATGTTAAAACCTTACTGGCTGATGCAGTTTCCAGATTTAAATAGCTCTACAAAATGAAATGAATCGGGCTTTAGGCCACCTTTGTGCACATATAGGCTAAACTGGGCCAGGAGAACCTCCTGAGGATGGTGAGATGATTGAGATGACACTGTCCTCCAGACACAGGATTCGAAATTCGAGCCCTGGCGGTCTGAGGCCAAGCACGCTACCTCTTGGTCACGGAGGCTCCCCACAATACTGACTTTCACACGTGGATGGGGAAGGCCGAGACCGGGAACCGAACCCCGAACTCTGGGGTGAAAGGCAGCGGTGCTAACCACTCCCCTAGGGCCCCCGCCTTAAATAGCTCTAGAAGGAGAGTTGATATTTTAACACTCTCTATCATAAACATGATCAATTTAAAATAGTTGTAAAATATTTAACAAATTAAAACATTCATGTATACAGTCATAGAACAATAATCCACTCAATCATTTACATTTTCACCATTGACATAATGTATAACAAACACATATGATTCAACACAACACATCCAGTAATATTTATCCTGTGTCCAAACTACAGATTTCATGACATGAATATTTTCAAAAATTAGTGAACAAAACCTCTTATCTACCGAGAAATTTCATCAAGTTCATTTACTATGAGCTGGGAATTGCTACCACAGTTGACCCTTTCAGCGCGGGGACCGTCTTTATAGGTCAGATTCTGATGTAAAAAGATTGTCCCCGCACTGAGAGAATTAAAAACATTTATAATGGCCATAGACCCATAACATACGGTAGGTATTCAAATGAAATGGCAATAGCTAACTAAGAGATTTCAAATTGAAAAAAACCCTTTGGTCTTACCGGATATACAAAAATATTTCAGCTTTGCTAGGGTTAATGCGGTCAAAGTTAATTAAATCACCTGATTTAAAAAATACCCAAGTGTATATAAAATTATATCAAAACAAAAAGCACAAAAATCCTTATTTCGATGGTTAGCATCATTTTCTCCAAAATTACTTGATTGAAAAATGTCCTATGACACATAATTATATTCAACACTAGTAAGTAAAGGGTCAATATTTAAATAACATCATGTCATATAATGCTCCAAATATATAACTAAACAACCAATACTCTTGATCCAGTACAAAGGGTAACATGTCACAAGTGTGAATTTTCAATATGCTCAAGAAATTTGGTATGATATTCATTTTGGCAGATGAATAGTAAATTTAAGGAAAATAAATGGCATATTCTGTCGAACATGATTGTATCAGTGTATTTAGAAATACATTTACATGAAAGTAAAAGCAACAAATAAATACTTCTGCGTCTGAGAGAAGTATTGCTATATTATTTCTGCTCAAGCATATCAAAAGTAGAATAATCCTACTAACAACAAGCCTAAGCAAATATAGCAGCTAATCTAATTGCTAAAATTTGAATAGTAGGCCCTATATTTAATCAAAGTCATGCAGATAAGGTGTAGTAAAGAAGCGTTGAATACGATCATGCACAGTTCCTTCTCCTTCACCTGTGATACCTTTACCACCAATGGTAAGCTGCTTACCCAGCCAGCATTCTACGCCTTCGATCCATGATTCACACTGCTTGGCATTACGAGAGGATCGCACCCTGTGGTTCAGGGTACCAAGCCCAACTAGCAGCAAACAGAGCTTCTGGTCAGGAGTGCCAAATGTGGGCTTCACCATACGCCACAGAATTTTAACCATATCCTGGTATGTAGCTTCTGACACTACAGCACCAGACAGCGCCATGTACTTGCGATGAATATGTTTTCCTTCTGGTGTCTCCAGACAATTAGGGATGTCAAGTTTAATTTTCTGGTAAATGCCTTCTGCGTCATCATCATTATATCTGGTGTACTGGTAGACGCGGGCGACTTGATCCACGCAGCTGTTTATGTAAACCTCCTCATCACTCATGTTTGCAGATAAAATAGGCAATCTATAAACAAAAAAAAATTGGTTTCAACAAATTTTAAAATCAGTTTTAACCTCCCAGCAAACACATTATTACTGTTGTAAGTTGGGTGGTATAAATAAGTGAAATAACGGTCAGACCTGCCAGCTGCGGATTACTTGGGATCTTAGGTCAGATTTTTTTTATTATATGTTTTACAGGAACGCCGACATAGATTAACCCTTAACAAAATAAAATAAAAATTGTCATTTACGATTTTTACAGCCTATTTACTCAGCTAACTGTGTCTGTGACAGTGTGAACTGGTTCAGAATTGACTGAAGAATCCGTAAATGAGCCGAGTAGCCCAGCGGGCACAATGACATTGTCTCAACGTGGAAACAACGTTGAAAAATGGCAAAATTGCGTTGAAACGACGTTGAAAAATATTCATATGAAAATTGCTTCAACGTGATTTCAACGTGATTTCAACTTGATTTTAATCTGATTTCAGCATCTTTTTAAGCATGATGTCGATATGACGTTGTAATGATGTTGCTTTTTCTTGTTAAAGAATGATTCAACTGCAAAACGCGCATGCCTGGGACAGTCAAGTGTGAGCCAACAGTAGCCTATTGAGTACAGATTGACGGCACTAATATAGCCACTGAACTGATTACAAGATACTACTTAAACGGGACATTGATCCAATGCTGTTTTAATGCTAGGTCAACGTCTGCGACGCTGGCCCAACATTGAACCAACATTGAATAAATGTACAATGTTCAAGAGAAAGTCCTCCTGCCCAGCAAACACAAGACATTTGTATAACATTTATACAACGTCGGCCCAACGTCTTCAACGTTGGTCCAACATTGCATAATGTCATACAAATGTTTTGTGTTTACTGGGCATGTCAATACAAGCTTGGGTCAAGCAGTTTCAACATCCCCGCAGTAATACAGTCAGTTTGTTTGCAAGCAAGCGACCAGGTAGGGGTAAGGGCCAATAGCTTTGAATTATAAACTCATAGATGTCGCTCAAGTATATGAACTTGCTGTGATTTGAGAACTTGCTCTTAATGAGGCTTTGGGTATGAAACGCATATTTAGTATTATTATGGAATAGGGACTTGGCCTACCCATGGGCACTATTGCCTTCTGGGGGACCCTTGTCCCGCGAATTTTAACAGTTGACTACACCTTTAAAACGACATCGGCAATACGACATCGATGCGACGTTGTATAGAGGTTAGCCGACGTTGCAACATGATTTCAACCTATATCCACGTTGAAAGGACATCACATGCGGAAAATTGCTTGCTGAGCGGCTGAGCTTCGCGAATCTATACCCTGGGCCACAATTATTTTGGTCAATCTGTAAAGCATGTTTTTTGTCCATTTCTCCATCAATAATAAACCGATTTTCTTGAAATTTAACACATGCCATTATCAAGTCAAATCCTATTCTAACATCTGTAAAAAATTTGCGAAATTATATAGAGTATTCCAAAAGTTTGACAATTTGACATGTAATGAATTTAAAGAATTAGTTTAATGGGCTTATAGAGGGACACCATAATTTTAAATTACTAGACTACATGTCAAATTGTCCAACTTTTGGGAATTTGTCATAGACATAGATCAGGCTAGGCCTACCGCATATAATTTTAAGAAATTTTCAGGGATGTTAATGATTTTTACCAAATTTCATGAAAATTGATTGATAATCGAAGGAGAAAATCAATGAAAAACATAAGCTACTGGATAGTTGTGGCCTAAGGCTAAGAAGTAAGGTATAACCATAATAATATGAATGTCGCCGATGGCGGACTCTGTGGGCCTTCCGGAGGCGGAGTATGAATAATTCAATTTAATGTGAATATGAGTTATGACTACAAGTCTGTTTCACCAGATCAGGACTGTGATTACTCAGCCTTTTTTCAATTTGCTTGGACCTGGTCGTTCTTTAAAAATTTTAACAACATTTTTCTCAGATGATTTTTTCATCTTCCCCTGACATCCCTGAAAATTCGGTGGAATTTTGTTGTGTATTTAGAGAGGGACATGGTGCAATAGTTAGAGCGCGGAGCTTTCCCGATGCTTGAACTTCAATGTTTGCTGAATTTGTAAAATTACTTGGTCCTTTTTGCTAGAAGAATATCAATTTATTTTATTTTTCAGGTGTTGTAAGAATTCTGCTTCAGCTTGAACGGCTTTTTATCTGTGCTCGTGTTACCCCCAGTTAGACAAAAGAGTCTGTATAACACCGGATCAATGTGATGTATTCATGTCGCTTGAGCTTCATTATTGTTATTGAAAAAAATCAAATTAATTTTGTCAGCTTCTTCTGTTTCCTTTGGCATACTTGGAAGTTGTTTTCCATGTTTCTTGGGCATTATATTCATATTTCTGCATTATTATTTCAGATATTGAAGCACCCAATGATTCTGGGTACAGGACTCCCACGGCCTGGCTAGCGCTTGTTACCCCTAGTTAAACCAAGAGTCCGTATAGCACCAGACAAATCTGGGTGAAGGGCTCCTACAACCTAGCGAGATATTGCTTGAACGATTTTTTATCTGTGTTTCTGTTATCCCCAGTTAGACCAATAGTCTGTATAACACTGGATCGATGTGATGTATTCATGTTGCTTGAGCTTCATTATTGTTATTGAAAAAAATCAAATTAATTTTGTCAGCTTCTTCTGTTTACATTGGCAAACTTAGAATTTGTTTTCCATGTTTCTTGGGCATTATATTCATAGTTCTGCATTATTTCTTCAGATATTGGAGCACCGGATAAATCTGGGAACAGGACTCCCACGGCCTGGCAAAGGCTTGTTACCCCCAGTTAAACTAAGACGGCAAAAGTCTGTATAGCACCAGACAAATCCGGATGCAGGGCTCCTACGGCCTGACAAGATATTGAGGTCACTTGAACTTCACCGTTTGCTGAATTTGTTAGCTTGAACGGCTTCTTATCTGTGCTTGTGTTATCCCCAGAATCTAATTCATTTTGTCAGCTTCTTCTGTTCACTTTGGCATACTTAGAAATTTGTTTTGTCCATGTTTCTTGGGCATTATATGCATAGTTCAGCGTTATTTAGTTGGTGCCCAGAAGGTTCCTTCCTACCTTCCTTCACTCTTTTCTTCCTTCACTCATCCCAGAAGGTTCTTTCCTACCTTCCTTCACTTCTTTCTCCCTTCACTCCTCCCAGAAGGTTCCTTCCTACCTTACTTCACACTTTTCTTCTTTCACTTCTTCCTTCACTTATTCACTCCTTCCTTCTTTCACTCCTTACTTCCTACACTCATTCACTCCTTCCTTCACACCTTCTTCCAATCCTCCCTTCACTCCTTCCGTCTTTCACTCAGTCACTTAAATTAAAACCCTATGGCCCCCTATAATCTTACATTTCATGGGACAAAAGGCGAGGAAATTGGACTCCATTGTCAAATTGCGGAGAATGCGGCTTAACAAGTTTGGCCGAGGGGACCAATGGCCGAGCTGCCTCAATTCACACTTTTGCTAATCCAATGCCTTATTTTGCAAATTTAAAGTCTTAAGTAATGGAAAATCGTGCAATTTTGCCGTTCAGATATAGAACCAACCTAATTAGGCTGATAAAACTACAGCAACTTAAAATCGAATTGCAAGCGGCAAGGTGCACACAAAATTTTACCAAGTATCGCCCGATTATCGCACACTCAAGATATGTGATCCAGAACTTGATCAAAATATAAACAATAGGCCTACAATACAAAGAACAATAAACAAATTAAGCTTAAAACACAGCTTTGCTGTGCCCTGATTTCTTCTCAATAAAAAATTAAATGAAACACTGATGTATTCGTATTTATATGGATACTCGATGATTCAAATATGATATTTTATTTATCGCATCATTGTAAACTGTGTTGATCAGACAATTTTGAAAATTTTGTTGCCTTTGGCCACCCTACCTAGACTAACGAGTAACGTGATACTAAGTCTAAGTTAGGTAGAGTCAATAAATATTAAAATTGTCCAATAAAATTATGCTGAGCCTTTTTTCGTAACTGCTGACATGCTAAAAGAAATATTTGACCACATTCCACAGTTTTCACTGAGGAAGAAAAATGCTGTGCTAGATTAAAATCTGAGCTAAATTATAAAAACGTCCAAAAGATAGCACCTCAATGTTGCAAATTGGTTAAAGGGATACAGAATCTTGAACTTTTTGAAGCAGCTGGAGAAAACTACTGAGGAGTTGTCGCTGTTGAGAGTTCTAGTTTTTAGATGGGTGAAGTTTTGTTTGCCTGCCCTACGCTTCCTCATGGGGCGCAACGAGGGTGACAATGGAAGTTTCATAGCTATAAGGATGAGAATACATCTAATTTTTTCTTCTTCCATGATCCCCTCGTGGACTTAAAAAAAAACAGAGGCCGGAGGCTATGCCCAAATTTCTGATTCTTATGTGCAGATGTGGTATATTTGCTACTGTTACTGCATTGCGGGGCACTCATTGGGTACCCTGAAGTATCTAAAAACTAGAACTTTCAGTTTTAACCTCCCAGCAAACACATTATTACTGTTGTAAGTTGGGTGGTATAATTAAGTGAAATAACGGTCAGACCTGCCACCTGCGGATTACTTTTTTCTTAATTAGGGCGACGAAAAAAAACAAGCAAAAAAACATAGCTGGGAAAAAGTTTTTTTTCATTTCCTGAAATAAACTTGTTTTTTTTCGGATTGTTTTTTTATCTAGATCTAGACTAGACTAGTCTACCAATTTTTCTTTTTTTTTTACGAAAATCGAAAACAATTTAATGCGCGCACTGGGCAGAAAAAACACATGTTTTTTTGGTAATGTGCGGCCTAAATCTAATGCGCGCGCTCATCTAAAACAGAGAGAAAAACATAGTGGCCTTAAAGGTGTAGTCAACTGTCAAAATTCGCGGGACAAGGGTCCCCCAGAAGGCAATAGTGCCCGTTTGTAGGCCAAGGCCCCATTTCATAATAATACTAAATATGCGTTTCATACCCAAAGCAGTAGGTATGAAAAGCGAGGGAGACCTATACAGCGAGAGAGGATCAATAAGAGGCTTCGTATGGCAGTGTAATGCATGTATATGATATATTTATCGATGTCACAATAAAATATATGCTTGTATTGCTCGTATACAATTATTATTTTATATTTTTTTTTATTTGGGAGATCATACAGGTCCAGTTTTGTGATCGAAAGAGACTTCGCTTCGTTTGAAAGTCTCTTTTGCTTTGACAGGTGGCTGTGAGCGACACCTGGTGTGTAGCCGGTAATCACTTAGCCGCTCGCGTTCCTGATAATACACGAACATAAAAGATGTATACATGTATCTAACGTTACCACTGGCTCATCTAAACGAATCGTTAATAATCAGTTAAAATATAAAAATAAGAAAGAACACTGTATTTAACCTATAGGCTATTATACTATAACAATACCTTGTAGCGATCAAGATTACAATATAAACTGGGTGTATCTGGATTTGTATGTCATTCAGATATATATACAAAGAGATCTTCATCTACTTAATTTCTCAAAACACACAAACCCCGACAACATCGTTCAAGTGACGCTACATTAACGATTCTACGCTCCACCGCCAATGGTACCAAGCCTGGCCAAAAGAAACGCAAAAGAGCGGCGAAGACCACAACTGTGAACAAACAGTAATTGGGAATGTGGATCATGGATGTATGATCTTATGATTATAGCGAGCTCGCAGGAGCGAGCTCTTACAGCAACGTGTGTGGTCAGATTTGATTTTTAACCCAGGTTACAGACACAGACACAGTGTTATGACTGATTTTTCGTGGTCCAACATGCCTCTGATCATGTTCATGGGCGCTGACATCTTGTTTGTTTATTTTCTGTTCAGATGTCAAAGGTCAGCTTCTGTTGGTCGCATACTAAGACAGATATTTTCATCGTCCTTTTCCCGTTTTATCGCCCATGTGATTGTCGTACCACCTGGCGAGTGGGTAGGACAGTTGATGTGTATCACTAGTCTATAGCCGCATGAACATTTCCCCCTACGACTCATCAAATTGTGGGTAGACCTATTGGCAAAGTAGTCTAATTTTCGGCATTCGTATTTTCATCAGATTCATTTTCTTCTTTTTAAACATTGACAATTTAGATAACACTACATTTCTGTAAATAGTAGTGTAAATAACTAATCTAACTGAAATCAGTGTCCCAGGGCCCTATGTTTCTTCTGTGTTTGGTATAGACTTTAGCTAGCTAGCAAGTGGGCGGTTTTGGCCTTCCGACAATATATAGATCGCTCAACACCCTGCGGCAGGGCCGCCATTTGTTAGCCTACATGTTATCTTCATGTTACATTGACTAATACTTATTGTAGGCCTATAGACTCATTACATGAACCCCTACTTTAGTTCAGAATAATTTCCGCTCGCTTTCTAGGCATGCCTATTCATATTATTATATATGTCTTATATACAGGACTATAGCTACGGCTTCAAATTTTGTATTATATTGTATATTACCTATGTTGAATGATTGTTGTATGAATGTTGTATGTCAATAAAATATATATTATATTTACGCATAATAATTGTGTGTTATTGTGGGGTTTTTTTAATTAAAATAATATACCAATAATATAGGATTACCATGCTGCTATCAAAAGCTATCCTGATTGCTTCAGTACTGTACCCTGGTACCTGTCACTTGTGACAACTTGTTCTATTCACCAGGTGGCCCCACTGTTGGCCGACTGGGCAATCTGACAAAATGGCGGCCGGCCGCCAGCGATCTTATAATTGTCTCCCTCGTTGTTGTTATCGTTCATTTTCTCAACTGTTTTAATAATTTTAGCCGGTTTCGATACAGTTATATGTATATTATGATGTTTATAACATATATTTGTATATTTAGTGATAAATTGTCATCTCAGTCATCTCAGATAAATTGTCATCACAGACATTCGGCCTCTTATTGATCCTCTCTCGCTTTATAGGTCTCCCTCGCTATTCATACCAACCCTACCCAAAGCCTCATTAAGAGCAAGTTCTCAAATCACAGCAAGTTCTTATATACTCGAGCGACATCTATGAGTTAATAATTCAAATCCCTTGCCCCTACTTGGTCGCTGGCTTGCAAACAAACTGACTGTATTACTGCGGGGATTTGGAAACTGCTTGACCCCCAAGCTTGTATTGTCACCCAGTAAACACAAAACATTTGTATGATTTTATGCAATGTTAACATTTATTTATACAATGCCGGCCCAACGTCTTCGACGTTGAGCCGGCATTGTATACAAATGTCTTGTGTTTGCTGGGCAGGAGGACTTTCTCTCAAACATTGTACATTTATCTAATGTTGGTTCAATGTTGGGCCAGCGTCGCAGATGTTCACGTTGGCCTAACATTATATTAGCATTGGATCAATCATGTCTCGTTTAAGTAGTAGCCTATCTTGTAATCAGTTCAGTGGCTATATTAATGCCGTCAATCTGTACTCAATAGGCTACTGTTGGCCTACACTTGACCGTCCCACTTCCAGGCATGCGCGTTTTGCAGTTGGATGATTCTTTAACGTTAGCTTGAATTTTAGCATTTGCTCGATTTCTTGGGGGCACTGCCCATTTCAAATTTCTAAGACTAACGTAGGCCTAAGTCTACTCTGCATTATAGCATTTACATTAGGGCTGAGCTACTTCCCTTCTATAGCTTTTACCAGTTTGCAAACGACGACGTTAATCACCTTTTACGATGTCTTAAATAGATTTTTAACGAGTCTCAAAATGACGTTCCCTCTCGTATTCGCTCGTATTCCTATATTTTCGCTCAGTGTCCACGGGTGCATCTAAATTTACCATAAAATAGTCCCTGTTTATTTTACGGCGTCGGTCCTTTTCGGGGAATTGTCATTGTAGTTGACCAGGGGGTAGTTGACGTAACTTATTTCAATACTATTAAAAATTATATTAAATGGGCAGTACCTGGGAATCAAGCAAATGTTTAAATTCAAGTTAAACCTATATAAAGATAGCGCTAAGTGGAGCGAGTCGCCTGGTTAGTTAGCTGTAGGCCTACGTGGATTGATGTAGAGGAGACCGGGGCTAGTTCTCACAGGGTTGGTGGTCACTATTCAATATCCAGGGGGGAGAGGGCTGGAGTTTTTGTCGGGGGCAAATTATTAATTTCAACCCTGCTCCGCGGCAAGCTGAAATTTCAAATTTTATTACATGTTTATATATGGGCAAAGCCCGCGACTTCAAGAATCATGTGACCCCGGCAGTGTTCTCGTTTGTAGTGACCTCGACCTATGCTTAACCAGTTTTATCATTGAATTCATGCATAGACCTTTCAGAAAATGTATAGTTATCCATAGCCTAGACAAGAAAAACTATGTTTTTGATTACTGGAATGCCATAGAAATGTCATTTTTGGCATGTCGACAGCCTAAATTTTTGTCACTGTGTGGGGACAAGCATCTTGCCCTTCTTCGGTTGGTGAAGCTGAGGCTGTTCGTTTTTCCGGAACTCTCCGAACGGTTTTACCCTCGCTAGCCCCACCGACATTTTCCGCCCGCTCTCTCACTTGCAATCCAGCTGGTGGGGCAGACGGGCGTCTGTCCTGCCTCCGCAGAGCCAGCCACGAGGCCGAGGCCGCCGCGCTCTAACTTCCATCATCCATCTGAATCAGTGCACAGCGTTAGTGAACTAGTTGATAGGAATAAGATGGATCATAATTACCAAAGCATCAATAACATCATGGAGTCAAGTTATTTGTGTACCGTCGCCCAGATGGGGATGAAATGAGATAGTGAATCGGCGGCAGGGTGGAGGGATCTGGTAACCAGCCCATCGCCTACTATCACGCACCTGATAACTGTTCATGGGTGGGTGCAGTTTTTGGAAGATAAATTGTTTGAATTTGACGAACATATAGTAGTGATCGTATTGAAAAAAATAATTCCCAAAAGTAGTAGGCCTATATTGTCTCTTGCAAAGTTGAATTAAGGTTCATGTCACCACAAAATAACAGAATACGTTACACTTGAGTTGGTTAGTTGTTTTTATCTGCTAAAAATTCTAAGATCAACTAAAGTTCTTTGCTGTGTGATAAATATGTAATCTAAGGTAGGTGTGTAAAAAGACATAAAAACATTATGTGATACTAACAGTGCTACTCTTGCGATAGTCAATAGAAACAAGCAGACACTATTTATTTTTTAAGAAAACAGAATATGTTACATGGACTCTGAAGATATAGTGATATGCACACTTAACAACAAACGACCTTTAGTTACTCACTAGGTATGTCTCCAAATATCAAGCAAAAATTTAGCCTGGCCACTGAACCCAGCTTTACAATTGTGAAAAAAAAAAATCCAGAATATTTTATATTTTGCTCTTCACTAAACAATGTTGTAATAGTGCATTCTGTTTTGTTACAAAAGTACAAAACACTCACACTTTGTATGATACAACTATTTACTGGATATAGTGACATTTAGTATCATTACTTTATCATAACATGAATTATGTTAGTTATGTAACGTATTTTGGTTACGTATTTTGAATTTTAATTGGAAATATTAATCAACAGGCACGAAATGACAGAAACCCAGTATATATCGTCATAGAAATAATCAAAAATGTGCTTAGACAAAAAAACACACCTTGATTATTCAATGTGGCAGTGTGCAATAAGGTCCATTATGCACACAAATACAGAATACGTTACTTTTAATTCTGATATAGTGCTTTTGTGCCTGGTGAAGTACAGTGAAATAGTAGATACAATAATTCTGCTGACAATGACACACATAATTTATTGTATTGCTTAGGTATTGTCTGTTCAAAGGCCTGGAGTGTACGGTGCTGCCTATGGTACTGTGCACTATAAAGAACCCTTCGAGTCATTCGAAATAAGAGTAGGGCATAGTCCCGGCTTCGGGCTTCCTTCTGTCGCGATATTGCCATGAATGTGCAGAAAGCGACGTAAAGCAATATTCACAGGTTTATTTTAAACAATATTGAATGGGTATTAATTGAACATGTACACACTACTGTTCTTATCAAGAAAAAACTAAAATAAAAATACACTACTATTTTGAAAAAATTACATTATTATACTCAATTGTGCACGTTTTTATTTTTTCAAGTATTTGTACAAAAATGCCCAATACATATAAGATATTTGGGGAAATGTTTGACCTATAAAAAATGTAACGTATTCTGTGTGTGTTTTTTGGTGCTTTTAATTGTTCATTTAAAAAAATGATTAAAATTGATGTTTTATACTTGGTATCTCAATTTTTTAGGACAAGAAAAAATAATTTCTATATTTTAAAATAAAGTTGCAAAAAGAGGTGTAGTGAGAAGTTGATTTTTTTATATGTAGCTTGTGGAAAAGTCTTGAAGTGGCGGGTTTTGCCCATATAGAACATTTCTTGAAGTAAATTATTTATTTCACGCAGAGTCCGCCCAAAATTATTTATTAAAAAAAAACTCTACTCCCCCACCTGGAAATTGAATGGTGTCTCCACTTAGTCAGTACAGTGCCCATACTTTTGACAGTAAATGTACTTCCGTTCTGTGCTGCCTAGCTCCTAATGAAGGGGACAAATGTATTTTTTTGCTGTCGCACAAATTGTTATTTTGCTCAATGTTTGCCATTGAACCTGATAGTTTCAACTCTTACAGTTGTAGTAAGCTGTATATGTAATTTTGTTAAGATGAAGGACTTATCCGCCACCGAGTGAGTATTTTACTTTTCCAGAAAACTAGATATCTTGAATTTGCCTCAAATAATAACGGATCCCGGTATTGTGTGTGCTGATATAATAGTTGAATTTAGGCTTATATATAAACCATGAGTCTTTCAGAAGAGAAAGAGTGAGTAGCTTTTTAATCACAAGTAAAAACTGACAAGTGTTTGCCTACATTGACTACATTATAGACATTATTTTAATTATTCGCTAAAAAAATATATTATATTTGACACTAAAATATAGAATATATATGGGCTATTCTCAAAAAGGTGCGTCAAAAATGGGGTATTTTTTTAAATAGACGATATTTCTTCATGCAAACTTGGGAATATTTTAATACTTTTCAATTCTAAACAAACTAAAGAAGCTGGAAGAGCTTTTAAATCTAAATATGATCATTTAATCTATTAATTGTGGCAAATTTTACTGCTTTTGATGCATTATTTGATGCAAATAAACCGTACCCATAACAATTGTTTATCACTGGACATGAATTATTTTTTTCTAAGAAATTTACGGACAAATCTGTAGAGTAAGAACTAATTTTATATAAAAAACATATATTAGCAGCTAAATTATAATAATTAGAGCCTTTTTCATGAAATATATTAGGCTATGGTGGTCGTAACATTTCGTGTCCTATTGACAGCTAGGCTAGGCCTACTACTAAATCATGTCATAAGTTTTAACACCGTGTCATTATCGCTTGAAAAGTATACTAGAAAGCCAAATAATATAATGCAGACACGGGAATAATAGTTGAAAACAAATGAAAACCAAGTAAAAGGGTTTAATTACTACTTTTACTGTAATTTCATTTTCTTGAACAGTAGACGCCATTTAGTATTCAAATGGGTGTATATGCATCCATGTGTACACGGGTTGTATGTGTTTTACATAATTGTACACAAAACAATATGGAACAGAGAGAAAAAGGTATTTTATAGGGGATGAAAATATGGTAAAATGTGCGACCGTTCGATCGATCATACATAGGCGGGGTGTTTTTATTTCACAATGACTGTACAAAATAGCAGAATCAATGCTGGAACTCGTCTGTATATATATTTATATAGTTTTGTGAAAATTGGAGTTTAAACCTACAAATCAGGGAAAAGTTATGATCACAAAACATTGTGAGGCGCGACAGTGGTCGTAACATAGGACACCAAATGGTCGTAACATTGAAAATCAATACTAGAAAGTAATTAAGGACACAAAAAAAATTCGTGTCCTGGTGGTCAAACATTAGGTTGAGCATGGCATTATAGAGAGGACACCAAAAAACAGTTGGTGTCCTCTGTTCGACCGTTTAAAAAAAATACATTTATCCTCCATTTTCTGCGTCTAAATTTAATTGTATGACTAATTATCATTAATTTAATCAATCTGTTAAGTAAATAAGTTGAAATTTTGCTTTAAAAAAACCGGGCCAAATGTCCCACTTGTTCGACGCACCTATTCAGAACCGCCCATATAACATAACCAAAACAACTGAAGCCTTGATCTCGATTACTACTACTACGTACGTTGTTGGCCAATATATTATTGGAACCCTGTCAGATTTTTCCTGGATCCGCCCCTGCTTCAAATTTTGCAAGGCCATTTTCTATTCAAATCTTAACAGCCCTGAAAATTTTGTAAAATGATATATAGTCGGATTCACATTAGCCGTGGTGAATGAATTTCGCCGATTTCTCAGTCAATTCTCAACCAGTTTTCATAAACACTATTTTCCATTCATGTCGTGATTACCCTGAAAGTTTCGCGAAGTTTTAATAAGTATTTAAAAAGTTAAACCATTTGACATGTAGTAAATAAATAAAAATGTTGCCCTCTATATAAAACCTATTAGCTTCGTCTCAGAATTGTATTACATGTCAAATGGTCTAACTTCTAAAATACTTATCAAAACTTCGTGAAATTTTTTAAGGGTAGTCACCTATCAACATCTTCACCTCAGCACTTGTGGCATATCTGGTAACAGGTAGTACAGATGGCATACAGCCAACGCCTTATAGAGTTGAAAAACTCTCTTAAACAAGAATAATTTGGAGAATAAGATATTTTAATTTTCATTTTTGCCCTCTTCTAAAATTAATTTATATTTTTTGTACCAGGGTACAGGCATGGAAAATAATTAGACAAAATTTCAATACAGATCATGGTTGCTGAACAAGAAGATTTCAAAGATATTCTGGACCAGTACTGCGAGTGAAGGTACGATGTGGATGGGTTCGGAGGCCAGCAAGCATTTGTCAATAGGGAGCAATTTGTAGCTGCAGCAGCCTTCCACTTTGGCTTAACTGTGATACAGCCAACATAAATTCAATTTGCAAGGGACAATATAGGGGCCTACTATTTTTGGGAATTCTTTTTTTGTAATACAATCAACACTATATGATCACCTTTGAGCACACCTATCTTGGAGACTAACAATATCATTTTCAGAGTAGGCCTATATCTCTGATATTAACAATATTAACCTCTGGTGGTGTAGATGTGCCTTTTGGGTGGCTGTGAGTATGAATTTAACCTACTTTCTGACCTACTACCATAGTAGAACATGATACACGTGTTCTTATTTATTGATCACAGTTTATGACATTTGTGCATTTACATTGAAAAATCCCCAGGCAAGTGGAGAGCTTCTCCACTACTAATTCGGTAAATAATATCCTATAATATCATTCCAAATCCAAAATGTTCTGGGGCAGAAGTGATGCAAGTCAAAAATAACTCCCAATCATTCATACAGATGTTGTGCGTTGTAACTCAACTTGCAACAACTAGCTACCAAAGCCTCCTATCCATCCCATCATCCAATGAGGATCGGTACAGCTTCGATGACAATATCATCGAAACTCTACCAAAACTCCATTATTAGCAGTGAGTGAGACAACCCAGCTCGGAAATTAACAAAGTTCAGTGAATAATAAATATAATCCTACCAAACCTCCCAAACCACGGCCCGGAGCTGGGTCAGTAGCAGCCTTTGTTAAATCAGTAAACCGAGTCCAGGTTAACCCTCACGCCGCCGTCCAAGCAGGATAACATACCATACATGCTCAATCAGGCTTGACGAAGTGCTACTATACCCTGGCCCATTGCATGCTGATGATCACTACTATCGATCAGTAAAGCACAAGCATCAAGCCCTGGCATATTCCAATCTTCAGCACACACCTGTGGTCAAAAATACCTCACACTTAGTGACACTGGTCATCGAGAGCAGCGATGTACCAACGCCGGCCCGTCTTCAGACCTCTGGACGGAACCCGTAAATGGGATGAGCAATAACACCACTAGCTATTATTCGTCAACCCCTCACAACACTTACGAAACTAGATTTGCCTCAGGGGAAAAGCTTGCGTCTCCACCCGCCCCCACCCCCCCCCCCCCTATAAATTTAGCAACCAAAGTACATTACATTAATTACCGGTATAGAGAAATACTATACTGTCACCAATTTCTTCATGCAAACCACGTAAAAATGTGATTTCAGAATCACACCAAAATCTAATCATATGGCCAGGGTAGGTTGCTTCCTTGGAACAAATCGGTGAAGCTCTTGCGAGTAACATTTCGTCGGCCATCCGTGATTCGTCGGCCATCTTGAATTTCGTTGAAAAAATGAAAAAAGAAAAACAAATCGCCTGACAATTTTCTCAGGGCCAGTGAGCATACAAAAAAAAAATTGAGCTGTATAACTACATTACAAAATTTTGGTAATAAGCAAAATTAGCAAAATTGAATTATCAGCTGAAATCCTAAAATATAAGTTTTTATTATCATAATCACACCAGAAACTAATCAGCACACGTCCAGGGTAGGGTTCTTCCTTTGAACCAATCATGAAACAAATCCATGAAGCAGTTCCAGCTCTAGAGAGTGACATAGGATTTTGGCGGTCATCTGGGATTTTGTTGAATCTGCATAAAGCCCCACAATATTTACCTGGCAAATTTTCCATGGCCAATATGCATACTGCAAATAATTAGAAATAATCTGAGAAGGGGTGTATGGCTATATTACAAAATTTTGATGATGGCCAGAATGAGCAAAACTGAAATATCCGCTAAAATGATAAAACATTAAAAAAGCAAAGTCTTTATTATCAGAATCACAACAAAAAAAAATGAGCACACGTCCAGGGTAATGTCTCTCCTTTAAAATAAACATGAAACAAATCCATAAAGCGGTTCAAGCTCTAGAGAGCAACATAGGATTTTGGCGGCCATCTTGGATTTTGTCGAAGAAGTTGAAAAACGTCCAAAAAATTACCGGGCAAGTTTTCTAGGGCCAATATGCACACCGCAAATATTTATGAATAATCCAAGCAGGGGTGTATGGCTTTATTACAAAATTTTGATAATGGCCAAAATGAGCAAAACTGAAGTATCCGCAAATATTATGAAACGAAAAAAAATCATTTTTTTTATTATCAGAATTACACCAAAAACTTCAGCACACGTCCAGGGTAAGGACTTTCCTTTAAACCAAACATGAAACAAATCCATGGAGTGGTTCAAGTTCTAGAGGGCGACATAGGATTTTGGCGGCCATCTTGGATTTTGTTGAAGAAACTAAAAAAAAACGCAAAAAAAATTAACAGGGAAATTCCCCAGGGCCAATATGCATGCTGCAAATTTTTGGAAACAAATAGTAGGGGTTTTCGAGTGAGAGCAAAAACAATAAGTCTCTAGCTACTACGTAGTGGGTGGAGACTTAAATAATAATTAAAGCACTGGATCAGAGTCTGTAGATACCTGAGAGAAAAATCTAATATTAGGGCTGTTCTACAAGAAATTGGTTAAATTTATTGTAAGCTCGATAGATATTCTTGTGAGGCCAACATGGCTCAACATTCTACTAAGGTTTTCTCAGTGTGGTACAAAATCTGCAGGCAACAATGACAGAAAAAATGCCTGATCGATTAACCATAACCACCAGCCCAGTCCGAAGAGGGGCTTATTATGTTCAACATTAGACTGAGCCAACACCCAGAGATAAGCTACATTCTACACTAAAAGACTTGACATTAAATACTAGTTTATCAGTACCCGCTCAAATAACATCACGTTGGCAATCTGCTAGTTGAGCGCTGGACAACCTATGCTGTGGCCTATGTGCCTCTGAAATTCCATATTTTCAATGCCATTTTCAAAAAGTTTGTTAACTACACAATTATCTTCAAAACCGTTTGCTGAATTGCAATCAAATTTCTAGATATTTCTCACGATCTGGTTAACTTTTTGGAAAAATCCATATCCCTTAAAAACTAGATGTAAGTGTTTACCATGTAAACACCCAAGAAGCCCCCCCCCCCCCTCGCATTTTGCAAATAAGAGGTCTAAAATAATTATAATTTTACAAGATCATCAATTTGTACATGTAATTATCAAGTAATACTATGAGGCAGAGGCTAGCAGCTTTAGGTTGACTAGGTGCGATTTTGACACAAAAGATTAAAGATGTCCGCCATGACCCGGATATTTTACTGAAAAATTGATGCAGTCTGGGAATTTATATTAGCGGCATCCTGCAGTATGTTGAATCTTGAGTGCATCAAATAAGCAGTTTTGAAGATGACAATGTTCTAATTTGAAGAAAAAAGATTAAAGATGACAGTCATGACCCGGATATTTTCCCAACTTTCTGAAAAAATTGATGCAGTCTAAGAAATACTACTACTGTGCAGTATGTTTAATATTGAGTACATCGGATAAGTGGCTTTGAAGTTCTCAGGGTGACAAGGTCCTAAATTGACGAAAAAAGAATAAAGATGGCCGCCATGACCTACATATTCTTACAAACTTTCTGAAAAATTGATGCAGGCTAGGAATTAATAGGCCTACTACTATGCAGTATTTTTAATAATAAGTATATCGGATAAGCGGCTTTAAAGTTATCAGGGTGACAAAGTCCTAATTTGACAAAAAAAGATGGCCGCCATGACCCGAATATTTTCCCGAACTTTCTGAAAAATTGATGCAGCCTAGGAATTAATACTTGCAGCCAGTATGTTAAACACAAAGTGAATGGAAACAGCGGTTTTGTAGATATCGAGGTGACAAGGTCCTAATTTGATGAAAAAAGATTAAAGATGGCTGCCATGACCCGATTATTTTCCTAAACTTTCCGAAAAATTGACGCAGCCTAGTAATTAATACTTGCATCCAGTGTGCTGAACACAAAGTGAATAGAAAAAGAAGTTTCGTAGATATCAGCGTGACAAGGTCCTAATTTGATGTAAGAAGATTAAAGATGGCCGCCATGACCCAGATATTTTCCCGAACTCCCTGAAAAATTGATGCAGGCTAGGAATTGATACTTCTATGCAGTATTTTGAATATTGACTATATCAGATAAGCGGCTTTGAAGTTATTAGGGTGACATGGTCCTACTTAGACGAAAAAAAAGAATAAAGATGGCCGCCATGGCCTGAATATTTTCCCAAACTTTCTGATATCAGGATGACAAGGTCCTAATTTGACGAAAAAAGATGGCCGCCAGGACCCAGATATTTTCCCGAACTTTTTGAAAAATTGATGCAGTCTAGGAAATACTACTACTATGCAGTATGTTGAATATTGAGTATATCGGATAAGTGGCTTTGAAGTTATCAGGGTGACAAGGTCCTAATTTTCTGAAAACTTGATGCAGCCTAGGAATTAATATTTGCATCCAGTGTGAATCGAAAAAACGGTTTTGTAGATATCAGGGTGGCAAGGTCTTAATTTGATGTAAAAAGATTAAAGATGGCCGCCATGACCCAGATATTTTCCTGAACTTCCTGAAAAATTGATGCAGGCTAGGAATTGATACTTCTATGCAGTATTTTGAATATTGACTATATCAGATAAACGGCTTTGAAGTTATTAGGGTGACATGGTCCTACTTAGACGAAAAAAAGAATAAAGATGGCCGCCATGGCCTGAATATTTTCCCAAACTTTCTGATATCAGGATGACAAGGTCCTAATTTGACGAAAAAAGATGGCCGCCATGACCCAGATATTTTCCCGAACTTTTTGAAAAATTGATGCAGTCTAGGAAATACTACTACTATGTAGTATGTTGAATATTGAGTATATCGGATAAGTGGCTTTGAAGTTATCAGGGTGACAAGGTCCTAATTTTTTGAAAACTTGATGCAGCCTAGGAATTAATATTTGCATCCAGTGTGAAACGAAAAAACGGTTTTGTAGATATCAGGGTGGCAAGGTCTTAATTTGACGAAAAAAATTTAAAGATGGCTGCTATGACCTGAATATTTTCCCGAACTTCCTGAAAAATTGATGCAGCCTAGGAATTAATATTTGTATCCAGTATGTTGAACCCCAAATGTATTAAAAAAGCGGTTTTGTAAATATCATGGCGAGGGTGTATGGGGAGAGGGCGGCCCATGCGCGGCGCCAGACGAAACCGTACAAAAACTAAAAGCCCTCCCTGGTAGGGGCAGCCTTAATGATTTTTCAGCCATGTCAGTCTTTAGGCCTATGGTGTTTTTTATATCTTTATGACCATTTGTTGTCAATGTTTATTTTACATCTTCTCTAGATATGTCATGGCATCTACTTAATACACAATATACACTGTTCAAATATAGCCAACAACTCACACATCAGAGTCAACATTTATTAGATGGTAATTTGATGAAGCAAGTTATGATTAATATCATATACAACAACTGTAGGGTTCACTTACAGCATCACAGACTAGTAATAATGATCCTGTGTACAGTATATACAGTAATATACAAGGCCACAAAAGCCAGTTATGTACAGCAATACCAAACTCACAGTGTGCTTCTGCCTATACACTATTATACAACAGCCTATTACACATGCATTCCAGCAGACATTGAATTTTGAACCAATGATGGTTTAATGTTGGGCCAGCATCACAGACAGGAGACCAACATTAAGCCCACATTGGGTCTTCGTCTCATGGTGGCTGGGATGTTGTGTACTGTGTGATAGTTTAACCAGATAAGATCAGTTAATAAATCGAAAACAAAACATGGTTAGTGCACTGTTATTGATTATGAAATGATGTCCTGATAACAATGTATTCACAAGTTTGTAATAACACATATTTTTAACACAAATTTTTCAAAAATATTATTTTAGTTCTTGAAATCATTTAAGAATTGAAATTTTTCGTGGGGACAGTCAAAACTCGTCACAAACATTTTCGGTCATTGAGTTTAAAGTATACCCTGATGACATCGCAAGGCTCTGAAACAGTGACGGCCATGTTTTGGCAAAATGGTATTACTGTGATCACCAGAGCGCGCTAGCTGAATATAGTCTTATACCACTTTCGGTCTTATCGCTAGGCGGAGTCAGTGTCTGTTTTACACGGCCAGCCGTGGAAAAATGGAGGTCACTGCGACCAGGCTCAGCGCAATGTGAGTAGCCTGGTTTAGCCGGGTATTTAAAGTAGGGGTAGTTTAAAAAAAAAATACTAACTGGAACTCACTGAGAAATTACCTGTGTCTTGACTATTCCCATAAGTTTATAAAACTAATCTTTTTATATCACATAAGTCTTTTTTATTTAATTGTAGGTCGAGAAATATTGAAAGTTATGGTACATGTATTTGCATTCAAACTTGAATAAAATTTAATCACTTCGAAGTCAATCCTGCTGGAGTCTGGCAACTTTCAAAATGGTGAAACTTTTATATATGAAGGTGTCTTGTCGGAATACAGATTGGTTTAATATAATTATATCTTCTACGATGCTGGATCAACACTCAACCAGCATGCAATGCATTGCAAATGTCAACGTAAACATTTTTACTTTGAAAAAGAATCATATGATGGGATAACTGTTGATTGCTAGATATTGGCTGGCTTACATTAGTCAGTAAGAAATCACCATTTTCACAAATATACAAATCAGATGATGCAAGGAAGTCTGGGCAAATGACTGCTTTTATAAAAATGTTGATAAATGATGATCTAGTGATGATGATTGAATGCTGTTCACATGTTTTAATCAATTAGCTTTTTTTAAAAGAAGGTGTAATTTTAAAATCGACATGTTTTTAAAAAGACATTACCACAACATAATAAATGTTGCAGGGGGAGGGAGGTAGCTTTTAAAACGAGTTTGTATACTTGTGAAAATGTTTAATATTATGCACGGCCCCTTACTCCATACAAAACAATGACATGGCATTGCTGTGCAAAGCCAAAAAGACTGTAATTGCTGACTTGAAAGCAAGTACATGTAATGGCTTAGCAAGTCATTGTAGGGAACAACAAATTATATAGATTCTAATCTCAAATTGGCACTTTGCTTGCTATTCAGAATGACGACAAGTTTTGATGCTGATTGAAAATCATTGCAGCACACAAAGGATTAAAAAAACACTGAAACTATTTTAAATGCAAACACATTATATTAGCTAGCACCATTATTTGAACAAACTGGTACCAGATATACCATAACATCACGCACCTCTATTCACAACACTTCATTTATATTTAGGAATAACAGTGAAGAAAAGTTTAAATATTTACTGTAAGCACATTTCTTGGAACTGAAGGGATAATACTTAGGAATAATGCAAACATCATTTGTCTGTGCAATTGTTCCAACCCTGGAACCGATAATTACATCTCTAACAGTTTCATAGCTTTATATTTAAGCTAATAAAAAAGGCATGCTGTGCTGTCGGATTAGTCCTTTAAGTACCAATGAAATCGCTATAATTTGTGTTTAACCCTTATCTTGCCAAGTTAATTTATATAAATTTTCAACCACTTGAAGTTGTGGTTTGCTACCGTTTAAATACAATTTCGTTCCTAATATCAGTGATTTGATTGACTAATGAAATAGGCTAAAAATGACAATAGACGTGATCAGCAGGATAAGGGTTATTATAGTGCAATAGTTCTTTTAATATCAGCTCAGCTCTAGCTAAGCCACAGCTACCCACTAAACACTAGATGTTGACCGAATGTTGGATCAATGTTGGGTCAGCAACCTAGATGATGGGCCAACATTGATCAGACATTTGGTCAACTTAGTGTTTTCTGGTTACAGCTGAGATGAGCTAATAACAAAGAACTGTTGATGGTACAATGTCGATTTGTAAATGAGTGGCACAATATAAAAAGTTAAATTAACACATAAGGGTTGCAAAAAAGCAAACAAATTTTGTGTGCTCATAATAGAAAAATTACAACATAAATCAAATTAATTGGTACAATTATGCTATGCCGATTTATCAAATTAATAAGCAAGGATATTCATAAAAAAACATGGATGAACAAATTTTAAATTAAAGTAGACACTAAAAAATGCTATATACTTGAATAAATAAATGTTTTTTGTGATAAATAAATATAATATCTGTCATAATGTTACTGTAAGCATCAGGCAAATTTGGCCCAACATTGAAGCAACATGAAGCAAATGCTTTGTGCTTACTGTGTAGGATTAACCTTTTACCTGCTCAGTTATAAACTTTAGATTTTCTATGCACTTGAAGTTGTGTCTCACTATCGTGACCCGCAGCCTCAAACGGGTGAAAATAACTCATATTTGTTTTTTTGGGACCAAAAATGTGCAACTTTGGATGGTAAAACATACATTTTATTCCCAATAACAATGATTTGATCAGCAAATAAAAATGATCTAAAGCAATTGTACTCATGCTTAGCAGTTTGGGGATTAAAGAGATGGGTCTGCCAGTTTGTAAAGTGGAAGGCAAATCCCTCCAATTCCAAATGAAGAAAAAAAGTATTTTATATCTGGTGATTTTATATTGCACACTTTTTAAGAGTGTCTAGAAAAAATTAGTTGGCTACATTTCAAAAAAAGAAACAACTAATCATAGGTGATATGAGAACACAACCAAGGAAGGTAATACAAAATGACAAAACAGCACATTGAGAAAGTAGACATAGTGTTAGCTGAAAAATATTGAGGCAAGAATGCAGCACCATATTATATGAATAATAAAGTACAAGCAATAATAGAAATATTCGACTCCATGTAATATGGAAATACATGTACCACCAACTGGTATTCATCTGTGTGCAAAACTCACAAAAACAACCACTGAAAACACAGGATTAAAAACTTATAAAATGCAAATAATCAATTCAGTACATGAGTATAAACAAAAAACGAACTGGTGCTTTGTTGATGAGAGGTGAATTGAAACATGGACATACCGTACTAGATGCATGTGAATGCATGTGGTAAGAGTACTTTGGGTTAACTCTTAACCCTTTCACCACTGAAGCCCGTTTTGATGTGCTGAATGCTATGGCATTCAGCACATAAAAACGGGCTTCAGTGGTGAAAGGGTTAAAGCACTAAATAAATACAGTAGAACCTGCTATGAGCAGCCATCCTTGTGACACAGGAAAAATGGCCTTTTAAGGCAGGTGGCTGCTTATAGGCATAGGAAATGTCATTTTGGGGAATGGCCAAGTGGCCTCCTATAGGAGGTTGGCTGCTCATAAAAGTGGCTGCTTATAGCAGGTTCTACTGTATAATGAATAAAATTTAAATTTTCACCCACTTCAAATTGTGTCTCGCTACCGTGACCCACAACTGCAAGTGGGTGAAAAATACCCATACTTGATTAATTTGAGACCCAACATTTGAAAATCTCGATTCCACATTCCGAATATCAGTGATTTTATCGACTGATAAAACAGATTAAAAATCACTATAGTGGTGCTAAGCGGTTTAAGGGTCAATGATGGTGCAATTCTGAATATATGTATGTATCTGAGATGTGGACAAACATGACAAACATAAGTAAAGTCTAGCTGCCCAGCAAACATGACATATGAATCCATTGTGTTTGCAATTTTATAGCAACATTGAACCTTGTGTTTGCCAGGATGACTTGTAAGCCTTGTGACTTATTTGTAATGTTGTCATATAGTGATGGGTTAACCCTTCAAGCGCTCTGTTATAAGATTTTAATTTTTACTCACTTAAAGGGACTAGCCCACGCTAAAATAATAAAAAAATCGGTGATTTTATTTCGGCTTCTAAATATGACCATATGATGTAAACATGTCCATAGACTAAAACTGCAAAAGTGTTTTAATTTTTATGCTGCGCATTCACCAGTTAGGCTAGATATAGACACAAAACTCCTGATTTCTAATTATTGCCAACCATGGCAAAAATAGGAAATACAGGAATTTCTTCTCTATATCTAGCCTAGTTCTAGTCTATGGACATGTTTACATCATATGGTCATATTAAGAAGCCAAAATAAAATCACCGATTTTTTTATGATTTTAGCGTGGGCTAGTCCCTTTAAAATGTGACTCGCTGCCACAACCCACAACTTCAAGTGAATGAAAATTTATTTGAGACCAAACATTTTAAAATTTAGATGTTTGAAAGTGGGTAAAAATGGCCAACATTTGTATAATTTGCATTAAAACATATGCTAATCTAGAAAATTTGATGTTCATTCCACCTTCAAAAATCATTGTTTGAAAGAGAAATAAAAAGGCTAAAAATGCCTGTAGACGAGATTATCAAATCAAGTTGTTGTCTCATTACAGAGACCCACAACATCAAGCGAGTGAAAATAACATTTGCAAACTTTGATGTTGAAACAGACAGTCAGTTCATTCAAATAAAAGTGATTAAATCAGCTAATAAAAATGGATTATAGTTTTGCTTAGCGCTTAAAGGGTTAAAATAACGATTATGTGTAATTAGTCAGAAATATTAGAGATTTACAGGTGACAAATGCATCCCGCAGAATGTATGATAATCCTCTCAGCACACATGAATTCATTTTCATTAACTCTGGGATTCACACCTCAATTTGAATGGAAATGTATATTTTTTTATAAAATACTCCAGTGTAATTTCTTGAATAAGAGCTGAGAACGTTTCTGATCTTCTATTCAATCAAATTTAATAAAACTAGGTCATATTGTGCATTAATGAGACAAGGGTGCTTAAAGGGTATGTTCCGTCTGACTTACCATCTGCTGTGCACGGATAAAAGGGAGTATCTGCTTACCTTTCAAATAAACAGATACTGGCTATTGGCTTTGCAGTGAAGAGTACTATATCTTGTGTATAAACTGTTCCTGCATTGCGTAACTAAAATATCGGTGCAATAATTCAATGTGAACATCTTCATCTAGCTTAGATTTAGTCTCAAAACCAGTAAACCAGCAAACACAAGACATTGAATGTTGGCCCAACATTAACCAGTTTCATGTTTACATCTGGGGATCAATATAGTGATACATAATATTTTTAATTTTTCGACTGCTGTATATTTCTTACAAAACTAACACATTGAATTTCCAGCTTCAACTGAAATAATCTAATCAAAAACTCAAAGATGTACACTTATGGACCAATGTTCTCATTAGTTTTAAACTATATGTAAGGCCTTGTGATTGGTTGCGATTGGCATCTCAAAGAATCACAGGCAATCAATTTTGTCAATTGCCAGGTGTCTATTCAAATTGTGCTTAACCATTCAACTCTTTCAAGCCTAAATTTACCATTAGAATCTTCATCCACTACAAGTTGCAAATTGCTGTCACAATTCTCGACTTGTAGTGGATGACGATGATTTGAAGTGGGTGGCAAATGAAAAAAAAAGATGATATTATTAAAAGTTTCATGATAGTTGTCGTTGTAAAGCCACTAAGTGTATGAAATTAGGTCACTCTTCAGAGATTTAAAATGATGTTTGGATGCATCATCATTAAAAAATCATTAAAAGTGTTTTATCGTATTTTCATTCACAATAATCTGTTAATTGCTAGTGAATGAAAATCAGAAAATTTTATAATACATCCTCGTGTGATATATTAAAAATAAAGCTTGTACGTTCCTCATATTGATGGGCTGTATCATTTTCTATAAAATGATTCCCATAACAAATATGCTTCATGATGCATCAAGTTGTGCTTCGCTACCGCGACCCACAACTTCCAAGTGGGTGAAAATTCTTCATATTTTATTATATTTTTCATTCATATTTTAATTTTAGACCAAACATTTGAAAAACTTGATGTTTAAACACTCATTTTGTTCCCGAAAGCAGGGAATTGACCGGCTAATAAAATGTATCAAAAACGACTGCAGTCGCGCTTAGCGGGGTAAGGGTTATTACACACTAGAGAAAACAACCTGCAAATTAGCCACACCTCTGGTCTGATTTCACAAGATTATTATCACAACCATCATATATTTTTTAGGACAAATTATTCTTTACTAGCAAAGAGGAACAGAGTTTGAGACTCAATATTCACAGATTAAAGTCACATATTTTTGGGTCAATGTGCGCTTGACACAAATGTGTATAAACTGTAAATCAATCTATTGGCCAGATATTTTTTAGTTAATTTGGCTCTTATATCGGTGAAAACTACAACAAGGTGTAACAGAAACAGTCCATTATTGTACAACATGTCCATCACCATTTCTTAAAAGTACATTATGTTGCTATATATATTACACTGAGAACACATACATATATGCTCTCACATATGCAGGCATAACTGTTGAACGGTCAAATATGGCTACTAAAGTCTGTGTCTGTATAACAATCCACTTGATACAAAATCATCAGATTTGACAGTTAACTATCATGTACTAGAACAATTGTCAGCTATGATTTATATTTTAATACAGTTTAGAAAATTACTTCTACACTATATATTACAAGGTTTGCAAAATGGCAGAGTCAACTAACATTAGGCATTGGCCCAGTGCTGGTTTGAAGATGAAACATTGTCTAATTATACATGCTTTAAAAAAAAGTTTTTTGAGATGATTTATACAATTTTGGTCTGAAAAGTAATTTAAACCTGCGGGTCACAGTAGCGAGACACAACCTCAAGTGGATTATAATGTCATGCTTCAAGGATTAACCCTTGAAGAACTGTGTTATAGAATTAGCATTTGTACCCACTTAAAATTGTGCCTTTCTACCGTTACTTAGGTCTTCCCCGTACATATACAATTTAAATCAAAACATTTACAAATTCAGCCAATTTAATGTTTTTTCCCCATCAAATTTTCTTGTTTGAAAGACAAATGAAATGGGTGAAAAATTGGTGTGATTAGCGCTTTTAGGGTTGAAACAACTGCCATGAAATGATCTGTCAGCTGTGATGACTGTCACTGGTGACCAGCTGGGAACCATCATAGGAACAATGTTAAAACAACATTGGACCAATATCTCATGTTAACTGAGTATGCCCTTTTAAAACAAAGGTAACTGTCTGTGTGTGTGATTTGTATCTGGGCAGAGGTTATAAATCTGTTTGGCTAGTGTGACGGGTCTTGTTTCAAAGGTAACTCAGGGCAGGCTTCCAGTTCAGCAGCAAGAGGGCTGTCCGTTAACACAAACAGTGTGATGCCGCTCTGGTACCAGGCTGGTATTCGTACATGCTGTGTTAGCTGTGGTCGACAGGTGTGCTGTGTTGGTACTCTTTCTTCTCTCAAAACATTCACCAATTGTCCTACACCACAAGATATAATGTTACATTAACTCTTAAACCGGTAAATTAAATAATTTAATTTTCACCAACTTCAAGTTGTGTCTCGCTACCACAACCCACAACTTCAAGCGGGTGAAAATTTTTCATATTTGTTTAATTTAAGATAATTTTTTTTAGCATATCTTGATGTTTAAACACACATTTTGAAATAAAAACAAGTATAAGCTGTTAAGCTGTTTAATAAAAAGTAGATAATACCTAGAACATTCCATTGTTGCCAGCGTGGATCAGGCTGACTGGCTATCAGGGGGAGCGGGCAATCATCTGTCCAACGGGAAACAATATCAGCACGTCTTACGAGTAATGCACTTTCACTGCACAATTGTTTTTCAACCAAACTCTCAGGAAGTGTTTCTTGTGGATTAGTGAGATAAATACCTGTAATACATCAGAAAATAATAACTTGTTATTGTACGATATAAATTTTTCGCTTTATTTTCAAGATATTATATCAATTCTCACCACCCTAACACAGCTAAGAGTTAACATGATTAATCAAGCAGTTGTATCCAAAACGAACCAGACACTATTTACACAAAAAGACACCTCCGCAATAAATGACGGCTCAGTTAGTGACAGGGTATCCTGGTTTATACAAAATTATTTAAGCGTTGTAAGGCTTAACATCCAATAAAAAAAACTATGAGAAAATAGCAGCAGTACCTCTAGGTCCCACTCCATACACCATCTGATGGTGCCAGGCATCTGGTATGTCATCTCCTACTGCTACACCAATCTGCTTGTTCAGTGTCAGCAGTGCTACAGCTCCTAGATTATAAAAAAGTCAACAGCAAATGTTAGCTCACATACTGGAATAGCATGGTAAGTATAGCCAATAATGTATGCTAAAATGTACAGGTAGGGATTAACCAATATCATAACAGTTTTTCCACAATTTTCAGGGCAACAGACATTGAGTATTACTCTGAGGGTCAATAAACCTATAATATGTATTATTAGCAGTTTAAATCAGTTATTGGGAATGGAAGGAGTGTTTAAATGTCAAGATTTGCTACTGTTTGGTCTCAAATTAAACAAATATGAGTATTTTTTACCCACTTGGCGAGGGTGAAAATTTAAATTGGGTCACATTTTGTAATATGAAAAGCCACCCATGACCTATCTTGAAGGGCAACTTTTCCAATATCCTAAGGGCACCTGCCCTTAACCTGATAACAAATTCCACTGTAAGTAACTGTAGAGAAATTTTAACTTACAGTGCTATGTCAGTGTCATGTGGTTGTGGATTGGTGACTCATTGTTTGACAAATTGCATTTTTTGTGATTTACAAAATGAATTGAGTACATGTATTTTATCGCTTGATATAGGCCTAGATACATGTGCAGAAATTGTAGTTAATTTTTATCAAAACCTTGCATACAAAGACATATTGAGGATAAGGAACTTCTAATGTAATAATATATTATAGAAACACATGTCATGCTTGCAGATAATTTGCACTAAACACAGCGAATTATTTTTTTAAATGTGTCTGTAGCACTGCATAATCATGTGGCTGATAACAGAAGGTTCATTCACACACCTTTTTTCATCCAATGAGCTAAGAAATTGTGGAGCTCTAGCTCTCGTTGTGGGAAACAGTGGAAGAATCTGGCATAGACTGCATCACCGGTGAGCCGCTGAACACCCGCAATAAGTTGGTGGGCTGTTGTACCTGAAATGAAATATCATGTTACTGCCGTAGCTGTATTGACTCTTTTTATAAACCAGAGTTGAAAAGCACTCCTTTGAATGAAATAACTGTTTTCAAATAAAGTAAGACGGGTTAACTTTAAGGGGGCTATAACCAGATTTTGTGAATTTTGAAAGCTTATTATTGTTATTTCTTCAGTGAAATATCATATCTTCAATATCATATACACGTGAAAAAAAAATAATTAATCAGTTAACTTTTGAGTGAGAGCTAAATCAATTTAAAGATGTACCAGCTTAGAGGATGCTTAAGTACTGATACTACTATTCAGAGTTACAGACCTGCAACACTCCGGGAAAGGAGATACTGAGGTATTGGCTCATCATTTGCTCTTCTGTTGGCCGTAATCACATGGCACACAGCTTCTGTGGAAACTCTGAACTGCAATGCTTTCTGAAAATACAGTAACAAAATTATCTTACTTGCTCAACTGAAAAATAATTGAGTATTGTAATTTCTGTTATTTACCTATTTGAATTGAATTCATTATATTAACGCTTGATAATGAGATACATACATGTCATTGTGCAGAAAAATTCTAATATAGGAATATATAACAAATCAAAATCAATAAATCTTTTAACTTCCTGAAGTCCTGTTGGAATAAAAAAGTACCATACCTGAAGCAATTTATTTATACAAGAAAAGTGACAGTAACATGGTGATCAAACTGACCAGGATATTAATAATGGCAGTTGGACCGCAAGCTGAGGGTCCAATTTGAGTAACCTGCATAACATAAGCATCATATTCCCTCCATATCATAACTTTCTCAACATTTTCTGAGGAATCTTCTTCAGCCGAGGAAACTTTTCTCTAAAAACAAATTAGGTATGTAATGTAGGCCTATATATATGTGACATATAAACAAATCTAATTTCATAGATCTATTGCCATTCAGAAAAAAATAACTGCAGGGAATTGCAATACTTTATCAATCATTTACCATAATGGATCTTAAGGTCAAAATCTCTTGAAAATATTGCAAAAAAAACAGCTTTTTTTTATTTCGCGACAAAATTAAATGTAACAAAAATAATGCAAACCTGTGGTACAATATAGTCCATGAAGATACTGAAAGCAGCTGCAGCTGATTCATTGCCCAGATGAGCACCCATAACACTCGGATTCGCTTCACCCCCGTGAAATCTCCTGGAAAAGAACGGGTCAATCTTAGAAAGTGGGTCAATCTTGCATAGTCTGCAATAAATTTATGTCAAAGAACATTTATCAAATTAATTTTATAAACAGTTGTTTACGCAGATTTAGCTAATAATTATCAGTGTTGTAATATAAAACTGGAAGATCACGTTTTTTCATAAACAATAGGTGTTCACCATCAATCATGATCATCATGATCTGAACATTGATAGTTTTTGCCACAAGTAGCCATTAATGAAAAAAATGTTTTACCCTGGTAATGTATTGTGCATCCTTCGGGCCAAAGGAATACCATGAACTTCACACATGGCAGCCAGGGAAGTGGGACGTGCATCACCTGGTGCAGACTGACTACGTCGTATACGAGTACCATTGGTTTGGCTGTCTTCCCTGTCTCTGGTACGTCCACCTCGCCAAGACCAGCAGCAGGTAGAGCTATGAGAACCGTCGTCTCCTATCACACGACCACAGCCAGGGCACATCTCTCCCTCCTCTTCTCCATCCTGGAAACTGTTCTCATCTTGGTCAAAGTTAGAAGTGGATGTTTGGCGAGATACATTAAACAGTTCTCCACCTTCTGCTCTACCTTCGTCAGAAGTGCAATCGATATTGGCATCAGGCTGTAGTGTTCCATCCAAACTACAGCCGTCTGACTGACAGGATGGACCCTGCATGGCTGACAAAACCATAGGAGTAGCACCCCCTAATTGATTGCGTTCATGTGGATGAGTCCATTGTCTTCCCCCATCCTGCCTCTCACTACCACACCTGTTTCCACTGCGGAGCCTATGCCCAGTACTAGAACCATGTGTGAAGCTACAGAGAGCCATTGTATCACAGAAAACATTGTCATCATTTGAGGCACATGCACCAGATGCTGTAGATTTAGTATTAGCACCTTCACTTTGACTGCGATGGGCATGCAAGCACTGCTCTCCAGTATCCATCATATTGTCTGTAGGATCATCACTGGGGGACACCATAGAATTTGAATCTGGTGTGCAAGAACAGTATACCCCTGCATCAGACAATGGAAGCGACTGGAAAGATGACGATGTCGTTTGATAGCTGGAATCTGATGAGCTTGTTGGTGTTTTTTCAGCTTGGTGAGAGGACCCACAACAACAGGCACGCAGCCTCATTGAATCTTCTGTTGAGAAGTTCTGTACATTGCAGTCTGACTTGGAAACAACTCTCCCAGGCCAGCCATGACTGAAGGCTGCACAACTAGAACCAGTAGCCCTATCTCCGGCTGTTCGCTGCCTCGAACACAAAGGCCTAGAACAACCTGCAGAATTATCATCGACATCACAGCTATGGCAGCTACAATCAGCCATGATTGTGGGCAAGTCTTCATATGATGATGTTGTGGAGTTACGCGAGTCAGAGCTTGAACTTGCATAGCTGTATTGATGCTTCGGTATATCAGCTTCAATAAAATCACCCTGATCATCAAAGCTGGAATTCAGCTGGCTGTTAGATGCTTCAGGTCTCCCTTGGGGAACGTCTTCAAAAAAGCCTTCCTCCTGCAAACTATCACTGCAATCACTACTGTTCCCACTTGTTTTATCACAGGTTGTTTGTTCACTGGGTATCAAAACACCATCACCATCAGGCAACACTATGAACAGCTCATCTGTTTCATTGTCAAGAGCATCTGCTTTGTTCACAAGAATTTCATCTTCATCTTCAATATTATCATTGTAGTAATTTTCCATATCATCACCGTTTTCTTCTTCGAGCAAACCGGAACAAATGCCATTCTCAACCACTCTCTGTGATTCCTCAACGTCTTCATTATCAATATACATTCCATTCTCTCTGACATCCACATCATCACATTCCTCAGTAGAAACTTCAGAATAACCATTTACAGTTCCTTCATCTATGTCGATGGCACTTACTTTATCAGGTTCTCTCACCTGGTGGGTATTACGTGGCACTACACATTCTATCGGTAAACTACAGGTGCAAGTCATACAGGAAGGAGAAGTTCCACAAACAGTATCTATTTGATTTCTCAAACCGCTCCTATTGTAGTTTGTTCCTTGATTGATATTTGAAATTGAGTTACTATGAAAATGATAGCTATTGGTAATATTTCCATTACTCTGGCTGACTGCATATGGACATCCATTCTGTTCATAAGATGCAGGGGTTTGGCCATTTTCTGATGCCACCTGATTTTGTGAACCTACATCATCAGAAGAGTCCCTTTGGGAGTTAGATTGTTGAACCTTTCGTTTAGGCTTGGTTGATTCATTAGAAGGGACACTACTCTTAGTTGAGTTTCCTTTAGATGCAGGTGAACCGTCATTTTGGAAGCTTTCTCCTTCCATGCTTCAAAATAGCCTTCAACTAACTTTCATTTCTGAAACAGAGTAAAAATAAGTAATGCCTTAAACTTTATTTTATAGATTATTTTTAATGGTTAAAGCTACACAATCAGGCTAAAATCATTAAAAAATCAGTATTTTTATTTTGAATTCTTGATATGACCCCCCAGCCAGGCAATAAGATGTGAACATGTCCATAGACTAGAATTGCGTAATTTTTTTCAATTTTGTGTTGCGTATTTACCAGTTCAGCGAGAAATAAGGACTAAATTTAATTTCAGACATTCCTGTCCAAAATAGAAAATACAGTAATAACAATAAATGGGGCTTTCGGCACATTTTCTACATTGCCACAGCAACTAAAAATTTAAAAGACTTCCACAATTCTAGTCTATGGACATATTCACATCTTATGGCCATATAAACAAGACTACATAAGTCCAGGAGCTCCCGCTCCGAATTAGAATTTGATTTAAGCAATTTTGTATAGGGTTATTAATGTAGTCCTAGTCTAGGTCAAAAATCAAGACGCAAGACAACTGGGTCTAAGAAGCCCAGTCTAAGAGTAAGATAAGAACTAGACAGTCTGTCAGAGATTGCAAACCTCCATTGAAATTAATGATCCTAATCAGTATCCCAGTAATGGTCTACCTATCTGACATGGTTTACCCGATATCAGGCCAATCGAGTTAACTAATAGCTGATTTACGGTCATTTTGAATTCGATAAAAATTAGTTAAAAACTTAGGGTGCATCCTCCCCCGAAACCTTAAATTTTGTTTTATAGTAATGGACTGACATCTTACACAGTTTGCAAAATATTGGGCATGTGAAAGTAAATAATGGCCGATAGGGGGCCATTTTGAATTTGATCGAGTCAGAATTTTTCAAGATGCATCCTCAGCTGAAATCTCACATTTCATTCTATAGTAATCGTCCAGCTATCTAGCATGGTTTACCAAATATCGGCCATGTGAAAGTGAATAATGGCCTAAAGGCGGCCATTTTGAATTTGATCAAGTCAAAATTTTCCAAGATGCATCCTCAGCTGAAAGCTCACATTTCATTCTATAGTAATGGTCTAGCCATCTAGCACGGTTTACCAAATATCGCCCATGTGAAAGTGAATAATGGCCGATAGGAGGCCATTTTGAATTTGATCAAGTCAAAATTTTTCAAGATGCATCCTCTCCTGAAATCTCACATTTTGTTTTATAGTAATGGTCTAGCCATCTAGTACGGTTACTAAAAACCGGCTATGTGAAAGTAAATAATGGCCAATAGGCAGCCATTTTGAATTTGATCGAGTCAATTTTTTTCAAGATGCATCCTCTCTTGTAATCTCACATTTTGTTTTATAGTAATGGTCCAGCTATCTAACACGGTTTACCAAATATCAGCAATGTGAAAGTAAATAGTGGCCGATAGGCGGCCATTTTGAATTTGATTGCGTCGAAAGTTTTTAAAAGGCAGCCTCTCTCGAAACGTCACATTTTGTTTTATAGTAATGGTCTAGCTATCTAGCACGGTTTACCTGATATCAGACCTATCGAGGTAAATAATGCTGATTGTCGGCCATTTTGAATTCGCAAGTTAAAAATTTTCAGGGTGCATCCTCCCCCGAAAACTCACACTTTGTTTTATAGTATTCAGGTAATGGTCTAGCCATCTAGCACGGTTTACCAAATATCAGCCATGTGAAAATGAATAATGGCCGAAAAGGCGGCCATTTTAAATTTGATCAAGTCAATTTTTTTCAAGATGCATCCTCATCTGAAATCTCACATTTCGTTTTACAGTAATGGTCTAGCCATCTAGCACGGTTGACCAAATAACGGCCATGTGAAAGTGAATAATGGCCGATAAGCGGCCATTTTGAATTTTATCGAGTCGAATTTTTTCAAGATGCATCCTTTCCTGAAATCACACATTTTGTTTTATAGTAATGGTCTAGCCATCTAGCACTGTTTACCAAATAACGACCATGTGAAAGTGAATAATGGCTGATTGGCGGCCATTTTGAACTTTGACAAAATGAATTTTTTCAAAATACATCCTCTCCTGAAGCCTTACAATTTGTTTTATAGTAATGGTGTAGATATCTTGAGCGGTTTTCATGATATTCCACAATATCAGGCCTGTCGAGGTGAATAATGGCTGATAGGCGGCCATTTTGAATTTTATCAACTTCAAATTTTTCAGGATGCATCCTCTCCTGAAACCTTACAATTTATTTGATATTAATGGTGTAGCTATCTTGAGCGGTTTTCATGATATTCCGCAATATCAGGCCTGTCGAGGTGAAAAATGGCCGATAGGCGGCCATTTTTAATTTGATCAAGTCAATTTTTTTCAAGATGCATCCTCATCTGAAATCTCAAATTTCGTTTTACAGTAATGGTCTAGCCATCTAGCACGGTTGACCAAATAACGGCCATGTGAAAGTGAATAATGGCCGAGAAGCGGCCATTTTGAATTTTATCGAGTCGAATTTTTTCAAGATGCATCCTCTCCTGAAATCACACATTTTGTTTTATAGTAATGGTCTAGCCATCTAGCACTGTTTACCAAATAACGGCCATGTGAAAGTGAATAATGGCTGATTGGCGGCCATTTTGAACTTTGACAAAATGAATTTTTTCAAAATACATCCTCTCCTGAAGCCTTACAATTTGTTTTATAGTAATAGTGTAGATATCTTGAGCGGTTTTCATGATATTCCACAATATCAGACCTGTCGAGGTGAATAATGGCTAATAGGCGGCCATTTTGAATTTATCAACTTCAAATTTTTCAGGATGCATCCTCTCCTAAAACCTTACAATTTATTTGATATTAATGGTGTAGCTATCTTGAGCGGTTTTCATGATATTCCGCAATATCAGGCCTGTCGAGGTGAATAATGGCCGATAGGCGGCCATTTTTAATTTTATCGATTTGAAATTTTTCAAGATGCATCCTCTCCTGAAACCTCACAATTTGTTTTATAGTAATGGTGTAGCTATCTTGAGCGGTTTTCATGATATTCCGCAAAATCTTTCAGTCGGATTTACCGATGTTATAAATTAGGTCAAAGTGCTGGGTCAACTTCAAGGTCAAGGTCCAAAAACCTGAAAAGGCACAACTAGGGACCTTAGAGAACATGTATGTGCAATATGACTGTCATCGGCCCAATACTTTTCGAGATCTGCTCCGGAAACGAAGTGCGCGTCAAAACGTCTAAATAGGTCATAGTTCTGAACCAGAAGTAGGTCAAAGTTCAAATACCCCAAAAGGCACAACTAGACCCCCTAGGGGTGTTGTGTGTAAAATTTGAAGACAATCGGACAAGTACTTTCAGAGATATGCTCCGGAAACGAATTGTTTACGGACGGCCCAACGGCCCAACGGCCCAACGCCGTCACATCATCATTTTCTCCTCTGCAACCTTGCGTATTGAATTCAGATTAAAAATATTTTAACCCGTCCATTAGCCACCTGGAAGTAACCCACATACCAAAAATTGTTATCCTAGCTTATTTTCTCACAAAGTTATAGGCAAAAGAAGAGGCCAGAAAAAAACGGAGGTAGAATCCATAGCTCCCTTCGCTCACCTACGGTGACGGCGGGAGCTAAAAAGCCAGAATAATAATACTGATTTTTTATGATTCAAGCCTGTTTGTGTAGCTTTGAATGTGTAGCTTGTGAATATGCCTCGTTGTTCGTGCAGCAAACGAGGCATATGAACGATAGTAAATCTCGATTGACCAATTGGCATTCAATCGGCTATTTTATTCGGATCGTGGTTAGCTCATTTCTCATTCTATCTGTCTGAAAACTTATATATTGTGTATTCTATATTAGTCAAAGAGCTCTACAGATTTTCAGCTAATTTAAAACTCAACAGCTGAGATAGCTTGATCGACAAAAAGACATCGCCATTTTCTATTGGCCAATTGGCCTTTAATCGGCTATCTTTATCGCGTCGTGGTTGGCTCATTTCTCACTCCTTCCGCTAAAAACTTAATGGTGGGAAACCTATATTAGTAGAAGGACAAATTTTCAGCGAAATAATTAATGGAATGACTGAGATATCAGGATGTACATACCGACGCCTGGTGCGCCTACATCATATTTTTCTGATTTTCTAACATAATAATGGCAGCAGCAAAACACTGTCGGCAAAATTATCTCCAGTAATAACATATTATCATCAAATCTAGTCTTTTATCGTCAGAGGTGAGCGGGTAGGGCGGGTCCTACTTAACTGGTATGGTCTAGTGGTAAGATCACTGCCACATATGCTAGCCTAGGTGCAGTTCAAAATTTTTTCCAATATTTTTCGGTGTCACAAGATGATTCTAATTCACGCAGTCTTGAGAGCAGCGGTCATTTAAAATGGATTTACCATGGATATTAGCCTACATGTTTCTAGCAACTGAACAGATAATTTACATTAGGCCTGCCACACTCAGTAAAACTGCAGGGACAGTCACAGTACCAGTAGCCAGGACCAATTTTCCTTTAATTGTGAATCATTATTTTCTAGTAACTAGGAACTACGAATGTGAATGGCATAAAAAGCAGGTGTCTGTGAGAGCACTGTCTCTGTAAACGCAAGACTGTGTATACAATGATGTGAGACCACTGCTACTAGTGCTAGCTCACAGTGAAACTGTGGACTGGCCCACTGACTATGATGTCAACTCATAATAAAAGCAACAGCAGTTAAACATCGTGTAGTGAGGGGAAGAGGTGACACAGTGAACGTGGTGGTGTTGGGATGTCATCGTTGATGGTGCTGTAGCAAAACGTGGGCTTGCGTCTTTGTTTACCATAAAACTAAACCAAAAAAATTTCCTGCAGTCTACGTGATCGAAACTTAGTATCAATATTCAGCACAGGCCGCGATATTGTGTCAATTACGTACCTAGAGGTCAAATGGATTTTCCGGGGAAGTGAGACAAATGTCCCCACCTATTTCTTGTCTGTGCTGAACACTGGGGATCAATTACGCACTTAGAGGTCAAATGTCTCCTTTTTTCCAGGGTAGCGAGACAAATGTCCCCACCTATTTCTTGTCTGTGCTAAACACTGAGTATGATATATTGTATTTGGCACTTGTTTCCAGGTGTGCATCTGCAACCAAGTACTTGTCTTGACCTATACGGGCGGGGGCCCTAGGGTAGTGGTTAGCACCGCTGCCTTTCACAATAGAGTTCGGGGTTCGGTTCCCGGTCTCTGCGGTTTGAAGGAGACAAAAATGTTTCTTCCCAATCCACGTGTAAAACTCGGTATTGTGGGGAGCCTCCGTGACCGAGAGGTAGCGTGCTCGGCCTCAAACCGCCAGGTGTCATCTCATTCATCTCCTCATCCTCAGGAGGTCTCCTGGCCCAGTTTAGCCTATATGTGCACAAAGGTGGCCTGAAGCCCGATTAATTTATTTTTGTCTTCACCTATATGCTGTAGTGTAGGTCTATAGTATAGGCCTACAGGCCTATAGGCTACACTTTTTTCTTTTTTTTTTTAAACATTTTATTTTATTTCCATGAAATAATGACACATATGCAGTACATGATGATGATGATGAATGTACAAGCTGATAACGGATATATTAAAAAAAAGTCACAGGAAACAACATATACATCTGCACACACGAGACCTTGAGCAAATGTTGATCCGAGGCCGATCCCCCGCTATCATCGGCGGCTCAACCTCGAATCAACATCGGCCTAATCGTCACGTGCCCGCAGGCAGTGAAATAAACAGGCCTCACACCCGAACGAACGCGACACATCAAACCACCGTCGCCTCCGTGCTGGGCCAGCGTCGTAGATGGTGGCCCAACATTAACCCAAGAACGCCTTGATGCAGCCAGTGCTGACCAGATGATGGCGGTGAGCCAACAGCAGGCCAACCCCGGGTTTAGCATAGCGGTATACACAACCATGCATTTCCATATGACAATTCATATTAACAAATATCAATACCATTAAATGTGAAAAGAAACCTCCAACTCATACCTCACTCCACATTTCAAAAAAAAATCCACCTTATTTTTTCTTTTCGGCAACCAAGAATTCCATGTGCTCAATTCCATCTAAATACTTAATAAATCGATCGTAGGTGGGTATTATACCTTCTAATTGTGATAGATAAATAATTTTTTTACATTAAAAAATAATCAAACATTCTTTAACATCGTCAACTCCCAGATATATAGACAATTTTACTGGCGCTCCTGTTTTAAAAATATACTTATAAACCAGAGATGTTGGGTGAACATACATTACCAGAAAACGTGACAAATATCTTCAGTTTCTTCATTGCAAAATGTACAAATATCATCATCTTTTAAACCCCATTTTAAAAGCCAGTAATTATTTGTTAAAATATCATTCAAGAATTTATATTGGAACTCTTGTAGTTTTGTATTACAGGGTATTTTATATGCTCTTTTGTAAACAGATTTCCAATCAATATCTTCTGGACAGTGCCTCCCTATGCGGGGTACTATAACATTATTATGGTCATGCTCTATGAGCTGCCAATACAGAAAACTTTGAGTGATATATATATTCGTTAAATCAGGACCATCAGTGGAATTAACAAATCAAAATTCGCACATTTCATTGTTTTCATCTATTCTGTCTATTACAATCGGTAACTGTAAGCATGAAACAATTCCTCTCCATTTTAAATAGTGTATATGATAGACCCCTTTCAGTCCAATATGCAAAAGGCTTTATTCTACTTTCTGAGTCCACCAAATCGTATACATAATTAATACCAGATGTACTCAATTGTTTAAAAAATACAGCATTATCATTGATAGGGAACAATTTGTTATACCATAAAAAATCATTTCTAGTATATGGCGTTGTTTCCAGTAGCATGTCCCAGGGAATTTTACTATTTTTTATGATTGTTAAACATGATGGACATTCAAGTAAAACTTTTATATCAATACCCATTTTTGCAAATAAATGTATACATAAGGACTTCCACTGTTTCCCGTCTGGGTTTAGTAACATAAATAACCATTTCAGCTTTGCAGCTCGAATAATACATCTGAAATCTGGCGCCTTTAAACCCCCTAACTCTTTACGTTTTCGTAATGTGCTTCGTTTAATCTTATCCCTTTTTCCATACCAAACAAAATCATATATCATAGTTTCAATTTGTTTGAATTGAAATTCTGGAATATCGATGACAGAGATAATATGTTGAAATTGCGAAATAATGAAGGTTTTAATTATCTGTATACGACCAATTAGGGTAAGGTCTCTTTCTTTCCATTGATAAATTATTTGCCTAATTTCATTGATTTTAATCTCAAAATTTAGTGCATTACATTCTTGCTCGTCATTTGAGAAAAAAATACCTAAAATTTTTATTGGTTTGTCCGGCCATGATATTAGTAATGGTTTTTCAACGCTGTTTCTTTTTGAGCCAAGCCACTTTGCCATGCTTTTCTCCATATTTAGTGCTAATCCCGAAAATTTGCCAAACATACTAACAATTTCAATAAACTTATGTCCTGAAAGTTCATCACTTAAAAAACCAGTGATATCATCAGCGTACAGTGACAATTTTATCTCAACATCATGAGATTTGATTCCATTTATGTTGGGTTCATCTCTTATTAGAATAGCAAGCATCTCTAGCGAGAGAATAAAAAAATACGGAGATAAAGGGTCACCTTGACGTACACCTCTTTCTATACTGAAATAAGGAGATGTTGAACCGGCATTTAAAATGCAACTGGAAATGTTATTATAAAAGGTCCGAATCCATCCACACAAAGAGGGTCAAAAATTAAACTTTTTTAATATTACGTCTAAAAAATTGTGTTCTAATGAATCAAAAGCTTTCTGGAAATCTAAAGAAATCATAAATCCTGGGATGTTATATTCTTTTGTGTAATAAAATATATCTGAGATCACTCGAAGATTTTCTTGTACGTTCCTATTTTCAATAAATCCGGTTTGATTGTGATGTATCAGTTTTGGAAGAAGATGTTTGAATCTATTTGCTATTGATTTTGAAGCTATTTTGTAGTCTGTATTTAGTAATGAGATCGGTCGCCAATTTTTAATTAAGGTCCTTTCCTTTATCGATAAGTGTGATTACCGCCTGCCTTTGTGAAGGGCTTAATTCACCTAATTCAAAAGTTGAGTTAAAATAATTTACTAGAGGTATTTTTATTCTGTTCCAAAATGTTTGATAAAATTCAAATGAAATGCCGTCGTTACCCAGAGTTTTATTTGTGGAAAAGGTTTTAAGGGTTTCTAAGCACTCTTCTTCTGTCAATGGGCCTTCACATAAAAGTTTTTCAACTTCTGACAGACTTACATTTTTCACTTTATCTAGATACGTTTCTATTTCTTTAGTATTTTTTTGAGACTTAGTTTTATATAAATGGCCGAAGAAGAATTTTGCCTGCTCTAATGCTATTTCTTTTGTATCATTAGTGAGCGTGTTATCTGATTTCATTAATTTTGTCATTGTTTTTTTAACTTTATTACGTGCAACTAAATTAGGAAATAAGAATTACTTTTTTCTCCTTCTTCATAATCTTTTATTTTTGATTGCAAGATCAAGCCTGATGCCTTTTCTTGCAATAATATGTTCAAAGCTGTTTTACATTAATTTATTTTATTAGCTAATTCAAGTTGATTTAAATTGTCAGCCGCAGCTGCCTCTATGTGGAGCTTTGTCAATTCGGATTCCAAATATTTCTCTTTTTTATGTCTTTCTTTTGCCCTTTTTTTTCCATACAAAACTGATGCATTTCTAATTTTATATTTTATATAATCCCACTGCATTATAGTGTCATCCAATGTTGTTGCCTCTTCTATCCATTTAGTTACATTAGTATTGATAAGATCTATATACTCTGGCTCCTTAAAAAAACAATTATTTAATTTCCACAATCCGCGAGACTCTCTGGTTGAAGAAATATCTTTATACGATAACAAGACTGGCGAATGATCGCTGAAAATTTGAGGTAGAATATTACTTTTACAAATTGAATCGAATGCGTGCTCTGAAGTATACATATAATCTAATCTACTTTGGATTGATTTATCTCGTTTGCTCCAAGTGTAACTTTTTTTATTAGGATTTTTTGTTCTCCAGATATCTTTCAAGTGACATTCCGCTAAAATATCTTCAATACACGTACCTATATGCTTATATTGTTTCGTCACTATTGAAGAACCGCCTTTGCGGTCCAATGTGTGATCATTAATATAATTAAAATCGCCACCTAAAAAGTAAGTGGAGCTTTCATCAAAGTGTACTCTCAACTGATTTCTCAAATAGTTATAAAAATGTGTTTGACTATTTTCCTTATTTGGGGCATAAATACATATAAATGAAAATTTGGTATTGTCTAACATTATATCTACCCCTATGATTCTACCGCAATCATCTTTCCACTGTTTTATTAATTGGTACTCTAAACCTGATCTGAATAATATGGCGACTCCTCTTCAGTGGGTATTACCGTGATTAAAGTCAATAGAACCTCCCCACTCCCTCGTCCCAAAGTTGTTCAATTTCAGGGTTACTGTAAGATTCTTGTATGAAACAAATATCAACATTCTTTTGTTTTAACCACTGAAATATTGACAAACGTTTTGTTTTGTCATTGATTCCTCTCACATTTAAAGTCAATATTTTAAATTACGTATTATCCATTATCAAATAAACAGCAAACTAAATGTAAATCAGCTTTTGTACAATACATAACATTTAAAACATTAATTAGTATTATTTGCAACGTCATCATGACTGACATTCCATGCATCATTGGTTTCATGTTTTCTACATATATATATAAACAATACAGATAAACTAGACATACAGACAAGATGAATCTGCCAGCAAGTTCGGCACATCGACCCAATGACTGTCCAATCAGACCGGCATTGGGCCAACGCCCCGCACTTGCTCGACACGGTTGATTGAATGACAAGTATACCATATAACACAGCACACAGCATAACAACCAATCTAGTTTCGCACCCAGGGGGCTGAAACACTTTAAAGCCATTTAAGGCAATCTAATCTGTGAAAAAATTGTCTCCATTAAGACACCCTTAAACTTGTATTTAAACTTGTTTTCTCCTCTGGCCGTAACCTCTGAATCAAGTGACATTATTTATATATTTAAATAAATAAAAAAATAAATTAAAAAATAAAGTTAAATGATACGATCTCAATCCCAGAAAAATATTTGTATGTTAATGTATATACATATATATTTAACACCTTGACACATTTATAACCTCTATATGTCAGATCAGACTCTCATCAGTGAGAAGGGTGAATGAATTATACCACTGCAAGTTTTCACCAATTGCACCCAAGAACCAGTATTTCCCCACAAGACACGACCCATCATAGGCCTCCGATTGGTCGAAACGGCCATCTCGACCAATCCGAAGCCCACGACCCATCGCAACCTGTACGAGAACACGGGGACCAAACCAAATTTCCCTCCATCGAGATAATAATTATTAATGTGAATTAACTTACACACACGAAAAGAAAAAATCTAATTATACATTGCTATTTTGACTATATACCCAGGAAGCACCCGACCTCGAGCCAAAGCCGGGACAAGGCCCGCCCAACGCCGCAGACGGAATCGAGTCAATGCCTAGACATGGTAGAGTGAGCTGGGCGCTCTTCATTATTAGTTTTAGTTCACGAGAGCTCATCGTCGGCCCAATTCGGGGCCAACGCTTTACTCCTTTTGGACCAGAAAAACATGTGTAACCAGCAAACATGACACAAGAGATCCAACGCCGGGCCAATGCCGAGCCACCGTCTCTGACGTTAACCCAACACTGACCACTACCGGCAATAAGGCCTATGTCCACCGAGTACATAAATTATATTTTATTTTTATAATATGAGTTTAACAACAGTCTATTATTTAAATTAATATAAATATTGACATGTACGATTGGCATACCATGCCTTCACCTGTTTCAAACAGTGTTTACGCGAGTTACAATTTTATTTTTAATTAATAAGCTCATCAACACTATATTTGTAAATTTGCGACAACTCTATTGTCAATCATATCATGCTTCTCGGGTTATTAACGTTTTTTCACATAACCTGCACAGTAACATACAGTTTACTCACATTTCATGTACACCCATCCAGGTGTGTGTACGGCTGTCACATACTGTCAAAATTCTACTGGTAGATTATTCCCGCATAACTAAAACAGCTGTCTTGAACCGTGATAGACCTTTATAGTTCTAGATGTAGTCAAATTAATTGTCTTAACTGTGTTAACTTAACTTCACTTCAGCTCCATTTACAAACAAATGTCCTTTCGTGAATCTCACTTTTGTTCAGTCCTTAAATTCTTTGTCCATTAAAGGGAATGCTCTCTTCTTTTTATCATAATCCCCTTTTATCATATCTTCTACAATGCGGTAGCTGTCCTTTTGGTTATTAAGCATCTTCTTGGCTCTCAACACAACACTGTTTCATGGTTTCTGACCGGTCTCCTGCAAAACTTTACAATAATTTGGTTGCTCTCTTTCCCTATTGGGTGGGCCACTTCCAGCTCGTTCACCATCTGTTCCTTCGTCATCCCAGGTGGGGCCACCTCCTTTTCTAACATGATCCCAGCGGCTACTTCTATGTAATTGTCTGCTTTGTTGAATTTCTCCTTACTTTTAATACTCACGTTGTATTTTCTTGATCGTCTTTCAAGATTTTCTACTTGATTCAGGGATTCGCGTGCCATATTATTAGACTGATCACAGAGCTTTCGAGCGGATTTTATTTCTTTCTCTTGGGAGTCAATACGTTTTTTAACTTCGTCCACTTCGGATTGAGTGACCTGGATACTTGTTTCCAGTTTATCTACTCTTTTGGATAGCTTATCCTCTATTTCGTCCAGTTTTTTTGTAAGGTTCTCGTCCAAAGCAGTAATCGCATTCAGGATAGCTTCTTCTGCCATAGTGCTCAGAGTGTCAGTGGCCGGAGTCTCTGCTGTACAAGCACTTCTACTGGTGCACGGTTCATCGGCCGTTTTCTCTGTGGCCGTGGTTGACAATGTTCTACCGCTGCTTTTTCTTAAAAGATACTTTTTTATCTTCTCAGAAGTATTGGAAGCTTTACTACTACAGTAGTCCCCCTCTGATACGACTTCCATACTGCCAAAGAACCAAAGTCACATCAGAGGGGTAGTCGTATCTCAGAGGGGTGAAAAAAAACTCTAGAAAAAACGTAAAATGCGCCTATGCTTTACACTACAAAACATGTGACACTGACTCCTTTCTGGCCCAGCATTAAAACAATGTACCGTACAGTGCCGCTAATAAACAGTAAACGTGCCATGTAGGCAGCCGCAGTTGAAGCTCGTTTATTATATATGTGCACTGACGTAGGGTGATATTTAACTACGCCGCGATATTTATGGCTGAAACACTAATCAATCTGTCTGAGTCGATGATCACTGAGTCAGGGCAATGACCATATGTAGTCATTACTTTTGTTGTGCTAAACTGACACTCCGCGGCCTGACACAACTAATTGTACAGCCTAGTAGAGCCAACTTAATCAAGGTGCCGACATCAGGTGTGAAAAAGAGCTGTGATAGATGAAGGCTGACACTGTGCACGCTATGGCTTGATCTGTTAATACGTCACACACATCATACTCTAACTCAACCCGAAACACTAGGATTGATCAATAATACATTGGATTGCCAAATAAAAATTTAAAAACAAATATTATGGATGTACACTGTATTCTCATTAAAATAGTCAATGGCAAACAGGCGAGGTCGGCGTCTTCTATGTTGACCAGAATTGAAGACAATACCGACTACGCACGCACAGATATTATCTTCACGTGTATACTCTGAGAGACTGTAATGCACGTGACTGTGAATATGGACGGCGTGAGACGTTGTTGCAGTGTTGTTTTAATGCTGGGCCATTGTCGTCAATGGCGGCATCGGTTTGGCGTCTCGTGGAGCTTACCCCGTTTACGTTTATTCCCCGTGATGATAGACTTCTAAACCCTACTTAATTTTCAAAATCAATAACTCTGCGAGTTTAGGAGCTATCATTCTCTAATTTATATCATTATTTTCAGCATTAAATAAGCTTTCTGGTGATATTTATGACATGTCCGTACGATCATAATTGGAAAAGATAGGTATTTGAAGTAGGATGTTTATCACGCCCCGCTGACACACTGACACCGTTGACGTCGGCTGCTAATGAGGGGTGTAATGCACCTTGTAATGCCAAGGGCGCGTTGTATGTTAACTGCACCCATATCAATAAATATATACATTGAAAACCCCATTTAAACATGGTTTTAAATCAATAACAGAAAACGTATTTAAGATATAGTAAACATAGTTATATCACCGGAAAGCATTTTTTAGCCACTATAATGAGATATGCGTCTCAACGCTGTTTCTAAAATACTAAAGTAGTCATACATTTAGTCGGCTAGAAACATTAAAAAGTCGTATCTTGTCAGTGCAGGGCCGGCAGACACCTGCAGACGTGACACAGTCTGTGAGCAGCTTATTTCAAAAAGTCGTATCTTTAGAAGGATATCTCTATATGGTACGGTGATTTGAAGCTACCAGTACACATCATACCCACTTCATACCACGCTGTACCAGTCTTAGTCCCACAGTGGCTTAACATACGTATCTGCTGTGCTGTATTTGACGGTATGTACACACAAGCAGTATCTTCAGACGGGCAGCTCATGCCAGGCTGACAGTGCCACTTGGCAGCTAATTTCAAAAAGTCGTATCTTTAGAGGAAGGTCGCTAGGTAGTGCCATGATTTGAAGGTCGCATGTCATGGAAGAGGGGAAGTCGCATTTAAGGGGTGCTTAACAGTGTAAAGCATGTCGGTGCTACAAAAAAAAGTCGCATAATAGGAGAAGTCGCATCTGAAGGGGGTCGCATCTGGAGGGACTACTGTACTACTATCTTTTCTACTCATTCTGCTTCCAAAATTCAAGTTGCCATATTTATACCATTTTTTAGGTGAATTTTCGGAGACAATCTTCACCACGCGTTCACTCCGTCGCCATCTTGATGTCTGTGGCTACACTTGTTACAGCTAGAAACAACATATAATTTTTTAAATTGTCTAATAAACTTAGGCCAAAAAAATATATGTTTGTTTCCGATTTGTTGTCATTTCAACCAGTGGGTAGGTAAGAAATTTATTTTATTTTATTTTTGATTTTATTTGTTGTCACTTCAACCAATCAATAGGTAAGAATTATTTTTTATTTTATTTGGCGCCAAATTCACTTCCATGCATGTCTTATTTGTACATTACGTAACGATTTTTTGTTTTTTGGACGCTTTTTGACCCCCTCCCCCTCTCCTTTTCGTAACGTTTTTTTAGTTACTTTGACCACAGCCAGTAACTCATCCCTTAACTTATGGATTTCCTAAAAAAAAAAAAATTTTTTTTTTTGGAAATCCATAAAATAAATTTGGGTCGCACATGTTTTGATAGGGTCGGTCGGAAATCGGAAACAAGCAATATTTTTTTTAGGCCTTATGCTGATCCTTATGCCGATGTGCTAAAAATATATATTTGACCTTATTCCACTGTTTTTCCAGAGCAAGAAAAATGCAGTTCTAGATCAAAATCTGAGCTAAATTATAAAAACGTTTAAAAGTAGTGACCAGTGACCTAAATAATGCAAATTACGGAAGGGATACAGAATCAAAAAAATCACATAGACACTTGGACTTTTTGAAGCAGCTGAAGAAAACTGAAGAGATAAATTATTAAGAGATATATTATTTCAAGAGTTTTAGTTTTTAGATACCTGGTACATCAGGGCACCCAATGAGTGCCCCACAATAAAGTAACAGTAGCAAATATTCCACATATATGCACATAACAATCATAAATTTGAGCATAGCCTCTGACCCTCTTTACCTTTTTCCCCGAGGGGATCATAGAAGAAAACAAATTTTGATGGATTTTTATCCTTATGGCTGAGTAATTTCTATTTTTACACTCACTGCGCCCCATAAAAAAGCGTATGGCCGGCAAACAAAACTCCACCCAGGTATTACTCTAGGCAACCAGTGCAGCCTTTCCCGGCTACCGGTATCTCAATCCTTAGAGATTCCCACATTATGTCAAAACAGCCTTAATGATGGCCTCCAGAACTTCCCCTAGATATAGGGCATGGTGTATTTTCATTTCTACCAGTAATAGTGAGCAAAAACAACAAACAAACAGAGAAAAACATGCCTTTTATTGTGCAGTGTCTCACAAATATTCAAGTCTTATCGCTCACACTGAATGTTAGTGAACTCCGGTTTAGCACTGGATACAATTACAAGTCTATTTCGTCGGAGCTGCATAGCCTTGATGCCAGCCAGAGAGAATATCCCGGCTTTATTATAATATTTTAGTACTTAATCCGTCCATGCTAACCGAGTAAACCAAGCTGCAGCAAAATTTCTAAAAGTTTCAGTGCTTAAAAATAAAAAGACCTATTTTACCTGAAATTACAGCAAACAATGTTTCATCTAGGATTCAGAAGGGGCATGGCGCCACCGATCATTCGGGGCACCTTATCATGCCCGCTGGGCACCCAGCTGACTCGGTTGGACATTTCCAGCACCAACCCTCCCCAATTAAGGGTACAAACAGAATCAGTTAAGTATGTAGACATCGCTAGTTATTACCACTATGTACACAAGCCGTTATCAGGTATTGTCATAGGTGTGAACGCCAGACATCAGTGATCGGGTGTTTTCCACTGTGACAATGGCCTGGGTGGATTAAATATGACGTAACAATAGTTCAATGAGGTACTTCACTGTCTGAATATTAGAAGGGCACCATGGCGCACCTGAAGGGCAACATGGCGCACCTGAAGGGCAACATGGCGCTCACAAAAGGCAACATGGCGCTGCGCCATGTTAGAAATGGCTAGATGAAACACCGGTAATGATGAAACCCGAAAGCAAGCTAATTGCCGGAAGCAAGCGAAAGCAAGATCCCCGCACCGAAAACAAGCATTTGTAGGCAGAGTTCAAAACTTAAACCTCACTTTTATATTGATTTATCATGCGCATATATCGTTAGTAAATAATGTATATTCAAATATATATTTAGATCGGTATTTACCGGAAAAAAAGTATAACAACTATTACCGGCGACGAAAGCAAGATCACTGCACCGAAAGCAAGCCTATAGCCTAAGCCATACAGGAAGAATTCAGGTGATAATCATAGGCTAATATTTCTTATTTTTCTTTTGATTTATTGTGGGTAGGCCTACATAAAAATATAAAGTATATAAAATATAAAGTATAATAACTATTACCGGCCATGAAAGCAAGATTCTACTACGTACAGTAAGCAAGCCAGTGGCATGTGTAAACAACACCTGGGGCTGGGTGACAAAAGCAAGATCCCCACCGAAAGCCAACCTATACAGGCAGAATTCAGGAGGTAATCATAATATCTCTGAGGATTTACAAACAAATAAGTAATTTCTTATAATATAGAAAAATAATTCGAATGTTATTTCCGAGTTCTACAATTAAAGGCTTGCTGTCAGTGCAGGGATCTTGCTTTCTTCGCCGGTATTATTTAATACATGTAATACAATACTACATTTTGTAAAATAATTGATAAAATTATTTCTCATTTATACATTATATTTCCTACAACAATTCAGTCGTTTTAAATCATCAGAAATATTATGCTTATCACCTGAATTTTGCCTATATAGCCTTGCTTTCGGTGCGGGGATAGTTAATAGTTATTATATGTTGTTTTTTTTACAAAATAACGATCTAAATATATATTTCAATACCGGTATACATTCTTTACTAACGATATATGCGCATGATCAACCAATATAAAAATATTGTTTTACTTTTGAACTCTGCCTGTATAAGCTTGCTTTCGGTGCAGGGATCTTGCTTTCGCTTGCTTTCGGCAATTGGCTAGCTTTCGGGTTTCATCATCACCCATGAAACACTGGCAAAATATGGAATAGTCTATATTTTTATTTTCTTTGCATACAAAATGGGGATATTTCCCCTGACCCCTGAGTGGGTGTTTATCTAAATTCTAATTGATAAAATTAGCCAAATTTATTGAAAGTCGGTTCAGAATTGATTTCGTCTGAGTAATTAACGAGAACCATGCAATCCTGTCTAACCTGGTGTGGGGTATCTGGCAGTCTAGGTATAGACAGTGTTGACTGATTCACTGATCCCGACAACGGACATAACGGATAATCCATGAACAGGCAGATGACGAACGGATATCATGGACATGATGCATTGATCATTGATGGAGTGCGGACGAGCTCGATTTTCATTTTTGCCAGGATTTGGTTTCTCAATTAAATTATACCCTCACAACTGCCATCAATAAAAAAAGAAGTTCAAATATAATTTAGATTAATAAGACTACCTTAGATTAACTTTTTGGACGCAAAACAAGTCTATTAATTTATTAATGCACATGATACAGTTCATATTCAGCTTGTCAACATTCTGACAGGCTCATCCAGCGGCCATGTTGATTCCAGATTATGAAAAGCTCGTGACGATATATCATGTATATGGGTCTAGTCGCACTAAACTAGGCCAAAAGTGTTACATGATAAGAACAAATTAAAGCACATTATATTGTTTTTTTTCTGCCTCTCCTTATAATGCAATATCTGTAGTTTGTTGCTGAGATGTTGTAAGTCAATTCCCTCAATGTGGAGCTGGAGAGATATTTTTTTCTGAGCCTGGTGCTTTCAGGGTTACGTATGTGATGCTTACATAATTTTCGTTCTGAAAGAGGGACATATAAAAAAAGCTAAGCTGGTGAAATTGATATGAAGAGATGATCTTATCCAAGGGTGATATGTTAAAACAAACAGGGTCGACAGAACGAGATACCAAGGGGAGAAGCATACCTTTGACACCTCCACCCCAACTGTACTCAAAGGTGACGTAAATTATGTTTGACGTGAATACCTTTGATATATTGCTGGTTTTAATAATAATGTTGCCAGTAGTGAGCTGATTTGAGCAACACACGCGAAGATGGAAGCAAATCACTGAATAGAACAGAGAGTGAAGGCTATTGTAGGCCTATACGTATGTGTTGTTTGCAAATCACGTACGTGATTCTTCTCAGTAGGCCTCCTTGACTGTGGACATGATTATGTGCGTCAGTATCAGAGCTATACATTTACTCTCCACAATTGGTGACTAAAAATGTCAATAATCACATACGTTGACCACTAGCACTCAAAGATCACGCAAGACTCTTCTGCAATGTCAAAAGTCACATACGTTTGTGACCTTCCTAGACTAAGTCTTTTATAAAAGCAACGATCATTGCTCAGGCCTAATAACAATTTACCATTAGTAGGCCTATGTATATGACCTTAAATCTGCCAATTTTTCCAGGCTTACAGTAAAAGGAATGTTTGCACACTACTAATTACCGCCTGAACTGAGTAACATTTTATAATTACTTTGTTAAACCACACTTTGATTACTGTTGTTCAGTGTGGGGAACTGCATTTAGGGAAATATATGAACACCCTGATAAAATTACAGAAAATGTCAGCTCGTTTAATTCTTATTGTAGATTATACCGTCCCATCCATAGAACTATTCAAAATTCTTAATTGGCAACCAATCGATAGAAATGTTTAATTTCGTCAAGCCACATTAGTATATAAAGCTCTCAACAATATGATACCCAGTTACATAACTGATATGTTCACCAGATCCAGTGAAACTGCATCATTCAGTTTGAGATTTGTTAGTAATAAAAAGTTATTCATTCCCAGAACGCACAAAAAGAGTTTGCGTTTTTTATGACCAAAAGTATGGAATTCATTAAGTACCAATAGCCGTAAAGCTTCTACCTTGGTGGCAGGCGTCAACAAATTAAAATTGACAAATCTTTTTCTGACCCTAGTTTGCTTGAGCATGGAGTGCCGCAGGGTTCTGTACTTGGCCCTCTGCTTTTCAGTTTGTACACCGCTCCTCTAAGCACCATTATTTCAAGTTATGGATTGAGTCATCACTTATACGCCGATGACACACAAATTTACATGTCCTTAACAGGTGACACAGCTACTGAGTCATTAAAAATGCTTCAGAGCGGTATTACCGGGGTATCTGCTTGGATGGCTCAAACCAAACGAAAACTCAATCCTAGCAAGACTGAGTTTCTTCTTATTGGCTCGAAATCGCAGAGGGAGAAGTTTATTAACCTTTTCCCCCTTGCGGTGTTGGACAATGAGATGAATCCAGCAGATTCTGCAAGGAATTTGGGTGTCTTTTTTGACAGTGGTTTGAATTTTCGTCAGCACATTTCACAGGTGTCCAGTTCCTGTTTTTATCACATTAGAGATCTTAAACGCATTAGAAAAAGTCTACCTCTAGCTTTAGCAAAGCAAATTGCAGTGGCACTGGTGACAAGCAGACTGGACTACTGTAACTCCTTATTACACGAAATTCCAGCTAAAGATCTACAGAAATTACAGCGTGTTCAGAACTGTTTAGCAAGGGTTGTGACAAAGGCTCCTCGTTTCAGTCGCTCTATTCCTTTATTAAAATCATTACATTGGCTTCCAATCAAGTTTAGAATACAATTCAAAATATGTACTTTTGTATTTCGTTGTCTCAATGATGGTCAGCCATCTTATTTATCTAACCTGCTTTTTTCTGCAGACTCCGTAAAACATCTGCGATCAAACAACACAAATAAGCTCAAAGTACCACGTATCAGAACTAAGTTTGGTGCGCGTGCCTTTTTTGTTTCTGGTCCTACTCTCTGGAATTTACTACCTGCAAACCTTTGTGTAGCTAAAAATATCTCTCCTTTCAGAAAACTGATAAAAACGCATTTCTTCGATCTGGCTTTTCCGCCCTAGCTCCTCTGCGTCCCGGTTCCCTGATGACGACCATGCTTATTTCCCTCGACTCTTCTTTGGAATTTGATAAGGATGGATTGCGCCTCTGAGCTCGGCCCTCCGAGGAGTTAGGCGCTATAGAAGTTTTCATTTCATTTCAGTACCCTATCACAATTTAAGAAATCATATCTATTGTCAGATTTATGTGTGTAAATACTTATCTATGGATAGTAATGTGCTATTTATTAACATGTTTGTATAAAATGTATGCATTTGTTTCATTTATTTCTGTGTATGTTCTTGTAAACATGCATTAATCTATCGAGTATATCAAAATATAAATATGTATATATATATTATATGTTATATTATATTATATATTCCATATTGTACTCGTATATTGTTAGCCTTGAGGGCCCCAAGGCAGATGAGCTATATAGCTTATTGGGGCCACCTTCAGTAAATGAAGTTATTATTATTATTATTATTATTATTATTATTATTATTATTATTATCATTATTATTATTATTATTATTATTATTATTATTATTATTATTATTATTATTATTATTAATATTATTATTATTATTATTATTATTATTATTATTAATATTATTATTATTATTATTATTATTATTATTATTATTATTATTATTATTATTATTATTATTATTATTATTATTATTATTATTATTATTATTATTATTATTATTATTATTATTATTATTATTATTATTATTATTATTATTATTATTATTATTATTATTATTATTATTATTATTATTATTATTATTAAAGAGCCTGAGGGTGCCAGCAATTAACTGACCATTCTGACCTATTGAATTCTTCTTTTTCCTTCTTCTTCTTCTTCTTCCAATACTGGCCAAACTTCAATATTGAAGATGGGGGCCACGCATGCGTGTGGGTAATTACTAGTTTTTTGTTTGTTTTTCTAATTTTCTTTTAAATAAATAAAAAATACATGGTACAGGTAATGCTATCATGGCCATTTAGGTGTTGCTCATACTGTGCAAATAGGCCCACTTGATTTAAATATCAAAATAAAATAGGCTAACATTAGTGATTGTGTGTGAAAAAATCATTAAATGTAACATAATCATACAGGTACAATCATGTGTTTTCTGATGCAGGGATAAAAATGGCATGGTGGTTGTTATTTTATTTAGGGAAAGTGTGGCTATTGATGCTGGCCTTAAAAGGATCAACTGTGGAGGCCTGTCACTGTGGGATTTGTGGGGGTAAACTGTTCCAGATTGTTCTGGGGAAAAACTGTATTTAAAAGCATTGATATTGGTTTGATATATATGGTTGGAAGTCAAGGGGTGGGTACGAGAGATTCTTAGTTTTGGTTGGAGATATGGCTGAGATGTTATAGCCACAGCTCCGTTAATAATTTTGTACAGCATGATCAGTCTCGAAATGGTTCTTCTTTTTTCTAAGGTTTTTCAATTTAGAAAATTTAGCATATCTGTCACGATATTGCCGCGTTGGTGTTATGAATACTAGAAGTATCGTCCCAGTAAACACAAGACTATGACCCAATGTTGTTTTAAATGCTGGTCCACCGTCTCCGTTGTTGGATCAACATAAAAACAACTTTGGCTCCCGGGCATTGACTCAACGTCTCGTAATTACTGGCCCTTTACTTTAGCTAAGAATTCACCCCTTGTACCGCTTGCCTGTGTACAGTCGCGCTGCAACTATGTTCTGGTTGACTTGAGCGACATCTATTTGTGGATAATGTAAACTGTAATGGTGCGGACAAGCTGACTGGTTGATGTTGATTGATTAAAACTCGGGTCTGTCAACATGGTCAAACGGAATGCGTCAAAAACATGAGATTTCGGATCAAATATTATATATTTTTTATTGATACGTAGTGTAAGCTATTTTACTAGAAATGTGAGACCCCATTTACCTATAGATTACTTTTGTGGGGCACTCGGCAGCAGTACAGCTCACTGATGAATGTTGCCATTGCAATGCCAATTTGGACTTTTTTTGACAATCACAATTTTGTCCTTCTCGCTGATTTCTACGGAAGCGTCGCAACGACATGAAATAAATATTTTGTATCTCGTTATAGCGTTAGTTATAGTTAGTATATAAGTCGTTAAATCGACTTGGTATAAGTTAGGTACAATCCAAACTGTCATTTTGATGTTTTTTTTCGTGTTTTTTTTCAGGATTTGTGATAGTCTACACTGCAAATGCAATAAAATACATATTTTTCCCATACTTGCCAACATTTGAGAAATCCAAAGAGGGACATCATGATCTGGTCGGAAAGCTATAGTTCCCAAGACCGCATTATAAGTGAATCGCCGCTGATGGGGACCGGTGGCATGCACCTGGGATTTTTTTATTAATTTATTCGGGATGCATTTTTAGGGCAAGAATATTTAAAATATGAAAACACGATAAAAAATAACTAAAATGTACTAAAATCAAGAATAATATACTTAATTTACAGTATAGAGTTTACTCTTTGTGAAAATAGGGACAACTAGTAAAATTCGGGACATTTTCTGGGTGATTCGGGATGCGGGAAACATGGTGAAAAATCGGGACTGTCCCGCCAAATTCGGGACGGTTGGCAAGTATGATTTTTCCGGTCGTGATAGACAGCGAGAGACACGAGAGAGACTGAAGATACCAGAATTGGGTGATCATGGTGATGAAAAGCGAGAGACACGAGAGAGATTTCAGAAATCCAAATATGAAAAGCGAGAGACACTAGAGAGACTACAAATTTAATATTCTTATATAGATTTGTAAAATTATTTTATTGAAAAGGAGCTGATAAAAAACAATAGGGGGCCGCCAAATATAGGCATGACTTTGTCTAATGCCCTTAGTTTAGCCGTTGACGAGTCCACACCGTAAAACAACGTTTTTCCACAGGAGTTTGAAAACTATAAAAAGGAAAGGTCCTAACCCCCCCCCCCCCCCCAATTGTTTTGACTTACCGGGCGGCTGAACAGGGTTTTAGGACCTTTCTCATTATAGTTTTCAAACTACTTTTGTTTTTCGGCGATAAATAAAAAAGATCTCGACGCCTATGTCCGAAAAATGCTAATAACTTTTTTATGGCGTTGCTACAGACGAGCTGAGCATGTAATCATGGAGGTGAAATGTTACTGATAACAATCAACCTGTTGTTAACATGATTAATTTGGAAAACGTCTTAGACATGACCGCCCAAATGTATGTCCCACGTTTTAAATCGGACACAATCTGTGATTGTAGCCTCTAGTCAATGTCTCCAGGCAAAATACAGTGTGAATAACTAACTGATTATACCACTCGCCCATTCGGGCGAGTGCATTTGAAGTGCTACTCGCCCAGTAAAATTTAAACTCGCCCGAAACAAGGGGCACTAAGCTAACTCTTAAAACTGTGCCAGCGTTCAAGAGTCGGCTGGTCTACCAGCTTCTTTCTTCCCTGCAGCCTGATACTCCACATTGGAGGTGCTGCTGGAGTACAAAGTTCTAATTCAACCAAGTCTAAGACGTGTTTAATCATTGGAAAATTGACAAAAAACTAATGACTTGTAAATAAATGTAACAGGATATGTGAACATATACATTATAGTGACATATATGGACATGTATAATCCTTTAGTTGGCAGTTTAATTATAAACATGTCATTTAGTGGTGGGCGTTAATTAAATTATACTGTCTGTGACGTCCTTTTACAATGTTTACATCTAGTTGCAGGACATAGATATTTGTTTACATGACATACACTGCACGTGTATGTAACAACACGCGTAGGCCTTCTCATCAACAAATGCAGGTGTGCGCACGCATGTCTGTTACAATTGACCCTATAGGGGGGTGACACAATTGACCAATTGGTCAGACAAGTGCCGCATACTTAGAGCTCAGTGCATGCGTACCGTGTCAGCGATGCATACACATGTAGGCCTGGCGACTCCAGGCAGTCATCGCGCTGATCCGAAAATCTCCAATCGTGCCGTAATTACGCCACTCTTTTAGAACCTCGCAGGTCACAATTGCGTGACATGAACTAATAGCAAAACAAATCTATCCTGACAAATTATTATTTTCACAGCAGACTACATGTTTAAATTACGGAAAAATATGCACTCGCCAACCTGGGCGAGTTCGTGGCCAGCCGAACTCGCCCGGTTTTTTTCCTACTCGCATTGGCGAGCGGGCGAGTGCCAATCATGCACACTGAAAATACTCCACAAAATAATAACATTTGTTTTTCCTGAACTTTTTGTTTTTGAGATTTAGAATAACATTAATGATACAAGTCTACGTATATTATCATGCATATGATACTAATTCCGTCGAGATATTGTATATATTTATTTAATTTGTATAATAAGCCAGTCGTCTGCAAGCTCATAAAAAACTATATATCTAATCCATTACAATCAGCCTACAGGATACATCTTTTCACTGTATCCGCGCTACTGAAAGTATGTTTACAATGACATTATTATCAGTATGGACAATGGTGAAGTTAGAGCTCTGGCATTACATGACTTGTCGGCAGTGGAGTACTCCTTTAAACGTGTTTCTACTAAAAAAACAAGTATTTGTTTTAAAACTGCTATTTTGAATTTAAAAAAATAGGGGGTTCTAGTCTGTGGCCATGTTTACATCATATAGTCATATTATTAAGCTAAAATAAAATCACTGATTTTTTGATGATTGTAAACCTGGGCTTGTCCCTTTAATCATATCAGTGATGGGAGTTACTAATATATCAAGACAATTTTTCAGCATGTTTGTAGGAATGGGGTCCAGATCACATGATTTTGACGATGAGCTCAAAATAAACTTTTAAATTTCATCATCTGTCGCACGCTCAAAAGAGTTCATTTTGATCTAATTTCTGGTTTTTGCACCAATGGAATATTATATACTTTATCTGGAAATTTGGATCGGATAGTTGCAATTTTATCCACAATATCTTTAGAAAAATGTATAGTGTTAATATGTGGTAGAGCATGCTAGTATACATTCTAGGATACAATCTACAACATTTTCATGTACTGCGACACATCATAGTGTTATTATGTGCTAGGACATACTAATGTGCCTCCTAGCATACATTCTACATCATGTCGTGTACTAGGACATAGTGTTACTCTGTTACGGTGTTATTAAACCTTTAGAAATACACTAGGTATAGATAGATAGCGTGTGCAGTTATTAGTTTTTATACGTTAATGATGGCACTAATGTGCATACTATCACATGCCTCGTACATATCTGGTCTCTTGAATATTAATAGTTTTTATATTTGTTGAGCATCAGAACATACGTCTAGATGTTTTATGTCAGAATAATAAATGAATGAATAAAATGAGTGACTATAGGCCTAATGCAGTTATCATTAATATCCGCGGAGATATTGGGAAACTTAGATTTTCCGCTAATGGTGGCGATACTTGGCATGCTAGCATCTTTTAGACACATCTGATCACTTAAAGAATAGTTGTATAATGATCTTAGACCCTCAGAACATTGGCTTAGATACCTTTATTGTTCAGCTATATGCACTATTAGCTGAGATATGGCGAAATATACATTTTCCAGTAATGGCGTCACTTATTTGCCTAAAAATGGTATGTGGGACATTTTGTCAACTTTTTAACTTAGCAAATCAATTTTTCAATCTAGAAACATCAATTAGAAATTGATTTCCGGGGGGTCGGGGCTAGATACTAACTTATTAGACTTTCTTGCCCGAAGGGGGGTACTTGCCCTCCCAATTTATCACTTGCCCGACTTGCCACTAACATGCGTTGTCTGTTGTGAAAGTCACTGAAATTTAAAATAGTGCAAATTGAAGCTATTGCCCAGGGGGCCACTCACTGTCTGTAATTTTTTACTTGCCTCCACCTGAAATCAGTTGCCCGGGGCAATCTGTCAACCGTTGGTGTCGAGCCCTAGGGGTGCACGATACCCCCTTCTTCCTACTAGACTAATTGCTATATCGTTCAGTCTAGCGGTCAGTGGTCATATTGCGAGTGTGTGTTGGCAGTGCTATAAATAGAATTGTCAGCCGGTCCTAGAGGAGACGCCAAACCGATGCCGGACTAATGTAGGTCACCATTGACAACTGTGGCCCAGCATTAGAACAACACTGTCCTGACATCACGCGCCGACCACATTCACAGCCACCCAGCAGACAGAAGATGTTGAATCAATGTTGGTTCAACATTGGTCCAGGATCTACGAAGCTAGCCCAACAAAAAGCCAACATTGATGCAACAAGACGTCTTGTGTCTGCTGGGCACGTGCATACGCTGCCCAGCAAATACAAACCATTTGTATAGCAATTGTACAATGTCGGCCCAAAGTCTTCAATGTTGGTCCAACATTGTGCAAATGTTATACAAATGTTTTGTGTTTGCTGGGAAGCGGCAGCCAACTATGAAGGCCCTGATTTAGGACGGGAGTCTCGTTTCGCTGAAAAAAAGTTAGGATGATCTTAACTTTTTTAGATAAAACAGCCTGAAATAGTTTGTTCTCACATGCATTTACTACAGACAATAACAATAAAGGTAAAAATGTTTTTTTTTTCAATGTTGTTTTTTGTCTGTTTCTTTTTGTGGCTACTGTCCACTAAATTTGGCTACAAATTTTTCCATTTGGCTCAAAATTTAGTTACATTTTTTTTTAGGTCAGATCGGCCCCTGGGATAGCTATAGTTTGTTTCAACACCTCTTTCTTTAGGCCACCTTTGGAATTTCCAAGGTCAAATTAACACTTTCCAGGTTCCAGTCCTCCTTTCCATCCAGACATCTTCACTACGGAATGTAATTGGTGGGCTAAAAAGGACTCACTAACATGAGATCCTAATGCCATTATCTCGCTCTCAGTACCCTTAGGGTGCTGGGGTTCCACACACTGCTCATACACAAAATTACAAAATCAGTTATGTAAAGCACAGAGCCGCAGGGTTCTCGTTTAAACTACTGAACTCCAATTACCGGCCACTGTGGGATTCCACTGTCTGTCTGTATTATCGATAGTCACTCTGCTGTTTCAAGTGTAATAAAATAATAATAATAATCATGCCACTTCTGCTCGTGACATAGGTGTCAACGATGATTGCAACAGGTCTGGACTGCCCCTATAAACGCTGCGGCATCTTTACTGTTGCACATACACGTATATGTGTATCAACCTAAAGTTACTTTATTAGTAAGGATGCATTAATAGCAAGTCCATGGTTGTGTTCCATGTAGAAAAATCTTGTTTACTTCCAATCAGTGGTTTGTGTGGTGGATGGGTGTAGATTTGTTGTAAAGTTGTAAACTCATGAATTAATGCACCAGGAAACACCTGATAATATCTTAATGACGATGACCTGTAGGCGGGTGTTGTCGACTAATCACAGTGAGATTATGCCGGCCTTAAAATAATTAACAGCTCGACCAGCAGTGACAGCAGGCCTAGAATCAGACGTTCAACAAAGACCGCTATTGTGTTTTATTATATTTTCTCGCTTCTTGGCGCTAAACAGTCAAGCTGCGTGTGTCACCAACAAACACCCTTTACCGGCGTCAAACTATCAGGCCCATGTATTATTGATAAAGAACCATTATTACGGGTGGTGATTAGCAGCTCGCATGAACTGGTCAAAGTACCAAATCCATATATACATTATTTGAAATATATTTTATAAATACAATTGAACATAATTTTATAAACACATCAATATTTAATATCATTTTTATGTTGTTTGCAGAATTGTGAAGAATGAGTCCTTTGATTTTGTAGTAACCATGAAAAAATACGTAGAAAATGGAGAAATCTGCGGAATGTATAAATATAAAATATAAATATTATTATTGTTTTAGCGCACAGGTTTGAAATCGTGATGTGCAATGTCATTATCTGTAAGATAATAGCTAAGAGGATAATAACAATTTGTTGCAAGCTTGTGTTTTAACACTTTCATAATTAAATTCCTTACTCAATTAATCTCCGCTGAGACTTCAAATCTAGTAGTGTAAATTAGCCCAGTCTGACGGGAAGTTAGGCACGGTGCAAAACCCCACTCTAATTAAACAGGAGACGCCAACTTAATGCTGAATCAATGATGAATCAATGATGGCCCTCCATCTGCGAAGTCGAACCAGCTCACGATGCTGGCCCAGCTTTGACACAGCGTTGTTGTTCTCTCCTGTGTTATCTTGGAACGGCGAGCACACCTTTTGCTGCCTGGCCAGAGTATAGTCAAATCTATTTTTCGCTTGAAACATACATTTTTATCCCCCGCCCGTAGGGGAAGGGGAATTTTAGTCGCGCCAGGATTCTGTCCGGCGTCACGTTTTCTTGTGGGCGCAAAAACTCAAAAACTATTTGGTCAATTTGTTTTGAAATTTTAACATCACTAGCGACATGGGGATGTGCAAGTGATTTTTTAGAGATGCTAACAAAATTCAAAATAGGCGCTAGAGGTCAACTCCAAATTTTTTTGTAAGCGCAAAAAATAATTCAAATTTTACTACCACATTCCCCACGATATGGAGTTTTTTTAAGGTTTTACTGAAATTTATAAACTTCATATTTTTTTGTGGGCGCAAAAACTGAAAAATTGAAATCAGTAATATTTCACATTGTACAATCACATTACCCACCATCTGAAAATGTGCATGTGATTTTACTGAAATTTAAAATGGCCACCACAAATCGACTTTTTAAATATTTGTGACCACTAAAAGTCTAACCTAATTTATGGCGGGGGATGATATAGGACTTCAGTCCTCTTGTTTACTCTGGAGATAACAACACATTTTTGGGGGGGAGGCAATATATTAATATATTACAATAATTTGTTTTGGCAATTTAATTCGCATACAGCCTCGTAGCGACCAAATGAATAGATTTAAAAAAGATTAAATATATATTTTATATACACCTAATATTTAAAGGGTGCTGATGACCGGACACTAGGACACACTCATACTGGCATGTAGAGCATAAAGGCAGTATCAGTATCTGCTTACCGGACAAGTAAGCAGATACTGCCTTTTGGCTTTGCAGAGCAGAGCAGCAGACAGATCGCCACGTGTCGTGTTTACCATGTAGGTATGTTTCTCAGTTTCTTCCTGTTTGTTTCACGCCGCCTACCAGTATACTACATATATAACGACTTTAAAACGTTTTTTTTTAAAAGAAAAAAACGCGGCCTTCTATGAGCAGCCACCTGTCTTGAATGGCCACTTTTGGCTTGCAGTAGTTTTGGCCGCTAAAAAGAGGTTCTACTATACAGTAGAACCTAAGCTCACCGACCACTGCTATGATCGACCACTGCTATGATCGACCTGTCATTACCGCCCACATTTTGTGTTTTCCGAGGTTTTTTGTATTCAAAGTGCACTGCAATTTGCGACCATCTGTACAACGCGACCACCGGCCAAGATTTGTGTGCGACAGGTCCAAAATTGACCTGCCAATGAGCGACCACTAATATCTGGGATATGTGGCTGGTCGCTCAGTGATCAGATTCACTATCATGCTTTTATGTCCTTACTCCTTATCGCGATCTTTATATTGATGGGGAGTTTCATTTATTTATTTTACCTGCTTACCTGCCAATGACCGACCACAAATGTGAAAAAGTCTTTCCCACGTCCTTAGTGATCAGTATAAATGTATAATTATCCAATATTTTATTAAAAATAGTTACATAATTATTTAAGTCATATTATAGCAGATCTAGACCTTAAGCTGTCAAGTAACACATCGTCGCGAGTCCACCGCGCGGCTATCACTCTAAACTGCCAGTAGCGATCCCCCAACCCTTCTCGTCCAATGGTCGAATAAAGATATGCCCTATGTATAAATTTATTGCTAACATTAGTCAGAAAGTTTATAAAATTGTTTATTTTGTCTAACGCTAGCAGCTAATTAAACACTTTTTTACAATACAATAGTATTAAATTGTTTAGAGAATGTAATAAGAAGATATACACCGTGATTAAGATAAATAATAATCTTTATAGCACAGAAAATGTCAGCAGCTATTCAGTGTGTTGCGTTGTAGACATAGCGGCGCGGTCATAATTGTGTTACACAACCTGTCAGTCAGCTAGCACACCCCTCTCAAGTCTTCAAAGCTTGGGCGCCGTCGTCACTTACTACAGCTGACACGAGAAGTTGGCACTGTCAAGCGAACACGATACCATCACCCAATGTTATTTTAATGTTGGCCAAATGTTTACCATGCCAGACCAGCGTTAGACCAACACATTGCGTTCACTTCGCCTGCCAAAGCGCAGGTCGGCAGCCGCCATTGTTCCAATTGTGTGACAGCATCGATCATGCTGGCCCAGCAATTAGACAGTCTAGTGAGTCTAGTGCCCAGCATGATACGAAAATTGTCGGTGACAATAGGGGAGGGTGCTGTAGATTACTGTCAATCAGTGGGAGCTAACTAATTCACGACCAATCACAATAAGACTGACCAAGTCATATGTGATGAAGAGATGTTAGCGTACTTGCCAGGCGCTGCCAGTCCCACCAGCAAAATCGTAAATTTGGTACCGCACTATACAAAGGTGTAAGCATTTTCCAGGCTATCAAGACGTCAAAATCGTGACTCACATTATACATAGCGTCGCATAATACACAGGGATATACGGTAATCATATTCTGGGTAATCGTTATATATTCATCTTCATCTATCCAGTTGTCTGCCACCGGCAAAACCTGGATAACCCGTATATGTGCTATGAGTTCATAACCCCCACCTCCCTCCTCCTCCCTGGCCAATTCACAGTTGATTCAGACGGCCCAAACAATCTGACCTGAGTGTGACCTCCACACTGCCGTCAGTAAACCGGTGACGTCATAATGAATATTCATGTTGCTCGCACCCCTCATTTTCGTACCGGCTTCACACACACCTGTTGTCAAGGTCAGACCTGATACGGCAAGATGTATATATTCAGCATGTATTTAATGTTCAAGCAACGTTTGTTCAATTGTGGCTCAACGTCTGCAATGCTGACCCAACATTGTGTCATCCATAGATAAACGGCTGTGTTTTCTGGCAGTGCCGCCACTCCGCCGCAATGGATCTGTTCTAACACCTGCAACTGACAACTTTTACAGCCTAGGGCTACTACAGCAGAGCACGGGAGGAGTCTGTAAATTTATTTTTATTTATTGTATATCAAATGGAAGAGGTAATTCCTATTCAGTGTATAATAGTCATATTTAGTGAGATACGCGTGATCACAGTCATGTTATTATAACTTTGCCATATAATCAGTGATGATACTGCTATTATTAGCTCCCGCCGTCACCGTAGGTGAGACAAAGGGAGCTATGGATTCTACCTCCGTTTTTTTTTGGCCTCTTCTTTTGCCTATAAATTTGTAAGAAAATAAGCTAGGATAACAATTTTTGGTATGTGGGTTACTTCCAGGTGGCTAATGGACAGGTTAAAATATTTTTTATCTGAATTCAATACGCAAGGTTGCAGAGGAGAAAAGGATGATGTTACGGCGTTGGGCCGTTAGGCCGTCCGTAAACAATTCGTTTCCGGAGCATATCTCTGAAAGTACTTGTCCGATTGTCTTCAAATTTTACACACAACACCCCTAGGGGGTCTAGTTGTGCCTTTTGGGGTATTTGAACTTTGACCTACTTCTGGTTCAGAACTATGACCTATTTAGACGTTTTGACGCGCACTTCGTTTCCGGAGCAGATCTCGAAAAGTACTGGGCTGATGACAGTCATATTGCATATACATGTTCTCTAAGGTCCCAAGTTGTGCCTTTTCAGGTTTTTGGACCTTGACCTTGAAGTTGACCCAGCACTTTGACCTAATTTATAACATCGGTAAATCCGACTGAAAGATTTTGCGAATATCATGAAATCCGCTCAAGATAGCTACACCATTACTATAAAACAAATTGTGAGGTTTCAGGAGAGGATGCATCTTGAAAAATTTGAAGTTGATAAAATTCAAAATGGCCGCCTATCGGCCATTATTCACCTCGACAGGCCTGATATTGCGGAATATCATGAAAACCGCTCAAGATAGCTACACCATTAATATCAAAAAAATTGTAAGGTTTCAGGAGAGGATGCATCTTGAAAAATTTGAAGTTGATAAAATTCAAAATGGCCGCCTATCAGCCATTATTCACCTCGACAGGCCTGATATTGTGGAATATCATGAAAACCGCTCAAGATATCTACACCATTACTATAAAACAAATTGTAAGGCTTCAGGAGAGAATGCATTTTGAAAAAATTCAACTCGTCCAAGTTCAAAATGGCCGCCAATCGGCCATTATTCACTTTCACATGGCCGTTATTTGGTAAACTGTGCTAGATGGCTAGACCATTACTATAAAAAAAAATGTGTGATTTCAGGAGAGGATGCATCTTGAAAAAATTTGACTCGATAAAATTCAAAATGGCCGCTTATCGGCCATTATTCACTTTCACATGGCCGTTATTTGGTGAACCGTGCTAGATGGCTAGACCATTACTGTAAAACGAAATGTGAGATTTCAGATGAGGATGCATCTTGAAAAAATTTGACTTGATTAAATTTGAAATGGCCGCCTTTTCGGCCATTATTCATTTTCACATGGCTGATATTTGGTAAACCGTGCTAGATGGCTACACCATTACCTGATTACTATAAAACAAAGTGTGAGTTTTCGGGGGAGGATGCACCCTGAAAATTTTTAACTCACGAATTCAAAATGGCCAACAATCAGCATTATTTACCTCGATAGGCCTGATATCAGGTAAACCGTGCTAGATAGCTAGACCATTACTATAAAACAAAATGTGACGTTTTGAGAGAGGATGCCTTTTAAAAACTTTCGACTCAATCGAATACAAAATGGCCGCCTATCGGCCACTATTTACTTTCACATTGCTGATATTTGGTAAACCGTGTTAGATAGCTGGACCATTACTATAAAACAAAATGTGAGATCACAAGAGAGGATGCATCTTGAAAAAAATTGACTAGATCAAATTCAAAATGGCCGCCTATCGGCCATTATTCACTTTCACATAGCCGGTTTTTGGTAACCGTACTAGATGGCTAGACCATTACTATAAAACAAAATGTGAGATTTCAGGAGAGGATGCATCCTGAAAAATTTTGACTTGATCAAATTCAAAATGGCCTCCTATCGGCCATTATTCACTTTCACATGGGCGATATTTGGTAAACCGTGCTAGATGGCTAGACCATTACTATAGAATGAAATGTGAGATTTCAGCTGAGGATGCATCTTGGACAATTTTGACTTGATCAAATTCAAAATGGCCGCCTTTAGGCCATTATTCACTTTCACATGGCCGATATTTGGTAAACCGTGCTAGATAGCTAGACGATCACTATAGAATGAAATGTGAGATTTCAGCTGAGGATGCATCTTGAAAAATTCTGACTCGATCAATTTCAAAATGGCCCCCTATCGGCCACTATTTACTTTCACATGCCCAATATTTTGCAAACTGTGTTAGATGTTAGTCCATTACTATAAAACAAAATTTGAGGTTTCGGGGGAGGATGCACCCTAAGTTTTTAACTAGTTTATATCGAATTCAAAATGACCGTAAATCAGCTATTAGTTACCTCGATTGGCCTGATATCGGGTAAACCGTGCCAGATAGGTAGACCATTACTGGGATACTGATTAGGATCATTAATTTCAATGGAGGTTTGCAATCTCTGACAGACAGTCTAGCTCTTATCTTACTCTTAGACTGAGCTTCTTAGACCTAGTTGTCTTGCGTCTTGATTTTTGACCTAGCCTAGGACTACATTAAAAACCCTACACAAAATTGCTTAAATCAAATTCTAATTCGTCGCGGGAGCTCCTGGACTTATGTAGTCTTGTATATCTTGTGGTTGTAAATAAATTATGGCTGTTGATCAACCAGCATCCAGTGCTGTCTGCGAACGTCGCGTACATCTCCCCACATCAAACACAATACGTTGAACCAATTCGCTGTTAATGTTGGGCCAGCGCCGTAGCTGGTAGGCCAGCATTGAAACTGCATTGCTTCCTGATGGCTGGTATCTTGCTGAATGAGGTAAGATGCTATGCCAACCCCCTTGGCTTATTAGTCTGTTTACAGTGTTCACTGTTGGAAAGGGGGGAATATAAAATATATAAAGTTCAATAACATTAAGCTACTTATAACATAACGTTGGCTGTGAAAGGTGTTGTGGCTAGCATAAACGCTTCTTTCCCTCACCATAGTTCTGCCTAGAAATTGGGCAGTTTTGGTGAAGTTGTGGCATTAAAAATAGTAATGACACCGCCAACAGTTGGGCTGTTGTTCAGCGGTGGCATGTCAGGGTGCTAGGCGCGACCGCCCGGCGAGGCCCCAAACCTGTCTCACATAATATTAAGATGAATGTAGACATTCTACAATAAGACGATTTTGAGCAAACTGCTATGAACAGATGAACGACCACCTGTTTTGAGCGACCGTATTTTACATGCAGAAGGTGTGGTCGTTCATAGCAGGTTCTACTGTATAACAAAAACACAAAATAAATTCTGAGTAGAGTAACGTATTAAATATGAGGTTTAAGTAGTTTTATAGATTTTCAATGGTCCTTGATAAGTGATGGGTCTGTGAGTGAATATACCCTGTGAAACTGAATTGCACATTTCAAAGTTCAACCGGCATATATGCTATGTATATGCTATGTGTACATGGGATCCCGCTATTTTTACGTTTTGGAAATCCATTGCAATGACGTCATTCATCTTGACTATTTTTAGCCATTTTTCTTTTACACAATTATTCCCGCTATTGCGGGATCGATTCTGGTACACGACGCATGCGCAAACATTATGTAAATGAGCCGGAGCTTGTCGAAATTGGCCGTGGACTCCCGTATCACAGCATGCGTGGTATGACTTAATGCTGGGCGAACGTTGGCTAAGGTGACTGGGAAATGAGAGTACGATCAATACCGCCATGACCGCCGCGTGTGCGTTGATGAGGGGCTGGAGGGGTCAGCACTTTTTCCATCGGCAATTATTATACTAGTCAATTTTTTATTATTGCTTGACATTGGTAAGATGCAGTTATAATATGTTTTTTCGTGTTTCGTTCTGTTGATGATTTTGGCAAGCAACAATTGTATTGTTATTCAGATCTGAGTTACTTGTAGGCCTAGCACACTCAGTCACTGTATTTTAGTCAACAATCTTGTGAAAATCGCGCTGAAACGGAATGAAACGGAATTCACCAAAACGTGAAACGGAAAATCAATTTGTTTGAAACGGGAAATCATTGGCCCTAGTATTACAGTCATTAGGGTGACCCATAAAAATAGGCCTCATTTGATATTGTCAGAATTTTTATTAATACTTAAATTTTGAAGGACTTTCCCACACTTTTGACCTAATTCCAGGACTTTCTAGGCCTGGAGTTTTTATTTATAAATTCTATGACTCTTCTCTCACGAACTGCCATTTTTGATTGCAGAAACTTAGAGGTAGCCAATCTGAATAGGTTTAGGTATTGTATCAGTGCTATATATTCACATCGTTTGCACCTAATTTGGTTTGAAAAATCTTAGGGAATTTAGTTTATCATACATAATGGATAACTTTTTATTTTGTTGCAGACTGATGATGATCATTCCACGTGGTCGATTCTGCCTGGATCTGAATGGTTGTTGCCAGCCTATATGCATTCTCAAAATCAGAAAAAAATATATTCTATCTCAAGTCCAGGCTTTCATGCAAACTGTGCTGATATGATCAAGCTATTTCTATTTATTCACACAAAGCTAGAAGAAAACAATGGCTAGGATGTTGCTTAGACTTTGGAAAAGACAGACAAGCTTGTGTTTAAGTTGTATGGTATTGACACAGCTATTATTGCTTATGTGTGGATTTACAGGAGCGTCACTTTTCAGCCCTGTCATCTCTGATAAGTCACAGTTACACTCGACAGATGCTACTTTTGTTCGTCAATCACTAGAAAGTTCGAATAGCTCAGCAGCTGGCAATTACAGTCATGTCATGAAAAACTTTCAAGTATACAGTAACAAATCACAAAATTTTGTGGAACAAAGTCATCTGGATTCTGTATCAAATTCAACTCTGCTATCAGATACTCTGGATTCTAAACCTTTAGTACAAACTCCAGATGGATTGAATGTGGGATGTGAGAACACATCTTCCCCATATGGAAACTTAAAAGTTGATTTCAGAAGTTCTGTGATAGAAAATGGCATGTTTATCTTTCTAATTTGTATTGAGATCAATTTAGTTGAGCTTATGCTAATTTCTTTCTTAGTTGTGTTCCTTGTTCAAATTTTAGTGTTACAGACATTTTATTTGCTATAGACTGATCAGTAACATTGTAGGCATTTTCTTGTTGCAGAATACATCATTTCATTCATAGATTATTTCTCAGAGCGAGCACGAGCCTCTTATATTTCAGCTGCTTTGCGATCAGTTGGAATCACAACATATCACATTGTTCCTCGAAGGAATGTCCTGGCAACTTATCCAAGCGATTTTGATGTTCTAAAGGTATTCTACAAAATTACTTTTTTGTTTACGGTTCTCTGTAGTCGAGTTGAATTACAGTCACTCTAACATCTGTCCATCGCAAGTCCAAGTTAAAATGACAGTTCACCAATATATATTTTTCATGTTGTTATTTGCAGACAAGAGTATTAAAAATTATAAAGTTTTTTTTTTTTGATAGATGAGTGGACGTCAAGAAGCTGGAATGAAGGCATTGTTAAAACATCCTAATATTAAGCATATCACTCCCCATAAGATGGTCACAAGATCACTAAAATACTTAACAGGTAAGACACTGTGGTCTGCACAGCTGGAAGCTGGATTTAAAAGTTAAGTGTAGATAGTTATATAATTATAAATAAAACTGATAAATTTATTTAAGGTCAGTAGGTTATATAGCTTCATATAAATTAAACTTTCAAAATTGACAAAATTGAAAATTCTCATTCCAAGGGGCAGCTTTAATAAAAGTAACAGTAATGAGGGTTTTTTTCACATTATATTTGGAGATTTAAATGTTGATGATTATGGAAATCATCTTCTAAGTCTCCCATTTAAATGCAGGTTTCCGTCTGATTTTCATGCCTTAAAACAAAAATATAATGCCACCTCAATTGATTATTATTTGTGTGTTTCTTTCCTCGTAGAAGAAGAAGCACAGAGGGAAGAGGAGAAAATGACCGGTAAGCAAGAGGAGCCTTGTAAAGGAGATGACACAAACTGCTGGACATCATCAAGATCACAAGGCAGAAAAAGTCTTTCTTTGGTTTGTGAATTAGTTTCTTCATTGACCCGTGTCATGCTGAATTGTTTGTTTCTATTTTTCATTCATTCAAAGCTTGAATTGCTAACACAATTTCCAGCTTCGAATGATTATTATTTTTTAAAAATTATTTGTTTTTATTCCTATTATTAAAATTATTTGTATTTATGGAAAATATTTGATCAATCTTGGTAGCATTTCATTTTGTTTGAAATTTGCTTACAAACGTATATATCGTCCCCTTTGTAAAGTGGCAGCTTGGCAGCTTTTCACTCCAAGGGGACAATATACAGTCCCAGCAGCAGTATTGGTAATTTTCTGTCAGTCAATTTATATTGTCATTGCACCAGAACAATGCTTGCTGTGATAATGTGCAGTGTATTGTCAAGCCTTGTTAACGGCTCAGATCTATCATTATCACCCCAATCCTTACCACTGTTTTTATCTGTAGGATTGCGAAAATAATACAATCACTGATAATATGGAGCCTAGTATGAAGGTAAGGTTGTGCATGCCGTGTGCTTCCCATGACTCCTGTTGTCTGAGAAAAAAAACTATCAAGCAACTTTGTTCTCTAGTTTGCAACTCGAACAGTGTTTAGGGATTGCCTGCTAAATATCTAGAAACATTTATTCACTTGCTGCAATTGTTGTTGATTGTGTTATCAGTATGTGTTATAATGTGTGAAAATTGCTCATATTTGTTAATTTCTGACCACCATTTGCAAATCCTTAGGCCTATATTTAGACACACATTTCATTCCCAATAACAGTGATTTGATCGGCTAATACAATAGACTAAAAACAACTATAGTCATGCTTAGTGGTGAGAAGGTTAAGAATGGCAGAGTAGATCAGATTAGCTTCTATGTATTTTATTGCACAATGTTGTTTACGGTAAATAATTTATTATCAAGGCTTGTGAATTTAAAATAGCTAATCCAGTATACAATTTTGTCAAGAGTCTTCAGAAGAGTGCCATTTGTCCCTTACAGTCCTTTGAAAAGAGTAGGAATTAGTTCAGACTTCCTACTTTGCGAAATTGCCACAAAGTTCAGAAGCCATAATTACTGACTAACTCCTAGTTATAAACTATGGAAGTTAACTTTTTTGTATGATGGTTGATTTTTGGTTTTATAAATTTTAGTCATTTTTACAATGTATGCCAGCCTATTGAATGGTTTGAATTTAGGTGACTGGAATGTGACAAAAGTAGCTCCCTCATCAACCCTAAACCTCTACATCTCTAATATCAACCATATTAGTCTTTCTCTTCCGAGTTTTATTACAATTTGTATAAGCAGTGAAATATTTCAGGTACTTGAAGTTGTTGTTTGTTTTTGTAAAACAACTCCAAGGTACAGACCATTTAAATTTAATTGTTTAGAACTCTAAGGATGAAAGTTCCAAGCATATCTAACTGTCTGCGGATGTCTGATAAATAAATAGATGTACATTATTAAAATGCTTCAAAGAATGTTGATGATTATTAATAATAATCTTGGTTAAAGGCCCATACCCAAGCAAATGGTATGTCTTTGTTTTAGCTCTGTTCTATCTTTTTGAGTGTTTGAATGAGTGAAGGCAGCATTCCGATAGATTACAACTTTTAGAAACATCCTTTGGCCACATAATCAGGTTTCAAAAAGGACGAATTATGACAAAATGTCCATCATTACATTTTTGTCTTTTAGATCCACCCGTTTTTCAATGCCATGTTTTTTGGTTGGCGTGTTTGAGAGGAAGCTGAATTCGAGTCACCGATTTGATTATTTTCTTCTAAAGATATTTTTTTTATAATTTACTAGCCGTAATCTATGACAAAAAGTTCTTAACTCATATTAGGATAAGTATGTAAGGTCTCAGATGTATCACTTCGTCAAAGACGTTGCTAATTTAATTACAATGTCTTAGGAAAACCACAGCTTAACGGCATTTTCCCAACGGCTCTCACTTTTCGGAAAACTAAGGTTCACCACACCTAAATTCGGCTAATTGACATATTTTACATCTTTGCGGGACATCGCGAACATCGCCAAAATACACAGGTTATATTCATCGGATGTTCGTGGCTGGTGTAGTGACAAAAAGGAAGGTATTTTCCTCAGTGTCGATCCTTTCAAAGAAAAAAAAACAAATCAACATCGGACCCTTCATCTAGACCCCCAGCGGCTTGGTCAAAGCCATTATAATAAAGATATGGTTGTTATTAATTGTCTGAACATTCCGAAATACACACTTATCGGGTACATATCTCTTTCAAATGGATGGTGGAGAAAGATCATATAGATTTACGATGATATAAGCCTAAATAACACAAATTTGAACTTGTCAACATTTTGAGTTTGGGGGCAGTTGGACCTGTAGAAAAATTTAAAGGTTTTCATTGCAGTTCAATTATTTTCGAGAAAATTCAGCTCAATAATATTTGTTGTTATTATTTGTTATTGCCTCATAGCGAAAACACATTTCTAGTTTCATATGTAGTGAATTTGTGCCTTTAAGTATACATCACTTTATTATTTACTAAGAAAGGCGCTGTTCTTTTTCAGAGCTCTGCTTTCTGGCACTCCCCAGTGAGGCATAAATCTCGTAAACTGATGAGAGCCATGCCTTCCAGACAGGTTAGTTGTTACTCCAGGTTTTTTAATGCTGACGCAGCTCTATAACATACATTAACCATTCAAGTGCCAGTCATGGCTGTGATCGCTTTTTAATCTTCTTCAATAGGACAAAGAAAATAATTGTTTCATGTAAACAGTTGAAAAAATAGGGTTGGTAGGTAGGAATGTTTTTGTAAGTAGGGTGTCAACTTTATTACATTGATTTTTCATTTTTTTACATGAACTGGATGTAGAGACTATACACCACTTTTGATAGAGATGCCATCATCTCTTTTAGTTAATTTTTTTTGAAGCTGAAATTTGTCTTCTAGGCCTAAAAAAAAATATTGTTTGTTTCCGATTTCCGACCGACCCTATTAAAACATTTGCGACCCAAATTTATTTTATGGATTTTCTAAAAAAAAAAAAAAAAAAATTTTTTTTTTTGTTTTTTTTAGAAAATCCATAAAATGAGGAATGATGAGTTACTGGATGTAACTGAAAAAACGTTACAAAAAGGAGAGGAGAGGGTCAAAAAAACAAAAAATAGTTACGTAATGGACAGATAAGACATGCATGGGAGTGAATCTGGCCCCAAATAAACTAAAAAATAATTCTTACCTACCGCTTTGGTTAAAGTGACAAAAAATAAAAAAAAAAATTATAAAAAAAAAAAATTCCTACCTACCCACTGGTTAAAATGACAACAAATCGGAAACAAACCTATATTTTTTTTTGGCCCTATCAGCAAAAACATGGAAACTCACTGAAGAAAATATAATTGAAATTTCCACCCAACTTTCTTTTTGTCTACTTTTTGGTATTTCATTTATTCATTTTTTTCAATCTTTCAGATAACAAGTGCTCTACAAGCTGACTACCTTTGGAGTTTAGGTTTTGCAGGTAAGTTTTATTAGCTCCCGCCGTCACCGTAGGTGAGCGAAGGGAGCTATGGATTCTACCTCCGTTTTTTTTTGGCCTCTTCTTTTGCCTATAACTTTGTGAGAAAATAAGCTAGGATAACAATTTTTGGTATGTGGGTTACTTCCAGGTAGCTAATGGACGGGTTAAAATATTTTTAATCTGAATTCAATACGCAAGGTTGCAGAGGAGAAAATGATGATGTGACGGCGTTGGGCCGTTGGGCCGTCCGTAAACAATTCGTTTCCGGAGCATATCTCTGAAAGTACTTGTCCGATTGTCTTCAAATTTTACACACAACACCCCTAGGGGGTCTAGTTGTGCCTTTTGGGGTATTTGAACTTTGACCTACTTCTGGTTCAGAACTATGACCTATTTAGACGTTTTGACGCGCACTTCGTTTCCGGAGCAGATCTCGAAAAGTACTGGGCCAATGACAGTCATATTGCACATACATGTTCTCTAAGGTTTTATGTCAATTTTACGATAAGTGTTTAGAAAATGTTCGGTTCAGACGATTGTGATATATGAAGACGAATGAAATGAGACCAAGTCAGTAATTACTCAAACTACAGTTTATTCATTATATTACAATTGGCTTTTTGGGAGTTCTCCAGCATCATAAGGGGGGTGTAATTCTCTGGGTCATGAGGAAGCATTAGTGCTGTGTCTCATGAGTGAGGCTACCCTGCCGCGTATCATGATGCTGCTGAGGCTGCTTGAGAGCACGATTGGGGGCCAAGATGGCAATCGAATGCCCACTTATGTTGCTGGAGAAGCTCCCTATATAACTTGAATATGTTAGTATGAAATAAGAAGAGAGGATGGATGAGGGAGGAGGTGGGTAGAAAAAAGTATAGAGAAAGAGACTGCACCCCAACTAGCTCCAGGCTGGCAAACAAAGGACTGATTTGGGAATCCAGATTGAGACTACAGCAATGGATTCAAGAGCTCTCTGATTGGTCATATAAGAGAGTACTCTTATGCAGCCAATCATAAAACAGCTGCTCTATGATTGGGCAGAAAACTTAGTATGTGATTGGATACTTTTGGATCCCTGTTTTGCACAGGAAAGCAGCTAAGAGTACTGTGGAAATTTTGCCCACAGCTTATAGTGTGAAAGGATAAAACCAACAGCCAAGCCTACAGCCTAATCATATACATTCAGTGAACTAGACAAATCCTGTTGCATTTTGTCTGCACTGACTGCAATGAGAAGCTGAGGGGAATGACACAGTAAATAAAGCTACAAACAAAACATAAACCCACCTATATGGATCTCAATCCAAATAGGTAACATTTATGTCAATTTTACGATAAGTGTTTAGAAAATGTTCGGTTCAGACGATTGTGATATATGAAGACGAATGAAATGAGACCAAGTCAGTAATTACTCAAACTACAGTTTATTCATTATATTACAATTGGCTTTTTGGGAGTTCTCCAGCATCATAAGGGGGGTGTAATTCTCTGGGTCATGAGGAAGCATTAGTGCTGTGTCTCATGAGTGAGGCTACCCTGCCGCGTATCATGATGCTGCTGAGGCTGCTTGAGAGCACGATTGGGGGCCAAGATGGCAATCGAATGCCCAAAGCGAAAGACCTGGAAGGAGAACCCCCAGAAAGGGAATGAGAGCCCCCAAGAGAGCGAGGTGGAGTGCAGAATGAAAAGTGTAAATCACATAAAGACACTCGAGAGTGGTGCGGATGGAGCTTGAAGAGTCATCTCTGACCAAAGTTGACGAGTATCGTGATTTACCAGAGATGAAAGATACATGAAAGCGTAAATCATATGAATTGAGACCTGAGAGTGGTGCGGATGGAACTCGAACCGTAGGGTCGAGTCATCCCTGACCCACGTTGACAAGTATCGTGATTTACCAGAGATGAAAGATACATGAAAGCGTAAATCATATGAATTGAGACCTGAGAGTGGTGCGGATGGAACTCCAACCGTAGGGTCGAGTCATCCCTGACCCACGTTGACAAGTATCATGATTTACCAGAGATGAAAGATACATGAAAGCGTAAATCATATGAGTTGAGACCTGAGAGTGGTGCGGATGGAACTCCAACCGTAGGGTCGAGTCATCCCTGACCCACGTTGACAAGTATCATGATTTACCAGAGATGAAAGATACATGAAAGCGTAAATCACATAAATAGAGACCTGAGAGTGGTGCGGATGGAACTCGAACCGTAGGGTCGAGTCATCCCTGACCCACGTTGACAAGTATCGTGATTTACCAGAGATGAAAGATACATGAAAAGCGTAAATCACCTAGAGAGACTCGAGAGTGGTGCGGATGGAGCTCGGCTGAGACATCCCTGACCCACGTTGACAAGTATCGTGATTTACCAGAGATAAAATATACAGCAGAAATCACATAAAGATACTCGAGAGTGGTGCGGATAGAACTCAATCTGTATTATCAAGTCATCCCTGACCCACATTGACAAGTATCGTGATTTACCTGAGTCTGCATAAACTATGAAGACGACTGTGTTGGCATGTGCCAACTAGCCTGACTCTCCGAGAAGGAAGTGAAGGTAGGGCAGTGTTAGTAGAAACATAGCAAAACAACACAAACATACACAGTACCTATATAAATATTGGGACCGATTATGACTTTAATGCATACAGATACTTAAAATAAAGCCAGAGGGGGTCGAGGTGTAAAACCTTTAGAGCAAGATAAAAACAATCAGTTGTAGTTTAAAAATACATACATGTGTAACAATGAAATTATATACATTGAGCAGTGTAGCTATATGTAATACATTGACCACCAGGGCAATGGGATGGTTATAGATGTACATGTACAAAGTGATTAAACTTGTAGCAAGGCAACGCATCATAATGAAATGTGTAGCCGTGAATGTCTTTTTTTTTATCTTGCCAGCATACAACCTCGGCAGAAGTACGTGTAGCATCAGACCCCCTCTGTCATCTCTTGAGCCCAGACATGACCTGGAAATATAAGAACTAGCGCAGATTACTGTGTACACCACATCATTTATAAACAAAATTATGATTAGATAGTATAAACTAAAGATACAATGTATGATTGTAATTCTACAACAATGTACATAAACACAGTAGAAAATATCTACGTAGAGGTCATGACAAAGCATATATAATAAACTGTGTGAATTGTGTTACAAATCTGAAAACGCCATATTGACCTGTGCATTTTTAATTAAAGAATCAGGAGTTCTGATATACAACTGATAAGAATCGCTGGACCAACGCCCTAATGTTTTTATTAAATGATCTGGTGTATTAACTGAAGCTGAACTAGTTGCTGCTCCAATACGAAAAGAATGACCCGCATAAACATTTGGGTTATGACCTAGTTCCTTTAAAATTGAGCGTATTCTTTCAATAAAGATCAAACGGGATAAGACACCACCATCTGCTAACAGAAAAAGTGGTGAATTTGGATGTCTAGTAAACCTGGATCTCATATCCCAAAAATCTAGCATAGCTGTAACAGGGCAGCTTAGACTCGGAATTGCATGTAATTTGATTCTGCATCCTTTTCTGAAAGGGTCTGTTTTTGAGGATTTTATTAATACCGACATATAGGTGAAAGTGATCCCAATTTTCCCAAAGGAAATATCTTTTAAACAGATAGTTGTGGAGGGGTCAACATGAGAAGTACGAGTAGTGAACTCACCACAACGTAGGAAACCATAGAACGCCAAGCATGACGCTGCTTTTAATAACTTATCGTTATATGCCCCATAAATACTTGAATTCAAAAGATGGCAAATCTGATATAAAATTGAAGAAGTAATAGGTAACCTGGTTCTTGAGGATTTTGAACTTTGACGTCTAATACCTTTCATAATCAGGAAAAGTTTGAACAGCTGAGAGCCATCATTTTTTTGCAGAGGGTTCATACCCGCATTACTGATATAATGATACTTTATCCCACATAAATAATTTTTTATAGTGTGATAAGTTAAATGAAGCCGCGAAGCACAATGTGAAACAAAGAAAATCAATATTTCTTCAGATATTTGATTTGAGGCAGGTGTTGACATGAAAAAGGTACCAAATGCATAGCTGCAAATGTCAAGTATTTATTAAATCCTGTTTTGTAAGCCATGGACGTACTTTTACACAAAGAGGCTTGTTGATAAACTTGAACCGCATGCTTTAAAGCTTCATTGGATCGAAGTTGATTGGGCAAGGTAGAATGTCTGCATCTGGAGCAAGCTGACGAAATCGCTCCATCTGAAAACGTGATAAAGCATCAGCAATGCCATTTTCAACACCCGGAACATAGATGCTAGAGAATGAAAAAGAACAGGTAGCTGCTATTACAGCCAGCTGACGCATCAAGTGGTTGATTGGGGGTGAGCCCGATCGACCTTTATTTAAGATAGCTACAGTAGCTTGATTGTCAGAATGAAAAATAATACGTTTACGAGCCCAGGAAGTGCCCCATAATTTTGCTGCAATGAGAATGGGGAATGTTTCCTGGAAAGCAATTGACAAAGAATTACTGACAAAGTCTGGTAGCCGTGTTGGCCATTTCCCATTAAACCAAGCACCCTGAAAATATCCACCGTAACCAATAGTTCCGGAAGCATCTGTGAATAAATGCAAATCATCAGCTGATGTGTTGTGATTGTCCCGAAATAGAGAGATGCCATTCCACGAATTTAGAAATTTTAGCCAGAGCTGTAAATCACGCTTGCATTCCTTGTTTAAACTTACACAATGATAAGGTTTTTTAGCTTTTTTGATCAGATTGATAAAATGACTGACAAAAGGGCGTCCGAGAGGAATCACACGACAAGCAAAGCAAAGAAAACCTAGAAGCCGCTGAGCATCTTTTTGTCTACAATGTTTTTTGGAAAGGAACCATGATAGATACGCTTCACCTTATCCAAAGGAAGTCTTGCTTCCAATGCTTCCGAATCTAAGATTACCCCCAGGTATTCTAAGCTAAGAGTGGGTCCCACTGTTTTTTGTGGTGACAATGGAATACCCAAGAGTTTGAAAACATGAGTAAGCACGGACATTGTCCGCAGACCTGTACCATGATCGGTATCACCATCTGGTTTGTCAATAGTAAGAAAATCATCCAACAGGTGGAATAGTACAGATATATCAAACTTATTTTGAATTATCCAACATATTGCTGTTGAGAGAGTGTCAAATATTTTTGGACTGGATCGACATCCAAAAGCTAAACGTACATAAAAGTAGTATTTTCCCTTCCAAAAAATGCCATGTAAATGCCACAAAGAAGGGTGTATTGGAATAAGTTTGAAGGCATCTACTATATCTGTTTTGCACAGGATTGAACCTTTTCCAAATTTCTGTATCACCTGTATAGCGTCGTCAACTTTGACGTATTTTAAAGAAAACTCTTGTTTGTCTATAAGTGAATTAATGCTAGGATGCAGATCATTGTCATGAGGAGCAGAGAAATCTACAATTAGGCGTTTTTTTTGCGAAAATTTTTTGGTTACGATGCCAAGTGGATTTATTCTGCATTTTGCAAAAGGTGGTTTGAGAAAAGGACCAATAATATAGCCTTTGTTTAGCTCACTGGCAAGCAATTTGTCTACCTCGAGCGGCTCTATATCTGCAGAACGCAAATTTTTGCATTGAAAAGAAACAGTAGGTAAAATTGATATACCTGTGTGAAAACCCATTTTTAAACCTGACAATAAATAATGAACAAATTTTTTATCTGGATGGTCCCTCAAAAAATCTTGTAGGATATCTACTTTAATAGGTGTTGATGCCTTCATGTCAATTGCATGAAAAGTATCCAAGCTAGAAACAATAGGATTCTCAACTAGTCAATGACGATCATTGACAGAATTCGACTGTTTTGTCGCATTTTTTTTGGTTGCAGGTAATTGTCTGCAATTTTTTCCGTAAGGATGACTATCTTTGCACTTCTGACAGATATGTAGAAATTGACAGTTATCTCGTGTACAAGAGTTTGGAGAATTAAAATTGTTGCAAATTTCCTGACCTCCGTGCATAATGCGGCGGCGACCCCTGCGATCTAAATCGGTCGATGTGGAATTTTTGGATGAAGAACTATGGTAATTATTACTTTGACCCTTATAGGAATTTCTTGGTTTAATTTGATTTTGAGTCTGAGAGCAAGATTCGGTGGAGTGATCCAACGAACTGCATGAAGAGCAAGTAGTCACCCTTTGACCGGCAAAAATATAACTAAATAAACCATTATCCCTGAGGGACCAATCCAGTTTTATATTTTGATTCAGCAATAAAGCGGCTGCCTTGGCTGAAAAAGCTTTATGGTAATCATAGAACCCAGTTCCTCTGAATTTGGTTGCCATTAAAATTATTTCATTACAATAAGCATCAAGTTCTGAGCGTCTTTGTGGGAAAGTGTCGCACATAATATTGCGATAAACTGAAAAAGCTAGGATAAATTCATCCAATTTCAAATTTCGCGACAAACGTGTGTCGGGCAACGGCTTCAGAGGAACTACATTCTCACCGATCACCAGATGACGATTACAATGGTCAATTTCTGGATTATAGCCAGACAGAAGAGCAGCAAGGTTAACATCCTTACCTCGGATAATGTCTTGCTTTAGTCTAGTTGACACAATGTCAACATGGCTGATTGCATCAGGAGCTACACCATGCACGCCCATGGCCATAGGCATAGTAAGTCTATGTGACATGTTGTGTCCACCGTTACTGCCGCCGGCGGTGCTGTGCCTGGGTACTGCAGCGTTGTGTTGACTGTCACTGCGGTAGCTTGAGGTGGAAGGTCCCGCTGATTGCGTATGCCCGTGGCCATGGGTGAATGGTGTCTGCTGGCTCCAAGCAGTGTCATCTTGATGTTGGAATTGTTGTGTGTAGGCACTCTGTGGAGCATGTAGAGAAGAGTAGGCTGATGCCAGATCGTATTGACCTGGTGCGGCTGTGTTTTCATTCCTTGGCTGGAAGTGTTGTGACTGTGATGTGTGTGAAGTCTGTGAGTGTGATGGCAGTCTGGTGAATTCCGGTGACGTCATTGGCATGGCGCTTGTGTCGTCTCCTCCCATTGGCTGGTGGCTGGTCCGTGCGGTCGTCCTGTCCCTGCGTCGGTCTTCCCGTGGCATGTACGGCTGATCATGCGCACTTCTGGTTTCCGCCAGCTGGTCGACGTCAGTTTGTTGATGTTGTTGACATTGGCTGTCAAACTGAACCGTTTTTTCCGGCGACAAACCCACATGCCTATTGAGTCTGTCAATTGAATTTTTTAGGGTTGCCAAAAGATTCAAAGTGAGTTGATCTTTTGGGTCAGAGGGTATGTCCCGAGAATCATTCAATTTCGTTGGAAAAGTAAAACTGCGATGACGATCGCTACCACTGGCAGTGCATCTGGACCGAGTCTGAGAGTGAGATTGAGTAGCGTGAGAAGTGGCAGGCTTTTTTTTGTCGTTGAAATATTGTCCATTGTCCTCACTGTCACTGTAGTCGGAAAATTCCTCGTCAGTGCTCTCAACAGGTCTTCTTTTCAATTTACGTTTTCTATTTGCAATTTGTGGCAGGTCTAAAATATGTAGAGGTATATCGTTGGCGTTGCTGGAATCAGTGACATTTGGGTATTTTGATCTTGTTTTTCTCACCTCAGACTCAGTCTCTATGCTGCTGTTGTCAGTGTTGACGTTGTGACTGTCAGTGTGACTGCCAGTGGTACTTTTTCGTCGTGAGCCCCTTGTCTTTGAGCCAGCCTGGATGAAATTCTGGGCATAAATCTTCACAAGGGCTGGTCTTTTTGCCCAAGCTGGATAACTTATGCCTTCTTTTGTGAGAGCAGACTTGATTTCTGCCACTGTAAGGTTTGCTTTCTTAGGCATATTGAATTATAAGGGGTTAGAAAAAAGTATAGAGAAAGAGACTGCACCCCAACTAGCTCCAGGCTGGCAAACAAAGGACTGATTTGGGAATCCAGATTGAGACTACAGCAATGGATTCAAGAGCTCTCTGATTGGTCATATAAGAGAGTACTCTTATGCAGCCAATCATAAAACAGCTGCTCTATGATTGGGCAGAAAACTTAGTATGTGATTGGATACTTTTGGATCCCTGTTTTGCACAGGAAAGCAGCTAAGAGTACTGTGGAAATTTTGCCCACAGCTTATAGTGTGAAAGGATAAAACCAACAGCCAAGCCTACAGCCTAATCATATACATTCAGTGAACTAGACAAATCCTGTTGCATTTTGTCTGCACTGACTGCAATGAGAAGCTGAGGGGAATGACACAGTAAATAAAGCTACAAACAAAACATAAACCCACCTATATGGATCTCAATCCAAATAGGTAACACCCTAGTTGTGCCTTTTCAGGTTTTTGGACCTTGACCTTGAAGTTGACCCAGCACTTTGACCTAATTTATAACATCGGTAAATCCGACTGAAAGATTTTGCGGAATATCATGAAAACCGCTCAAGATAGCTACACCATTACTATAAAACAAATTGTGAGGTTTTCAGGAGAGGATGCATCTTGAAAAATTTCAAGTCGATAAAATTAAAAATGGCCGCCTATCGGCCATTATTCACCTCGACAGGCCTGATATTGCGGAATATCATGAAAACTGCTCAAGATAGCTACACCATTAATATCAAATAAATTGTAAGGTTTCAGGAGAGGATGCATCCTGAAAAAATTAAAGTTGATAAAATTCAAAATGGCCGCCTATCAGCCATTATTCACCTCGACCGGCCTGATATTGTGGAATATCATGAAAACCTCTCAAGATATCTACACCATTAATATAAAAGAAATTGTAAGGCTTCAGGAGAGGATGTATTTTGAAAAAAATCATTTTGTCAAAGTTCAAAATGGCCGCCAATCAGCCATTATTCACTTTCACATGGCCGTTATTTGGTAAACCGTGCTAGATGGCTAGACCATTACTATAAAACAAAATGTGTGATTTCAGGAGAGGATGCATCTTGGAAAAAAATTGACTCGATAAAATTCAAAATGGCCGCTTATCGGCCATTATTCACTTTCACATGGCCGTTATTTGGTCAACCGTGCTAGATGGCTAGACCATTACTGTAAAACGAAATGTGAGATTTCAGATGAGGATGCATCTTGAAAAAAATTGACTTGATCAAATTTAAAATGGCCGCCTTTTCGGCTATAACTCATTTTCACATGGCTGATATTTGGTAAACCGTGCTAGATGGCTAGACCATTACCTGATTACTATAAAACAAAGTGTGAGTTTTCGGGGGAGGATGCACCCTGAAAATTTTTAACTTACGAATTTAAAATGGCCGACAATCAGCATTATTTACCTCGATAGGCCTGATATCAGGTAAACCGTGCTAGATAGCTAGACCATTACTATAAAACAAAATGTGACGTTTCGAGAGAGGATGCCTTTTAAAAACTTTCGACTCAATCGAATTCAAAATGGCCGCCTATCGGCCACTATTTACTTGCACATTGCTGATATTTGGTAAACCGTGTTAGATAGCTGGACCATTACTATAAAACAAAATGTGAGATTACAAGAGAGGATGCATCTTGAAAAAAATTGACTCGATCAAATTCAAAATGGCCGCCTATCGGCCATTATTCACTTTCACATAGCCGGTTTTTAGTAACCGTACTAGATGGCTAGACCATTACTATAAAACAAAATGTGAGATTTCAGGAGAGGATGCATCTTGAAAAATTTTGACTTGATCAAATTCAAAATGGCCTCCTATCGGCCATTATTCACTTTCACATGGGCGATATTTTGTAAACCGTGCTAGATGGCTAGACCATTACTATAGAATGAAATGTGAGATTTCAGCTGAGGATGCATCTTGGAAAATTTTGACTTGATCAAATTCAAAATGGCCGCCTTTAGGCCATTATTCACTTTCACATGGCCGATATTTGGTAAACCGTGCTAGATAGCTAGACGATTACTATAGAATGAAATGTGAGATTTCAGCTGAGGATGCATCTTGAAAAATTCTGACTCGTTCAAATTCAAAATAGCCCCCTATCGGCCTTTATTTACTTTCACATGCCCATGATTTTGCATACTGTGTTAGATGTTAGTCCATTACTATAAAACAAAATTTGAGGTTTCGGGGGAGGATGCACCCTAAGTTTTTAACTAATTTATATCGAATTCAAAATGACCGTAAATCAGCTATTAGTTAACTCGATTGGCCTGATATCGGGTAAACCATGCCAGATAGGTAGACCATTACTGGGATACTGATTAGGATCATTAATTTCAATGGAGGTTTGCAATCTCTGACAGACTGTCTAGTTCTTATCTTACTCTTAGACTGGGCTTCTTAGACCTAGTTGTCTTGCGTCTTTATTTTTGACCTAGACTAGGACTACATTAATGACCCTATACAAAATTGCTTAAATCAAATTCTAATTCGGAGCGGGAGCTCCTGGACTTATGTAGTCTTGTTTACATTTGATTTGTACATCATACATTTTCTTTTGTTATATTAAACCTTTAACCACCAGTGTCGCATATATTCAGGTTTTCATTTTATATTAGCACATTAAGTACCACCTTTTAAACATGTTAAAGATAAAATGTGACATCAATCAGTAATATTTAAAAACAGATGACCTCCATTTTGTCAAATCTGAATAATTTTCATTCACTTGAAGTTGTGGATCGCGTCAGCGAGACACAACTTCAAGTGGGTGAAAATTCAGATTGAATAATTTGGCGGTTAAAGGGTTAACTTACCCCTTGTCCTGCTGAAGTGTTTGTTTCTAATTTTCATTCATTTTATGAAAATTATTTCCATTTGTGAAAAATAGACATCAACCAAATTGAAGCATTTGATTAACTAATGCACCACTATTTTATTAAGTTCAGTGTCTTTTTCTCTTCTTTGATACACACTCGGAACCGTATATATACGGGCCCAGTAGTACAAGGGTTACTATATGTTTTTATGCTCAGGGGCTGGTGTTCGTGTGGCCATCTTCGACACTGGATTGGCAGAGGATCACCCGCATTTTAAAAAAGGGCGCATCAAAGATAGAACTAACTGGACTCATGAGAAAACCCTAGATGATGGTTTGTACACAAACTTTTCTCAATGATGTTTTTCAAAACTTACCTGAAATTCCTTTACATTGTTTATAAAAATGATCTTCGCAAACACAGTAGCCCTATGTGGGTTTAATGTTGAGTCACTCTAGTTTAATCCAACCTACATCAATATATCGTACTTCACAGGATGCTACTTTTACCTCTCCAAATATTACTCTATTCGTTATTACTAATGATGTATCATGTTTAATACTAAACCGGAGAACACTAACAAAAAGTGGACGATAGAGATTTTTCCTAGAGAACAAGAGACGTTCACCTGACACTGGTTTAATGTTGGCCCAGTTTCTGTGATGTTCGTCCAACATATGATCAATGACTATGTTTGCTGGGCTCCTTTAAAACTGCTTGTAAGTATTTATGTTTATGATTTAATCATCTTTATAGGTCTTGGTCATGGTACATTTGTGGCCGGTGTCATCTCCAGTCATAAAGAATGCCTGGGTTTTGCTCCTGATGCTGATCTTTATGTTTTTCGTGTGTTCACGAATAATCAAGTGAGAAAAAATCTGTACATTATGCTTGTGTTGTTAGAAGTTAGACATGTTGCCAAGTCAAAGGGTGGTAACTGCTGACTTGAAAAATAAACCGTTACTTCTTTTTGACTTTGAATGTATGTATACTCATGCCTTAATTAAGGTTCCCCCTCTATCAGGGGGAGTCTTTTTTTGTACGGTTTCGTACACCGCCATGTGGCCAACTCGTGTGGCTGCCATCGCATCCATACCTTGTTGCCCTGATATCTACAAAACTTTAGATTCACTTTGGTGTTCAACATGCTGGACACTAACTAGTGGTAATTCAGGCAGAATCAATATTTGAATGATATTTACATGTGTGAATTTATTATCTTCTAACATCACAATTAATTGTAAAATCTTTCATTTCACAAGTGCGAGGGGGAGCCTTCTTGGGTTTTTACTACGTAAACACTTATTTCAAGTTTAATGAAGGAGTTTATCATCAAACTGAACATATATATGAATATCTGAAAATATCGAAAATCCTAATTAAAAATATCACTGAGAATGTTTGATGCAATTTATTTATGCTCACATTCTATTTATAACTTTTTTTTTCATTGTAGGTTTCTTACACATCATGGTTCCTTGATGCCTTCAATTATGCTATCCTGAAGAAAATTAATGTTTTAAATCTGAGTATTGGAGGGCCAGACTTTATGGATCATCCCTTTGTTGATAAGGTTACTGATAACTAAATTTTCTTATCTACTTGATTTCTTTGAGCGATTTGTTTGATTATTAATCTGATCCTAAGGAGTCAGATATTATTAATTATTGAGATCCCTTTCTATGATATCCCTTCTCATGTAAAAAGGAGCTGTGGTCGTCTCACTTGCTTCTCACTTTGATAAAATTTAAGGGCTAATGATCAGGTCAATAAATTTATTTTTGTACATCCTTTGATTATGATCTATTGATCTAAGTTTAACACTGTTTTCTGTTTTTCTGGTTCAGAATTTTCTAAATGAACACAGCTTATTCTAGGATGCCATGATAAAAATTTTCAGAAATGTGTTTGGTGTTCTCATTGTTTACCAGTACTGTTTTTCTAGTAATGAATTTGTCGACAGTATGTTACTAGATTGTTAAGTTTCTTTTTAATAAATTAAATTATTTATTTCAGGTTTGGGAATTAACAGCTAATCGTGTTGTTATGGTCTCTGCCATAGGAAATGATGGTCCGCTCTATGGGTATGTATTACACAATTTTGGAATATACGGCCATGTTGAACAATTAAATATGGTAACTTGTGATGCATACAGGCGAACATCGTTATAACACGATCGTTGGGGTCCAATAACTCAAATCGTGTTGTAAGTGAATCGTGTTATACAGGACTGAATTGATCGTATAGCGATAACAAATAATCATGGTTATATTTGAATGTTTCTAAGACGTACTAAGGTTATCATGGTTATATTAATACATTATTTATAGTATGCCTTATTTAAAATATCCGTGATAAAAACAATTTATAAAACAAAAAGGGAACAGTTATTGATTACTTAATGAGAAAAACGTGTGTGTTTATCGTAACAGGTGCGTTATGACAGCACTACAACGTCCTAAGCAAACCGAAGACCCCGATTCGATGTTCTGATGTTGGCCCAACGTCTGCGACGATGGCCCAATGTTAGTCCAACACTGGCTCATTGCCACATGTGTGTCCGGGCGCCAATGGTATAATATCATCGTGCGCAGTGTGTAACACGATGTATTTAATGCCTTGATTATCATTTGCATGTAATACTACGCGGGCATTATTATTATTTAATTGCACACAATAGAATAAATGTGTATAATATATTGGCAGTGCTCTGTCTGTCACTGCTATCACCTGTGCGGTGATTGACAGCTCTCACAGAATCTCGTCAGAAAATACTCCACGAGAGCTTGTGAGATTTGCTCCAGTCGATAGGCGCGAGTCTCGACAACTCTGGCGGTGTCAACACTTTATCAGGTGACGTTTGTACCCCACTCAGTACGTAGTCTCTGTGGGGGGGGGGGGGGGAGGATTAACCCTTTCCTTCGATTTGTAGGTCCAACAAGACGTATTAAGTCCACAAACTGATATATAAATATAATACTTTTCTCAGATATATAATACGATACCATCGTTATTGAATATATAGCACGATCTATCTATTTTTTCGTGCTATAATCTGTATCTGTAAGCATAATATATCACGATCTTTCTTAAATGCATTCTTTACTTTGTGTATATAGCACGATTTAAATTGTATACAAAACTATCTTAATTTTTTGTGCTATAATCCGGATTAATTATAACACGATCTTCATTAAATTTATAACAAGATCTTCATCAAATTTATAACACGATCTTCATTAGATTTATAACACGATCTTCAGAAATTTATAACACGATCATTTAGACTAATAATTATCTATTCGAATACAATTCGTTCTCTCCAATTTTATAACACAATTTCTATGAGCTAATTGTAATATGTGGTATTATAATATACAGATATACAAAGATATCAAAGCGTCTCCAGCGGGCCACTTAGTCTCGCCTCACTGCCTGGCATTATGACATAACGCGGCACACTGTTCCGCGTTCACATGTGTAGACCCAGCGTTGGCCGAACATTGTTTCAACGCTGGGCGTAACGTTTAGAATTTGCTGAGTTAACATGATGCGTGTTGGCATTGTCGGCGATAGCGATTAGTATACGCGATGCACATACTGTTCACTCTTTCAATAAATCTGGTAGATTTGGAAATTATAACACGGTATTCTGTAAAAAAGCTAGAAAAGGGGTCCTAAATTTTGGGTTCCATGACCTTACCGTGTTATAGCCGATCCGTGTTGTAACGATTCGTGCTATAAGGATGTTCACCTGTATATTCAATAGAAAATGCCACTACCAAATGGCATCAGGACATCTAGGTCTTTGATTTGATAATTACACCTGAGAAGGCAAGGGGTTTATTTTTCTTTAGCATTTTTTTATTATTTAAATTGATAATGTAATTCCCACAGCTTTGAATGATTGAAAATGACAAAACAAAATTTAGAACTGGCTGTCTGTGTGCATACAAAGTTGTCTTTTATAGATAATAAGTAAAATGTTCGGTAATTGAAACATTATATCACCACCTTCTTATCAAAGACCCTTTAACACCAGGATGTTGATATATGCTCCCATGGCAATAGATTATGCATGTAGAATATTAGCGAACACTGTGTTTATTTGCTGCAGGACGTTAAATAATCCTGCTGATCAGATGGATGTGATCGGTGTTGGGGGAATTAATTTTGAGCATCAGATTGCCAGATTCTCGTCTCGTGGTATGACTACATGGGTGAGTATTGTTTCCCCTTCCAATGTGAAACAATGATTATTTACTTTCTTATTATTCAGCTAAGTGCCGGGGTTGTATTAGCTGTATCATATAACCATGAAAAAAAGACATTGTAATTTTCGATTCCCCTTGATCTGACTTTTAAATCATGGCCCTTTGTGTGACTGGAGGTCATGAATGATGGATCTAATTTCACATCAGATGATAGTTGATTTGGAATACTAATTACTACAAATTTGCCTAAAGGTGGATATGAAATGCATGATTAACATTATTGACTTGATAAAAAAATGATGTGATGAGAAACAAACATTTGTTTCTGTCAATTAAGTGATGCAAACTGTAGCTCTATGGGGAAAAAATGGTGCAAAATACATTATATTTTTGTATATTCTGATATATCTTTTACAGGAGCTGCCAGGTGGCTATGGTCGTGTTAAGCCAGATATCGTCACTTACGGATCGTCTGTGAAAGGATCAGCTATCAGGTATTACCTCTTTTAGCACGGGGACCGACTTCAGATGTCGGAAAGAGTAGAATATTTATAATGGCCATAGACCCTTAACTTAGGTATTCAAAAGAAGCATAAAGAGCTAACTAAGAGATTGGTGATGATTTCGAATTGAAGAAACCCCTTTGGTCTCTTGTTTTATATAAAATCATTTCAGCTCTTTAATGGTTAATTGTGTTATCTGGCTATTGTAATAATCTGTTTGCCTGACCTGACTGGTTGGTTACGTGGATACGCAGTCATAAAAAGAGATATATCTGCCAGTTTCCTAAGTGTTGTATCCTCCCTCCAAAAAATTCGAACCCTTGACAGCTAGGCCCGTATATATACGGTTTCAATTTATTTTAAAGTAAAAAAGTTTGGAGATTGTTAGGTACACTGTAATATATTTTGTGTTATATATTCAGTTAAACAAAAAAATAAATCCGGGAGATTTCTATTTATAATAAAAAGCTACCTAATTTACGTCATTTGAAAGTGGATTGTGCATTAATAAATTCCATCTGCTTCAAGTGATGAAAAATAGAAACAAAAAATTCAGCAGAATGTTTATTGACCTAAGTAATAAAATCACTTTTAAAATAATATTTTATCCCCATGGAATACATATATAAATATATATATATCTTCAAATGTGTCAAATGTCGAGGGATTGAAATTTATGATTTTTCTAAATGTATGTACATGTAGTAATTTTCTTTAAAAAAAAGTCCTTATAATTAGCCTCTTTTTCTTTACAGAGGAGGATGTAGAGCTCTATCTGGCACCAGTGTTGCATCTCCTGTGGTGGCAGGAGCTGTCACACTTCTGATGAGGTCAGTGTTTCGGGTAATTATGCATGTGTTCACATAATAGCTGACAGCATCTCCGCTGGCAGGGATTTGTGATTTGTATGTAGGCATTTGCCTGCCTGGCAGTGGAATGAAAGGGTTTTGGTTGGAGTTCAGTGATTTTAAAAAAAATCACGGCCATTTTATTTAAAAATCTTCATGGAGAGGTTACATTTATTTTGGAAAAAACATATTTCTAGTTGAAAATAGATAGAAAAGAGTAGTAAATTAATTGACCTAGATTTAGGCATGTGATTGGTCGAGATGGCCATATCAACCTATCACAAGCCTAAGATCTATTGGGAATCCACTGATAGTAGTGGTGGTCAGGCATTTGTCCTTTATAAATGTGCTATTTTGTGTCACCCCAAATGAAAGAGAGATGCCTAGAAGTCAGGCACTTTATCATGTTTATTTATGATTTCAGACTATGCAGCATATTTTATCCTGTGTCTGTTATGTTATGTTGTAGTGCTGTGATTTTATGTTGTAGTGCTGTACTGAGTCGTGGCAGTATGATCAACCCATCCAGCATGAAACAGGCCTTGATGGCTTCTGCTCATCGGCTGCCCGGTATCAATATGTTTGAGCAAGGACATGGCAAACTTGACCTTGTACGAGCATATCACATCCTGCGTAACTACCGTCCTCAAGCAAGGTAAACATTCTGATGCGAAAATTATCCTTTACTGCCAATCACGCATGTGTCATCCCCTTGGCGTTAGAAAGTGCATGCCACTTCTTCTGCTCATCGGCTGCCCGGTATCAATATGTTTGAGCAAGGACATGGCAAACTTGACCTTGTACGAGCATATCACATCCTGCGTAACTACCGTCCTCAAGCAAGGTAAACATTCTGATGCGAAAATTATCCTTTACTGCTAATCACGCATGTATCATCCCCTTGGCGTTAGAAAGTGCATGCCACTTTGTAAAGTGGCAGTTTAGCACCTATTAACTCCAAGGGGAATATATATGTGTTATCTGACATATTTTGAATAAGTCTATTCAATTCAAAATGTGACTAGCCTTTAAAATCAGGATATTACGACCTACAGTTTAAAATATTTAACTTTTTTTTTTAATCTACACAATTTCATTCACTGATACTAGCGCATGTAGGAATTGATGAATGAAAATATTATTGTTTTAATTCATGGTTAATGAGCTGTATCTGTCACTTCACATCAGCAGATATGAACCAGCAATATCAAGGTGACAACATCCTAATACACATATATCGACTTAATCAGGTCCAAGTCAAACTACTGTATTGGAATTTTAAATGTCAACTCTTAAAGTATAACATTAGCATGATTCAGGGTTGGTTCTGGCTTTGAGCTGCCTTAGTAGAAGTAAAATTAATCAAATTAAAGTCAAATAAATGTTTTGTAAATGAAGCCCGTTTATTTTATCGTAAGCAATATGTTGTTCTGAGTTCTAATAATAATAATGTAATAAAATAATATTCATATGTTTTTTTTGTTTTCAGTCTTCACCCAAGCTACATTGACTTGACTGAATGTCCATACATGTGGCCTTACTGCTCACAGCCTGTCTACTATGGAGGAATGCCCACTATTGTTAATGTTAGTATTTCAGACAATGTAATTTTCATCTCAAGCAATCTCCCTGCTGACTTCAAATACTGGGCTATGCGGGTTCAATGTTAGTCCATCGTATGAAATACTGATAATAAATCAACAAGGATTCTTATGACAGCATTATTAGCATATGAGCAACACAAACTAGACATAGGATTCAGAATTATTAGCATATTTTGAAGTTTTAATTGTTTCAACCCTTTTTGTTATTGCTCATAGGAGTAATACAAACTAGTCACAGGATAAAAAGTTGTCAATTTCCAAAATTAATCCTTACCATGCTAGCCCATATTGATCAACCTTATATAAACCAAGGGTGGTTTATTTTAAAAAGGTTGATAATATTGCAGTTAGCGTATGTGCTAGAGGCTCAAATTATCTTTAAAAATTTTAATGCTTTCTTTCACAATACAATCTATGTTGTCTATTTATATTTTAAGTTATTGACACATTTTTTTTCAGATAACAATTTTAAATGGCATGGGGGTCACTGGTAAAATAAAGGAGAAGGTAAGCTATTTATTTTAACCCTTCAAGCCCTAAATAAATCATTTTAATTTTCGACCACTTGAAGTTGTGTCACGCTGCCATGACCCACAACTTCAAGTGGGTGAAAATTACTCACATTTGTTTAATTTAAGACACATTTACAAAATGGTTAAACATATATTTTATTCTCAATAAATGTGATTTAACCTTCTAATAAAACAGAATAAAAATTTTAAAAAAGTTTTATAGTTGTGCTTAGCGGTGCAAGGGTTAACATGTAATTTATTCCTTCGTACTTTCAGATTACCAAGTGACAATAACTTGCATAAAATATTGAATGTCGTTAATTCACTTTATGTTATAGCCTGTCTGGCAACCATTCATGCCTCAGTTTGGTGGTTACATAGAGGTTGCCTTCCATTACTCTGAGACACTATGGCCGTGGTCTGGCTTCCTGGCAGTGTCCATTCAAGTCACAAAACAAGCTGCCAATTGGGAAGGTATAGCACAAGGACAAGTCACTTTGACTGTAGAATCTCCTGCTGAAGTGAGTTGATATTGCATTTAATCTTTAACCACTGAGGAATTTTATTTGATTTTCATCCATTTAGACCTGGTAATTCCTGGTGCAATTCCAACCTAAATGTGAATAAAAATTGACTACTTTTATGTAAAAAAGAATAACGGTCAAAAACTCTTTTTGTTGTATTGTTGCATTCTCTGGTATGTAAAATTACAAACATATTTTCTTTTAAATAGGAAGACAGTGGAGAACCGCAGATATCTGTAGTAAAATTACCTGTCAGAGCCAAAGTGATAGGAACACCAGCTCGCAGTAAGCGTATTTTGTGGGATCAGTATCACAATCTGAGATACCCTCCTGGTTACTTCCCTCGTGATAACCTACGCATGAAGAACGACCCTCTAGATTGGTAAGTGGTATATTTTTGTAGCTGGGCGTCAGCCCAGGTACATTATTATCAGAATCTGGTCTCTGAATTTGAGACAAAACGTGACGTCATTTCATTCATAAAACTGATAGATGGGTGAATTCCATTCATAAATCTGACCATCGGCCTTAGTTTTGGGGACCCTATCAATAGATATATATACGCATACAGCTTCTTATATCAGTTTGATACAAAACAAGACTGTTCGATGTTGACGGTCCCTTAACTACTGGTAGTAGGTTAGTACTCAAGTCTGTCCAAACAGAAATGTTATTGGCTGATCAGCAATGGCCCTTGTCCAGCATAATCAATCAGCTATGTTCTGATTGGGCGCAACTTATGCAAATTACAGGGCCCGGTAACAAGCATTATTCTGGGGAGAAGGATTTGTATCCTGATCAGTGATTAGCCAGCGATGACATCATTTAAAATGTGACACAATAGCTGACATCCATCTCCAAATATGGTATGTCCTATTGGTGTCAAGGATTTCCTCTCCTGTGACATACTGCATGCTGATTGGCCAGCAATGACATCATTTATAAAACATGTCTGACCCTAATAGCTGACCTAGCCTCTGAGGTCAGAATTATCTGTACATAACCACAACACGTCACCCCAACAAACAAGTGCCATTCACCCATTATTGTTTCAATGTTGGCCCAATGTCTCAGACGCTCGCCCGTTATTGAAACAGCATTGGGTGATAGTGCAGTTTTGCTGGGACCCCACTGCAGATGAACTGAGGGAGGGGTGGTATTCAGTTACCATTAATATCGTTATCTCGCAAGGTCTCAGGTCAACCCAGCAACCACGATGCGTAGCCGTGTATTACAACGGCCTATGCGAGCGCAGTGAGCTGCTGATATAGCGCTACCACGATGCGTTGACCCAATGCCGATACACCATTGGTCCGATGTCGCAGACGCTGGTCCAACATTAAATCGCATTGGGTCTGCTGAGCACCTATAATCGATGTTGTGTTGTTTATCTAGTCTCGACACAAGACAGTGAATAACGTTGGTCCAGCGTCGTAGACTGGGGTATAGGCACTACACATCACAGCTGATCAGCATGATCTTTGAGTCTGATTGTCATCTCATAGACATATCCACACCTTGTTTCCCAATTTTCCTGTAGTAGGCCTACATAATACATTGCAAATAAGTTGTAAACCCCAATACAACCAATACAACACAACGTAGCAAAAACAAATTTGCAACTGAAGATTGTGGACAGACCTTGGGTTGTCACTGTTGGTGTGGGCTCTTCCAGGGTTACACTGTGGCTCACCCCTGTGGGGGATGGTGTTGACCTACTAACGTTACTAATGAACAAAGTCTCAACGTCTGTCCGGGTAGGCTACTGACAGACTCTATTCAGCGCCACATTGTTCACCCTGCATCACATTCAATTGGAGTAGGCTGGCCCATAAAGCTGGAAGGGGGAAAGAGTCTGGTTGACATACTAAGCCATCTGAGGGGCGCACCATTTGATATCCAGGGGGGGGGGGAGTACCTAGAAAAAAAAAAAAAAAAAAGTTTGTTGAAAATGTGGTCAGAAAAAAAAGTTTGTTGTCGAAATTAATGAAAAATATGTTGACCAGAAAAAACACCAAATGGTAACGTACATAATAGGAAAGGCATACGACAAAAATATATATTTCAGTTCTTCAACGGAAATTTAAAAAAAAATTGTCGGACTCTTATCACAAAAAAAAATATTGTTTTCGTGCGGAGGTAAAAAAAAGTTTGCAACCAACAAAATCTCTAGCCCCCCCCCCCCCTATATATCTAATGGTGCGTCCCTGACTCCTGAAAGGCTGAATTATGTCACTGTGTTTTCTGTCAAAGCAGTGCTACCATGGAAGTTGCAACTATGACTTGAAATTCAAGTACAATGCAGACTGCTTAATATCTTTTAGTAACATTGTCATATAGCCTATTATGTTTATTGTTAATATAGGCCTACTGTATATTATGTATGAATGGTATAATCTCACAGTAAAGTATAGGGGAGACTGGGGCACCTTGGGACTTCAACACATTGAGACAGGCCTGTTTAGCAGAAGTTTTTGCGATTTGTTCGCCAGCTGGTCAATGGTACCAAAACTAACCAATTTCCATTTTCCACCCTGTTTAAACTTAGGTCCATTTTTGCATGAAAATTACTTTTTTAGGATGATCAATATCTGTGTCTATAGATCACGTAATACTTGATTTCCCTATGATTTTGGTGGTATCGTACACCTGTGCTATCACTTTATCACTTATGTATAATGGTTTGCTTCAAATACACCCCACACAAAAACTATGAATAATATCAGAGATGAGGTCAGTCAGGGTGTCTCAATGTGCCCCAAAACAGTCTCAAGGTGCCCCGAGTCTATCTCAGTGAAGGTGCCCCGAAAGTGTTTCAAGGTGCCCCCACCTTTTTCAGGCACATATTGTCACTGCAACATCTAGCATTAGCCAACTGCAAGCTTTAGCTACAGGTATATGTAGTATTCAAATCTTGATTTTAGCTAGATCCACGTTGTCTTCAGGTACCTAATATGGTGTCTCAAGTTGCCCCAGGGGGGTCTCAAGGTGTATCCATGTGTTGTAAAAATCTGTTATTTCTAAAATTAAATATATGTTTGGGGGGTTCGAATCTATCCGTCTCAAGGTGCCCCAGTATCCCCTACCCATAGGCCGATATCTGCAAAGATTGATGTTCAAGATATGCCACCCCTTGCCATGATACTTGATATCATAGCTGTGAGGTATTATAATTTTCCTCTCATTGTAGTCTAGCCATTCATTACAAAATTACATGCATAGTGGACAAATCTAATTTTGATGTGATGTAGGCGTACATGTAGCATCTGGCAGGCAATGACGTTAGGCCTAAAGCACATACTGTGTAACCACTGGTAACAGTCGACCTGTGCTGGTTTGGACAACATCAGACGAAATAGGCCTAATACGGTCCGACATGACTAACTAGCTTAAAATTGGGACATTTCCAGCATCAGTCAAGGTCGAGCTGTGACAAGAGGATGAGCATCCTTTAATTATCCATTTATATTAGTCGTGATAGTGATAGAATAAACACATTAATTTAAAAAAAACATGTTGCATGACGTTTGTCGCAGTCAACAACAAAACATCACCATTTTTTCAAAATCTCAGATTTTGATACGCATAGGCCTATTAGCATGATTAGGCACGGAGCCCTCTATGGAATGCTTTTGAACTGTTCTTTTTTAGCAGAAAAAATGGTGGTGATAAGGCATGTGTAAATGAAATGAAATGAATCGGCCACTTTTGTGCACATACAGGCTAAATTGGGCCATGAGAACATCCTGAGGGTGATGAGATGAATCAGATCACACTGCCCTCCAGACACTAGACCTCAAGAGGTCTGAGGCCGAGCACGCTACCTCTCGGGCACGGAGAGTTTTACGAGTGGATGTGGAAGAAACATTTTTGTTTCTTTCAAACCGCCGAGACTGGGAACAAACCCCAAACTCTAGAGTGAAAGGCAGCGGTGCTAACCTCTACCCTAGGGCCCCCGCCCTCAAGGCTATCAAATCAAATCATATCTATTTAAAATCGTTTTTTGTGAACAATACAAACATTAGCCAAAGGCTATTCTCCCAATTTGTAGTTTTAAAAAATCAACAATATTATAGCGAAATATTTGTTTTCTTAAAATTGGGACATTTCCAACCTCAGTCAAGGTGAAGCTGTGACAAGAGGATGAGCATCATTTAATTATCCATTGATATCAGTCTTGATATAGATAAAATAAGCACACAACATTCCTCGTTCATTTACTGTTGTCGCCGTTGCATGGCGTGTGTTGCGATCAACAGTAAAATTTTATCAAAAATTTATCAAAATCACAGATTTGATACGCATATGAGCGTTATGAGCGAATATGCCATTCTGAATGACACCTTTATAAGTGAACAATTTGTAGTATTTCCCTTTGCCCCAGCTACATGAGGCCTTTGGCCCTAGTTATAATACTAGTATTATGAAAGGCATTTACTTATTGTGACACCCAAACCAGGCTTGAAATCAACCAGGTGACAGGTTAGCTAGTATACATCTATCCATCTATCTATCTGTCTATCTATGTAAAAAAGGCTGTAATGGCTTACTTGAAGAGTAAGCAGTTACCACATTTTGACTTTCCACAGTAGTATGCAACTGCCATTAACATAAACTATCTTTTTTAGGAATGGAGATCACATACATACTAACTTTAAAGACATGTACCACCATTTGCGTAACAATGGGTACTTCGTTGAAGTACTGGGTAAGTCGCCAATTGATTTACTTGTAAACATATTCACAAGTAAAAGTTTAAGAATTAAGAAATCTATTGACAATGATCATCAGGATTTAAAACACTTCAAGTCAAATGATAGTTGATTACAAATTAATTTTTTCTGTTGAAAAGTTATTTCACTATAAGCTAAACTTGTAATTGATGTAGTGTGACTTAGTCGTATCTGAGCAAATATGTGTAATTGGACTTATGTTAGTTTGATGTTGCGCTCACATTTTAGAGAGTGATCCAATATTAAATCAGCCTAAGTTTAATATCTCACATTTGCTGGACTGTAAGTGATAAATCTATCTTGATTGTTTCAGGTGCCCCTTTTACGTGTTTTGACGCGAAGCAGTATGGTAAGCTAATACAATCTTATTACATTTTAATTATTTTTAATCCATTTTAATTATATAAACAATATATTTTATCAATGATTTTTGTGAGATGTCCCACGTAGATATATCCTCTATAAAGAGAATGATTTGAGATGATGGAGCATGTGGTACATATTTTTCACAATATTACAGGGACACTCCTTGTGGTAGATCCAGAAGAGGAGTTCTTTCCCGAGGAGATTGCTAAGTTACAGCGTGACGTGGAGGGAGGTCTCTCTCTCATTGTCTTCGCAGACTGGTACAATGTGTCTGTGATGCGTAAAGTCAAGTTTTATGATGAGAACACCAGGTAAGTTCAGACCTCCTAGCACCCAGCTTAGTATTTACTCTGATTCCCATTCACCTTGCAGGGCTCAAAATTAAAATTTCAGTGCAGTGGATATGAGGATCAGCACCCCTGGTATCCCCAAATTCTCATAACAATAATGTATATACTCTCGAGATTTAAAGAATTTGCATTGTATTTATCAATTGCCTCATTAACCCTTACAGTGCGGGGATTCACTTTAGTCGACTAAAGTCGATCCCCGCACTGTAAGATTAAAATTATTTCTAATGGCCGTAGACCCTTAACATAGGTATTCAAATGAATCAGAAAGAGCTAACTAAGACATTTATGATAATTTCAAACTGAAAAAACCATTTGGTTGAGATGTTTTTTACAAATTAATTCAGCCGTGTGCTTTACCCCTTGTACTGCTGAATTGTTTCTTAGTATTTTTCATTCATTTGAAGTTGGAATTATGAATGCAATTTCCAGAGTCCAAAAGAATTATTTGATTAACAAAACATCTACCACAAGATGTTACAAATTTTAATGGTATTTTATTCAGTCAGAATTTTGCGCGAACGTATATATACGGTCTTGGCATCACAAGGGTCATATAGAATTTGTGCATATAAACTCATTTTACATTTGTGTTTGTATAAGGCTATTATATAGACAATATTACCCGGTGTTTTCAGTATTGGCACTAGTATTTTGTTGAGGTGGCCAGTATTTTGTCGAGGCCGGAGGCCAAGGCAAAAATACAGCCACTGAGACAAAATAATCGGGCCAATACTGAAAACACAAGGGTAATGTTGTATTTATTATATACCTTGTAATTCTGTTTTGTCACCTGAATAGGCCTTCTTCTTCTATAACGTAGGCCTACCCCACCATTTGTCCCACTGGTGACCATTGATCTCTGGTCGGGTCAACTAACTCTTGCGGGGCCTCAGGAACCGGGCTATTCTACACATCCTCACAGAATCTAAAGACTAAATCTCTAATGTTAGGCCTGGCCATTAGGCCTACTGATAGTCCTAAACTCAGGATAGGCATATAGGCTAGGTTATATAGGCCCTACCTGTAGCGTACCGATGACAGGTATGAATTTATAAACATAATACATGATATATAGGGAAGACTATAGGCCTAGGCCCCTACACCAATCTATGTATTGTAGGCTACACCTTACAACCTGTTTGTAGCCCGTGACTAGCACCCGCATCTGATAGCAGTGAGCAGGGGGTGTACGCCTGAATGTACGCGTGTCTACAGGCTTCACAGTGTTAACGGACTGTTATCAGACTGGTTATCAACTGCTGGCCTACCAGCTGGCTTATAAATACATGTAGGCCTAGACATTGTGTTCTACTGGTTAGGATTACATGGCTAACTAAGCATAGACTAGATACACAAACACAAGCAGAAGCCTAAAATGTGTTTTCATTGAAAGATTACATCATGAAAAATAACATAACATAAACCTTGAATAAATCGGAATACAAATCACCACGTTATTAATATTTTCACATCGTAAGTGAGCGCGGCATCAACAATGCGGCGAATGAAATGGCGCACTGTCCCTAATCCTGAATGAGGTCAATACGAACGCTAAACAGTCAATAACAACGCCAAACTAGGGCAAATACGAAAAACCCAGTCAAATAAGTATAATTTCAGTATTTGCCCTAATTGTCCATGGATAATGATAAATAGTAGAAACTAGTCAATACGACGCCAGCCAAAATAACTGTTATTGAACAGGGCAGAAACTATGTTATTAGGGCAAATAACAGCATAGGTATATAATAATTCATGTTATTGTTATATTTTTGTCAATGTGTACCGGTAATCTTATATCTGTATTACAGACAATGGTGGATGCCAGATACAGGGGGTGCTAACATACCAGCACTGAATGATTTGCTATCCTCTTGGAGTATGAGTTTCAGGTAAATTCTGCAGAATATAAATTTATTATTCATGAGGAATTTGCTAATAGTTCACAATAATGACCACATTATCCTGAATAAATGAAGTATGGTAACTGCAGTGCAATAATGATGTGCATGTCATTCAACCCTTCACAATTGCTCTAATTTGCGTTAAATATTGCATAATAGCTCTTTCAATATCAGCTCTGACTTCATTAAGACAGAGCTGAGCTGAGCAATTATCAAAATAACTTTTGATGGTACAGATGCCGTTCAATACTCATTATATTAGAAAAAAATTAGAAACAATTTAGTAACAAATTAAATCAGAACTATTTGTTTATGTAAATTTTGCTTGTGCTCAGATACCAATCATAAGTAAGTTTTAGTGTTCAGCTCAATATTTAACAAATATAGCTAATATTCTTCCACTTGAAATTTTGTGATGCTGTAGGGACACTCACATTTCTATGTCAGCATTACATTTAATTGATCTGGTACGTTCATTTTTTTCAGTGATGAAGTTTATGAAGGGGATTTCAGTCTCGGAGATCATGAGAGTAAGTCAGAGGGGATTATATTCATAATAGTCTTATTTGTACTATATTGATTTCTTCTAACATGCCTCTCCCAAATTTTTCGCACATTTAAAAGGCTAATATTCTATTTTTAGTGTATTATGCTTCTGGGACCAGCATTGCTCAATTTCCATCAGAGGGCATAGTAATATCAGCGAATCTGAAGAACCAGGGCCATGAGGTGATGCTTGGAGAGAGCTTGACTGCAAGTCACATTCCAATTTTGGGAATGTATGAAACTAAGCCTAAGATGTTACCAGACACACAAGGTGGTAGTCGCGGTGGACGTGTGGCGCTTTATGGAGATTCTAACTGTTTGGACAACAGTCATTTACAGAAAGGTTATTTTTCTAATTGATGTTTGCTCCCTACACCCTCGGATAGCTTGTGACGTATCTAAGCCCTTCTTCACCTGTGGTGATCTTGTTTAACTATTTAAAATTGAAAATCGTTACTAGTAATGCTTTTGAATTTCGCTGTTACTTACTATTGAACATGAATACATATTAATCTGTCAAAGATAACAATTTTTCCTTGACCTCAAATGGACTAGATTACAGTTCTAATACATTTGTTTTGGTAAATGTTTATTTTCAACTATTGCTACAGCGAAAATTTTTACTTCCAGGGCTCAAAATTGGACTAAATTTCCAATTCGGACAACTGGCTAAAAAAATTATTAGTCCTTCCCAAAAATATTACATGTCCTTCCTAATAATTGTCAAGTATCTTTATTTTTCCAATAGGGTCTACCTGCAGAAATGTTACTTAAATAACTCAAATTAGTATTTTGGGGGTGATTATATTAGCAAAATTATGACCTTTAAGATTCTTAGTGGGATTGGCCCCTGATCCTCAAAAAATATGATCCAGGTGATCAAATTTTTCTTACCTTATTTTAAAACTTCAGTATACAGTATCTTCATGAAATGCCACTTTTATGACGGAGTAAACAGCAGTTTTATTTGTTTTATCAGATTGTTTCTGGCTATTGGATGCTGTTCTGGAGTACACAGGGCATGGCAAGGTAGCGCCTGTGATTGAGGAAAGTAAAATATCACTGCAAACAGGTAGCTCTCACAGTGCACCAGAGCGAATGGAAGGTGAGCGTCGACATAAACTCTCAGTACAGTAAATTTGACATGAGCGCAATTCGCTGATATTTAGTTACGTTTTTAATTAACCCTTATCCTGCTACGGCGGGATATATACGGTTTCAAGCAGATTTTAAACCAAATAATATGTCATTGAAAATGGATAATATAGTTTGTGGCTGATGCTCAGTTAATCAAATAACTCAATTTAGAAGATGTATATTTCTCGTCATTTGAAGCTGGAAATTGTGTTAGCAATTTCAGCTTCAAATGACAAAAAATACAATTAAAGCAATTCAGCATGACAAGGGTTAACCTTTTAACTGCCAAATTATTCAACTGGGATTTTCACCTACTTGATGTTGTGTCACGTGGCGCGATCCGCAACTTCAAGTGAGTGAAAATTATTCAGATTTCACAAAATGGAGGTTAACTATTTTTAAATTCCTGCTGATTTATGTCACTTTATATCCTCAACTTGTTTAAAAGCTGATATGCAATATGTTAATAAAAAATGTAAAAAACGAATATGATCGGTACCGGTGGTTTGAGGGTTGAGCAAAAAAAATACAATGTTGGAATTGATGAAATTTTCTGTGGTAGTTGTTCAGCTAATGTTTTTTTCTCAATTGAATGACAAAAGTAACTGAACTTTTCAGCAGGACAAGGGTAAATTAATAATAATGATGTATTTGTGATTCTCTTTTACCTTCAGGAAATCATTTGCACCGCTACTCTAAAGTTCTGGAGAACCACCTCGGAGCTTACAAGGCGCGTCCTCTGCCGACATGTCCTCACCTCTCCTGGGCTTCGCCTCACCCGCTCAACATGTCGGCCCCAACGTCAGTTTCTTTCTTTACTTGACATATTATTGACATTTTACTTGCTAGTGATGCATTATATAAGTAGTCTGATATAATTAAAATACAAATAATTTCATAGAGAATGCCTCTTCCCATTTAACCATTTCAAGCTCGAATTCTTCATCCACTACAAGCTACAAACTGCTGTTGCAATTCTCGACTAAAAGTGGCTATTTTATGAAAAATTGCCGCTTACCATCCACTATGAGATGGGAATTGGTTTATTGCTAATTTATGTATCTCAATGTGCTAATCTCTTTGTATTTCTATTTTATATTTGGGTATTGTAATATATACTAGTGTATCATTTGTTTCAGGAATTTATACAAACAGCAAAAGCTGTTGTCCATTGGTGTGGAGGTTCCTCTGCCGAATATGATGGCAGGCGGCGACGAGGAGAGCAATGAAGACAATAATAAAGCATATCATGCTCCTTATGTCAACCCAGACACAGCACCAGCTAATTCCAGACATTTATATCCAGCGAGTCCCGTCTTCCCCACCTTAGCATTTCTAGGGATGGCACTCGTGCTGGTGTTTATTTTAAATCACATATATCGCACCAAAGGTCGACATCGCAAGCATCGTCGGCCGCGCATTAAAAGACTACCTGCAACTGCGCGAATGTCTGGAGTGTAAAGTTATTTATACCGTTTCATCAATCATTATGTCTCATTTTGTACTTATTTCCATATCATTCCCTTAGGATCAAATTGTTTATGTTTATTTTGTAACTGAAATATTGTGTAAAATATTGTGTAAAATGTGATATTTACCCAATGCTGTCTCAACGTTACTTATGCAGGTATTGAGACAGCGTTTGGCCAATGTCTGGTTTCATTGGGTAATGTATGTGCCAGAATATTACGCTGCTTATATATTATAACCACACTACCCACCAAACATAAAAACGTTTAGTGTTGTTCCAATGTCTATGACGTTGGCCCAACATTAGACCAACTTTGGATCAGCATCTTGTGTTTACTTGGCATGACCATGCGTTATTCCTTCCATGTTTCGTAACCAGTCACTATTGACTACATAAGAGGGAGGTTTGGTAGGAAAACACAACATGAAAAAGAGTAGACTGATCACATGATGATGGAAACCTGTGTTAAAGTTGTGTTTTCCTACCAAATTATTGCTGTATATATTCATGTATAGGGGGCCAAGCGGAAATCAATGTGCACACCAGTTACGAATCATAGAATTAATTACACTTAGGCTAAGGTTAGTCTATTTCTGTGATATATTTAAATTTACTCGCTTAACTCAGCTTAAGCTTGGATTGACAATTTTCTGAAAATCACCTAAACTGAGTTGTCTTTTTCTCCACTTAAGAATAGCATAATCTTTTATTGACCCCTGTCCGTTGTGATTTCACAATACATGTTAGTCCCTAAAACCACCGTAATTGAATTAGTATTGATGTTCTACTGAGGGTGCAAACCTTTCGGAGTGCACGGTCCCCGGCTATTCATTCTAACCCATTCAGTGACAATTACCTCTACAATCATATTTAGTATTTTAAAATCTCTTTTTAATAGTGGTCAGCCCTTTAGGCACCGTGCCGCATCTATGCACTGTGTAACATATTTTGAAAAAAAATCTCTTAAAAAAATGTATGCATATTTCATCCAAATAAACTTTTCTTTACACATGTCCACCAGTAATTAATAAAATCTGGTCATATTCATTCCCAAGATGTAATTGCCTCAGGTATTCCCATCTGAGCTGAGGCTTTAGGTGCTATAGTTATCTTACTGAATGATTACAGGTGAATGTAAAAGCGGTGAAATTACTGGAGTTTACGAGGGATAAAGCTAAAAAATTGTTTTAATCACAAAATCCTTATTTTATTGTAAAAGCTGACTGAAATGTGAAATTCTATAATGAATGATGTTTAGGATGTTTAGGATTAAAGGTGAGGATGTAACATGGTGTGTTAAATTCATCAAGTGTGCTTGAATTTGAAACATCATCTCTAATCCAATAAAATATGTTTTAAGTGGGTTGTTAAATTATTTTATTCTCTTAAAATCTTTTTTATACAGCTTTTAACATTTGCTTACTTATCGAAATATGTTTTATACATCAATTTGCAGTAGTACTAGTGTAGTAGGCCTAGACATTGAAAGTATCTGTTCTTCATATCAAGCGATATGCTCTTTGTACAACTCATATTATAGACCATATTTGTGTGCTGTTGGAGCAATTCCTTACTTTTACTTACATTTGTACATTCATACATTTCTAATTTCATGTATAGATTCATCCAGTTCAGAAATATTAATGCGGTGTATTACTTAAAAATGTTATTCCTTCATTCCTTCATTTGTAAATTGTATCATCCAGTCATCAATGCTGTTGTGCAAAAGTAATCATAAACTGCTTTTTTTTAACCCTTTCAGCGTTGGGACTGTCTTAACCCGTTGAACACGAGATTATTATGCCACTGCCCTGTTTCTGAAACGAGATTATTTTATGACGTCATAGTTATCTCATGCAATCAGACCCGGAGATCTCCGGGCCTCGTATCTGAATGGTCTCCCTGAATCACGGAGATCTCCGGGGCTCGTCACAAACGGGTTAAGTCTTTAGATGTCAGAATCTGACGCCTGTAGACATCAGATTTTGACATCTAAAGACGGTCCCCTCGCTAAAAGAATTGAAGATTTTATAATAGCCGTAATAGGTATTCAAATGAAGCGGAAAAAGATAACTGAGAAATTTATGATGTTTTCATATAGAAAACGACCCTTTGGTCCCCATTATTTGTACAAAAATATTTCAGCGTTGTAAGGGTTACAGTATAAGCTGTTTGTTTTTGTATAGCATAATATGTCATGTATATTTGCTCAATGAGGAATAATAAAATCCCAGTAAATGTGAGACATTGATGCTGTGGGAGTCTGATGGTGGCTTATCGTCTACGACGCTGACCCAACATTAGACCAATATAGGTTAAGACAGTGTCTCACATTTTTCGGGGAAAGTTCATTACATTAGTCTCAAAACAATCAGCTTCTTAAGTGACGCCAGGTTTATGTCAGTCACTGAGTGAATTTTCTCATGCAGATTTATCACGTAGCGGACTACGTAGGGTGGCCGAGCACTTGTTCGATGCTGAAACAGCGGATTTAACGTTGATCTAGGATTGGCCCATTATTGAGGCAATATCTCATTTTTACTTGCCATGTCTTGCTTATCATATTAACCCTTATCCTGCTAAGTCAATTTATTTAAATTTCCAACTACTTCAGGCCGTGTCTCACAGATATTTAGAAACGAAATTCCGTTATTTCTTATTTTTGACATGGTTGTCCAAAATAAGAAATCAGGAATTTCGTCTCTCTATCCAGCCTAACTAGTAAATGCGCAGCACAAAAATTACTTTTTGAGTTCTAGTCTATGGACATGTTTACAGCATATGGGCATATTAATAAGCCAAAATAAAATCACCGATTTTTTTTTTATTTGAGCCTGAGCCAGTCCCTTTAAGAGACCAAACATTTACAAATGTTGAAGTTTAAACAGTCATTTTATTCCCAATAACAGTGATTTATTCGGCAAATAAAACAAATAAAAACGACTATAGTCGGCTTAGCGCTCCAAAGGTGTGCGGTAATGAGGGATAGATTATTGTCTGACTACAAGTTCAAAATGATTCAGCTGATAATTGCTTAAATTTCTGAAATTCGAATACAAGATTATCATATATTTCAAAAACAACTTTGTTCGACCCCTGACCTCCCAAATACGGTCATTTGAATTTATGAAAAATAATATCTCGCAGCTTTTTAAAACGAATTATTATCATTAGGCCACACCAATTTGATCTTCAGCTCTTTTGACACTGGTCCTTAAAAGTTTGAAAAAAATATTGTATTTATTACATTTTTTAGCTGATAAATCAAGTGAAGGCTCACGTTTTCCTTTTTGTGACTATTTTTCACGTACACATAATGATATATATCTCATTTTGTTGAAAATTAGTGTAACATTCCAATAATTAAAGTAATTTTGTGTTAAAAGTAGACAACGATCAGTATATTTTTTTGTAAATAATTATAATTTTTTTCATGGTGTGTGCAGATTTATTTCAAATAAATTTTATAGAACTTGACATTTTTTAAAATTTTAGAGCCGCGGTACCATAGTACTAAATATTTAAATGACGTTGCCTTGTGTACACATTTTGACATTTATTTTTCTCTTATCTCAAACTGGAATTGCGGCAACAATTACAGCTTAAAATAGATGGAATGTAGTTATTTGAATCAGCAATTAAAGAATTCAGAGCATAAATTAAAATACTAAAACGACTAAAATAATAAAACAATTGGCAATTGACCAGTTTTAATTAACTTGTATAGGTCATCATGTCACATTTTGTCTATGTGCTATATGTAAAGTCATAGCACGAAGTAAGATGGTGTCTTTATATTCAAATCAAAAACGTACCTGGCAAACACCAGTCAATGAATAGATGCAGGCGCAATGCTGGTTTAGTTCACCATTGCAACGTTGGGCCAGCATTAAACAAACATCACGTCAACGTCAGGTGTTTGCTCAGGTGGTCTTATGTTTTAAATACAAGTCACGGGCATATTCATAAAGGGCAGACGATATCATTTGGCTAGATTTTTGACTGCCACTGTCTTGCCGTTAAATGTGTTGTTCAACTTTGGCTCGTACTGTAATTTCACAGAATGACAGCAAAATAGTGGATCTTTTCCAGCACAGTGCAGTAATCATAATAAAATGTAGGAAACTTGTCTTGCTGTGATTCTCTTTTTCTTCTATTTGCATACCTCGACCTGGTTATTATACTGTCCCTCCCTCCCACACTGGGGATAAAGATACGTTTTTTGTCCAGCGGTAGCGTCTTCAACTATCAAGTGGTGTGACGAACGCAAACCCCTTGAATTCAGGATGTACTGTTATTCATACTATAAAAGTATCCCCGCGCATAAACTTGCATGCACTGGTAAGTAAAAATCGACTATTCTTGTTCGTCTATAAGTGCATGCACTTATATTGGAATACTACGTGCATGCACTTCTATTCGAAAATTACTACGCGTACCACTGTGTAACATATACTGCAGGTGAGAATAATATCGATATGTATTGACTAATAGAAACCATTATTGGTATATATGTCCATAATAATAATACAAAATATTTTGTTGATCGTAAACAGAAACTAGATTATTTGTGTTAATTAACGGGTAGATATTAGGAGAGGATTCCTCCATAATATAGATATGCACCCTCAGTTCAGGCACTCAAAGCGATAGTGTGTGGGTGTGATAGCTGAAAAGCGTGGACAAATGAGGTGTGATATGACAGTTCAGATAGTGTCAACACCTATTGCCTGCAGTCACACCCGCTGGTTAACTTCAAAGTAAAAGTCAGTGATTACTAGCGTTAGCTTAGCTTATTATGGATTTGAAAAAATCAAATAATTACGATTTCAACTAAGTTGAGGAAAATAAAAAAAATATGTTAGAATAGAAGTGCATGTACTTATTTTCTTAAACTAAATGCCGGGACTGCTGACTTTTTTTCCCGAGTTAATATTCTTGTAATAATCTGGTCTGGTGTGCTTGTACGGTATTTTAATGTACTGTTATCATGTGAACTAACAAAGAAAACATCTCGTACTTGTGCATCTAATTATTTTTAGCAATTTTTTTTTAAATCTAAAACACTTATTAGCTGAAAAGATATGTTTTAATTACAATTTTGCATTTTACATTGCTCAATATAAATATAAACTTCAGTCTGATGCAAAAAAATTACTCTCAATAATGTTCAGAACCGCAGGGTTCTTGTTGTTTATCACAACACTGAAGTAGTGTCCAGGTGGTTTTTGTTTTGGAAGTTGACACGAAGTGGTTATTTCTATGTCGGCGCACAACAATCAAAATATATATTCAATGTGAAAAAAAACAGCAGGTGAGAACCACGAATAAAGCCCTACGAAGTGAGGACGGGGATTATGGCGTCAGCCCGTCCGTCTGTATGTCCGTACATCCGTCTGTCTCTTCTAATATATTTGAAACCCATTTTTTAAAATATATTTCACAAACAATTCATTCCAGGTGTGCAAATGTGCCTTTTAAAGGTTTTGACTCTTGACCTGCATTTTTGCACCAAAATATTTAAAACCTTTCCAGAGCATATCTCTAAATCCCCAGTATTTCACAGGGTTCCCACGGTCATGGAATCATTGAAAATGAAAATATAAGATCCAGGCTTGGAAAAGTCATGGAAAATAAAAATTCGTCAAAAAGTCATGGACAAGTCATGGAATTTTAAATTTTTAAAAATATCTCGCACATTTCTTTTGAGAAAAATAGTCCGCCAGCTAAGGGTGTTGACCCAAAATTCTCTGATATAGCTTTTTTCTCTGCTGATTATTTATCTTTGGGGTCTAAATAAAGATATCTAGGGTGGTGTGGAGGTGTCACCCTTGAGCAATTTTAATTATTCAAGATGGCCGCTGATACGTTCTAACCAGAGTGACCTCCTCCACGTCACGCATGCCATCATTAACCGCGGCAAAAGATGTCTCCCTGTCGCGGACCCCGAGTATAATCGGGTGCAGAGTGTGTTTTTTAGTATGTTTGTCTGTAAAATCAATCTGATTATGGGGGTAGCCTCGGTAATCATGGGGGTAGCCTTGTTTTTGCTGATAAAAGTTTGTTTATCTTTTGATTGTGCATGGATAGCACCCCATAATAATAACTGGGCCGATGTAGAGCTGTCATTCTTAAAGGATTCTCTTGAAACGAAAATTTCAAAATGGCCGCCATAAAATTAATAAAATTATCATAACTTTCTCAATATTTGAGATAGAGACTTGATTTTTTCACCAAACCATATATTATTGTTATCAAAGAATACAATAAAACAAACCATACCTTCCTTTGGCATCATCATCATGCTTAAAATGCTATATTAATACTTGGATGACAGATATCGCAGCAGTCCGGATTGCATGGTTGCACACCTAATCATTACGCATTACCTAATCATTGGGTATTTTCAATATTTTTTGCGATGTTGACCTTGAAATGACCTTGATGTGACCTTGACATGACCTTGGTGTTATCCACCAGTAAAGCACAACTCTCATGTTATTATTTGCTCATAAGCTAAGATCTTGTTGGTGTCTTCATACAAATCTAACATTACAAAATATTCTGCTTTTTTTCACCCCCCTTCCCAGGAATTCAGCGGTGGGGATGCAAGTGTGCCCAGGAGTTCAGCGTTAAAAGGGTTAAATTTCGTTTGGAACGTTATCTAAATTTGGTTCGAATCTTGGACGGCGGCTTTCGCTGATACGTTCGAACCAGAGTTAGCTCCTCCACGATTGGCATGCCATAGTCCCACAAAGCGTTCTTCGCTTCACTCACGAACTTGGCCAGGTGCAATGTCCTCTCATATCTAGTGTAATATATGTTGTGCTCTTCAGCTCTAAAGCTGTAGAAAATATGTGCAATTATGTGTAAAATCATTTTTAGTGGAGGCGTCGTGTCTAGTTCATTGGTCTGCAGCAAATCTGCGCAGTTACTGATGAGCTAGTCATATATATAATAACTTACCGCCTGCGATGTTGGACCAACATTAAAAGTAACATCGCGTCAACAGATCTGTGTCTTGTGGGATTGAGACTAGAATTATACTCCTGTGCGCTCACAACAGTCAATTTTTTTTAAGTATATGCACCATCATTAAAACCTGTAGGACGTTTATATGTTTGCATAAAATATGGTGCCAATTGCAAATTAAAAAAAATATTCTACTAGGCCCAGTTGTATTCTTAGTTCTGGCCAGACTGCATGGGTGATATTATGCCATTCATTTTTGTCTTCGACCTAAACAGTTCTGTTGAAATGGGGATTTTCTTGATTTGGGGTGTTTTTTGTGATCTCAAGCTTTTTTCAAATAATTTTCGCGTGGACAGTTTGAAATCTCTCTCGGCCTCCACGCACGACTTTCTAAAACACTCAAATCGGTGCAAACAAACTTTGTTCATAAACAAACCCGACATGAATGAGTAGGCCTACTTTTATCACGACATCCCAAGTAATCTTGAAGACGCGTTGCTGAGTAGAGTTACAAAAACAAAGTTTATTTTGATCGTAGAATAAAACGAAGTCTTCTCAAGTATTTCTTGTGATACAAAAGTATAAGTTACAGGAAGATCCCCTGATAACGCTTCACAGGAAAACTTATTACCGATTTGTTTACGCCATTGGGTATGGTTACTTATATTATCAATGCAAATGAGTTGATCCCCGAGCCCTTTAGAGGGGTTGTCTAGAAATATGAAGAGAATCATGGTCCGGAAAGAAAGTGGACATATGGCCAGATACCCATATTATGTGACCTTGCGAATATAATCAAGGTCTGTCAAATATACATGTAACTTACAGGCCTATCTCATTACTCATCATTTTACCATCATTTGTCTTACGTTCCAAATTATGGAAAAATGATGAACATATATGATATTAAGCCTCTACATTTTCATATATGATTTTAATTTAAAAATCAAATAAATTAAATATTTATAAAAAGATAGTCATTCATCAGGTGTGGGAGGGAGCTTAAATTAGGTGGGTACGTCGTCATGATGCGCTGAGTGCATATTGTGGGCTCACCCGCATGCACAGTTTGCTCAACGTCCACAGAAGTGGGATACGCCACAATGTGAATATTATATTCAAGTGAAGTAAAAAAACGACCCAACTGTTTAAATGTATTGCCCGCCAGACACTATGTCTCATCGGTCTAAATGAAAAAAAGTAGCAAGTAGGCCTAGTCTGATATTATTCAAGGAGTCAAGAAGAATTTGAGTGTCGGGTACTTGAAATAACAATGGACGTGTAGAAATAACACACTATGCGTTGCAGGTTGCGATCGTGCAGGCGCCGCAGGTAAAGCTCGACTGACTTTGGCCTAGCGGCGACTCTCCACAAAATGCAAACCTGTAAATAATGTACTACAATGCGTAGAGCTATTACTATCAGCTCACCTGGCCGTCCTTATACTGACAGCGCTGCTTTGAAAAAACAAAAGGCAGTAACTGTTTACTTGAAAAGTAAACAGTTAGCGCCTTATGGTTTTGCGTGGCGGCGCAGTAAGGTGATACCGGCGCATACAGACAACAATCAGCATTAGGTACAGGCAGGTAAGCAGCAGTATGTATGTCAACAGCCTGTGTCCTCCGCACCCCACTCCATCAACAGAGCGGCGTCTGCTCCGACAATAACGTAAGTCTCCAAATCATAACAGATTCTTTTGACATTTTGCTTCGGTAGTTTACATCCATTTATTTTATTTGTATGCAATGTCCTATCAATGAATTTATTTCTCATTATGTGTTCATTGTCGTGAAGTATGAAGGTCTACTCGGAGTAGTGTTGGTTATGCAGTAGATAAGATACTAAGCGCAGTAGATCTGTTAGCCTACCTGTGTTACAGCTATATCTAGCATGATCTATATAACTTATCCAGCACTATGCGTTGAACCAGTGTTAGATTAATGTTGGGCCAGCGTTATAGATGGTGGGCCGACATTAAAACGACACTGGTTCAACGTCTCGTATAACCCATGGGTATTTTTCATGACTCATATAGTTTACACGTGAGGGACAGATAAAATAACAAGCGAAAGGACACATTTTCGTTTTTCGTATTCTAAGATATCTTTGGTATAGCTTTGGCTGATAGTATTATCTTTAGGTAACCAAATGTAAGTTGGCCTATCCATTCAAATATAATATGGATGTTTGTTTGCTCATGTGTGATTTGTCGGAAATATATGCATAGGGATTTTTTATCACAGTAGGCCTACTGACGTACGGTACTTGATTGTGAGGAACCGTCATTTGTTTAGCATATTTTAAAATAAGCCTATTTTCTAGTATCTATAAATAAAACAAGTACAACCAGTCTGCTGAAGCATTCGTTATTGTAAATAATATAATTATATATAGGCCTATAGGCATATTCTGAATATTTAATACATCGCCCATAAGCATGATAAGCCTATATATCAGTTTATATTCCCCCAATAAGCCCTATATGTCGGACCTCGATTTATTTTTGTTCGGTCATCATGACGAAACGCCATTTTTTATTTTTGCGAAGACTTCATTACAGTCACAACAGTGGACTGGTTCGAGTATAAAAAATAGAAATGTTAATGGAGCTGCAACGTCGCTTTCCTCTAGTCATAATATCGCCAGCCATATTGGCGTAATTACAATAAATAATCATGCTTGAGTATCTAACTAATAGAAATAACAATTAGAGGACACCGATGATGATTAGTAACAGCTGCTCAAGATGTTCAAAAGTCAAAATAGCAGATGCATTTTTAATTTATTTACAACTGGAAAGTGTTTTGGTAATTGTAGCTTTAAGTGAATGCGATAATGATATGAAAGCACTTTTACTCAATTAAATGAATCACTGATTGCCACGTGGGTGAGACCAATATTCTCTGTGCTTTGATTGAAGAGCATAAATTGTCAGCAGACTTAAGATAACACAGGTGTGACCGTTGGACCGTTATAATGTCAACCTGAGTATTTGCTCTTCATGACTCATCTATATTGGCCAAGAAAATTAGAGTGTGGTCGTGTGATGTTCGCTTCGTTATCAACACATCAATCGCCTTGGCGTTTCTGCATGCCCACAGTGATGTTTTTATATGAGGGATAAGCCTTGCTCTCTGTGCTTGGGCATGTGTGGAAGATAATATTTTATATTTTGACTAAGGTCATATATTGGCGGGAGCCATACCCTGGGAATTCCGTTCAGCAGCGATACCAATGAATATCTCTCGGTGATGTGGACTCAATAGGCCATTAGTCAGACAATGGAGAGTATGACATTAGTTCGAATCTTTGAGGGAAGGAGTTAATCTATATCCTTACTCTGGGGACTATCCGACCTGAGGATAGAGGATCTGAACGATAAGTCACGGCATTTCAACACAGGTACTGGTAAACCCAAATCTCTGGTTGTGTCAGGGCATATCTGGGGAATATCCCAGATCCCTTTTTCCGGTAATAACAATCAGGTAGATAAATTGTGATCACTATTAATTATTGTTATCATAATTTCTTTGTTACGCATTCTGTATAATATCGTGGTAATATCTCGGCGACAGAGGCAACCCGAAGTCCGTATAATGTGTCCTCATGGTCCTGATCTAACCAAATGTATTTTTGAAATGCCCATCCCCTTAATTAGCTTAGGCACCCTACATGCGCATTCCATGCCTTGGTTCAGTCCAGTGCACTGCATAAATATATACACCACCCAACGGTAGGGATTCGCACCTGCGAGATACACTTTCAAGCCTGCTAATGATTATTTGGCATTTTGATCAATTTAATTACCTGATTACGTACACTGATTACAACTATACACCTTAAACATGAATACGCACGAGTTATTAACCCTTTAACCGCTAAATTATTTAATCTGAATTTTCACCCACTTGAAGTTGTGTCTCGCTGACGCGATCCACAACTTCAAGTGAGTGAAAATTATTTAGATTTGACAAAATGGAGGCTAACTGTTTTCAAATATTGCTGATTGATGTCACATTTTATCTTCAACATTTTTAAAAGATGGTAACCCGAATATATGCGGCACTGGCAGTTAAAGGGTTAACCAGTCAACGGACCATCGTGTTCTTGGCCTAGTGTGTTTCGTTGTCTGGATTCTATCGATCATAGCCATAGAATTTTGTTCAAAGATTACATTTTTCGTTTCACCGACTCGGTACGCAGGGTACGTGATAGCAAACGAAATAATGTTATTTCGTTTGACATCCCGTCCCATACGACACTTGTATTATGACGCGGTTGTGTGCTTTTGATCCGATAATTGGGTATATTTACGTCACGAATCAGTCTATGATAGAGGGCATACGAAGCCCCACCCCTTGACACCTTAAAGCGACACAATCAGGCTAAAATCACAAAAAAATCGGTATTTTATTTTGGCTTCTTAATATGGCAATAATTAAAATGTTTATAGACTAGAATTGCGAAAGTCTTTTAATTTTTTGGTTGTTGTGGCAACGTAGCAAGTGTGCTGAAAGCCCTATTTATCAGTTATTTCCGCATTTTTTTATTTTGGACATACATGTCCGAAATTCAATTTCGACCTTATTCCTCGCTTAAATGCGCAACACACAATTTAAAAAGATTACGCAATTCTCAGATTCTAGTATTTGGATATGCTCAAATCTTCTGACCATATTAAGAAGCCAAATTAAAAATACTGACTTTTTGATGATTTCAGCCTGATTGTATCGCTTTAACGATTGTTTTGATCTGAGTGGTGCTTCTCTTTTATGGCAACCACAACCTAATATTGAGTAGGGCTTTTTCAAAAGAAGTTTTTTCCCTTTCATATTTAACCATTATATACCTGTTGACATGAGGTCCAGATCCACATAATTAGTTCAGTAAACGTCAATAGCTCACTGCCTCATTTAGTATTAATAATGTGTTTCGCATAGTTTTAATTAAAGCTCCCTTTTCTATAGGCTCATACCACGCACATCATTTCTATAAAAGCTGGCATGCTATCGGAACAAAACAATATGAGGATTGAAATATTTTGTATCATTTTCTAAATTAAATCACGCTCCACTTTGTGCAAAATGTTTGATGGTCAGTGATCTTATTGTATAACCAATATATATGTTGTCATGAATGGATAGCTCTAGATGTTCGTCATTTTTCTGTCATGAAGTACATTTGCTGTCCTATTAAGCACGAGACGATCAACCAATGTTGTTTTAATGTTGGACCACCGTCGCAGACGGTGGGCCAACATTAAAACAACATTGGGTGAACGTTTCGTGTTTTTTTCTGGGGTAGTTCTATTTTGATCACAGATAATTAGGATACTGCTCATGACATCATGGTAGTAAGTTATTACACCGCAGCGAGTAACACCCATAGTTAATGGGACATCATAGTTAATAGGTTAATTTTAGATGTATGATTGGTAATACGTATATAGGGCCTAGCCCATGCAGCTATATTATTCTGATTTTGACATGTTTAAATAGTTCTCGGGAGTTGTGTCGTTTTGGGGCGTATAAGGTCAGGGAGGTGCGTCATGCATTTGCTTGGAATGATTACGTGTTCTTGTCACGTCACTCCTTACATTTTATACATGCCGGATTAACTGGTAGACGTACAGACAATCTGTGAAGGCACAATCTTACGAAGTGAATCACGCGATCAAGACAAGCCAATGGTTGGTACAAGAAGAACATTCTGGTACGTAATTGCAGGAACGTAATTGTTCCCGACGACATCATGGATATAGTCTACATACATTATTGAAACACCTTTAAGTTAATATACATATAGATATTGCAAAGTTTTTAACTTTTTTAAACATATCATATAATTTTATACACTATGAAATCATACATACATTCATTTAATATTTTTTATAATAACATAATAAATTAAGTGGGAGTGGAGAATTATTTGGATTCATAATTTTTTGTAATGTAAGCGTTGAAGTATTTATTAATACGCGGGATCTAAGCTACAATAACATGCTTGTACAAAAGTGATGCCATCGAAATATGTTCTTCATAATCCATCGGCGCTAAAATGGCACAGTTTTGATCGTATACTCTAGAAAAAAGTTTAGTAACATTTTCTTTCTGATAAGTTTGCCTTTTGTAGCTTTTAAATTGAGAGAAGCTGCAGCAGGTCGTCATTACATTATAGTGACCTTATGGTGACTGTATGAATGTATAGTGACCCAGCCTTGGTAATGTATAGTATTTTTATATAAGTCCTAGGTCGGACTATAGTGGTTATAGATTTAGTAGCGATATACGTAACCATATTAATCCCCTGCAAATGCAAAAAGCAGTAACTGCTTGTGTTTGCCTTCGCACTGCAGTAGGCCTATATCAGCAGACACGATATATGCTATCAATGTTGCTTCAATGCTGGCCCACCGTCGGCGACGTTGGCCAAACATTGATCCAACATTGGGTGAATGTATCATTTTTACTTTGTATTGCTCTGCATTTTGATCGAGTGCACCACTCGAGCGTTGAACTCCTCCACCTTGAGGCCAATATAATACATTGTGGGGATAATCTGATAATTAGAGTAGCTTATAATTTATGACGTACGCTATTCACCATACGGAACCTAAATAACTACAGAACCACATAATTATATATAATCAGCCTAAAGCTGGGATTCCTTACATGCGGTATGCGGCATGCGTCATGCGTTATGCGGTATGCGGTACGGTATGCGGTATGTGTGATTCCTTTAATGCGGCATGCGGCGAGTTTTTCATTCTTTTTCTTCCTCAGAATAACCAAATAATCAACCAACCAGCCAATGAGTATGATGAGAGTGAATAAAATGAATCGGGCTTTAGGCCACTTTTGTGCACATACAGGCTAAATTGGGCCAGGAAAGCGTCCTGAGGATGGTGAGATGAGTGAGATGACACTACCCTCCAGACACAGGACTCGAAATTCAAACCCTGGCGGTCCGAGGCCAAGCACGCTACCTCTCGGTCACGGAAGCTCCCCATAATACTGAGTTTTACGAGTGGATGGGGAAGAAACATTTTTGCTTTTTTCAAACCGTCGCGACCGGGAAACGAACCCCGTGATAGGCAGCGGTGCTAACCACTACCCTAGGGCCCCCGCCCATGATGAGAGTACGGTTGACAGGTCGATACCGAGTTTTGTGGGGAACCAGGTACTGGAACCCTTACCCGACCCTAACCATGGACCCTAACTCTCACCCTGACCACAAAACCAACCAACCAACCAACCAACCAACCAACCAACCAACCAACTAACCAACCAACCAACCAACCAACCAACCAACCAACCAATCAACCAACCAACCAACCAACCAACCAACTTTAAATACTCTATCAGTTCTGAGCCCTCATGTTCAGACCCGACTTTTTACAGTAGGCCTACTTGGGCCACAGTATTTATAAACAAAGTGAAGGGGATTTTCTGGAATGACATTTAATTGACGTCATTCGCGGATTTCCCCGTTCGATTCTGCATTCGGATGCCGCATCGATCGCTACATGGAGGGATTTGATTTGCCACATACCGCATGCCGCATTCCGCATACCGTACACCGATACCGTATGTAAGGAATCATACCTACTGTAATTTGTTGTAGCGATTTTTGCCGCATAACGCTTAACGCATGCCGCATACCGCGTGTAAGGAATCCTAGCTTAAAGGTACGGCCCCAACAGACGCCGCACTGCTCGGCGCCGCGCGTTAAAAAAAGATAAACTGTATTGTTTATCATAGCAGGGGCTACACTACAAGCTCAGCTGTGCCGCGCCGCGCCGCGATGCGCCTCGAAATGAAAGCTGGAAAAACTTTATCTTTCGCAGCGCCGCGTTTTTCGGCGTTGCTCTGTGGCCAATCACGATAGCCAAAAGAGTCACGTGTCGTAGAAAACTCCCCTCCATGCATAATCAGCATCCCAAAAAACAGAATTTTCACGCGCCGCTCTGCTCCTAGTAGAGTCACGTTTTGCGGAGCAGCGCGGCGCAGTGCGACGCGTCGCGGCTTTTGGTGGGACCGTAAGACTGAGCTCCCAGTCGACGATTCTGTGACGACATAATCAGATCAAAATACATAACTTGGTCTAAACCAGTTTACCATGTTTACTGATGATATTCACGTTGGCTGAATGCTGCCAGTCAATTGGCTGAACTTCTTGTGTTTAGAATAAGGGGCAAAATAAAAAAATGTATCTCTAGACAGTCTGGAAAAAAATAATTCCCTCTCAGGAGGACCTCCCACAATACTGAATGCAATATTTAGGGTAGGGAAGAAACATTGTATTCTTTGTAGCTGAACCTGATTAGGAATATTGTGGCACTTTTTTGGTTATAGGGTCTGGAGTCGGGTTTCAATAGATAAACTGAACAGCGCCCGTATGAATTAACCCTTTACCCGTGAAGTTATATTATTTAAATTTTCACCCACTTGAAGTTGTGGCTCGCTACCGCGATCCACAATTTCAAGTGTGTGAAAAACATAAAAAATACTTGTATTATTTTTTTCAATTTAGACCAAACATTTGCAAATCTTCATCTTTAAACACTCATTTCGTTCCCAGTAACAATGATTTTGATCAGCTAATAAAACAGATTCAAAACGACTATGGCCATGCTTAGCGGTGAAAGGGTTAACTCGTTAATTACCATGATGGATGCAGAGCGATGGTTCTGTTATTAATCGACACATTTATCTGACCTGTTGAATATTATATGACTCATCTGGCAAAAGGAGTCGTAAGTTGCAGTTCGACAAACGATGCTAGTACCCCTAAAAGGCAATGTGACATTGATATCCCTATTTCTAATTTTAACATTTTTTTATTCTCTTATGATTACTTTCAAATCCTAAAATGGTGTCGCATATTTAAATAGATATAGCTGATTTCATTTTTTATCCCTACCTGTACCTGTAACCATTGATTTTTGTTTCTATTTACATGTTGCCATGGTAACAAGCGCTAATGAGTAGGGAATATGCAATGTAAAAATCCTGATAGTCACAACATCTGGCATACTAGTTTATACTTTTAAAGCTCACAAAATTTAAGAATTATACGTTTAGTATTTAATAATTGGAGTCGAAATGAATATTAAATTTGTTTAGTTAATTTGAATCCAATTGTGTGTATTTTTGGAAAAGTGTGAAAATTGGTCTTTTTTTTGCTTTTTTTCTCAAAATCATGAAATTTCACATTTTCCGCAGTTTGCAGTCAGATTTTGGGCGCTAATCACGCTAGAGAGTTGTGTTATTATAATATACTGTCTTGGCGGTAGTTTTCTGTAGATTTGGGTTCTGTTAATATCTACAATATTCAAATCAGGGACTTACACCCCATTTTGCCAGATCGTATCACATATGTCCAGTCTTACTCAGCAAACACGCGACACTACTTTGTTTTAACACTGGGCCACCACCTGCCCAACATTAAAACTACACTGGGTCAACGTCTCGTGTTTGCTGGGATTGGCACTTGTTCACTCAGATATTCATTCACAGTCCCAATGTATAAATTATTATTCCCCCTTCGTATGTAGCACAGGGCCTAACTGGTCACGATTAATGTTGGCATCAGGATTTGCTAGAATAAATATTTGGTAGCATTGTCTGAATATAGGCCTACCCTTTCCCGCTAAGCACGACTATCGTTGTTTTACATTTTGTTTCATTTGCCGATCAAATCACTGTTATTGGGACTGAAACGAGTGCTTAGACATCAATTTTTGTTAATGCATGTAATTGGTCTCAAATTATTAAACAAGTATGAGTTTTTTTAGTTGTGGGTCGTGGTAGCGCGACACAACTTAAAGTGGGTGGAAATCAGAATATTTACCTTCGCGCTTTAACATGTTTAAGGGTTGATGTTATTTAATCAACATTTAAACATATTCTTTACGACATTATGGTAAACTTGATATCACCAGCGGACTGTCCAGTAATTTAGTAGGCTTGGATTAGGGTTTTCTCGCAATAATAAACCTTTGATGTTCATAATAACACAACACATGCATGACTGCGAGTATAAGGAGTCGAAATTGTTTAATTATAACAAATTGAAATTAATTCAAGTTAAGAAGATCAAGTTATAAAATTATAAAATGCATAGCCCTACATACCGCTATAAACAGATAAAAAGGCCTATACGTAACAATATATATTACAAAAACACGCAGATTTATTTGCAAAGGTACTTCCACTGGGCACACGTTGTTGCGACTTCGAATGAACGTTATTGACGTTGATTTAACGTTGCAACAACGTACTGGGCCCAGTGAGCTAGGCTACTTCTTAACCTACCACATGACGATGTTGAAAACCGATGTAGATCTATACATGTGTGATCAGACGTATGGATAAGCTATCCACCATTGGTGAGCTAGGGTCAGGTTCTGCAGAGATTCAAAAACTAAATGTGGAAAAAACTAGCTCGATAGTATAAATATGATGTATTATGGGGTAATAATTATTGTAGCCAGGTATGTGTGTGTGACGAGAGTAAATTTATACTCCCTCGCCATTGTGCTAGCTCTTTGGTGATGCTGGTAACACTAGTCATTACCCATAGAACACAAGTTGAACCTATGTTGGTTATGGTATAATGCCAGGTCAACGGGGAATAGCTCTACACGTGACTCCTAGCCATGATGACGTCACTAGATGATAATACATGTTTGCCGTTCTACCTCAATATGTGAATAAATACTTATTCGGAATAATGAAAACCTTACCGAATTACAAATAACTGTTACAGAGCTAGGCCTATGTACGATATATCTAAATAGTATTGATTTTATCAGAAATATGTTATTGTATATCATTCACTGAGTTTGAGAAACTACATATTAAAGATGTTTGTACAATTCATGCATTTTAACCCTGGTACTGCTGAATTGTTTCTATTGTATTTTTTGTCATTTTACATGTTTAAAGCTGGAATTGCTAACGCAATTTCCAGCTTCAAACATGTCAAATGACGAAAAATATCTATGGAAAATAGACATCTCCAATATTGAATAATTGGATTAACTAAGCATCCACCAAGCACCATTTTATCAAATTAAATGATATTAATGTTCTTAAAACATGCTTGAAATTGAATAGGCCTACATACGGGCCTAGCAGCACAAGGGTTACCCACTGTTTCTCCTAATTCTGTATCGTCGCGTCGGAGATAGAACTAGAGCGTCATATCGGCCACTCAAATGAGTGTCAAATATGACCCTTTAGCTCCGAGGCGACAACTTGTATGTTTCAATCACTCTATGAAATAAATCATTTGATGATGTTGATTCAGGTGATGGCATCACAGACGGTGATCGCCACCGCTGACGCGGATTACGAGAACACAGACATTGGAGGGAATGGCAAGGCGGACGCCGTCGCCGCCGATGAGGACCCGCGCGAGAAAGAAGGTTTAACTGGGAGTCAGAGCTCGCTACGCAAGTCTAAAAAACGATCTTCCACGAAGGGGAAGAAGAGAAAACGAAAAAAGTCGGGCGGAGAGACGAAAGCGAGCTCAGAGAATGTGGCCGACGGGTCGACGGTGGAAGCGGCGGTGCCTGCTCGTCACCAGGTGGCGCCGTCCGCCTGGTTTTCGGCTGTTTCACTTGGTGACGTCACCCTGTTAAAGCAGTACCTTGAGACAGGGGTGGATGTCAACATCAAGGACGAGGTCAGTTTGAACATAACAATCAGTCACAATCACATCCGCTCACGTACATGCTGCTCTACAAAGCCAAAAGGCAGTATCTGCTTACTTGTAAAGTAAGCAGGTACTACATTTTGGCTTTACACGGCAGTATGCCTCAATCACAATTGTTAGTCTTGACTCTTTGTCAGTTATTTTTCATAACATATCACACGGGTATAATTTTTTGTTTTATTCAAGTTATTGCTTTACAACGAATTTAATTGCCTCCTTATACATGTTATACTTTATAAAATGTTTTTCTCAGAAAAAAAATTAAGTTTTTTAGTACGAGTATATTTAGCACATGACCCAGGATAATTCTTGTGTATTCCCTAATACTAACCTTGTCAAAAATAAAGTCATTGAATTCTGATAATCATGATAAAATGACAAAGACGTTTGTTGACTGCAAATGAATAAATATTGCTTTACCTGCTTACATCAATCATCTCACCATCCTCAGGAGGTTCTCCTGGCCCAGTTTAGCCTATATGTGCACAAAGGTGGCCTAAAGCCCGATTCATTTCATGTTTACCTGCTTACATCACTTGTTGACTGCATTCTAAGCAGTGAGATTTTTTTGTGAGATTTGCTACTTTTGTATCCGTATTCAATCTCCAATTGAGACAGTTGGTGTTATAGATGCCCGATTCCTTTCAATTAAAGCATATTATATTTAAAGTATATTAACTATATTATAATACAATATATACAGATATAGGGACTGAAAAATACGACCTTTTCTCAGGGATAGATCTATGCTGCCGTGCAAAGCCAAAAAGCAGTATCTGCTCACTTCACGAGTAAGCAGATACTGCCTTTTGGGTTTGCAGAGCAGTATGGTCAGATATGGTAATCGAAAACCAGAGAAGGAATAACAGGAACTGATCTATGCGGTTGTTGGTACACATATCCGTGTACACATACACCACAAATTATGCGCCTCGCGATACTGCCCAAAATACATGTACTTTTACGTGTGTCTTGGACAAACAACACTATTATAGTATTACACCATTATAGCCATTACAGCTCTGACTTGTGAACCAGAAACTGTTGACTAAAATATTAGAATCATGTCCACCATCATTGAATACGAATGCCGGTGAGTTAGTATTATTTTCTGGAGTAACGTTAGAAATAGCAAAGACAAATATCCGGCTGTGATATTTCAGTGGTTGGGAACTAAACTGTAGCACCATTAACTACTCTTACCGTTTCTCTACCACGACTTAGATGCATGATCATTAAATAACCACCTGTCATACGTTTCATCAATCGGAGGTGGATTTGCTTACAATAATAAAATTACAAACACAAATAAGGTTTCAGCCTGTCTCACCATATTCATAATTCACTCGCACCAAATGACCCATGTGATGGTGAAAAATCGTACTAGCGACCTAATTCGTCCCTAAAAATAAAAAAAATACTACCTTGGATCTGAACGCAATTGAGCGACACAGATAAATAAATTGTCGTAATTTCTTTGACAATCATTGAACCGTGACTAAAACATTATCCTTTTTGCGGCCATGTAGCTGTACGTGCCCAGACAAATAAAATTGTAAGTGGTTTTCGAAATATCACGCTCACGTGGTTAACTAAGCCCGCTAAACGGATCGATAGATCAACATGTATTGGAATCTATCAAACGAAAAAACTGTCAGCAGAATTCAGTTTTAACCTGAAATTGCCCAAGTACATATTTATAGATAAACTACTTCTATGATTTAATTGGCTGTTAAATACAAACGTAGCCTACCATTCTAATTTTTTAATTTGCCATCATTCCGATGTCTACAAGCTGTTTATCGTGTATCGCACATTTCTGAATAACGCAACACACATTTAAAATGTATACATGTTTTGTCATGGAAATGTCTTTTGTCACAGAAATGACAAAGTGTTTTTTCTGCGTCACGAAATGACATTTTGATATAATTATATTTAAACTACAGGCCTACATCCGAAATGTTATTGGCTGTTAGATAATGCTTTGAAAATATCAAGGTGTGACAAACGCGTCGTACACACAATGGAAAAAATGCATGTGGATGCGAAATAGCTCTATTAGGGCCTATATTATATTATATTGTAATTACATTTTCATCAGTCAGATATATTTCAATTTATCTATGTGTTTCTTTGAAGGAGAGTAAGTGTGCTTTACACATAGCAGTAGATACTGAGAAAGAGGATGTGCTGCGATACCTAGTCAGTGTTCCAGGGACAAACTTTAATGTCACACTATCAAATGGGGATACAGCTCTGATGGCGGCCACCAAAAAAGGAGAGTCGACTTTCGTTGACGTTTTGCTCGCAGCAGGTGCCGACCCGAATGTAGCTTCACCAACAGGGGAGATGGCACTGCACATTGCCTGCCAAACAGGAAACAGTACTATCACGAAGAACCTGGTACAAAATGGCGCCCAGCTACTAGCAGTGAGATCCTTGGAGGATGTAGATGGAATTTCACCTCTCCACGATGCCACTGAGAGTGGTGACCTGAGCACAGTGAAGGCGCTAGTCAGGAAAGGTGCTCAGATAGACGCAGACACCAGCAACTCTATTAATCCACTTCATATAGCTTCTTCTCATGGCTTCACTGACATCACCAAGTACCTCCTCTCCAAAGGTGCAGATGTATCACGAATGGCGACAGATTCCAGAGGAAGTGAAGCACAAGCATTACATCTGGCCGCTGAGAATAAGCATAACTCCATAGTGAAACTTTTGGTGGAGGCTGGTGCCACGCTCGATGCAAGGAGGACATATTTGGGTAAAACCGGTGTCACCGCTTTACACATAGCCACATTGAAAGGTCACACCAGCATTGTCAAACTGCTCCTCAAGCTGGGCTGTGACGTCAACGCTCAGGAACAAGACGGGTTGGCTGCTCTCCACCTGGCCAGCAAATCTGGTAACATAGATATAGCCAAACTCCTTACAGGAAATAAACACTGTAAGTTGGATTTGGGGGCTATGTCTAAGCAGTCTTCCAGCCAGACACCACTTCATTTCGCCGTGCGTTATGGACAATACCACTTGGCTCAGCTCCTTATGCAAAATGGATGTGACATAAATGCAGCAGAGCACATGCGCGATGATGATGTTGAATCCGACAAGACGATCGCTGATGGCTACACTGCGCTACACTGGGCTACGGAGAATGGCGATCATCGTATGGTACAACTTCTGATTTCCGGTGGATGCGATGTCAATAAAACGGCAGCTTTCGAGACTCATAGTGGTGTAACAGCACTCCATCTGGCGAGCCAAGATGGACACACAACCATCGCCAAGGAGCTTCTACAGGTATGTATTTAAATTGCAAGTAGTAGTTGCATCCTCATTTGCAAAGATAACATGATAACGCAGCCGAATATCTTCTACCGGTCATAAACATGATAAAGACACAATGCTGGGTCTGTGTGGTTCAGTGTACAGGTAGAACGTACACCTGAAGGATGTATATTATAACAAAATATATATTATGCGATATTTTTTCAGGTCAGTTTATACACGTCACTTATCCTTTGTCATATATATATACTAATCGATATTTAGCTGATGTGCAATGAAGTATTTCATTGTCATCGGTGTTCATAAACGACATGTTATGATGCGACAAGACTAGCACGTGCATCTTGAAAAAATCGCTTAGTTGCAGTCAGGTCTTGTCACCTAAACATAATGAATGAACTGGTCTTGGAACAAAATATAATTTTGAAAGATTACAGTTCCCGTCCACACTTAACATATGTTACAAATTTATAGCCTATTTCGTCACATGAACAGAATAATCAGTACTGTGTCACTGGCGTTGAGTAGGCCTAGCACCTGGCATACTCTGCCACGACTCGGACATGAATGGCATCGTGGCAAGATAACGTTGAGCGATGCATCTTTTTGTAACATAATATTAATAATAATAATTGGTGTTTATTCAACTAAAAAGACATGGCAGCCAAAACGCTGAAGAATTGTCATTTTACATACAAAATTAAATACAATATATATACATGATGCGATATTAAAATTGATTAAGTTAAATAAGTTAAATAAGTAAGATAAGTTAAGTAAGTTAAAAGACATTTTTTGGAAACACATGATCTGCAGGCACAATGACTGGGTAGAATATATCAAACATTATTCAATAATTTAATAAAGAACATAATTGGGCTGGAGCTCAAACGACCAGACTTGGTACGCATAGTTCTTGTTATGGAGGTTGTGGTGATGACACTTGCCCCTACGGGGTGGTAACCAGTTTCTAAAATCAGTGCTTTCGGCAAGTCCACTGGCAAAGTTCAAACATATTTTTGTGCGTCTCTCAGACAGGGTTGGTAGTCCTGAGATATGTCTGGCTTCGCTGTAACTGGAGTCAGGTAATAACACTCTGAGGACCTGCCTCTGTACCTGCTCCAGGACATCAGACTGCTGGATGGTGAGTCCTGGTGGACCGTGCCAAACTGGGGCAGCATACTCCAGCAAAGGCCGCACAAAAGTACATTAGCAATCAATCTGCTGTCCAAAAAATTTAACACCTTCTTTCAGTAACAGTTATTTAAAGACAATAGAAGATTTATTTATGGTATGAAAGAAATTACAAACCTGTTAGATTTTGCAAATATGTACTTGTGTTCCCACAGGCGCCTGGCTGTTCCAAGGATCCAAGAAAGCGCACAAACAACCGTGAAAGCATTACACCTTTACACCAGGCTGTCTACAATAAGCACCCTGACACTGTCAAGGTAGTATTCATAAGAAATGTTCTCATTAATACCAGAATACCATGTAAAATGAATGTCACATCAACAGAATCAGTGAGTGAAATTGCACCATTAGGAACAGAGTAGTCGTAAAATAATGTCACTTTTCAGCACCAATAGTCAATTAAGTGACATTGTAATACGTTAAAAACAGTGCAGTTTATTGATGAGATGAATGATTTACAGATGATGACGTGAAGGTGAAGTTATATGGCATGGTGGGTTATTGAGAGTGTTTTTCTTCACTCACCCGATGAGTGGTTACGGGCATGTCTATGGGATTCACCCCCAGACTGTCAAAGACGGATTCCGCTGGGCAATTTAATGTTGAAACACCTTGGCCTTTCGCACAGCTCTTCTATCCTTGGTTCGGATAGCCCCCATAGTAACAATAGTTCATCCCATGTGAGATACCTAATGTCAAACTCTCTATTGCCGGTAGTTTTAGGGCCCTACAATGACCAACATCAGTGCCTGCACTGATGCAGGGGCTGCATTTATACCGTTGTTGAGTGGATAAACCAGGGTACGCCCGAAGATAATAGCGAGACACGTGGAAGCTTAAGTTCCCCTTGGATGATCGCTGTACACTAGTGCTTCTGTATCATGTCGGTGGGTTTGAAAAGTACTACTACTGGCAACCATCTCGGTACCCCATTAAGAGCAGAAGTTTTAAAAAATGGAGAATGAGTGTCTATATTGTCTTTTTATATATATCTGAGAATAAAGTTTATTATTAAGCATCTCGCGTTAGGCCCTACTGTTTTTGCAGCTGCCGCCGCCGTCATCCATCCATATGTCTGTGATTAATCATAAGTTTTCATTTGAATAGACTCTATTCTGAAATTTGCGCACGTTTGTATCCTACAAACTTGCCACCAGAGTTCATAAATAGCACAGATCAGAACATGGCTGCCGCTCGATCTGCCATAATGTTGTTTTCCATTGATATAAAACTTGACACACAAGATCACCCTAAACAAGCAGGAGTTCGAAAATGAAATTGATCACATTTAATATGGACTCCACACAAACATAAGTGATATTCCTAGTAAGTGCGATTGATTCGTTGATTTTTAATATTTTAATATTATGAAACTTCACTCACTTACAATTCTTTATGTTATATCAGGCTCTACTTGACGCTGGTTGTGATGTGAACATTCAGGCTGACAATGGTTACACACCCCTTCATTATGCCGTACAGCAGAATGACATCAGCATGGTGATCACTCTGATAGACACAGATCGGTGTGATGTTAACATGAGGGCCACTTGTAAAGGACAATCCGGTGTGTCTCTCTTGCATCTTGCTGTGCAGAACGGTAATTTGGACATGATTGAGGAGCTGTGTGACGCCCACTGTGACATCAACGCTGGGAAGGACATGAGTGGCATTGAGAGCGTGACACCGCTTCATCAAGCTGTGTTCCAGCAGAGTGTTCCCATGGTGGAGAAGCTCATAGGACAAGGTGGTGCGATTAACGCCTCGGCACGTGGTTGGTACACACCACTGCACACTGCGGCCGAAAGGGGGAACCAGGACATAGTCCGCCTGCTTCTCAAGCACGGTGCTGACATCATCCAGACAGCTTCTCACGGTGAGCACGCAGAAGTCACGCCTCTCCACGTGGCCTCGCAACATGGGAATCACGAGGTGATCAGCCTGTTGGTGGCTGCTGGTGCCGATGTGAACCACACGCGGACCTACCAAGAACGCTCAGGTATCACCGCCCTTCATCTTGCCAGCGAAAACGGCTTCCCCCAATCGGTGCAAAACTTACTGGACGCAGGAAGTGACGTGGATGCGCAAGACTCGCTAGGCTTCACTTCCTTGCACCTGGCCATACAGTATGTGTTTTACGAAATTGTGCAACTGCTTTTAAGCGGTGGCGCCTCCGTAAAGAAAAAGACATCAGGTGGGTTGACTCCGATCAAAGTAGCGGAACAGCTGAATGATCCACAGATGATAGCACTGATGAAGGATGCCAAAAAAGATCGCAAGTCACGGCACAACAGCATGATACCAGCATCGGGTGCCAACAAGAGCACTCGCAGACGATCAGGGTTTTTCGGGCTCTTCTGCGGCATGAACAAGTCGGAATAAATATCACTCATCATAGATATAATCCACCACCGTCCACAGGGCTTGAGACCCTCTGGTAAATAGTCCTGATCATTGTGTATTTAATGTGAAAGGGTGGACATGTTGGCGGAAGACCTCCCAAAATAACATCCCCAGCTAGCGCAGACATTGAAACAATCTTAGTTTAAAGGTATACTCAACTCAACAAAATACGCTGGACATGGATCCCCCAGAATGCAATAGTGCCCGAGGGTATACCATAATAAAACTATGTGCATTTCATACCCAACGCCGCTTTAAGAGCAAGGTCCCAAATCATAGCAAGTCCATATACTTCAGCGACATCTATGAGTTAATAATCCCACCGATGCTCTTAGCTGGGCGTTGGGTTTGAAAGCTTACTGATTGTATTACGCGGGAGCTCGAAACAGCTGACCCCACTCATGTATTGACAGGAGGCTTTTCCAACAGACATAGCACACTCACGCAATGCTGGAGAACTGTTGGGCCAGCGTCGCAGACGTTGATCATACATTAAAACAGCGTTGAGTGAGTGTCTCGTATTCATAGTCTTGTAATCAGGTTCGTTATTCTAGCTGAATGCAGTCAACCTGTATTGTATACTGAAGGCCTACACGTGACCTACGCATATGAATTCAGGAAGTGACTAGCGGTTTAAGATGGGGCAACATCATGGAAATTAACAATAGACTAACTTGAGGTCAAACTAACTTTGTTTCTATGTCTGCGCTATTTGAGGATGGGCCACAACTGGGAACAGGCAGACAATTTGTTAGAGGTAAGCCTACTCTCTCCATCATGTCCATGCTTTCACCTTAAATACATAATGATCAAGACTATTACATTTAACAGAGGGTGTGATCAGCCCCATGCGCCATCGTCAGCATACGCCCAGCCAAAGTGGAACGTTAGCCCAGTGTTGTATTATTGTTGGAACGGCATTAAAGATGCCTGTCAACTATTAAACCGCACTTGGCCAACGTCCCGTGCTGGACGAGCTGGGCTCAAATATTTATTCTGTGATTAAATCAGTCTATTCCAAAAGTGCACTTGCTCGAATAACTACAATCTTATTTTAGAATTTAAATGTTTGTATATTTAAAAATTAATTATTATATTGATTTGATGTACATATACCAATAATTTTAATTCGGTGCGATTCGTTATCCCAGAAGATTAGTTTACAGAGAATAGGATTATTTTGATATACTATTCTATGCTGTCTGTCCAAGCACCATCAATTCAATCACTAACCCAGCAAACACACACCATTAATTTTGTATAACATTGTACAACGTCGGCCCAACGTTTTCGACGTTGGTCCAACATTTTACAAATAATATACAAATGTTTTGTGTTGGGTAACAGGCCTAATAAGACGTCGAATTATTCTGCCACGTTTATACGTATTTACATTTCCTACAGTCAGTGATCCCGTTGATTTTGTTGGTACCAACTATTGCTATTAAACCTGGTAAAACTCTTATCTTCCTGATCACGACTATTGTCGTTTTTAATCTGTTTTGTTAGTCGACAAAATCACTGTTATTGGGTATGAAATGTGTGTATAAACATCAAGATTTTCAAATATTTGTGCTCAAATTAAGCAAATATTAGTAATTTTCATCCACTTAAAGTTGTGGGTCGCGGTAGCGAGACTCAACTTCAAGTGGGTGGAAATTTAAATAAATTACCTTAACAGGATAAGGGTTAATTACGATATAATTAATTTGATGGAAATGGAGGGCGCGTTCTGAGACGATCATTTTCATTACGTTAGGCCTAATCGTTGAAGTAACAGTTAGTTTTCTACTATGCACCATTAGCAGACTATTGCCGTCTCAGAAATACACGCTGTACAATTAATTCATTTTCCGATTGTTTTTAAATTACAGAGGCATCGATATAATTCTGAATATCCACTGTCATTTAGAAAACTGACTGAACTAATTAGCACGTTCAGGTTAATTTTAACGATACAATGGCATGGCTATCCAATCAAAAAGAAAACTTGATATTATGTAAGATAAGTGGAGCCGTGTCTGTATTTGGTTCAGTTGAGGCTGTATCATTCAATCATCTTAGTTAAAGCTATAGACCACTCTATGTATGTTTCTGGTTTTAGTTGTACCTCTACTATTTTTATGGTTGTACCCCAGTTTCCTCTTATCTCTATAATCAGCGTGGCGCTATTTGGGTACAGATATGTGTCCCGCTGTTCGTACACAGTGGAGTCTTCCTTTAACCCAGCACACACGAGAAATTGATGCTGGGCCAGCGTCGTAGACGGTAACCCATCATCGAACCAACAATGGCTCAATGCCTCGTGTTTGCTGGGCAGCTGATACAGGTATATTTAAGTAGATACACAACAACGTTATAGCACATAACTTAAATTTTGAGATCGTCCCAGAACACGGCCCCTGGAACTAAACATTCTGAATTCAGGCTAATATTTTTTCATATTTTTTTATTTGTTACGATTATTGTTAAATTAATTTGTTGATTAATTATTTTTTACATTTTGTATTTACTATATGTTCACCACACAGAAATGTAGCGATTAAAATTATATATATAATATATTATATATCAATCATACTACCAGCTCACAACATTCCGATCAACATGACATCTGCGTTATGTCAGATCACACCATTTGTATCATATACTCCTACATTCTAACTACAAGTGGATAATAGATGAGAGTCTGAGTGCATGCATACAGTCTATATTTTTATTATTCAAATGAAATTTGTTCACATGTTGAGATGTTCTACATGAGGAATCTTTATATTTTTTGTGTCATTCAGCTTTTCTTGTATACATTCCCAAGATTATAGTATGTGATCAGTACAGTTATAATTTTGATGGCTATTGTGTATGGCTTTATTTTTAAAAAGTTTGAGGGACCATTAGCTCGGCAGATGCCTCAATTATCTCGTTGTAATATAGCCCATAGATAGTTTATTCTACATCAATGTATGGCCTACATATATTAGTTGAGCTGTATGCGCCTGCCAAAAGCTTGGTATCTTATAATAGGATTGATGACGTTCAACAGATCGTCCGGCGTGTATCGGATTTTAACTTCCAATGTGATTTTCTGCTTCCATTAATACTGGTACGTTTATTGTGCCATACTATTTAATTAAACATATTTAAATATTTAACAAGATATTCAGTTTTATAAAATATGTTCAACTATACCACGCCACGCCAATTAATTTCACCATATATATAATTATTTGTATTTATATGATGTCAGAAACGAGAAAGATTTTAATGATACTTATGTTACGACAGTATAAATAAATCACCGAGGATAATCTAAGTAGATACTAGAATGTGTCCAGGAAACAACAAGCTCCCTGCAACTAATGTACAATTTTCTCCGTCAATATTAAAATTTTCCCATTCCATGGTATCCTACTGCTCTTTCGGTGATGTCTTGTCACAGCTCACTTCTTTAAATATGAATAAAGTTACATATTTATGTCTTATGTTCAGAGGAAAAACACTTAATAGGCCCTACGAAAGAGGACGTTGAAGAGTATCGACTATACTCACCAGGTGGCGTACAGAACATGGCCTCGGTACCAAAAACAGGCGTTGACCCAATGTTGTACCAGTCTAATGTCATAAAACACTATGAAAAGCGTAACACTTGACCAACATGTAGGCAGAAGCACTCAGCAATAGCTTAGATCAGCAAATTGCATAGTTGAGCCGAGCGGCCCATCCCACCCTGTAAATCATGTTATCAAATGTAGGCCCTATCCGCATAGCTTCTCCAGTACGATTATGCAATGTAGGAAATCTTTCGCTTACGATCATGTACATGTAGCTTCCGCCACACGAACACTGTGAAGGAAATGCGTTCACATATCACTGAAATATCAGCAACGATAGATGCTTCTCGACAAAAAATCAGCTGGACATGTGCCATTGTTGTTGTTTGCACGCCGCACTGGTGTCTATTGTGGCGCCGCATAGCGATGAGTGTCAAAAGAACATGAAAACTTACTAAAAGGCACTCGTGTTTCCTGAACACTTTACTAGTTTTTCCCGTGGCAGCTGGGTCGTTATGCTTTACTGAACCCTAATATTTATATTGTGGCGTACCCTACTCCTGGGGACGTTGGCCATTAACCATAATATTTATATTGCGACGGACCCCACTCTTGTGGATTTTGACCATGCTGCGCATGCATGCGTGACATTGCATTGTTTACTCAGAGAATCATGACGACCCACCAACTTTACTTAACTTATGAAATCAAACCCAGATCTCATCATGAAAGCATAATTCCGAGCATAATTAGATGTGTATGACTGGTATTGAATCTACAAGTGAGTATTACTTGTTGATACAGACTCTGATAGCCTATGTGACACACGACACCAAGATCAAATGACACAGTGTCGGATCCAGAAGGGGAGGGGTCAAAATTTAGTCGATGATGCCTGTTCATAATATATTATGTGAAATAATATACGACAAGATTGAAAGATTATAATTAATATGTCAAATAGAAAAAAAATAGGGCTATGCTGTGTCAATTTGTGGCAGTGGAGGGATAAGTTTGCCATAGGCCTATTGGTTTGGTGACTTCACAAAGCAGAACGTGGCTTTGCTTGGGGGCCCTGGTGCAGTGGTTAAAGCTGCCGACTTGGAAAGTCGGAGATCGCGGGTTCGAACCCCGCTCTGGCATTCAATGTTTCTTCCCTGCTCACTCGTAAAGATTCCATAATTTGGGGAGCCTTTGTGACCGAGAAGTAGCGAGCTCGACCGCAGACCGCCAGTGTTCGAATTTCGAATTATGTGTCTGGAGGGCAGTGTCATCTCCTTCATCTCGCCATCCTCAGGTTATCCTGGCCCAGTTTAGCCTATATGTACACAAAGGTTGCATAAAATCTCATTCATTTCATTTCATTGACTCAATGTTTCTCAAGCTGTGCACCGCTATTACACAGCTCCTGTGTGCGATTGGAAATTAGTGAGGGTTTTAAACGCTGGTTGCTGTCTGCATGGTAGACTCATGACAGACACATGTTCTGATACGCCTACTAAACAAGACAATTTTATCACCGATTATAGGTCTAGGCCTACTACCTCTATTATTGTTATTTTATTCAGTTCGTAAAATATGTTTGCGATTCAGAGAGTCATTTCTGGACGCATATAACACAGAACTGGTTTATTATCTGTTGATTTAAAACAATATTATTTGTGTTTTGCTATGAATATGACAGCACAGCTTGATCACTGACATAACATAAAAAAGGATTGTGCTGAATCTGAATCATATTAGAAACTACAATCATTTGTAGTAAATCAAGTATGTGCCACAATTATGTGACAGTTTCTATTTAAACAATAAATAAAAACAATTTGTGTTCAGGTAAAATAACGTGTTTCTATTTGGTAGCCCAGACTGATTTACTTGATTCGGACTAGTTTACATTCACTTTTGAATCAAACAATATAGCTGTTTGAAAACGAGATGTTGGTCATATGCTGGCCTAGTGGCATAATGTTGGCAACGTACTTTTTTTATTGATAGGTATAGGGCCTATACTTTCACACATTGGTATTGAAGGTGTCGTATCCCAGCAGACACGAAAAGTTGACCCAATGTTGTTTTAATGTTGGGCCAGCGTCGTAGACGGTGACTCAACATTAAAACAACATTGTGTCAATTTCTAGTGTTTGCTGGGATCTGCCCCCATGCTTTTGTATCATTGATACGACCAAGAACGTTATAAATATAATACTGTTTTTGACACGACCCACCTCTCGCAAACTGCTGACCACCAGAACTGATTCCACGACTGAACTGGACCTACCACAATCCATTGTCAAATATACTGTTATGTTTGTAATAAATGACTAAATACATCGCTCAATATATCGATTTGTTGTAATTTCAGTGTAAATCAAAACACTTTCTCGCTGCTGCTAGATTATACAGAACAATCTTCCTTATGATATCTGTATGGAGCCATATCACATGATGGTGCTTTTTACATATCGAACCCTCGCATCTAAAGAGTCTTATCTTACACTAATGAGTGGCAGATAAGACACTTCAGCTCCGAGACGACGACGGTCATAATTATATCTAGTACTGTTTCTCAGACCTCTGTAGTGAATAATAAACACAGGTTACACACATGGTATCCAGTATTGTGAATTTTGTAAACGTGATTATTTTCGCAACAATGATACAAAGCTGTGTCTGTGTCACAATTGTCTGAAAATGGTCAGGTATTACTCTGCTATAAATCTACGATAGTGAAAACTTAAGTTAAAAAAACGGAATAATGAATAATATGCCATTTCTGTCGGTATTTTTTTCCAGTGTGTCAGACATCCACAAAAAGCTCTACGCAATTAACCCTTTCGGGCGGGAACCGTCTGTAGACGTCAGATTTTGACATCTAAAGACGGTCCCCGCTCTGAAAGAATCACATATTTCTAATGGTATTTATATAGGTATTCAAATGAAGCGGGAAGTGCTAACCAAGATATTTCATATGATGTTTTTAAATTGAAAAAACCCTCTTTGACCTCTTTGGTCTCTTGGTTTCTATAAAAATATTTCAGCGTAATTCCCCGGGCGTAATTCACAAGTATCCACAGGTCTACATTTTGCGACTGCAATACAAATGTAAACAACAGTTAACTGATGAATTTAAAAGTAAGCAGTTACTGCTGTTTGTTTTTGTACATATCTATTGTATGACACTTGGCTTTGTACTAACTCGATCTTAAATGGTTTAAACTACTGATATTGAAGTTGTGGAATGACAATTATATATATATATATACATGTACAAAACGCATTTCAAATCACTTTTGTTCCTCTCATGGTGATCAATTTACATTTGCCTGTGATGTACATATTTCAGCTCATGGCTGTGCGTCTTCGCCGTATACATGTCGTCGCCTCGGAGCTAAAGGATCCTATCTGCCACTCTAACGAGTGTCAGATAGGATCCTTTAGCTCCGAGGCGACGATGTATGCATTCATTTTGCTGACCAATTAAACACGATACTTTGACTCTGGATCATTTTTCTCTGTAGCAGGTAAAGCCAATGGGTAGCAACTGCTTACTTTAAAAGCAGCTACTGCATTTTCCTTTGCACAGCAGTGTTGTTGTCGGGCAAACATACTAGGCCTACATGTGCTGGTTGACGTCTTATGTTCTTATCTCTATTGTAAATGGTACCAGGTCTGGAGTGAAGTCACATATTCCGTAGAGAATAATGTTTGTTTCGTTCAATTTCGTAGATGAACTGTTAATAGCTATATTTTTATGCCTCTTTAATAATATTATTTTTAATACAAAGTTACAAATCCAATACTTTTTTCGTTATTTTTGTCAACATCTATACTTATTATAATCAACATTTCGGTACCGGTACATAGCGAAAACTAAAGTAACCCGGCAGGCGATATATACTGAGAAACAACGGGGATGCATAATATAATATAACGTTTGAAGATGGATTGGCATTGAAAAGTTGGACATCATTGTTCAGCCGCGCCATACTGCCGTGCAAAGCCAAAATGCAGCATCTGCTTACTTTATATGTAAGCAGATAGGCAGATACTGCCTTTTGGCTTTGCATGGGCTGGGCAGCACAGTAGCCTACCACAGTGAACTCCTGGTAATACGCAGATTGGCTTGAATTTATGGTGGGATGTAAAGGGGATGGTCACTCAAGCCGATGTACAGGGTGGGGCACACCTGCATACCACACATTTAGTCGGTACATTAAGATCCAATGCTGTAGTAATGTTGGCCACCACCTGCGACGCAAACCTAACATTTTACTATGTACATGTGCAGTACATGAAGGCAGTATGCTTCCGCACATATACAGATGTATACAACAAGTACAAATAAATTCTGAATTACTGCACAATAGCCTTAAGTCAGGCCGTGAAAATATTAAGTTTTTAATTTGTGTTTGTGATAGATATATTAAATGATTCCTAAAGTTATATTCAACTGAAATAATTACAATATCTATACTGTGTTCTTACAATTGCACACTTTTACCACAATTTCGAATATTTCTTAACTTAAAGTAGAAGGGTCGTTAAATGCTTCACTGAATCAAAATATTTACGTTGCGGCAAACCCCACTCCTGAGGACGTTGACCATGCTACGCATGCGTGCCGTTGTATTTGGCGTCCTACCTGTTTACTCAGCGAGTCGATCATAACGACTCGATCACCTAGCGGTACTTTAATACTTGCACTATTGAGTGTAATAAGTTTACTTTAAAACAACTGCCCAATTTGGATACAAAATGATATTGATTTAATTATTGTATTGTTACACCTGTTTCCACTCCACAAGTAACATAAATCGCGGTAGGGCCTATATAGGATACTGGGATACAATTAATTTCGTAATTAACTCCCCCCCCCCCCCCAGGTCCAGGAATGGTGGTAAAGGTCATTGTTGAAGACGTCAGAACCACGTCTTTTTAACTTCAAAACCAATGACCATACTATAAAATAAACAATGGAAAAAAAAGATTTTTTCAATTATAGCCAAAGACTTCATTTCAAATATGTAAGGTCTTCGCGATGTGCAAAGTCAAAATCATTATGTAAAATAGTAATTTATAATTAAGGGTTCTAAAATCGAGTTATTTTGTGGTCAGGAAATTAAACATAATTTAGTGGTCTTTTATTAGTATGTATAATTACCATACCATAAAATTACCGATAAAAAAACAATACAAAGAAAGACGTTAACTGATGGCTTTAACCAGAATGTGTGCATCTAGTTCAGTAAAGGCATAATCATGTCTAGCGGTTTAAATTTTAAGATATACAAAATTAGTTATTTTGTGGTAATGTCTTAGTATCTGTAATTACCATACCATACAATTTTAAAAATGTGGTTATTCTGAGGACACTTAGAAGATTATATTATAAATCGTTAACTTGATGTCGCCCACAAGCTTCCATAGAAAAAATGAAATGAAAAGAAAGTAGTTCATTTTGTGAGATTTTATACATAAATATCCCCCCTTTTCTCATCCAAGATTGCAAATACGCCCCTATTTTGTAAATTCTGCAGGTACCTTAGGCTTAGGGTAAGTAGACCTATCGAAATGAGCGAAAAAAGTAAAACTATAATATTAAAACGGCTGTGATAACTCATAATTATCAGAAATACAGTAAATCTTATATACTAGTTTTGCCACAAAATTGCCGAAAACACCTATATATAATATCAAAGTCCATGGTCTTTGATATTATTATGTGTGTGCATGCCTACCTCCAATGCATATGGATTTTATATGGGACTAAAACAGTAGGGGCTAAATGCTCATTGAGATGAAAATATTTGTTTTGACATTAAATAATTAAATTAACATTTTCATGCGATCATGAAGCTGAAATGTTACCAATTCAAACCATCTATTGTTGACCTGAATAATCGAGATCAAGTCTCAGATATGACCATAGAAAGAAAGTCCCACGTTTTTTATTGGGTGCAATCTGTGGCTGAGTTTCCAGTCCTATTCAGCCACGTTTGGGCGGAGGTCACACTATTCATATAAAAATAAAAAACGACGCTCGCCCAATATTATTACATAATTACTCATCAGGCCAGGCCGTAGGCCAGGAGCCTATTAAGTTTATTTTGACTGAGTTTGTGTCTTATTTAGGGGGAAGACGGGTGCTGTGTGTCGGAAACGGCTGACATTTCCGTACACAAGTCCTTATGAAAATGTCGAATATAACGTTTGAGTTAAATGTTTACTAGGTTAAGTACTTTCGTCTTTAAGCAGTGTTCAGGAAAATACATTTACGATTAAATATAGTGATCAGAGCTTAAAGGATTTCCGTTAGAATAATGTTGGCCCAGCGTCGCAGACGGTGACCCAGCATTGCATAAGTATTGGGCCAAAGTATCATGTTATCTGGTTTTCTGGCGCCGGGATAGAAAGCGTCACCCGCATAACAATGCAGCAGCCGCATAACAATGCAGCAGTCAGAAAACATGGTACAATTACCCAATGCTGTTTAAATGTCGGACCAGCGTGGAAGACTGTGGGTCAACATTGAAACAACATTGGGTGAATGACACGTGTTTGCGCAAAGTATACAGCAGAACCAGTGATGGATTAGAGTTGGGCCAGCGTCCTACACGATTGAACCAGCAATGGGCTACGACGCTGGCCCAACATTGAACCGGAATTTGGTGGGTAGGCCTACAGCCAGCTTCCTACACAATTGACCGGTATTGAACCAGCATTGGGCTACGACGCTGGCCCAACATTGAGCCGGAATTTGGTGTGTAGGCCTACATCCTCTGTACGAGGTACATCGTAGGCAAGTATTGAATGAATGTTGGCCAGCACCGGCGATGGAGGTGAGAGGAATACACGTTGACGATAAATTTTAACTTGTCTCCTTGGTTCTTTCCTTAATTATATCCTAGACATTTAGGATTCTGGCCCATGAGAACGACCAATACACTGTTAAGTTTAGAAAATATTAGGCCAATTTTTTGTCTATAGCACTCAAACAGACTAAAGCCGGGCCTCAAGAGTTCGGGAACTCCTGTTCTAGTATTTGTTTAATTTGAGACCAAACATTTACAAGTAGAATTCGAAGCACATCTTTTCGAATGGCAATGATTACTATACAACCTCTGTAGCTTGTAGGTCTTCAGAATCTGAAATAAAAGCACCAAAAGATTGCTATACCCCATACAGCTGAGCTCAACCCTTATACTGCCGATTCACGTTTTTAATGTGTTACAACTTCAAGTGGGTGAAAATTTAAATAAATTTAGCAGGATAAAGGTTACTGTTAGTTACCAATAGCTGTACCAATGTTATGGGTCTACGACCATTATAAATAGTGTAATTCTTTCAGTGCGGAGACAGTCTTTAGCGGCAGAAACTGACGTCTACAGAGCTGAGACGTTAGATTCTGACGTCGAAAGACAGTCCCCGCGCTGAAAGGGTAAATATGGCCATAATATGTCAACATGTCCACAAACTACAATTGCGTAAGTCCTTAAAATTCTAGGTTGCTATGGCAATGTAACAAGTGTACCGAAAACCTGCTTATCAGTTATACCTGTATTTCTAATTTTGGACATGCATGTGATGTCTGAAACTAAAGGTCGTCCTTATTTCTCTTTTAACTGGAAAATGTGCAACCCCAATTTTTTTTTTAATAAGCAATTCTAGTCCATGGATATGTTGATATATTACGGACATATCAAAGAGTCAAAATTAAATGATTTTGGCCTGATTGTGCTGCTTTGAAACAGACAATTTTCGCCTTTCTTAACCCTTAAAGCGCTGAAATATTTTTGTATAAACCATGGAGACCAAAGGTTTTCTTTCAATTTAAATCATCATAAACAGGTCCGGGTCCAGCCGTTTTTAAATGGCCGCTCATTTAAAAACCACTGCGCGTTTATAAGCACTCACAACGCACTTCCGGCGACTGTTTATTAACACCTGGGCATTTATAAATGGTTGGCCAATATGACTGGTTATTCCATAAAATCAGATATTTTATCTCAATTATATCAGATTTGGTATAATGTATAAATTGACACAACACATCACTACTTAGTAATGAATTTGAGAAGCAGAATCTGTGAAATACGATGCTTTAAGTGGTGAAAATCGTGAAAAATACATTTTCTGACCACTGACCCCCACCTCCTTAAAGTGTCATCGCTAAAAAATGTATACGTTGGGGGTACACCCTGCTAATACCATGAGGTGGTCGTTTAAAAACGGCTAGACCCATAACTGATAAATGTTTTAGTTTTCTCATTCGAATATCTATGTTATTGGTCTTCGACCATTATAAATATTCGAATTCTTTCAGTGCGACTCTATACGTCAGATTCTGACGTATAAAGACGGTCCCCGCGCTGAGAGGGTTAAGCAGTCAAATAGCGGTGAGTATAAATGTCTAGTCATGGGTTCAAATGTATGGAGAAACCTAGAGGGGTTGATAAGCAATTCACTACTATGACTACCAAAAAGCGGGGAAAGGGGAATTCAAATGACACAATTCAGCATGTAAATCTGTTCCAAGAAAAGAAAGAAGTAGACAAAGGCTAAAAAATATTCCAAAAATATTTATTAAGACTTTATAGATCTGGAATGAAGACCTAAATCAATATGATAATTTTAACGAAATATTACAAAAATAAATAGTTTTATGTACTCACTTCATGAAAAACTACATTAAATGTACAGCTCAATTCCATCTATTTACATCGATATAATTAAATCATCTGTAGTTTTTCATCTGGACAAATCTATTTTAATAAACTTTATATATCACTTGGCAATGTTCAAGCAATATATATGTCATATAAATAAAATATATATATAATATAAACAAATAATAAACATGCATTTGAAATATTGGGATGAACTGATACTTCAGCATTATTAGATAATCTGTCAAATACCTTTATAAATAACTTATGAATGCACTGGCTAAAATAGACTTAGCTATTCTATTAACTAGGCCTGTTTATTTATTAATTCTCTTTTATAAAAATACGAATATTTCAATTTAATCACCAAGAGTGCAATGAGGTGAGATGACTGTCTTAATGGTTATCAATATTAGTAAAATGATAAATAAATGTCACATTATTTGCATAGATTCACAACACAGTGGGCGGAAAATTAACATCACTTGCATTTCCAAGCCAAGGCACGTTGACTATTTTGTTTTTGATTTGAGTGTACCAGCATCTCTTTCCTTCTTGCATTTGGACACGATTCTGTTAAAGTAACACAGATGCCCAAGAGACACCAGGCGTACAATGCCACAGAGAAATACCTGAAAAAAAGTTAAGTAAATAGAAAAACAAGAGCACACTCGATAATAGCCCGCCGCCGAATTATGATGAAGAAAGTAAAGACGAATGTCATCACGTAAATAACAACCCGAGATATAAATGGTATGTTAAACCAGCCGCTTTTCAAGTTATAGCGCCCACAAGGTCAAATTATGGACGTAAAATAAATGTGAAAAATCGCAATAAGTCGACCATTTTGATTTTTTTACCGGCCATTATTGAGCTTGTCCAAGAACTGCTTATTAGTAACATGCATAACAAACTTGAAGATGATACTTGTGAAAATGTTGAAGTTATCCTGCCTACAAGGTCAAATTATTGACGTAAAATGAGAAAAATCGCAATAAATCGGCCATTTTGAATTTTTTTTCAGCCATTATTGAACTTGTCCAAGAACTACTTATTAGTAACATGCATAACAAATTTGAAGAGGATATGTGAAAAACTTTTCAAGTTATCGCGCCCACAAGGTCAAATTATTGACGTAAAATGAGAAAAATCACAATAAATCGGCCATTTTTTTTTTTTTTTCAGCCATTATTGAACTTGTCCAAGAACTACTTATAAGTAACATACATAACAAATTTGAAGAGAATATGTGAAAAGCTTTTCAAGTTATCGCGCCCACAAGGTCAAATTATTGACGTAAAATGAGAAAAATCGCAATAAATCGGCCATTTTTTTTTTTTTTTCGGCCATTATTGAACTTGTCCAAGAAATACTTATTAGTAACATGCATAACCAATTTTAAGAGGATATGTGGAAAACTTTTCAACTTATCGCGCCCACAAGGTCAAATTATTGACGTAAAATGTGAAAAATCGCAATAAATCGGCAATTTTTTTTTTTTTTTCGGCCATTATTGAACTTGTCCGAGAACTGGTCATTAGTAACATGCATAACAAATTTGAAAAGGATATGTGAAAAACTTTTCAAGTTATCGCGCCCACAAGGTCAAATTATTGACGTAAAATGAGAAAAATCGCAATAAATCGGCCATTTTTTTTTTTTTTTCGGCCATTATTGAACTTGTCCAAGAAATACTTATTAGTAACATGCATAACCAATTTTAAGAGGATATGTGGAAAACTTTTCAACTTATCGCGCCCACAAGGTCAAATTATTGACGTAAAATGTGAAAAATCGCAATAAATCGGCAATTTTTTTTTTTTTTTCGGCCATTATCGAACTTGTCCGAGAACTGGTCATTAGTAACATGCATAACAAATTTGAAAAGGATATGTGAAAAACTTTTCAAGTTATCGCGCCCACAAGGTCAAATTATTGACGTAAAAGGTGAAAAATCGCAATAAGTCGGCCATTTTGAATTTTTTTTCAGCCATTATTGAACTTGTCCGAGAAGTGGTCATTAGTAACATGCAAAACAAATTTGGGAAGGGAACATGGAAAACTTTTCAAGTTATCGCGCCCACAAGTAAATGTTAACGCCGACGCCGACGCCGACGCCGACGCTGACGCCGACGCCGACGCCGACGCCGACGCCGACGCCGACGACGCCGAACTTCAATTGCAATAGCCCACCTTTTTTAATTAAAATTAAAAGGCGGGCTAAAAATGACATGAAATTCACCATAGAATGCCCCATAAAACAAAAAAAGTTCATTTTTTTAAGGAAATTCTCAGAGCCTATGCACAGTCAAATAATTCCATTTCAATGCAGTACATTTTAACCCTTCGTCTGATTAATTGTCATTTAGTAATATGCAGCTTCAAATGACAAAAAAATATATATTTTAATATGAAAAATTAACATATCTCAGAATAAAATATTTACTCAACAGAGGATTAACCACAAACTATTGGATCAATTGCAATGGTATTTGATTTGAGATTTTTTAGATACCGCATATATATGGGTCTAGTAGCGCAAAATTTCTAATTGCAGCCGCAGCTCCAATAGAAGCCGCCCCCCCCCCCCCGAAAAAACTTTTAAAAAATCTTTTTTTTTTGTTACTAAAATTTCCAAATTAAAAACCTCCAATTGAAGCGGCAGGGCGACTTTTGAGAACTGTGAAGGACAAAATTTCTTTCAGTCCAAACAGATTTAAGTTTTAATATCGGTATCTTGAAAGGACACCGATCAGGTATTTATAAATCCAAACGACCGCTAACTACGTTAACCACGCTAACAGTGCACACACTATATAAGCCCAGATAGCGTCTAACCCTTCACAGACATGAGGCGTTATATTTTCACATTAAGTCTGTGACGATAGGGCAGGTGATGTAACCATATGCGCTACAGTGGTTACCATGTTGAGCCTACTTACTTGATATAAACTGATTGAAATCGTTTTGGGTTGACTTGAAACTATGTGTTTACATATATTTAAGCCTAAATAAATATCCATTGTGAAATACACTCCAATGGTCATTTGTCGTCATCAATCAATCTATACAACCCACCGTGGCCACGGGACTCATACAGGCAAACAGAAGGAGATGATTAAATCTTGTTTCAACGTTACCTAACATCACAGTCTGTGGACCAGTCATACAGAGCAGTGCACGTTAAGTTGATTTTTTCCCAGGCAGTGATCACCATTAGGAGAGGAAGGTGGGCTCGTGGACATACCCAGCAAACACGAGACATTGACCCAGTGCTGGTTAAATGCTGGGCCTGCATCGCAGACTGTGTTTACTGGGTATGCTTATTTGGTGGGCAGCGGCTCCCAACTGAACCGCTGATTCAGTGGTGTTTCACTGGTCAACATCTAGCCATCCCTGTTTCAACGTCTTTATCAGCTGTAACCTGTTAACGTTACAGTCAGTGACCACGGCGCTCATATGACTGGTCTAGGGAGGGGTGTCTTGGCTGATAGACAGGGCTGTGTAACAGAATTATGACGGCGCCGAGATGTCTGCCAACGCAACACATTGATGGCTAACATTAACGTGCGCTATAGATATTTTCATTTATTTAATTAATCATGGCGTAGGCCTATCTTCTTATCACATTATGTGAACAATTAATACTATTGTGTTGTGAAAATTATTTAATTAGCGATATACAAAATACATTTTTTTATATACTTTGTGACTAATGTGAGCATTACTTATTGATTCAGAATGAATATCTTTATTTACCATTGGACACGAAGGGTTGAGTGATTTCCACTGTCAGTTCAGAGTGATGTGCAGGATTTAATTTTTTATACAAAACCTAAACCAATGGAAGCACAAGTGGACTTTTGGCATTGGGTACCGGAAAAAATACTACATTATAATTGAAGTAGCGGCTACAATTAGAATTTAGTACAAGGATAAATATATTTTTACCTGAAGTAAAGCTTCGAGGATTGAAGTTGCTGGTGCCACACCTGCTGTCACACATGTCAACATTAAACCATCGAATCCTTGATAACTGAAAAACTTACAGTTCTGAAACACAAAGATATTGAAAAATATATAAATGTTTTAGTGTTGCCATTATGAAAAAAAAATGTGCAGATTATTCAAAATAAGAAAAAATATATGCTGTTTATCAGTTATTTTTCAAATTATTCGTTACATATTAATTAGGTATACAGTTTAACCCTTGTCCTGCTGTATTGTTTCAAATTAATTTTCATCATTTAAAGCTGGGATTTCCAGCTTCAAATTACAAAAAATATTTCTATTTAAAAATTTGATTAGCTGGGCATCTACCACTAAATATTTTTTCAATTTCAGTGGCATTTTATTTGGGTTGAAACTTTCTTGAAAACAAATATATCCGGGTCCAGCAGGACAAGGGTTAAACTCCACTCACAACACTGCTCATCAGTATGCAGTCATAGTGATGGGAAAAAATAATCTAACTCTATATCAGCAGCAGATCCAGAGCAGGTACTCACAGCTAAATATACATGTATATATCTGGTACTACGTACTACAATGTATTGCTACGTACTACATTTATTATTTTTACCTCCATGTCTATGACCATATTTTTGGCTACTTCATCAGGCTTAAAAAATCCACCTGCTTGTGAAATTAGTTCTGTTTCCTTTGGCTGTAACATCAAAGCAATAAAAAAGATTGTTATTTAAAAACAAGATATGATAGCATCCAAATACACAAATAAATACATTAAGGTGCAGAACATACGAGCATTAGGGTAAATTTTGCTAAGCAGTAATAAACCAGAGTGTCAATGACACAGAAGCTGATCCTTAATTAGGGCAAGTTGATTACGAATTAAAATTTCTGAAATCCATGAGGCAGTTCTAGCACATGCACAAGCTCTATCAAATAAACTGAAATCGGATAAGAATTGAGGGAGGAGAAGCATTTCCTGTAAATTGTGGACAGAGTGCCTACTTTAAATTAGGTCTTAATTAAGTCATAAGTTAATTAATAATTGAAATTTCTGAAAACAGTGAGGAACTGCTTGCTATGCACAGGCCCGAGCTCTTTCAAACAAACCAAACACAATTGAAATCGGATAAGAATTGAGGGAGGAGAAGCATTTCTTGCGAATTGTGGACAGAGTGCCCTAATTGGATCTTAATTAGTTATTTAATAATTACAATTTCAGAAATCCGTCAGGATGTTTAATACACAGAGTGCCCTAATTGGGTCTTAATTAGGTCATAAATTAATCAATAATTGAAATTTCTAAAAACCATGAGGAAATTCTATGCACATGCCGGAGCTCTTTTAAACAAACCAAACGGAATTCAAATCGAATAAGAATTGAGGGAGGAGAAGCATTTATTGGGAATTGTGGACGGAGTGCCCTAATTGTGTCTTAATTAGGTCATAAGTTATTTAATAATTGAAATTTCTGAAATCCGTGAGGATATTTAATGCACAGGGCTGAGCTCTTTGAAACAAACCAAACAGAATTAAAATCGGATGAGAATTGATGAAGGAGAAGCATTTCTTGTGAATTGTGGACAGAGTGCCCTAATTGGATGTTAATTAGGTAGGTCATAAGTTAATTAATAATTAAAATTTCTGAAAACCGTGAGGAAGTTCTATGCACAGACCCGAGCTCTTTCAAACAAACCAAACAGAATTGAAATCGAATAAGAATTGAGGGAGGAGAGTGCCCTAATTGTGTCTTAATTACCGTAAAATTTCTAATTGTAGCCGCGGCTTTAAATAGAATGAAAAAAATAATTTTCCAGAGCCCAATGTCAAAAGTCAACTTGCGGCTGCTATTGGAGGTTTGGGTCAAAAATTGAATCACAGCGCTGCCGGTAGCGATCACCCAACCCTTCATGTCCAATGCTCATATAAAGATATATATGCCATATGAATCGATTTGATGCTCACATTACGGGAAGTTGATTTCACATAGCGCTAATTAAACATGTTTTACATTGCAAATCACTCAGAGAATCTATTAAAAAGATACGCCATGCATAATTATATAAATATTAATGTATATCATGTCTATAGCACACTGAATGTCAGCCTGTGGTCTTTGGTATATTGCGTTCGTATAGACAGCGCGGCGCCATGTAGACAGTGGTAGACACCGTCATAATCTGATAATTGTGTTACAACACAGCCCTGTCAGTCGGCAACAACACCCCTCTCCAGATGTGAGATGTCAGTCATAGGAGAGGCGAGCGCGTCGTCACTTGACCAGTTGCTGACTGTACAGCTTGCACGAGTTGTCGATGCTGAGTCGGCTAAATGTTGACAAATGATCTCTACAGTGAACCAGCAGTTGGCGTTGCCCAAATAAGCATGCGGCCACGCGCCCACCTCCCTCTCCTAATGTTGATGAACTGTGTGGGAAAATATCAACTTTAGCCATACATTGTTGTGTAGGCCGACATGGCTGGTCCACACATGGTGATGCTGGCTTAACGGTGAAGACCACAAATAACCATTGTGGTGTATACCGGTATATGTAATTGCCAGTTGTATTTTTTAAAGGACATTTATTACATATATAAATCTATGTAGGCCTAAACAGTCGACTAAAAAATATTTCAATCTGTTAGACTGAGTAAGTAGGCTTAACATGGCAACTGTGACTAGGCCTGTAGCGCTTGTAGGGTTACATTACCTGCCCTATCATCACACATTGTACATGTTGTATGTGAATATAACACCTCATGTCTGTAAAGGGTTAGAAGCTATCTGGGCTTATATAGCGTGTGCTGTATTAGCGTTGTTAGCGTAGCTAGCGGCCGGCGTTTTGATAAACACCTGGTCATTGTCCTTTTTATAAGATATGAAAATAGTTTTGGTTCTTGACAAATCTCAAAACTCGACATGCGGCTTTAATTGGAGGTTTTCAAAGTAGGAAACTTTTTGTAAAAAAATTGTAATTTTTTTAAAGTTTGGGGGGGGGGGGGGCGGCTTCTATTGGGGATGCGGCTACAATTAGAAATTTCACGGTAGGTCATAAGTTGATTAATAATCAAAATTTCTGAAAACCGTGAGGAAGTTCTATGCACAGGCCTGAGCTCTTTCAAACAAACAGAATTGAAATCGGAGAAAAATTGAGGGAGGAGAAGCAATTCTTGTGAATTGTGGACAGACGACAGACAACGGACGCAACATGATGGCATAAGCTCATCTTAGGCCTAAAGGCGGGATGAGCTAAAAACTCATCAAAATGAATGTCTTAGACTTAAATATCTGCGGTACTATGAAATACGTTGTAATATGCAAAATATATTGAACTGCAATGTAGGCAATTTACACATAAAGATGCTTGTATTTAAAAAATACTGATTTAAAGCTGCATTGCAAATTAATCAATCAACATGGGAGCACAATGTAAATGCTATACTATCTGATGATAAACTCAATATCCCACTTACCGATGATTAATCTACCAGGGAATAAAAAGTTACTGCAGTGTTGAATATATTCAAAATATGTTTTTAGTAAAACAAAATGAACTTTGTGTAGAATATTTTTTTAAATGATTTGACATAGCTTGTGTATTATCAAGAAGAACATTGTTTGTTTCTTCCACTGATGAAAGATATAACTGAGAAATAAAATCTTGTATTATTGTATTATGCCTGTTGGCAATAATATACTAGACTGTTGTATAAAAGTGGGTGGGTCAATATACGTAGATAATTTGCTTCTACTAACCTTGATATCATTCTCAGAATTGAACATGGGAGTGTCTGTGTCTGGAGGAAAAGACAACATCACGTGGACATTGTATGGTTTTACCTGAAACAACACATCATCAACACATGCCATTAATGTGAAGCCAAAGCATCTAGTGACACATAATAGACCAACACAATATGTAAAGTCAGTGTTGGTATAACACTGGTCCACAGTTCACAATGCCAGGTCTTGTGTTTACTGATAAGACAATGCAGCCAAAATGTTGCAAGATCTTACCAGAAATAAATTCTCTCTTCTGTATTCCTGATATTACCCATTAACTGCCAATCGTGACTATAATCATTTAAAACATTTGTATTAACCCACATAAACTGCTATTAAATCATTTAAATTTTCAACCACTTGAAGTTGAAACATAACTTAAAGTTGCTGAAAACTACTTACATTTGTTTATTTTAAATTCAATTACCAGATAACTCGGCACCAGAGAGTTGTCCTGCAGTGGATGCTCTGTTAATCAAGCAGTTTAATTTTAAAATCACAAATCTGGTTTGATGTTGGGCTAGCATTGCAAACGATAAAGTGGCATTAAACAAACATTAAATTGTAGGTGTGAATATTTTGCTAAACATTGACTGAGCATGTTAAAAAGTGATCTATTTTCTTATTATTTACATTGGGCAGTTTGGCTTCAAATAGAAAGGGCACAGAGCTTGGAGCCTGCTCGATAATTTGAAAAATGGTCTCACCATTTTCCACCTCAAACTAACCTCCATGCGAAGCGCTTCTGCCATCCCACGCAGAGCAAATTTGGACGCAGAGTAAGCAGTGTACCCGTAAAGGCCGATCTGTCCAGCCATAGATGATATATACACTATCATGCCTCGTTTTCTGTCCTTCATTCCTTCTATCACAGCTTTAGTTGGTTTTAGACTGCCATGAAAATTTATGTTCATCAGGTGCTATTGGAGTTTAAAAAAGAGGCAATAAATATATGTCAGAGAAATATAACAATTATTAAATACAAAATCATAAATAAATTCATATACCGTAATTACCGGACGATACAGCGCTATTTTTTTTTGCATTTGAGCTCTTGCGCGGTATAGAACAGGTGCCTGATATCTGCTTCTTGATCACTGAATAATTTGTCTGACATGACGAGAGCACTGAGCTGTGAAAGGTCAGTATAGTTTTGTCATCGCGTTGGTGCCGTTATCACCTATGCCGTGAGTGTAGCCTCGTTGATGCGTGAATGAACACGGCTCATCAGGCAGGGTATAGTACAAACATATTGATATGGATAAACCTCTAATCAATGTATTAAATATTATTATGTTTTACAAAACCAACAGCTACACCATTTTTTACAACAGCGTTAAAATAAAAATAGCTGCCACGGGCTCTTTTTCAACTGATTTTCTTGCATGCTTGAGTTATACCAAGATATAAATATCAAAGCACAGAAAATGCTTAATCTTGTGTCATGCAGACAAAAAAATGACAAATATATTTTTATATTTTACAGGACTTGATGAAATCTGAACTCAATTAAGGCTTAGTCATGGTTAATATGTATGTTTTATTCCAGTAATGCAAAACTTATGTCTCTAAGAATGGTCGACAGATAGATAAACAGAAATGTGGATAGAAGGCTGAAAGGCACACTGCGTGACAACAATACATTATCAGCTAAAAAACCAAGTGTAATCAAAATATCAATCAGAATTAGCGAAATAGTAATAGAATGCATTTTGTATACATGGAATCATTTAATACGAAGTGATCACCTCAAAATCTTTCACACTAGTATCTGTAAAACTAAATGGAAGGGATGCACCAGCAGAATTTACCAGCACATCAATCGGTCCAAGCTGATCCTCTGCCTGTAAAAATACAATGTTTGTAATCTTTACACTTTCTCGTGTCCTGGTATTAAAGGATTATAACTGGCTCTTTACAAAGTGGCAGATATGACCCATTAACCTTTGTCAAAATTGACTAAATAAAATGCCGATGAAATTGATATAATTGTTGTGATAAATGCTCAGTTGGTCAAATAATCAGGGCTTCACAAAACATGCAAAAATGATCGTTGGGGCAGTAGCCCAGGACTAGACTGTCAGACTCGCGTTGCCCTGTGGTTGCCCAACAAAAATGTGAGGCTGTCCAAAAATGAGTCACTCAATATACATTGTTTTTGCCCTAACAATATGTACAAAGTTGTGTATGTACCTTACAAGTTGATTTTAAGACCATATTAATCATTGATACAAAAGAAATACAGCACATAGAGTGCAATATTTCCATTAAATAAATATTTATGTGGCTTTTGATTCTCGCCAATCAGACTTGGAAACGAGTCACAGACTCTGGGTCTTTTCTATGTTGTCACGGCATTGGGTGATAGGATTTGTAAAGCCCAGATAATTCAAAGAACTATCTATTTGTCATTAATAGAAATATGTTTATATCATTAGAAGCTGAAAATTGTGCTAAAAATTCAGCTTGGAATGAAAAAATATTAACAAAATAAACAATTCGGCGGCAAAAGGGTTATTGCAAAGGTCATTACATACATTTCTAATCATGCTGATCAATGTGTTATGGTAATTAAAATGGACAGAACGTCAAAAACGTCACTGAAATCATTTGTTATCATTATTTAGGCAACTACTCTTCTGAAAATTTCAAGTGAATTTTATATAAGGCTGAAAATCGTTTCACACTGTAAGTGAAAGGAAATTTCTAGGTGATTGAAGGGCTATGAACGTTTTACTTCGAACAATTTACTTTAAATCACAATAAAAAAAAACATGACTTTTAAAGAGGTCAATAAAATATCTATCTGTGTGATTGTGAACACCCTCCTCCCTTGGATATATTACCTGTTTAATAGATGCTTGGACATCTTCATATCCCGCACCCACATCAGCAGATACACAAGCAACTTTCTAAGAAAGAAAAAAATCACAGCTGAACATTGTATTACCCAGCAACCGAAAATCAAAACTAGTTCTAAATAATGATGCTGGCTAAATGATAGTTTAACTAAAGGTTGAAACAAACTATTTCCATGGAATAATTGAAAGATAATTATAATTTGATATTGTGTTTCCTGAAAAAAAATAGGGAAAAAGTATACATCTTCCATATATACATGTAGCCAGTGTCCCAGTCAGTCACCAGCACACACAAGACATTGGCCCAGCACTGTTACATATGGCCTGGTACCATACTATGAAACACTGATCTTACAAGGTCAAGATGTGCATGACAAGATGTGTATGACAAGATGTGTATGTCAAAATATGTATGACAGGAAGCAAACCAGAGTGGAATCGACTATGCCTGTACTGCTGTATGTCGGACAAAAAAGTTTTCCATGTCAACAAAAATATTCATGTACTGTATACAAAAATATTTTCTCTAATTAAATTGAGTTTAATTTTGTGTAATCGATCATCAAAATTCCAGGACCAAATGACCACTGTCTATTATTGATACAACAAAGATCACATACACACATACTAGATTAAATCTCAAACCTGTGTGGCTTTATTTTTCAGGAGGAGTTCAACTTCTTTTCTAGCTTCATCCAGACGATTCTGAAATTCAAGCAAGGTTATTGATTGGTCTATCAATTATTCATGATTACGTCAAATAGTAGGGCATTCAAAATAGCCTGCCCAACACAACTACTTTATCAGTAGGCAACCAAAAATTTAGAGCACTTGTTTGAAGTTGGCATTGGGCAATTACATTACAGAACAAATTGTATTTGTTTAACCTTTCACTTTACTCTGCACAAATGTTTTTTTCTTTGGATCTTATGAAATATTTACACCATCTTTTTAAAAACAAGCATATTATATGATATATATACACAATATGGTAAATGATACATTCTTGTTTTGAAATTAGATTATTATGCCCATTTTTTATTAAAAATTTTTTGAAAAAATTGGCATACATTTCCCATCACTACTATGACAGCATTTATTTTAATACTACCGACTTACATACATGTACAGTAGTCCCTTAAGATGCGACCCCTTTCAGATACGACTTCTCCTATTATGCGACTTATTTTACACTGTTAAGCACCCCTTAAATGCGACTTCCCTTCTCCCACGACATGCGACCTCCAAATCATGGCACTATCTAGCGACCTCCCTCTTAAGATACGACTTTTTGAAATTAACTGCTTAGCGGCACTGTCAGACTGTCAGATCATTCAAGATACGACTTTTAGATTGTCAACTTCAGGCAAACCATGAACTGCCTGTCTACAGTTACTACTTATGTGTACATGTATATCACATACCGTCAAATACAGCCCAGCAAATACCTATGTTGAGACACTGTCGGCTTAAGGCTGGCACAGCGTTGTATGAAGTGAGCCAGCATTGACACAACTTTGTTCAATACACCGTGTCCATATGTGTACTGCTGGCTTCAAATCACCGTACCAGATAGCGATATCCTTCTAAAGATGTGACTTTTTGAAATTCAGTCATCTACATGCCCTCTCCCCTGCTGCCGATTCACTTCTCCAATTGTCATTGGTCATTAGGAAGGCAATGCACAATTTCAGTCATCTACAGGCCCCCTCCTCTGATGCCGATTCACTTTTCTCATTTGTTTAAAGAAAATAAATCCAGAGTGCAATTCAAACACTCGAAAAATGTGATGGCAGGTTCTGCCCCAAGTAATATCACTCTCAGCATGATGAGAAAAGTGCCTGGATTTGTCACCAACGGCAGGTGCGACATTATTTATACCAAGCAAACACAACACGTTGAAACAATGTCGTTGTAATGTTGGGCCACCGTTTGTGACGCTGGCCCAATATTACAACGTGTTTGCTGATAAACGCTAACACGTTACCTAGATGCTGAGTTTTCAAGTGCTACAAAACCATTGTTGAACATTATGAAGAAATAAAGCACAATAAACATGATATATATCAGATTCCCACGCACTGAAAATAAATAACAATAATTTGTATAGGAATCAAATATGTTGTATTCGGTAAATCACGCTGAAGAGTTTTATAAAACGTCAATTGATTGGGAGCAGCACTCTAATGGTTATTCCCCTAGACACGCTAACGGGTTGCGCCGTACCGGAGCATATCTCACGTGAACTATCAATGTTGGCCCACACTCTGCGTTGCTGGGCCAATTTAAATGAACATTTGATCAACGTCTCATCTATCTATCTATCTCATTTACGTTTCTCTTTTTTTATCCGTCACCTAACCGATGCCTGTCTAATGTAACTTACCATTGACGACAGTGGCCCAGCATTAGAGCAACACTGCACCGACGTCCCGCGCCGATTACGTGCATACAGTGGAGATACTGTCTGTCTTGAATATTTCAATGGGAAAACATCCATAACATATTTTAAAAACAATTCTTATCAAGCAATGTAATATCGATCAATCCAGGTGTTTCGCGTTGAGATAGAGTGTAATGTGTTGACATATTAACAGAGTCATAGCGTGTACAGTGTCAGCCTTGATCACAGCTATTCACACCTAATATCGGCACATGGATTAAGTAGGCTGCAGTGTTACCGTTAGAACATGCAATTAACGCAGGCTGTCAACAACGTTGATCGTGTCACAACGATATTGGAGGTGTTTAGAGGGTGCTGTCATAAACATCAAATTCGGCCCATTTTTCGTTTCTTTTAGAGTTCTTTTCACCCCTCTCAGATACGACTACCCCTTTGATGCGACTTTGGTTGTCTGGCAGTATGAAAGTCGTATCAGAGGGGGACTACTGTACTACTAGGTAGTAATTCTGGACTACATGTATTAAATTGATCACTAAAATACTAACCTGGTTTCTAGCCATAAGTGTAATATTTGCCCCTTTCTTAGCAACTTCTATAGCTACTGCCTTCCCAATGCCACTTGAGCCACCTGTGATCTAAAATAAAAGAAGCAATATATTTATCTTATAAATCGTGTTCCTTTGAAGTGAAGTTTCTTTCAGACTGCTAACACTTCTGATCACTGCTGAATTGTTTGTTCCTAATTCTATTTTTCATTCATTTGAAGCTGGAATTGTTGACACCATTTCCAGCTACAAATGATGAAAAGTCAGGTTTCAATTTGCTCACTAGTCACTAGATGTCGCGCTTTCGGGGTGTTCAGGACAGGGTGGGGCAAGACATCACTCTGGGAAAAATAAAAAAAATTCAGAGATTCTTTCTAATGTAACTCTATAGACAGTCTTGTGTATGGAAAGACGGCCTCTCATTGACTGCCATTATAACCATTGATTGCCATATGAGTAGCCACTCGCTTTATTTTTATTTTGAAAGAGTAGACTAACATCAGTCTATATCTTATAAAGTATAATACTTAAAAATTATATAGGTATTATACTATATTTACATTTCTCCACTCTTCGGGCTGTTCAGAGAACGAGAACATGGTTCATAAATTTTCACGGTACATGTAGGCCTATTTGGAGGGGGACTCAAAAATAGTCCTTGCAAAATTTCATTAAAATCGGTTGAGAATTCCCGAGAAATCTCTGAAAAACATGCGCTACAAGGTAATCAATGTGAAACCTGATGCCGACTATAGTCTAGCTGTAGCTTGCAATGTATGGCAGTTAGGCCTATGTCATGTGTGACTTGATGAAGTTGATCGTGTGATTTGTTTGGGCGATATTGGAAATACATCACATGTAATAAGGTCACATGTAATAAGGTGTTCAAACATTATAGTCATAGGCTTATTCATTCAATATGGGGGGGGGGGGTCCAAAAGGTGTGGGGTATTAGGCTGTAACTGTAACTATACTGTAACTACCACCCCGATTCCAGAATAGCATAGGCCTATATTGTCTGTCTGTCCTAAGCTAAGGGAGTAAGGCATGGCTCATTTCAATAAAGCACAGTTATTAATATTATTGTATCTCAAATGTGTTTCAAATGTGATGTGATAGGGACAAATTATTCCCTTCTTAATAGCGATTATGACCTGAAAAAAAAGATAAAATGATCCAATAGACTAGTAGTTAACCAGACCGCCGGTCATGTAGCAGGCTTAGTTTGGAATGGAATTCTCTCCAAGCAGCCGATTTTCGCAGATTTCTCAGTCAATTCTCAACCAATGTTCATGAAATTTCTCACACACTTTTTCCATTCATGTCGTGACTACCCTGAGAGTTTCGCGAAGTTTTGATAACTATATTAAAAGTTAAACCATTTGACATGTAGCCTAGATACATTAAATAAATAAAAATGTTGCTCTCTATAACCCCATTAGCTTCGTCTCATAATTCAAATGGTCTGATTTCTACAATACTTCTACAAAACTTCGCGAAACTTTCAGGGTGGACATGACATGGATGGAAAATAGTCATAGAGTGTGTAAAATTTCATGAAAAGGGGTTGAGAATCGACAAAGTAATCCGCAAAATTCAATATTATTATTACTAGGGTGGTGGCGGTAGTCTTCACGCACCTAAGCGAATACGGCACACAGCGTGCACAGAATGGACGCGTATGAATATTATGGGTCGTATTGTGATTGGTATGCCTGAGCCACTTCCGGTTTGATAACAATATACTTCCGGGTCAATTGGGAATAGGGAGCATAGATTATTTTAATCTCCTACGTTTCTGGGAGAGTTTTCGCGCAGTTGAGGGTATTTTCGCGTACCGCATTGTGTAACAGCGTGAAAACCTATGTTGCATATATTTTTCATTTAGTTTGCTTCCAAACAGATTTGAGATTCCTCCCGGTACATGTCTGTTTTTATTTCAACCGGATACAACAACCTGCAAAAAAATTATAAAAAAATGTAATTTTACTGATTTTGAGTTTTGGAAGCCAAAAAAATTGGCATTTTCTGGGACTTGAAATAAAAAGGAACTATTTTAATGGCGGATGAAAAAAGTTTTGACGCAAAACGACACAATTTTTATACAGACCGGGTCTACGCTGCATTAAAACACCAGTCAACGACCGAAAATCAAAACCAGATAAAAATTTACAAAACCCTTCAAGAACTAGGGCAAAAAACAAACGAGGTGCGCGAAAATACCCCCTGCGCGAAAATACCTTTCACCACCCTACCGTTAACGGCGTTATCACTATTACTATAATCAGGGCCTAGAGCTAGCCCTTGAGTTTAGACAATAATCTGCATTCCTGGCTGATGAATTTATTCAAAATAATGTGAATCTGACTAAAACTATAAGTCTATCAGTATTAGCCTCTTCACATCGGAGGTGCTGCTGGATTATTAACAAAGAACTGCCATTTTAGCATCAAAAATGCTAATTGGGAAGCTATCAGGCAACAAATTAGGAGCTGCTGGACCTCCTTTTCAAAAAAAAGTCCTAGCCGTTCTGTCAATGAAAATTGGTTGAAACTAAAATCCATCCTAAATCAATGCCTGGACAAATTTATACCAACCAAAATGACTTCCCCTCGGGAAAATCTACCTTGGCTATCCAAATCACTTCTCGCATCTATTCGGAAAAAAGCATCTCTATATAATAAAGCCAAGGGTACGAATAAAGCTGACCTTTGGGCAAAGTACAAATTATGTAAACGGCAGACCCAGCGTGCCATCAGGTCTGCCAGGTGTTTTTTTTGAAAAACGAACTTTCTGAATCTTTAGAACAAAAAATTCAAAACCACTCTGGCGTTATATCAAATCAAAACGTCAGGATGGAAATGGTGTCTCTCCTTTGAAGGAAAACGGCCAGCTGCATTCAGATAGCAGACGTAAGGCCGAAATATTAAACAACCAATTTTGCTCAGTTTTTACCTCGGAAGACACCACAAATATACCTAAACTACCCGGACCACCGAATACTGAAATGCCTAAATTTGAAATTACTGTTCAAGGTGTAACTAAATTACTCCAGGGTTTAAACGGCGGGAAGGCACCCGGACCAGACGAGCTCCCAAATCTGATTCTGAAGAATGCTGCCAACGAAATATCTCCCTTTCTTAAAATTATTTTTGATCAATCTCTACAGACGGGCAAATTACCAGATGACTGGGTAGAGGCTAATGTTGCCCCAGTCTTCAAAAAAGGGGATCGGCACTCTCCGGCAAACTACAGGCCGATATCCCTCACATGTGTTTGTGCCAAATTACTCGAACACATCATTTGTAAACAAATTATGTCTCATTTTTCGGAAAACAAAATTTTAACACCTGTACAACATGGCTTTCGCTCAAAACACTCATGCGAAAGCCAGCTTTTGATTACAACTGATGAATTTATTCAAAATTTTGAAGGCAAGACACAAACAGATGTTGTTGTCTTAGATTTTAGTAAGGCCTTTGACGTTGTCCCCCATCAACGCCTCTTACACAAACTCGACCACTATGGAATTCGGGGAACAACTCTTAATTGGATTCAAAATTTCTTGACCAATAGAACCCAAAAAGTAGTAGTTGATGGCAGCTCATCAGAATCAGCTCGTGTAAAGTCCGGTGTGCCCCAGGGTACTGTTCTCGGACCCCTACTTTTCTTGACCTACATTAATGACCTCCCTTCCACGGTCTCGTCGTAGGTTCGTCTCTTTGCAGATGACTGTCTCCTGTATCGCCCGATAAAATGTCGGGCAGATCAGGAGAAACTGCGGAGAGACCTATCTGCGTTACAGGACTGGGCAGATCAATGGGGGATGTGCTTCAACCCTTCGAAATGCTCGGTCCTGAGGGTGTCCAGGCCGAAATAAAAAAACCTGGAATTCAAGTACACCCTGAAAGGTGAAACATTAGAAAATGTTTTATCAACACCATATCTTGGTGTTTGCCTTAGCGAGACTCTGGAATGGGAGGCCCACATTAACAAAATTACAAGTAAAGCGAATTCCACCCTGGGCTTCCTTCGGAGGAACCTGAAGGCATGTCCCCCTAAATTAAGGGAGACTGCCTATTTCTCCCTGGTCAGATCATCCTTAGAATATTCTTCAGCAGTTTGGGACCCCTTTAGACAAAAAGACATTGATAAATTAGAAAAAATTCAAAGAGCAGCAGCAAGATTTGTCACCCAAAATTATAGACAAACAGCCAGTGTGACATCTCTAATTCAGAACTTGGGCTGGACTGACTTGAAAACAAGACGAAAAAATTCTAGGCTTTTATGTATGTTCAAAATTTTAAATGAGTTAGTTAAAATTCCTATCAATGACTGTTTAATCCCAGCAGATAGAAGAACACGTGGTGGGCACAATCAGGCTTATAAACACATCATAGCTAACACCACACTGGGACAAAAATTTTTTTGGCATCAAACTATCCCTGATTGGAATTCTCTTCCGGCAGCTGCCACAGTATCGAAAACTGTGGCAGCATTCAAGAGTCAGCTGGTCGACTAGATCTGCCAGCCTCTTTCCCCCCTCCAGCCTGATACTCCACAATGGAGGGCAGCTGGAGTATTTACTCAAAGTCAAAGGTATCTACTTCATTTGAAGTCAAATCATTGTAATATCGCTCATAGTCATACAAAATTTTTGTCAACAATACGAACCAAAACATGCGCGCCTACAAAGTTGAAACATTTTGGTACATCTATGACAAATTTTAAATATAGTAAAAGCAAGCATAATGCTACAACAACAACCCCGTACAACAACATTATTCAAGTTTAACAGTTTAAGTCTTGACAAATCTCTGAACAGAATTATCGTCTGCACAACACAGTGCGACGGAACAGTTATGCGTCAAATGTCAAGATCCAAGGTAGGCCCATGGGTAGGCTATGTAGAGGAACGATCAAGTCGCCAATATGGGTATGTTGAAGTGCTTTGTTCCTCCACATTTCCAGGAGTGGGCAGGTGAAATGAGTCCTATCGCCACAAATGGCTACTTTTAGGTGCTTTCAATAGTCATTTTTTAATATTTACATTACAGATATTTATCTTCTGTCGCCACATGTGGCGATCACTTGCCCACCTCTGTCAGCTCTGATTTCCATCAACTCTTCCGTCGGGACGACGGGAATAAGCAGCTCCTATTATTTCATTCCTCGGTTATTTCTCACTTTATTATAGTCTAGACATTCATATAGTGCACACAGTCCCCAAGCGGAGTAGGCCTACGACGATCTAACGCCATGCGGCTTTGCCCTGAGCTCGAGATGGAGTGTCCGTCTGCTCCCTGGTCTGCTTCAGTGGCAACGAGATGAGTGAAAGAGTGCTAGGCTGGAAGCTCACTCGATTGGCTTGGCAGAGGCTGATCAGAACGAGGCTAGGCGGGCCCGGCCACTCGTCAGTGGTCGGAAAAACCGAGCAGTCCCGAACGGGTGCACGGACACTATCCCCACATTACCCCAGGGTTAAGTGTAAATGTATGAACCAAGCCAACTTGTGGTTATAGCGTCGGTTCGCCGTTTGGGAAATGCACAAAACCAAAATACAGTAATCAAACAGTAAACAATCAGTTGTGAAAATATAGCATTGGTGGTTGGTAACATCCCAGGCGCAGCTTAACGAATTAATATGTAATAATTATAGCCAAGTTCCCATCTTCTTAACACCATTGTTCCAATCCTCTTAACACCATTGTTCCAATCCTCTTAACACCATTGTTCCAATTCTCTTAACACCATTGTTCCTTGACTTACGAATTATGCTGCTGCGCGCTACGGATAACGGCCAACCTATATAAATCTAATTAATACATTCGGTACTTAGTAAGAAAATTACTTCTGTAAGCAACTTAAGCCCCTAATTAAGTAACATTTCACATTATTATTTTAATTATGCCAGGCCTGGCAAACTTTTATTTATAAATTATGATTATTACTGTTCGTGTAGTTGGTCCCGCCGTAGATGTCGTTAGGCGCCACTAAGGCGTGTACCATCTGCACGAAACGTGCGGGAGTGTGAATTTTCCGCCCAACTCTAGTCTGTTTTACGGTTGCGTCTGGTACAATTTTGTTGCCGTCGGCAATGTTCGAATTGTTTTTAACATTCGATGTTTTAGTTGTGTCGGTTGAATTAGGGGTTTTACCATGTAAGTGTAAAGGTACACGTGAATACATTCGCAAACCGCTGCTGCTCCCGTTAGGGAAACGGCGGGGGTACGCGAATGCGGCGCTACATAAGGTGTGAATTGTTTAGGCAAATTTACTCTATTAGCTTTATGCTGTGAAGTAGTGGCCAAATTCCTACCATTTTTACCCGCGTCAGACCGTGTCTGTGTTTCCACTGTCGGTTCAGCCCTCTTCCTGTCGGAATTCTGAGTGAGAGCACTACTAGGTTTAATTTGATCCTTCGGTACCTTTCTAACTATCGCAGTAGTTTTCGAATTCTTCGTTTTATTTTGCGTTTTACGCTGTTTCCATGTGCCTGTTTCGGGCTCGCTTTCTAAGTGTGCAGGTTTAACTCGACCTTGCCTTTTATAAGGATTTTCATGACTCTGCCGCTCCTTACGATGACCTTGTATGGGCCGTCGTAAGGGGCGGTTAGAGGCGGTGCAATTGCGATTCTTCGCAAAAATACATGTGAGCATGTGTCGATTTCCTTATATTGGAAAATGTTGTTCTGAGGTGAGTCACGCGGTGGGCACAGACGAAGACGCGACATGGCTACGCGGAGCTTATCAGAGTAGTTATCTAAGTTGGTATGTGTGTCGATGATGTAGGCCTACTTCTGTGAAAATACGCCTGGTAGTCTGAGTGTCATACCATAAATCATTTTAGGGGCTGACCTACCCAATAACTCTTTAACGGCAGAACGAGCGTCTAGTAATACAGCAGGTAGTGTTATTGTCTATGGATTCGGTAATTCGTGTGCCATAATAGCTGCTTTTAGCTGACGGTGGAATCGCTCGACCTTGCCATTCGATTGGGGGTGGTAGCTCGTTGTGCGGTTTCTTACTATCCTGAACTGGTTGCATAAAACATACCATAATTTTGATTCAAACTGGGAGCCTCTATCCGTGGTGATAGTGGCGGAAGTCCCAAACCGTGCTATCCACCCGCTAAAGAAGGCATCGGCGACCGTTTCAGCTCTAATATCCACTAGCGGTATGGCTTCTGGCCAACGTGTAAAACGATCTACACAAGTCAGAGATATCTGAAACCGTCGGCATACGGTAGGGGTCCGACTATATTGATGTGTACGTGGTCAAATCTCTCAGTAGGTTCGTCGAATTTGCCGAAAACTGGCTTATTATGGCGAGATACTTTAGCGGTCTGGCAACCTTTGCATGAACGGCACCATTTAGCTATATCTTTATTCATTCCGGCCAGACAAATCTTGTATTGATCAACTGCTTTGTAGCCCTATGCGATGCATGACTTAATCCGTGTAAATTCGGGAAAACCTGTTTTCGAAATTTTGCTGTAATATACAGCCGAATTTGAACCGAATGTGTCCTGTTGATACATCGCACCAGATCAAATTGTTATCAAATGATTTGAGTAATTGAAAATTCATGGTAGACGACTTTGAATGTCGCAACCGAGTAAATTCTGTGTCCAAGGCTTGATCTGCACTTAACTCTTTATAATTTATGGTTAATGTATTGTCTATGAAAAACACGGTCGGTCGTGACAAAGCGTCGGCGACAAAATTTGTCTCTTCTTCCACATATCTTATGTCTGTTGTTAACTCGGCAATAAAATCCAACTGTCTTGTTCGTTGCAGTGACGGGCGTTCAGTGACTGATGTCATTACGAAAGTTAAAGGTTTATGATCGGTTTTTACAAAAAAATACCGGCCTTCCAAGTTATGCCTGAAATGTCTAATAGTGGTGTACACTGCTAAAAGCTCGCGATCGAACACGCTGTAACGTGTCTCTGCGAGAGTTAGTTTTTTACTGAAAAATGAAAGTGACTGCCAGACATTATCGATGTACTTTTGCAAAACGTCACCTACGGCAAAATAACTAGCGTCGCACGTGATGTTCAATGGGGCAGAGTGGTCTGGGTGTACCAAGAAGGTTGCGTTAGCAAGTATTTGTTCAGACTCGATAAACGCCAAATCTGCACTTTCATTCCACTTCAAGTCGAAATTTGACTTAGGTGCAATCTTGTATGTCCTTCATTAGCAGCAGTCAGTAATTGATTTATCGGTGTCACTTTATCCGCACAATATGGCATAAATCTATGATAATAGTTTATAATTCCTAGATATCGACGCAACGCTCGTTGGTTTTTGGGCCTAATAAAATTATCTATTGTGTCTACTGCACTGGGTAGCGGTAAAATGCCTTCTGCGCAAACATGATGCCCTAAAAAAACTTAATTCTGTAGTACCGAACTGACATTTCTCTGGGCCTATGATGATGCCATATTCTGCTGAACAGGTAAAAAGAATTCTCAAATGTTTCTTATGCGTATGATGGTCGGGGCTTGTGACTAAGAAATCGTCTAAATAGACGAACACGAAATCTAGTCCGCATGTAACGTGATTTATAAAACGTTGGAAGGTTTGACCAGAATTTCTTAAACCAAACGGTGTCCTAGTAAAATTGAACAGACCGAAAGGTGTGGTAACCGCTGTTGTATGTACGTCGGACGGTTCAATCTGGTAATATGCCCGTACCAAGTTGATTTTGAAAAAAACTTTCGAACCTGCTGAACGTTGGGTAAAATCTTGTATATGGGGAAATCGGATATCGATCTGGTACTGTCTGGGCGTTCAAACTTCTATAATATCCGCACGGTCTCCAGTCTCGTTTTTCTTAGGCACCATATGAAGCGCTGATGACCACTCACTGTCGCTGGGCTCGATAACGCCTAACTTTATCATGTCATCGAACTCGCGTTTCGCAGTGACTAGTTTATCAGGTGCTAAACGTCGTGGGCGCGCGAATACGGGGTGTCCTTTGGTCACTATTTTATGTGTAATACCTCAAGAAACTGACCTAATAATTTCGTATAGTTGTTCTGAACGGTGTCGACTCTATCCAGTGATAACGGTTCAATACAAGACGAAGTAGCTTGTATAGCTAAACCGCCTCGCATGTCTCTCAGACAACGACTTTTTAAGTCTACCAGTAAGCTGTAATGTATGAGAAAATCAGCTCCTATAATTGGTTGTTTGACGTCCGCTACTATGAATGTCCAAGCGTAATCTCGTTTCAGACCAACGTCGACGACGCGTCTACTAGTACCGTAGGTGTTTATAGTAGTATTATTGGCTGCAACTAGGGGCAGACAGGCAGCTTCTGAAGTCCTGTTAGCGCAAGACTTGGGTAAAACGCTGACTGCTGCGCCTGTGTCAATTAGATATTTGCACTTTTTGTGTTTGTCGGTGACGTATAATAACTTGGAGGGAGATAAGCTGGGAAGTGGAGCTTCCGCAGAGCCATGTCGCGCCTCAGTTATTTCGCCAGATGCAAGAGTCGCTACATTGCTCTGGCCGACTAGTTTAAAAAACACGCGCAAGGTTCTCTGCACGTGCGTACTCTGTCACCGAATGTTTGGTGATAAAAACAGACAGGTGCATCTGCTGTGTCGATCAGTTGAACAGCGTTATTTTGCTGTATTTGCGGCGGCGGTGTGTTAGGACGACTATTTTTTTTATTATTCGTGGGAACATCTTGTCTAGTAACATTTTGGTTATTATGTACAAACGGTTTGGCTTGCACATTAAGAACGAACTGTGGCTTAGTGGCACGATTCTCAGTTGCTTGTGAGCGTCCGTAGGTCTTCTTCTGTGTTGCTTTGGCTGTGGCTATCTCTAATTTTTCAAGCATTCGAGACAGGACTTCCAACAGTCCAACTAGCTTTTCGCTCTCGCTGACGTGTATTTCAGCAACCGCCGGCTTAGCTTCGTCGACGTACTTTTCTGCAGCGACAGCACGGTCGGCCAACATGGCCAAACTTTCTAAAGACGCACTATCTGGCTGTGTAGCTAAATAAGCACGGACTGATGGTGGCATTTGTCAAATAAAGGCCTGGCGGATGACTGCCTTTCCTACCACTGCTTTGTTTCCAAAACCAGCTGTCTTCTGTAACCGTCTGAGAAATATAGACGGTATGTCTGATCCCAGTTTTTCTCCTGAAATCACTTTATTTACTCTCTCTGGTGTAGTTAAACCCCGTCGTTCGATTGAGATGGCTTTCAAATTATCATACTTGTGAGTGAGGAAAGGCTGTAGTAATACGTCTCTAACATCAGACTCTACCTCGCAAGAGAGTGCAGCACATGTCAATCTGTAACGTTCGTTATCGTCTGTTATCTGGTGTAAATCAAATTGTATTTCAATTTGGTTAAACCACAACTCCACGTCTGTTGAGTAAAAGGTGGCGATTTTCAATTTCGGCAGATTGGTTGATCGCCGTTGAGGCTGACGTCTAGCCGGCGAAGGGCTTCTTGAGGATTCACTCCGTGACAAATCTCTCCGGCGTCTGTTGCGTGCAATCCGCAGGAAATCAGCTTTTAACCTTCTAAACTCTGCATCGGTGTCTCTTAATTCTGCTGTGTTCTCATCACTCATAGGAAAATACGAGCCCTTATGACGAGCCCCTTGTCCGTCGATGGGTGATGACACGAAACCTTCACTGTCTCCTTTCGCAGCCTTTTTGAAATGTGTATTTATTGAAATTATTTTAAAAATTGAAACATCTGAGTTGCTGGCCTATTGGCTATTATGCAATACTCAGACGGTTATTTAAATAGTATGCATTTAAAACATACCAGCTATTTTGATCGTCGTACTCCGCGTGAAGAACTGTGTGCACAGATGTCTAGTTTGAGAAAAAAGATGTGTGATAAATATATGTATGAAAAATATCCATGTTAATTCGCAAGTAGTAGAGTACAGGGGTTGCTGAAATATCTGAAAACTCTCTATTGCAGGAATGTGTGAGTGGTAGGGGTCATACTATTTCATTTAAAATATGAATTGTGATGATTGTAGGTCGTGAACTATATGCAAAAATGCCAGAATAAATGCTACAATGCTACATCTAAGCTAAAGGGTATTTTTTCCACACAAGTCGAAAAACACACAATATATCAAAAAAGTCACCGTAGCGCAACTGTCAAGTCTCCAATTCAGATTTAATTAAGTAACAATTAAATTCTTCCCATTATGAGAATATTTTGTTCTCATAAAAATAAGCTGAGTGCGACTGTAATATGCATCTACAGTTCGACTTAATTTCATAGAATCATTTGTTGAAATTCTTGACTGACAGAGTATAAATTTGTTGATGAATATTTCAAATTATGAACATCCCTTTTTTTTCTTTTTTTTTTTAAATGTTCACCATGAGAATTATCCATATTGATGTCAAAATCGCTCGCTCGCTTCGATTTGCATCGGTGCGTGTAGACTAGTGCCCATCAATGTAGACTGTACGGTTGTGTGGTGTGCGAGGTGTATGTATGGCAGCAAGCTGTGTACTGTGTACATGCACTGTGTACATGGTGTGCGTATGACCGTACGATGCGCAACATCTGCTCATGACTCATTAACATATTTAGCAGCTAAGTATGTCGCCAAGGGTTGGCGCATGGCTTAGCCCATTTGAACTCTGACCTCTCAGAAAACGTGTCAGGCACGACAGTATGAAAAAAATTTCAAGCACAAAATATCACACAACGTGTGACATAATTTGCAATATCTAGAAACACATATTAAAATGGAATTAGTCTCGCTTTTCTGACTGAAAAAGATATTTTGGAAAAAATTAATTTTGTCTAGACTGTATTTCTAGACCCTGTTGCAGGCCTATTTGGCCTTGACCTGTGAGCGGCATTTGCCGTTTACGCCACTGATTCAAGATGGCGGCTTAATTTATGCTAATTATGCCGATCTGAGCTGATGAGGCGATCTCACAGTGCATTCCGGGCAGGCGGGCACATGTGGGGATATACGGCAGCCAGATGAGCTAAATGATAGGGAAACCATCTGCCAAGATGGCTGCCCTTACCAATTCATAGCAAAAATATATCTACTTCCTCTGAAATAAAAGTATGGTTACAACCACAAAATATCGACATACGGTCCTAACAATAATGTATTTATAGACCAAAAAAGACCATTTATTCACATATATTTCAGGCAAACAATTTTAAGTGGCTCTAATCCTATTTAAAAGCTTCGTGAGTCGAGGAGATATTTTTGGTTTGGAATTAAATGTCCTGACGTTTAGACAAGAACAATTATTAGTGATATTTTCTTGAATTGGCCGAGAAAATCGAATACAATAATGGAGTTGAACGATTTAAAATAAATTTAAAAATATTCCCTTTCCAATCGCCAAAAACAGCGTAATTAAAAAGTAAAAATCGTAAAATTCTTACTATTTAGGGATGACCCAGCGTGTCGGCCATCTTGGAAAAGATTGATCGCAAGTTTTTGTCGTCCAATTTTTTAAAATTTACGCAGTTTTTAGCAAAAACGTGTGTACCTCTCTCCAGATAACCTTCTAACTAACCTCACTGGCATTATTATTAATGACCTACAACCATCATGTACCTTGCAAAAAATGATTTATCATTTTTTTTAAAATCCCCTCATTTCAAAACTATCCTGGGCGTTTTGCTGCTTTGTGAAAACAATATGCTTGAATAAAGTTGCGAGTACATTTCAACGTCTGAGGTCACCAATATGGGTATGTAAAGGAACGATCGAGTTGCCAATATGGGTATGTTGAAGTGCTTTGTTCCTCCACATTTCCATCAACTCTTCCGTCGGGACGACGCGTCGGGACGACGGGAATAAACAACTCCTATTAATTCATTTTTCGGTTATTTCTCACTTTATTGTAGTCTAGACATTCATATAGTGCAAGCAGTCCCCAAGCGGAGTAGGCCTACAACGATCTAACGCCATGCGGCTTGGCCCTGAGCTTGAGACGAAGCGTCCGTCTGCTTCAGTGGCAACGAGATGAGTGAAAGCGCGCTCGAGTGGCGGCAGAGGCTGATCAGAACGAGGGACGAGGAGAGGAAAAACCGAGCAGTCCCCAACGGGTGAGACGCTATCCCCACAGGCCCACCGGTAGTCTCGCTTGCTCCTACTCTAGTATATGAGCTTCCGTACGAAATCTGCTCACGCTCCATAGTGACGAAACCACCAGTTAAGTGGCATCCATTCGTCCGATCAGACACTACCCGGCATGACCGGGCCGCCTAACTCATATCAAACCCCTGGTTAAGTTCGCTCTGACTCAGTCTGAGGCTCTGCAGACTGGTCCACCTCATCCAGTCAGAGACAGACTTAGTTTTTTCAACATCAGCCCTGCCAGTGATCAACTCCCAACTGATAAGCTCCCAACTTTGAAGCATCACTGTGATTTGTGATTTGTAGCCTACTGCTCATCATACAATAATAGAGTGTGTACAACTGGATTATACTGTCAATCTAGGCCTACCGATACATCTTAATAGACATCAAGTGATTAGAACTTAAAACAGGGGGATTCATTATATTAACTAGAATGGTAAAAACAGTTTAAACAGTGGCTAATCCACCCACTCTCACCGCAGACAGAGCAGCAGGCGGACGTGTTGCTCTGCTCGCGTAGTGGGCCTACAAGCTACGTGGCTTATGGGCCACCGTGTCCTGTCCGAAAACATGTGCACAGTAACTTATATGTTTGATTGATATAATAAATGAAACAACGGGGATTTATGGATTCAACGATGTTTTATTACCAACCTTCACCCAGACGGGGATCTAGAATTAGAATTGAGGATCGGAGGTAGGAGTGGACAGTCAGCCAACATGGCGGCTAGACAATCGTACCTACCGACAAGTCCCCCTCACCACTGTTTGGACGTATAGTCGTCCAAACTTATGGTCACCTAACAGATCTTTCTTTTTCTTCTTCTTATTATAATTCTATGGCCGATTTCCGCCACTCTATTTCTCACTTATTTTACAAATAATCGACTTCAAACCTTTGCACAATAATGAAGTGTTGAAGTGTTGAAGTAGGCCTATAATGTATTAGACGCTATATATTATGCTGTATCTTTTCTAAGAATTCTCAGTCGTCCTTCTGGATCTAATCCGAATTTTATAGATCGACTATATGTAGATCAATGTCGGTACAATGATTTACATGTCGGGTGGTGACCTATCTATTCATTGCTTGAATGCACTCACAACAGTCAATAGCCAGATAACATGCGACGGTTCAGCCGACGTCGGCTGGAGAGCGCGCATAACAGTCGCGTTTGGTTTAATGACGTTGGCCCAACATTATCTGACAAATTAAAAAAGCTGGAACTTCACATTAGTTGAATGACGTAGGCGCAACGTTGGACCAACATATTAAAGAAGGAGGAAACTGGCAAGGGTTGGGCAAACGTGACGGCAATTAGCGGAAAGACGTTGGTCCTGCCCTATTGCAAACGTTAGGCCAATGTCTATCCAACGGCCGCATTTGATGTGGGATCAAGCCCAAACCATGTGCGTCAACCTCGATTTGATTTGGTGAGAGGCCATTTTAGTAAAGCTATGTTAGCCTAAAATCATTAACTGTGCGTGAGCAATTATCTGTTAACATTTTGTCAAGTTATAGGCCTAATGTTATTTGTTTTGCAAGGTAATATTAACAGGGATCTGTAATTGTCTAAAATTGACTCAATATAATGCAGATATGTATTAAAAATTGGTTTCTAATGGGTCCACTTTTAGATTTCACTTCTTAATTAAATCCTTTTTTTTTGCCTACAGTGGCAATCATGAAACGATGTTGTAAAACGTTGGGCCACCGTCACCAACATTACACAAAAATTGCGCCAATCCAGCAAACACAATGGGCTACATTCAGCCAATGTTGAGTTGATGTTGTGTCAGCGTCGCAGAGCGTGGGCCACCATTAGCTCACAAAATTAGCTGAATAAGTCGAGGTTTGGTGTGAAAGTATTGTGCTCACTGCCCAGCAGATAAAATACGTTGACCCAATGTTGATTTGAAGCTGGGCCAACGCCGTAGACGGTAGGCCACCATCAAATCAACATTGGATCAATGTATTGTGTCAGATGGGTGGGAACATTTATTATTTTATGACATTTGTCATGTAAGTTTCAAATTAGAGTTATGTTAACCCTCTGAGCGCTGAATGCATTCCCAGCAAACGCGAACACTGGATTGATGCTGGTATAAGGCTGGCCCCCCGTCTCCTACGCTGGCCTAGCATTATAACAGCATCGGGTCAATGTCGTCTTTGCGGGGTCAGCTCGTTATTCCGATGGGTCTATATTCCGACAGGTCTATATTCCGACAGGTCGATATTCCGACAGGTCGTTATTCCGACAGGTCGATCTATATTCCGACAGGTCTATATTCCAACAATCGATATTCTGACAGGCCGTTATTCCGACTGGTTATATTTTGACAGGTCGTTGAGATAATGTGGATAAACCTCTTTATATTTTATCTACACTCAGACTTCACTTCAACAAAACTAACGGGATATAGGGGCTTATATTACTATAATCATTATTATTTCATAAAGAGATTCATGATGTAACGTTTTTTGGAAACGCCATAATCCCACAGAAACGCTTAATTATAGCTATAGCTAAACCGTTTATAATGAAATCGTCTTTTAAGCACGTTAACCAGACACGTTTTCTCCCCACGAAACAAAAATTATTCTGCGTCAATCAATCAAAAACAGTTTTTGCTAGCATAAAATAACACAAGTAAACGCTCTTATTATTTGTTGAAATTGCTAAATTGTAGCCTACCAGTAATATCAAGAATATATAATAACTGTTATTATATATTCTCGGTAATATGTATTTTCGACGGCATTAGGACAGTAGGGAGGTCGCTCAATAAGATTTTGTTCAATTGTAAATGTATGATTTTTCGATCTGGAAATTTCTGAACAGTCAAAATTGTGTGGGAACCTTGTAAAATTAAATTAATTGATTTTTTTATTATAATTAAATATACATAAATAATATAGCATAATTGATCAAATATGCGATTGGAAATAAAATTGTGTACATTAGGATATCAACTACAGGTGGCTAACGCACTGACTACATTTGATATCCAGAATACAATTTATGTACATTATAATTACACTTAAAATGAAATTAAAAGTGCAAATGATAAAAAACAAAACAAGAGTTCAAATAAATATATAAATAAAAACTAACATCAATTTTGCGTTAGAATTGCAAAGACTTTGTTGGGGCGACCATTAAAATAGCAGGGAGGCTGAAGGTTTTGTTCAGGTTTTTTTTATTTCAATCAACTACATTATTTTTTTCCAGGCTGGCTATAAGTAAAATATTTGTCTCCCTAAAAGTTTGGATGTATTTTTTCCTGGGCTGCGATTTTGCTGGTGTTATCAGCTGGCTGTCTACATGGGTATCCTCGGGTTAATGCCAGAGAAAATGACAGTTGCTTGAAATAGATGACCGAGCGAAGCAGGGGTGTTTTTTTCGGAAAGTGTTATTGAATTATGAATTATTTCTACACTCCTTCGGTGAGGATTTTTTTCAAAAAGTGTTGTTTTATTATTTTGTTTAAACACAATTTGGAAGGTGAATATTTATTTCCAGGCTGTCCACAGATATTTTTTTATTTCCAGCACGAAATTATTTATTTCAGAAAAAATTTCAATGGTCGCCCCCTTACAATATCATCAATTATTCGTTGCATTTTATCAAGACTTTATTACATGTTATCAAGACTTTCTTACACGGATCACCAAGACAGTACTCCCGCTGTTATAATACCGTACAGGGAGGGCTATTAGTATAAATAGTAGCAAATGAGACACTCTGGAAAGCGAAGAAAGCCATGAAATAAATAAATACAAGTATACTGTTAAATAATCAAGTATATGTGCGGAGCATGAAAGCCTAATAGAAAAACCCTGTCGGCCTTTTGGAGCCAGATGCGCAATTTTGCTTAATTTGCGTGTCAGTCATTTTTAATACTTAATTATAGGTTATATCTTTTGTTGGCATTTAGCCCAACAATTGGTCTGAACGTATTCTTCTCATAGTTGTAAAAAATGTGGGTAAATCCCCTTTGTAGGGCTGATAAGGTCTATGCCTACTACTCTAAAAAATACGCCAAATGGCTCCCAGAAATTGAGGGTGGAGTAGGTTAACCCTTTCGGTGCGGGCAGATGCGTTCAGATGTCAAATAAAGCACCGATTGTAAATTATTATGACTATATAGCAGGTCCAAATTTTAAACGTGGTGATATACATTTGAAGATGACATTTGCGTCACCAGTGCCAGTTTCAAATGAATATCTAGAGGGGACTTATGATTTTCAAGTAACAATAATGTTTGGACTATATTTTGTGCGTTTTTTAGCCACCATTTTAAATGTTGGGGTTTTTATTTTGAGAGATTGATTGGAATTTTGCTTATGAGTTTTTGGCAGCCATTTTGAATTGGAATTTTAGACTCCAGACATTAAATTTCAGAGATCAGAAGTACCCACGGAGCTTTTAAACTCTAAAATAGATATATATATGTTTGTCAAATGGAAGCGTATTCAGAGTGTCCAGTACACATATTGACTTGTCTCTTTGTTGACTTAGCGTGTTATCACTTTCTGCGACGCTAGCCTAACATTATAACAACATTGAATGAACGTTTTGTGTTTGAATGGAATTGCAACTGTTATTTTAATTGTCAAATGTAACATTTCTACTGTCCATACCAAATATACAATATTGGTTCAATACTGGGCCACTGTCTGCGACGCTGGTCCGGCATTGAAACATCATTGAATAAATGTATTTTTATTATGAAATGCAGAGACTAAAGGGTGGAGCCGGTCATAGCATAGGGGAGCTCTGTTTATCCTCCTGTTTTCATTCAAGCAATGAATGATGAATCACCCGACATGTACATCATTTAACCAATATTGGTCCCTATTAAAGGCCTACTGTCCCTCAAAGCTAAAGGCAGTATCTGCCCACTTTACAAGTAAGCAGAAACTGTCTTTTGCCTTTCAAGAGTATAGTGATCCAGAAAATCCTGAATAAATCCGGAAGAACAACTGGAAATTCTTATAAAAATCATAGCAATAATCTCAATACCTAAGGCTCATTGTGCCAAGGTTTGACATCGATTGGATAAAAACTCTGGGAGAAATAGCACCTCAAAATTAGGAGCATAGAATAATAAAAGTATCGAGATCCATTGCTAAATCAACATATTTGGGCTTAGCCCAAACATAATAAATATCAAAGAGTGATGCAGCACTTAAAACAGTTGAACAACATTATTCAGATAGATAGCCCTGTATTGTGGGCCCTCTCGCCTTTATCGCTATTCATCACGACAGTACCTGTTAATCCTCTCTTTCGCTATTATTTTTATGAGGGAATAACGACATGTCGCAATATAGACCTGTCGAACTATCGACCTGTCAGAATATAGACCTGTAGTAACCTGTTTGTCTGACTATCGACTTGTCGGAATAACGACCTGTCAGAATAACGACCTGTTTGCTGGGTAGGCCTAGTTTTATTGGGGATCGAAATGGCGGCATCAGTATATGGATGACATCAGAAATGCATAATTTCTGGTGACATGTATGTGGGTCGGTGATCTTCCATACTCTAAATGACGGAAACGCAAGCTGCACATTCACTAGCCCACGTAAATTAATTCTGCTGAAAATGCCACTGCAGTTAACGTACGTTAGGGCCGACATCTCGGTTTTTATCATATTGACAATCACTAAAGTTATCTTAAAGGTGTAGTCAACTGTCAAAATTCGCGGGACAAGGGTCCCCCGGAAGGCAATAGTGCCCGTGGGTAAGCCAAGGCCCTATTCCATAATAATACTAAATATGCGTTTCATACCCAAAGCCTCATCAAGAGCAAGTTCTCAAATCACAGCAAGTTCATATATACTTGAGCGACATCTATGAGGTAATAATTCAAAGCCCTTGTCTTTTGCCCCTACTTGGTCGCCTACTTGCAAACAAACTGACTGTATTACTGCGGGGATTTGGAAACTGCTTGACCCCCAAGTTTGTATTGTCACCCAGTAAACACAAAACATTTGTATGACTTTATGCAATGTTGGACCAACGTCGAAGACGTTGGGCCGACATTGCATAAATGTCATACAAATGTCTTGCGTTTGCTGGGCAGGAGGACTTTCTCTCAAACATTGTACATTTATCTAATGTTGGTTCAATGTTGGGCCAGCGTCGCAGACGTTGGCTTAACATTAAAACAGCATTGGATCAATGTCTCGTTTGAGTAGTATCTTGTAATCAGTTCAGTGGCTATATTAATGCCGTCAATCTGTACTCAATAGGCTACTGTTGGCCTACACTTGACCGTCCCAGGCATGCGCGTTTTGAAGCTGAATGATTCTTTAATGACACCATTATGCCAGGCTACCTATCTAAAAATCCTATCAGTAAGATATGTTGGACACCAATTACACTAAACGTTATAGACATTTCCTACTCTTGACCATTCTGTTTGTCTTTATTTGGCACCAGGCCGGGCGTAGGTATACATAAAAAAACCATGTGGTAAATACTGAGATGATGAATCTGTTTCTATTCTGTCGGAAATGATATCAATTTATTGTTTGACTTTGCACAAATGGCGGTCACCTTAGATTTTACGCACAATGCAATATCTGGAGAACAGACTCCTTGGCCAAACCACTAAATCGAGCATACCTGAAAACCCAAGTATGACAGACACCGAAATCATGAATCTGCTTCTATTCAGTCAAAAATGATATCAATTTATTAATAGATTGTTTGACATTGCACCGGGCATTGCACAAATAGCGGCCATCTTTGATTTTAATCACAATGCAATATCTAAGTACCGGACGTTACCTTTCAGAGAAGAATAGACCAGCGTTATTAGACTACTGACGTTCGCAAGATTTCAGTAGGCAAACAAAATGCATTCCGAGGATATCATTCAAGAAGAACACCACTGGCCACTATGCAAAACATGCATAACCAGGGGCGGATCCAGGCCGGGTCACTCGGGTCACGTGACCCGGTCATACTTTTCCATTCATAAAAATGATATCAGGTCCGATTGTGCAAGATTTTGCATATCATATTTGCGCCCCATGTAACTAGGACGTTTCTGTGATCTGAACACAGACCATGGCATACATGTTGCTGTGAGATGTTTGACTATAGGCCCAATTATTTATCTGTTTAGACTATGCGTGTGTTAACTGTCCCAATGATGCAAGGCCAGATCTGGATCACGTTTCTTCCTAAGACACGCAGTTTATAACCAATAGTGTAGTAGGGGAAGGACGAGCAAGACGGGACTAAGGGCAATACTGGTAATTGACGTTTTAACTTTTGAATGTGAACGACATTGTGTCAGAATACATAGGGGAGAGGTGGGTATATTGGCCATCTTAAAGCTGATAAATGTGACATATAGTTAAATGATCAATCAATAATGAGCAATTTGTCGTCTCCTATAGTCAAGGACAGGTTGCAAAGTATAATGAGATGAAAAAATACAACGTTCGACTAATTTCTAGCAATTTTTTTGGCTCTATAGCGCTAATTCTAGAAATACAATTTTGTCTGTATTACTCTCCATGTGGACATGGTGTTCAATATACCGTATGCTTTGTATATATATACATTAATTTTAATGGCTCTGAAGACCACCACCCCCTTGAAAAATAACAAGAAAAAATAAATATAAACTACAATTATATTGCTAAATTGGACAGCAAAAATGGGTAGGCCTATATTGGACACACTGTGAAGATGGGTTTATTTGTAGGATCCTTACTTCGTTAAGTTTATGTGGCAGTTATCCCCGGCTTCCCGGACGCGAGAAGCTGTGGATGACTGCCTCGTTTCCGTACCTTGGTGCCGGGCGCACACAATTGCAGCCCATGCGGTCTTGGTACTTTTCCCGCACTTCAGATGTTACACTCGGCGACTACGGACGTGCCGTAGGTCGCTTTCTCTGAGTCAAACAGGACGTGCCGTGCGCTGAGGTTGTGCTTTGTTGTTGCCAGATGTCTAACGAATAAACATGACAAGTGGAGAAAGAGTTTTATGATTTATTTGGAACCGTCGACTCGACGGGGAAGGAAGTTTGTGTTGAAATGGTGAAGATTGGGCAGTTTCCCTCGTCCGCCATTGCGACCCTACACTAGAGACTCCGACGGTCACTTACAGGTACTTTCGGCGCGAAGGGCTCTCCATCCCACCATACTGGTGACCCCTGACGACTGATAGTCAACGCAACAGTGTTTTCACCTAGACGCCAGTTGAAAACCGCTGTTTTCAAGGATAGTTTTGATTAAATTTTAAGGGATTTTTTTTTAAAATCAATAGCATTTTTTTCATCAGGTACGTGAAAACTGTAGGTCATTCTTTATATGCCAGTTTAAATTAGTCAGAAAGAGTTATCAGAGGAGAAGCACGTTTTTTTACGTCGAAAACGGTGTAAATTTCTAATTTTTGGACGAAATCCCACGTGTTTGGCGCTTTTTCAAGATGGCGACCATGTCGGTTTCTCTAGAAGAATCCTGAAAATTATTCTTATAGACTTAGTCTATCATTTTTCCAATGTAAGAGTTTGTTAAATGCTTTCATCCCATTAATGCCACTGTAGGCGAATAGGAAGTGGGTATTTTCGGAAACTCATTTTTATCGTTGATTACCATAATTGGGTGACTCGATTTTAAAGTCCATAGACGAAGCCTCGTCATTTTTTCGATTTTTCAGCAAAATCGACAAGAAATGATAAATATCGCTTCGACTCGGGTAACCTTTATTAGGTTTAGGGCCAAAATAAAATTGTTTCCCTAAATGAATGTCAATAAACGGTCCTATTTGGCCTGTTAAAAATATTCCCAGGACCATAGGTCAATATTTTATTACTATTATCATATGTTATTTCAGAGAATGCTGAATATTGTACATGTATTTGGTAGGTGAGTGCCATTTTGGACGCTGGTTCCCCTAACTTAGCTGATCGCCCGCCATGGGCAAACACGTGTCCCGCCATAACCGGCATGCATTTTGACAGTGAACCTGTGTCGCCACATCACATTAGCATAAATTAGGCCGCCATTTTGATTTGGTGGAGCTGATTCCTCACGTGTTCAAAACCTTACACGGACTAGTTTTAATAAAAAAAATTAAATTATTTATAAATTTTCTTTTTCAAAACTATTGAAAGAGAGGAAATATAAATAAGTTGTTTCGAAAACGAAATTATAACACTAATTGTGTGAGATTTTTTTTCACTTTAAAACGCCCTTCGGTGTTTGTAATCGCTCTAGCTATTTAGCGCCTTATTTGGGCACGCAGTAGGTAATGAATATGCTAATGTGAGGCGAGACGGGGCCGCTGATCATGTTTCTATGTACACACCGTTCCACGCATGTTGACACAGACAGGCAGCCACATGCTGTCTGCCACACATGTTAGCAGCACCGACAATACATCATACACACACCCACCACAAACGAAATAAACACAACCGCTACGACGACAGCCGGTTTATACGTCAATCAGTGAATAGAAGCGAGCGATTGATTCGGACGTTTATAAGAATGACTCGGTGATGAACGTGCCATTATAAAAAAAAAACGTGGAATGTTCATCACAGACATCATTTTTCAGCGAAATGATATACTATATCATCAATCAGCATAGACTACTGTCAGTCACGTTTTAAATATTTTTCTAAAATTATAAATGTAACTGTTTTTATTCGCAGTCACATTTAGTCTATCAGTTTGAGAACGAAATTTTCTCACGATAGTTTATTTCTGAAGTTTAAATTTTTATAAATACAGAAATATTCGATTTGACAGTTGCGCTATCGCGAAACATTGCCAATATTTGCATGTGTTTTTCGACTTGCGTGAATTTTTTTTTTTTCACCCAGGTCGATTTACAAAATACTATTATCCTAGCTTAGCATAGCATGTCATAATTGTATCTGGCATTTTATATGTACAATTTCGACCTACGGTTTTCACCATACCATTATGCATGTGTGTGAATAAGTGAAAACGTCTTATGTCAAATATAGACTTTCAGTTTTCACTAAAATCAATATATACCTTTGTGAATTAGTGCAGAGCACTTAGGCGAAACCTTAGCGACGCATTTTCAACTATATCTGCAACCCCTGTTTCTCGCAACATGCGACATAGCATGAACATTTTCTACAGTCTACATTTCTAAGATTCAGCATATTACAGACATTTTTCATCTGATTTAGACGGCAACGTACAACCTATCCGCGCACGGCACGTCAAAATAGTTGGCATGTGTTAATACGACATGCCATTTTAAACACATTTGAGATAGACACAAAGCCAATAGGCCAGCTATCTCAAATGCTTCACTAGCTAGCTAATTTCAAAACACTATTTCATAATGTCGAAGCAATACGACAGTGAAGGCTTCATGTCAATGCCCCTAAGAGGTGCGTTGCTCGACCTCAAGATGATTATCATCAAGACAGTGAGGACAATGAGGTTCGATTCCGAGAGGCAGACGAAGAATATCAACGCCTCAAAGCTGATTCCGCTCGAATTGCCCGAGCTAAACGTATGAATTCTCACTCTAGGAGCGATTCCTCAAGGAGTACTTCACCGCCCGGTAGGCCGTCCCAGAGACGTGCTACGAACTTACCAAAGTTCAGAATCGCCACTTTCTACGCTTCGGATGTTGAACTCTGGTTCAACCAAATAGAGACTCAGTTTGCTCTTCACCAGATCAACGATGATGATGAGAGGTACAGCTTAACCTGCGCTGCACTTTCAGGCAAGGTCGCATCGGATGTGAGGGACGTGCTACTTCAGCCTTTCAGGTCCCATAAATACGAAAGCCTGAAAGCGATCTTGATAGAGAGACGAGGTTTGACCACACCCGAAAGGGTTAACAAAGTGATCTCTGGTGAAAGAATTGGTACTGACATTCCCTCGCGTTTCCTGCGGCGTCTGCAGAAGACTGCAGGTTTCGTCACAAAAGCTGTGGTGGGGAAAACAGTAATTCGTCAAGCATTCATCCGACAGATGCCCGCTTCAATCAGAGCCCATTTGGCGACTCAACCCGACAGTGCCACCCTCGAAAGTTTGGCCGTTTTGGCCGACCGGGCACTGGCAGCCGAAGAGGACGTCGAAGAGAGTAGGCCGGGGGTCGCAGAAATTAAAGTAGAAGAAACCACCAAGCTAGTTGGTTTGTTGGAGGATTTGTCTAGGCGAATTAAAAAACTAGAAACCGTGACTACATCAGAGAGGAAAAGAAATAAAGGACGTGGGCGAGTAAATAATAACTATGCTCCTGCGCCTGCATTTGCTCCTAATGTTCAGGTCTCAGGTTTTGTTAACAACCAACCTAGTCATTATAGAAATGAACAGAATTATGCTCGACCTTTTGTTCCGCCAACGAATGTGCAACCAATTGCTCGACCTTTCGTCTCGCCGCCGAACCCACAGCGAAATGACGCCGCTAAAACATTAGATACAGCTAATGCACCTGTCTGCTATATTCACCACACTTTCGGTGATAAGGCACGCACGTGCAGGAGCCCCTGCGCTTTTTCTTTAAACTGCTAAGCCAGAGCAAGGTAGCGACTCTTGCATCTGGGGGTATAACTGAGACGCGACATGACTCCGCGGACGCTGGTTCTCCAAAGTTATCTCACTCTAAGTTATTATATGTCGCAGATAAAGGACATAAATGCAGATATTTGATTGACACGGGCGCAGCTGTCAGTGTTTTGCCGAAATCTTGCGCTAACGGGATTTCGGACACTGACAGTCTCCCCCTGGTGGCAGCTAATAACAGTACTATACATACTTACGGCAACTGTAAACGCGTCGTCGATGTGGGCTTAAAGCGCGAATATCAGTGGACGTTCATAGTGGCAGATGTGCAGCAACCCATAATCGGGGCTGATTTTTTAATCCACTATAATTTGCTTGTAGACTTGAGAAGCCGATGTCTCTGGGACATGCGTACAGGTCTAGCTATTGCCACTTCACTGTCATCGATTAAACCACTGTCATTGAACAGAGTAGACACTGTTCAGAACGAGTACACAAAACTCCTCGGCCAGTTCCCGGAACTGACATGCCCTACGACAAAGGGTGAGACCGTTAAACACGGTATAACACATAAGATAGTGACTAAAGGACACCCAGTGTTTGCACGACCACGACGGTTAGCACCCGATAAGCTGGTTACCGCAAAACGTTTGATAAGACGATAAAACTAGGGGTCATTGAACCCAGCGACAGCGAGTGGTCCTCAGCGCTTCACATGGTGCCAAAGAAAAACGGCGATTGGAGACCATGCAGGGACTACCGTAGTTTAAACGCCCAGACCGTACCGGACCGTTATCCGATTCCTCATATACAAGATTTCACGCAGCGTTTAGCCGGATCGAAAAATTTACGAAGATCGACTTGGTCAGAGCTTATTACCAAATTCCGGTGGAACCTTCCGACGTACACAAGGCTGCCATCACTACACCTTTTGGCTTATTTAATTTCACTAGAACACCGTTTGGTCTAAGAAATTCCGGTCAAACGTTTCATCGCTTTATAGACCACGTTACACGCGGACTTGATGTTGTTTTTGTCTATTTGGATGACCTACTGGTAACCAGCCCAGATCATAAAACGCATAAGAAACATCTACAAATTCTTTTTGCCCGACTATCCGAATACGGGATTATCATTGGTCCTGAAAAGTGTCAGTTCGGTACAACTGAATTAAGTTTTCTAGGTCATCACGTTTGTGCCGAAGGAATTTCGCCGTTACCCAGCGCCGTTGACGCGATTGTTAATTTCGGTAAGCCCGAAAAGCAACGAGCACTGCGTAGATATCTGGGAATGGTGAATTACTACCACCGTTTCATACCGCATTGCGCTGCGAAGTTGACACCACTCAATAATTTACTGACAGCTGCCAACGAAGGACATACAAAACTGTCTCCGAAGTCAAATTTCGATTTGAAGTGGAATAAAAATGCAGAGTCAGCATTTTCTGAGTCAAAGCAAATATTGGCAAACGCTACGCTTCTGGTGCACCCAGATTCTACGGCTCAGATTAACATCACGTGCGACGCTAGTGATGTCGCCGTCGGTGGCGTTTTGCAGCAATTTTTAAATGGTATGTGGCAGCCACATTCGTTTTTCAGCAAGAAGCTGAACCCAGCAGAGACACGCTACAGCGCGTTCGATCGTGAGCTTTTGGCGGTATACGCCACAATTAAACATTTCAGACACAATTTAGAAGGACGAAATTTCTTCGTTAATACAGATCACAAACCGTTGACATTCGTAATGTCATCCGTGACTGAGCGCGCGTCCCTACGACAAACACGTCATTTAGCTTTCATAGCTGAATTCACCACCGATATTAGATATGTAAAAGGCGAGACAAATTTCGTCGCTGATGCGCTGTCACGACCATCAGTGTCTGCGATACATGATGGACCAGTGATAGACTATAAAGAGTTAAGTCTCGACCAAGCTAATGACGCGGAATTCACGCGTTTGAGACTCTCAACTACATCCACTATGAAGTTCAAACTATTAAAATCGTTCGATAATCAATTGATCTGGTGTGATGTGTCCACGGGACACAACCGGCCGTACCTTACCGCGAAATTTCGCCGAAAAGTTTTTTCAAACTTACACGGTTTAGGCCACCCATCGCATAGAGCTACCAAACCTTTGATTAATACCCGTTTTGTATGGCACGGCATGAATATAGATATTGCTAGATGGTGTCGTACCTGTAAAGGTTGCCAGACTGCTAAAGTTTCACGTCACAACACCCCAGTTTTCGGAAAGTTCACTGAACTTACCGAGCGATTTGATCATGTCCACATAGATATAGTCGGACCTTTACCCTCTGCTGATGGCTTTAGATATCTACTGACTTGCGTCGACCGTTTTACACGTTGTCCCGAAGCTATACCTATGGCAGATATTAGAGCCGAAACGGTCGCCGATGCCTTATTCAGCGGGTGGATAGCACGTTATGGTACTCCAGCCACTATCACCACTAATAGGGGCGCTCAATTCGAGTCCAAATTGTGGGATAGTTTGTGTAATCAATTCGGGATTATTCGGAATCGTACCACGAGTTATCACCCCCAGTCGAATGGCATAGTCGAACGTTTCCACCGTCGATTGAAAGCCGCCATTATGGTGCACAAGTCACCGAACCCGTGGACTATCATGTTACCCGCTGTGCTTTTAGGAGTTCGTTCCGCAGTTAAGGAGAGACTAGGCAGGTCGGCTGCCGAGATGATATATGGGACAACCCTTAGACTCCCAGGAGAGCTTACTAAACAGTACACCGTCGACGCTAACACTGATTTGGAGAATTACTTAGACAAGCTACGCGTGGCCATGTCGCATCTCCGTCTATGTCCGCCACATGACACACAACAACACAACATTTTCCAATTCAAGGAAATAGCTACATGTACTCATGTATTCTTTCGCCGAATCGCAATTGCGCCGCCTCTGACCGCCCCTTACGACGGACCATATAAGGTCGTCGCGAGGAGTGGCAGAGTAATGAAAATCCTAGTTAAAGGAAAGGTTGAGACGGTCTCTTTAGATCGCGTTAAACCCGCACATCTTGAGTGCGAGCCTACGACAGGTACGACAATACAGCGTAAAACGCCAAACAAACCACAGAGATCGACGGCTACCAGGACATCTAGTAGGAATCCACAGGGTCCACCTAGAACTGGTAGTGCGGACACTCCGACGTCCAACGGGACGAGCGTTAAAACAAAAAAGTCGACGGCAGTCAGAAGCAGTCAAAAATTGGCCACAGTCCCAAAGCAACTAGATGTTAAAGTCAACTTGTCTAACAGAGACAATATTTATGTAGCGCCGCATTCGCGAGCCCCCGCCGTATCCCGCGCTCACGGGAACCGCGGTGGTTTACGAACGTATTCCCGCATACCTTTACATCTACGGGGTAAAACCCCGGGTGCTGCTGACGCCGCAATCGACTCGACCAAAAGCAACCGTGCGAATATCGCTAATCGCAAAAAAATTTCGACCGACCAAACAGTGCGAAAAACTAGAGTCGGACGAATAATCCAGACTCCTGCCCGGTTCGTGCAGATGGTTCACGCCATAGTGGCGCCTAATGACATCTATGGCGGGCCCAACCTCATGCTTTGTATTAACAATGTTTTTAAATTGTAAATGAATATGCCAGGCCTGGCAGCATTATGTACAGATATATAAAATGCAAAGACATTTTTTTTTAGCAAGTTAATTGCTAAAATACGAATAGAAATTTATGTTAATTAAATGAATGGGTTGATCGCAGCTTGCAGCATATGAATACATACATAAAGGACAGTTGGTGTTAAGAGGATGGGACAATTCATGTATAATGCTGCGATTTCAACCACCCACGCTGTAACCACACACGCTATATTTTTTAAACTATGCTTAGTTATAAGAGGTTACATATTTTTACAACCCCGCTACTTGCACGAAGCAGTCTCCTACACGTCAGTTGGGTCCTACGTTATCACTCACCCGGGGGTAATGTAGGATCCTTACTTCGTTAAGTTTATGTGACAGTTAACCCCGGCTTCCCGGACGCGAGAAGCTGTGAATGACTGCCTCGTTTCCGTACCTTGGTGCCGGGCGCACACAATTGCAGCCCATGCGGTCTTGGTACTTTTCCCGCACTTCAGACGTTACAGTCGGCGACTACGGACGTGCCGTAGGTCTCTCTCTCTGAGTCAAACAGGACGTGCCGTGCGCGGAGGTTGTGCTTTGTTGTTGCCAGATGTCTAACGAATAAACATGACAAGTGGAGAAAGAGTTTTATGATTTATTTGGAACCGACGACTCGACGGGGAAGGAAGTTTGTGTTGAAATGGTGAAGATTGGGCAGTTTCCCTCGTCCGCCATTGCGCCCCTACACTAGAGACTCCAACGGTCACTTACAGGTACTTTCGGCGCGAGGGGCTCTCCATCCCACCATATATTAATCAAACAAAAATTCATCATATTTAATGTTTGCTATAGCTTAAGATTTTAACATAAATATATTGAAAACTCATCATTAGATTAAATAAAACGAAAACGCATAATTGAGGCCAGAGTTTAAAATCCCTCGTTTTTACACCACCTTTTTACTGAAAAGTCATCAGGGGGCTTACAATTAGATTATGGATTTATACATGACAGTTACAAGGGGGACGAGAAGGGGTGGCGAATTTACCGGCACTGCCAAATATACTCACCTTCACTTAATAAGAGTGCCTGATCATTTGAAATTCGAAAACAGTCATCGACTGGAGCTTTCGGCTCAAAGCAATAATTTGCCCAAAATCATGGCCCGTCCTGCCTGACTCGTTGGGGCAAAATGGGTCACATCCTAGATTAATCACAAATGCTAAAGTGACACAATCAGAATAAAATCATCAAAAAATCTGTATTTTTATTTTGGCTTCTTATTTTGACAACATGATGTAGACATGTACATAGACTAGAACTAGAACTAGAAAAGTTATTTTTAATTTTTTGTTGTTGCGCATTTATCAGTTGAGCGAGATATAAGGACGAAATTTATGGAACGCCAAAGTGGACTTTTCCTGCTTTTTTATTCTGTTGGGCATTTGTTGGTGCATACTTTTCTTCTGGTTGTGTTATATTCCATTTGTTGTTGCGTATATTTATTTGTTCCTGTTTAATTTACGTTTTCCTTGTGCAGTTTTTATTGTTGCAAACTTTTTTTGGTCCCTGCTTGTTTTCAGTTTGTCTATGCTTAGAATTATTTGCTTGGTGCCGTATTTCGTTCGTGGTCATGTTTTACATTTTGTTCGGCATGCTAGCGACATCTGGTGCCGATATTATAAGCTGTATATGTAATTTTGTTAAGATGAAAGACTTAAGCGCCACCGAGTGAGTATTTTACTCTTCCAGAAAACTAGATATCTCGAATTTGCCTCAAATAATAACGGATCCCGGCTACTAAAAATACGGACCCTCCAGGACCCTCCTACTTAAACGTGTGCATGCTCCACACATAGATGATCAATTGTTCATCAAGTATCGCACATCTGCATTTTACTTTGTTAATTCAATCCTGTTAATTTAATTCTGATAATGCTGCTAGCCGGTTGACTTCGCAGAAAACACAAGACATTGACTCAATGTTGATTGTATGTGGCCCCACCGTCTTCGACGTTGGCCCAAAACTAAAAATTGATTTATTTAAAAAATGTTATTTATTCCTTCTTTCCTGAAAAGGGTTTCACGGTCTTGATATTACGTTCTGAGGGTTAAAATACAATTTTTTGAAGTTGTTGACTGAAAACACCCCCTGGTTAGGTAGCTATTGGATAAACAAAGCTTGGTGTTTCCACCGGGTAGCATAGAGTCACGTGATCAATGTTGTGCGCAGTTGTTTAAAGCTGCATAGGCCTAACCTTTTTGTTTATTTTGTCAGAAATAACATAAAATGTACAAAACAATCATTCATATTCCTTTGGAGGCCTTTTAAAAGCACGAAAACTGGGTAAATATAGCGGAATTAGTTCACCATGCGATACCCTAGCAAGATTTATGAAGTAGTAAATCGGTGTGTGTACAGTTTGTATTGAAAATAGTGGTTAAATTATGGGCCAATATAAATGTTACATTGTCCAACATCAAACCGCCCTAATAGCAAACACGAGACGTTGAACAGAGTTGGCCTAATGTTGGGCCAGTACCGCAGACAATGGGCCAGCATTAGACTACCTTTTGATCAATGTCTCGTGTTAGCTGAGGACGCCTGTGGAAATCGGTTACCAGTTGGTTACAGTAAAGTCTCATTTAAAAAAATATTATTTCATTTTACCGCATTTAGCGATTTATATGTTTTATATGTTTACAAATTATCTAACTTAAATCATTAATAACTCAGCAACTGTATGAGTGAAATAAAAAATAAAACACCATTCTGTATTAGTTATTTTGCATAAAATATAAAAACAGTTATGCATTCATTCAGTCAAGTAGAACATTTTATTGATCGAGTTTTAGGCCCTAAGCATCTGGGTTTTTAAAAAAATATATATTATTGTATTTAAACCTATTGATTTAATAGGAGAGTTCCAAGTCACATGTAAACGACAGCAAGTACTGGTCATTATTTGTTTTTCTATATCTCATAGAAAGTTGTTTTTGGTGGCTAAATATAGGTTTTCAATACCAAGAAATATATTACAGAACAGCAATAAGCTCTAACTTGCAAATAGTCCAGGAGCATTATCCTAAAAACAACTGAAACCCGGAGAAAATGTATGACAAGCTATTTTTTTCAGGAAACGTCCCCAAAGGAATCTAGATTTACATATTAAAAGTCCCTGAAAATCTAACTGGAGCGTTTAGATAAATTCAAGAAGGCCGCCAAGATGGCCATTCAATCCTTATGATAATAAGGCCATCTTGGACACCATCTTGGATTAGAAAATGGATTAAATATTCATCAGTATTGTCTGGGAGTAGTTCAAATGGATTACCTGACCATAAAACCAATTGAAATGATTATTACAAAAAAAATTGTACTTAAATTGACTAATTTACACAATTTCCTAGATATGATAGTATGGCGAAAAGCACCAGGTGCACCGTAGGCCTAAGCTGTTCACCCGGCATTGGCACAGTGTTGATCAACTGCATCTTCAGTGACCGCGGCACGACGGCCCACTTTTGGTTGACCTTGGTTTGTTGCTGGTTTCCCGTCGCAGATATCGGGCCACCATTGATTCAGCATTGGGTTGGCGTCTCCCGTTTACTGCAGCTATAGAGGCTAATTTACACTTTGAACGCGACCAGATTTTAAATCCCAGCGGAGATTAATTAAAGTAGCAATTTAATTATGAAAAGTGTTAAATACATGCTTGCAACAAATTGTTCTCCCCCCCCTTTGCTATGATCTTACAGATAGTGTTATTGCTCTTCATGACTTTTGTGTTAATGCAGCCCCTTTGGATGACATCAATTTTCGTTTTTAGTTTTGTAATGAAGTAGTCTATCCCCCAGATCATGATTTTATTTTTTTCAGAGTTTTTAGATTTTTATAAATATTTCTTATTAATATTTCTATGAAACCGCTTAAAACCCAAACAAACTTTTTGTATACCTAAACACATGCTGAAGGACGATTGAATGTTCCTACAGCACTGGGCCACATGTTGATGCCGTCGGCCCAGCGTTTGGCAGACAATAAGTGTTGCAGGTGTATCACCTCATGTCCTGACTATAAGACACTAATCAGACACCAATTAGCGGCGATTGCTTTGATCTCCTCGGCCAAGCGTGGGAATATGTGGTATGAAGTGCTGCATATTGCTGACTTGTTTTTTTTACATGGCAATATACGACCTGGAAATATAACTATTTCACTCTTTTTTGGTGCTTTAAAATTTTTTTTGACTTCTTTGTACTTTAAGCCTGTGCGCCATTGTTTTCTCCGTTTTCTATGGAATATACTTCTTACACTTTAGCAAACATCATTTTTATCTTTTGATAAAAAATTTACTAATTACTTAATAACGATATCAGTAAAAATAATATCAAATAATTATGTATTTATAAAGTTATATTTATTTATATTATGTAAGCCTACATGTATATGGATTTAATACTTTGGCCAGTTGATGCGCTTTGCTTGAGTAATGTCAATGCATGCATGAGTTAATGCAGAATTTAATTCAACAACAAATCTTCCTATAGTTCTACACCCATTCAAGATGAAAACCACTAACGTTAGTTGGAAGTATTTAAACAATAACCAATTCTAAATGAAGAAATGTAATGGTATTAGCCTAATCATACATATGATGGGATTGCAACGTACAGGTCTAGCCTATATATCCTATCTACGGCGTGGCGACGTAATCATGCACTGATGATATTTAACATCTTTAGACTAGGCCCCTATATTGAAATTACTCTGGTAACAATACTCACTATACTCACACTATCTGTATTTAGCGCTCTGACGTTAGGCATAAATAAAGTTAAAATAAAATACGACAATCATAGATAACGTGAAAATAGATACCTATGGCAGTGTCTGGAAACAACAGTCGTACTGTTAATCTCATACATGTTGAGTGTATTTATTCCTGAACAACCAAAAACAACATCCAATATTGAAAAAGCCCGTGATTCCAGTCTGGGGTTAAATCTTTAGAAAACCCCCACACCATGGGCTTGAACAAACAGAAAACACCCAGGTAACCTCGTAGTAACCCTCAGGGCTGCCCCGCGGTGGGGTGGGTCGGGGGATAGGCTACAATGACTGCTGCATTAGGCCACAATGTTTTTTCTCTGTTTTAGATGAGCGCGCGCATTAGATTTAGGCAGCGCTTTACCAAATAAAAATGTGTTTTTCTGCCCAGCGCGCGCATTTGATTGTTGTCGATTTCTGACAAAAAAAAAGTTTATTTCGGGAGATAAAAAACATTCTTCCAGCTATGTTTTTGTTTTTCTTGTTTTTTTTTCGTAGCCCTCATTAACTTTTTTCTGAATGGGTCATGAACTTTTCCAGTAATTTGTCCAATGTTTTTTTCTATTTGGTTGCCCTCATTAACTTTTTTTTCCTCAATGTTTTTTACCGCCCTCCCTCATTAAATTTTGATTTTTTTCTGATCTAAAACAGAAAAATTAAACATAGTGGTCCTAACTTGGGTGAAATATTAGGGGGCCCACTTTAAATATGACCAGCAAATTTTAGGTTACATGGTCATGGGGGCAGGCAGTCGATAAAATTCATGTGGTATGACATAACCGGATAACTCACCATTCAGCTTGGTTGATATAAAAATATTTCAGTGCTGGGTTAAACTGGTCTAGACTAGTTACTTTTTCCTCCATAAACTTTTCAATAGTTAAACTTGGCACATCAATATCTTCCAAAATATGTTTCATTTCGTTCATTATTATTATTGACGTTGTTCTTCACTCACTTCAAGGTCACAACTCACGGTATCACATGCATATATTTCAAGTTCTGCATATATTTTTAATTACCTATATTAATTAGATGAATAGATAGATCTAGTCTATATATATAGACTATGGTTGTGGCTCAGTATTCATCCATATAAATCATGTTTTATGCATGCCAGAGTCATGGGAACAGGCTCCTGTACCAGTGAGTGTAAACAGCCTACAGTGGTACAGCCTTACATGGCGGTTTGTCTATAGCCTATATAAATAGATTGTCCATTTGGACTTCGAGAAAATGTGCTATAACACACGGGGATACTTTATTATTTGTTCCAGAGAAAATTTTCCTATCATTATAATCACTAGGTGGGGTAAAAGTTCTAAACAAAATGATCTCTACAGCTTATAATATCGACACCAGATGTCGCTAGCATGCCGAACATAAAACATGCCGAACGTAAAACACCACCACGAATAAAATACGGCACCAAGTGAATAATTCTAAGCATAGACAAACTGAAAACTAGCAGGGACAAAAAAAAAAATTGCAGCAACAAATAAAAACTGCACAAAGAAAACATAAATTAGACAGAAACAAATAAATATACGCAACAACAAATGGAACCAAAAAAAACAAAAAAAAACACAACCAAAAAAAAAACATGCATGAAGAAATGAAAATGTGCCCAACAGAAAAAAAAAGTAGCAGGAAAAGTCCACTTTGGCGTTCCATAGAAATTCCAGTATTTCTTATTTTGGACATGCTATCCGAAATAAGAAATCGGGAATTCAAATAACAAGAAAAAATAAATATAAACTACAATTATATTGCTAAATTGGACATCAAAAATGGGTAGGCTTATATTGGACACACTGTGAAGATGGGTGTATTGATCAAACAAAAAATCATCATATTTAATGTTTGCTATAGCTTGAGATTTTAACATATATATATATTGAAAACCCATCATTAGATTAAATAAAACATAAACGCATAATTGAGGCCAGAGTTTAAAACCCCTCGTTTTTACACCACCTTTTTACTGAAAAATTATCAGGGGGCCTACAATTAGATTATGGATTTATACATGACAGTTACAAGGGGGATGAAAAGGGGTGGCGAATTTAACCGGCACTGCCCAATATACTCACCTTCACTTAATAAGAGTGCCTGATCATTTGAAATTCGAAAACAGTCATCGACTGGAGCTTTCGGCTCAAAGCAATAATTTGCCCAAAATCATGGCCCGTCCTGCCTGACTCGTTGGGGGCAAAATGGGTTACATCCTAGATTAATCACAAATGCTAAAGTGATATAATCAGACAAAAATCACGAAAAAATCTGTATTTTTATTTTGGCTTCTTAATATGACAACATGATGTAGACATGTTCATAGACTAGAACTAGAAAAGTTGTTTTTAATTTTTGTGTTGCGCATTTATCAGTTAAGCGAGATATAAAGACGAAATTCCAGTATTTCTTATTTTGGACATGCTATCTGAAATAAGAAATCGGCTCAAATTAACAAGGTGTCTTCCAGAATGACCCATCATCAAGGACCCTCTCAAATGGATTAGCTGTTCTACATGGCCAATACATCATGACCATTGATGAACAGGCAATTTTGGACAAATTTGCAAGTAATATACATGTATAGGCCTACTTAGTGATTTATGATCAAGATTACGTGTATTAATATGAATTAATAGGCCTATATGTTTGCTTTATTTGTAGAGCTCGTCAATCTGCATGATTCTTTAACATGTTTAACAAGAGGCCAGCCGGCCACCATAATCCCCCGCCCCGCCCGCGTGATAGAAATGTTACAGGGTGCATACTTCCCTGAAGTCTCACATTCTGTTCTACAATAATGATCCACCTATCTGGATTACTGTGTATATTACAGATATTGAAGTCAATGTTGGTCGCAAGTCAGCATTTTTTTAGTTTGAGCAAGTTGCCATTAAGAGGGTATATATATATATATCCCTCACTAAAACCATACATTTCGTTTTATAGTATTTATTGGACTGGTACATATCCTATGGAATTTTTGCTCCAAGGGTTGATGCTGTGAATAGATTTAATGCCTCATCAATGTTGAATTTCGTTGATAGATTTTCATTTTATGTGTTTTTCTCTAGCAAAAAAAAACATTTTTTACCCTGAAACATGACCCATTTTTCGCGCGTGGCTGCTCTGCCGTAAACGGTAATTGCACACAGTTGAGACGATGACTTACTTTGCTTCTCCTGTGCACGTTTCAAAAACTTTGATACCAAATATTATTTGTCTGCCATCTTGAATTTATGCAAATTTGGACAGAATGAATTTATTTTTTGGATCAGAAAAATTAAAGAAGTGTACAAATAACTTTTATCATCATCATTTTCCCCATTATGCCAATTTTGAAGGTTAGAGCATCTAACTATCTGGCACAGTTTGTCCGGTATCAGGCATATTAAATTTAATTATGGCCGATAGTCGGCCATTTCGAATTTGATCAAGCTGAAAATTTTCAGAGCATATCCCTATCTGAAACCGCACATTTTGTTTTGTAGTAATGGTCTAGCTATATGGCACGGTTTGTCAGATATCAGGCATATTAAAGTTAATTACGGCCGATAGTCGGCCATTTTTAATTTGATCAATTTGAACATTTTCAGAGCATATCCCAACCTGAAACCGCACATTTTGTTTTGTAGTAATGGTCTTGCTATATGGCAGGGTTTGTCAGATATCAGGCATATTAAAGTTAATTACGGCCGATAGTCGGCCATTTTTAATTTGATCAAGTTGAAAATTTTCAGAGCATATCCCTACCTGAAACCGCACATTTTGTTTTGTAGTAATGGTCTAGCTATATGGCACGGTTTGTCAGATATCAGGCATATTAAAGTTAGTTATGGCCTATGGTCGGCCAATTAAGTAGGTAAAATTTCAAAAAACCCAAAAGGCACATCTACACCCCCTAAGGGATGTGTGTGTCAAAAATTAAAGAAATCCATGCACGGGTTACCGAGCTCTGCTCCGGAAACGAAATGCGGACATCCGACGCGGGACGGACGAACGGACGGACGGCAGGCCGGCCGGACGGACGGTCGGACGGACATCCGAGGCGACGCCAATACCCGCCCCCACCTCGTCGGGCGGGGGATAACAAAAAGTATAAAAATGCACCGAGCTGTGCTTTAAAAAAAAGTAGACCCTATGCTATTATGCACACGCACAGACATTAAGGTTGGGGGGAAACTAAGATGATTTTTCAATTTATGGTTTGTTAATTTTTCATAGAATTATAGGGCTAAACCTTCTATCTATGGTGCTGTAAGTTACGTTCTAGAACCACCAATTTTACAAAACGTTCCTGGGGGGTGGGGGGGGGGAAGGGCATGCTCGTAGACCCCCTACTTGCACTGCGCTTCAAACAGTTTAAGCACACTGTGACCCTGTCAAACTATTTTCTGGATCCGCCCCTGATAACCTATATGTAATATAGCTGAGACTCGAGTCATTATCGCTATTCATGTAGTTGAACAATTATATACATGCATGCACCATTTTCCAAGTTCACAATTTGGAAATTAAGAGCAAGGAAAGGAAAGGACATTAGATTGGAAAGCGCGGGTTCGTCCCCCGCTCTGGCATTCAAGTTTCGAAGAAGAAGAGTTTTTTCCCTGCTCACTCGTAACGATTTAGTATATGTGAGGAGCCTCTGTGACCGAGAGGTAGTTTGCTCGGCCTCATACCGCCAGGGCTCAAATTCCAAATCCTGTGTCTGGAGAGCAGTGTCATCTCATTAATCTCGCGATCCTGAGGAGGTTAGCTTGACCCAGTTCAGCCTATATGTGCACAAAGGTGGCCTAAAACCCCATTTACTTATTCATTCATTCATTCATTCATTCATTCATTCATTCATTCATTCATTCATTCATTCATTCATTCATTCATTCATTCATTCATTCATTCATTCATTTATTTATTTATTTATTTATTCATTCATTCATTCATTCATTCATTCATTCTTACTCAATTTAACGTGTGTGTAATTTAAAGATATAGGACTATGCAACAAAATCTGCTAAAATGATTGCTGAGAAATTGTGAGCTTGATAGGTCGAAGGAACTCGTAGGACGATCCAATGATAGGACGAGGTATCTGGGGTCGATGTTCCTAGCCTATTCTAACTCCCGTCGGGGCGACGGTACATAATTAACTTGAGATTGACTCGATGATGGTTCTTGATGCTTTATTGATTATAACTTCAACTTCGCTGTGCACTGTCTCGGATGGCTCCCAGGATGGTAATGGAATGTTGGAATGTTGAACGCGGCGGCAGCCTCATGGCATGAGCTGAGCGGGGCTAGGACGGGACGTCCGTCTAGCCTGCTGGCTGAGTTGCAAGTGGAAGTGTGAGTGGGTTTAGCCTCGTGGCTCAGCGTCGTCGGTAGCGCTCGCCAGGGGGGCTGCTCCTCGTCAGATGCGACCTCTGGCGAGCGAAACCGAGCAGTCCCCACAAGCTAAAGTGCAAAACACACCAATGTGAACGGGAGAGCGAGCGCAATTATGCACGCGACGAGGGACGCGAAAATCGCGTGACTGTCCATACACCAACGCGAAGACCAACGCAACGTCCAACGCGACATGTGAGGCGCGACAACCGGCGCGACGACCGTCGCGATGCGTGACTGAAATGTAACAGTTTTGCAAATGATTTTTGTTGCCTGTCGTGCTCGCGTACGTCGTTGCGCTGGTATGTTGTGGCGATAATCGAATAGTGTGTTTGAAAAACCGACGCGACGTCGCGGGGGCAATCGCTTTGGTGTGTCTTACGCTTGAAGCATCCTTTAAAACATACACAAGCCTGTTGCCTTTTTTCATAAAAAAAGTGAGTAATAAGTAATAATACACCAGGATGACATATTTCTTTATTGGATTTTCCCCCGTTGATTTTCAATCAGTCTAGATAATTAACGTTGCCCTCATATCATTGACAAAAATCTGCATTTAAATATTGATTTTAGAATGGAGATATGTGTAGTCCTATATATTGGTTGACTGCGCTGCGTGACATTTGTTACTAATTGGCTAGTTGGATGAGGTGCTTGGAGCATGAATATGGGTAGGCATTGCTTCTTTCTGTTGAATTTCGCAAATATATCAATCAGGTAAGGCCAAGATTAGTCAGAGGAAAATGTATGCATACGTATCTTTTGTAGAATAACTCTTTGGTTACAGCCTTGTTTACGAAATGAGGGCAGAGGTCATATATGTATTAGATTTGACGCGTGCTCCGCACGAGCAAAAGTAGGGCACAATTAGAACACTGCCATCCTGTAGACAAATAACACGAATATACTCGAGTCCTACGTAATTTAAAATGACAGTGTATGGATATGTAGGTCCAAATGGACATCGGCTTAGAAAAATTAATGTCAGATGAAAAACACTTATTCCATATAATATGTGGGTCGGCGATCTCCCAATGACTGAAACGCAAGCTGCACATTCCCTCCGTAAATTAATTCTGCTGAAAATGCCACTGTAAACATGATTGTTACGTTTAGAGCTTTAATAGTTACATTTGAAGATGTTTTAAAATTGGGTAGGTCTAATTTTCAAACATTCATTATATATGAGCGTGTGAGATGAAAATTGTAATGGCAATTCACAGGTCACTTTGATTTAAAATAATATAAAATGTCCATAGGAAAATGATTTATTTACCGGTAGGCCTATTGTTTTGATACCCATAGGCCTATCCATTATATTTCCCGAAACTATGTTCAGCATGTTCAATATTATATATTAAATATTTATGATGATTTTGTTACAGGCCTGGGAGTTCGAGTAAATATATTGGTCAACCTAATTGGTCTATGGAATCTACAGTGTCTATTTTTAATGCCACCATGTCGGGCGTAGGTCTATATAAAAATCCTGTGCTAAAAATCTGTTTCTATTTTGTCAAAAATGATATCCATTTATTGTTTGACCTTGCACAAATAGCGGTCACTTTGGATTTTACCTACAATGCAATGTCTGAAGAACGATAGACTCCCCGGCCACACCAGATTAAAATCGGGCATACCTGAAAACCCAAGTATGACAGACATGGAAATAACAAATCTGCTTCTATTCTGTCAAAAATGTTATCAATGTATTAATAAATTGTTTGACATCGCACCGGGCATTGCATAAATGGTAGCCATCTTGGATTTTAATCACAATGCAATGTCTAAGTACCGGACGTAACCTTTCAGAGTAGAATAGATGAGCGTAATTAGACTACTGACGTTCGCAAAATTTCAGTGGGCAAACAAAATGCATTGCGAGGATGTCATTCAAGAAGAACATAACCACCTGTCACTATGCACCTGTCACTATGCAAAATATATAGCTGAGGCTGCAGTCATTATCGCCATTCATGTGATTAAACGATGGTATAGGCCTACATGCATGCGTCATTTTCCAAGTTCGAAATTTAGAGCAAAGGAAGGACATATCAGATCGGAGATCGCATGTTCTTCCCCCGTTCTGGCATTCAAGTTTCAAAGAAAAAAGTTTTTTCCCCCGCTCACTCGTTAAGATTCAGTATTGTGGGGAGCCTCTGTGACCGAGAGGTAGCTTGCTTGGCCTCAAACCGCCAGTGCTCGAAATTCAAATTCTGTGTCTGGAGGGCAGTGTCATCTCATCATCTCGCCATCATCAGGGGGTTCTCCTGACACAGTTTAGCCTATATGTGCACAAAGGCGGCCCAAAGCCCCATCCATTCAAATTGTAAGCTGAAGCATCCTTTAAAACATACACATAGCCTGTTGCGTGTTATCATAAAAAAATAGGTAGAAATATTATAAATATATAAACAGTACATTGATCTGTATTTAGTCTCCCTTAAAGATTGTGAGGCAGAAGTATTAATACACCAGCTTGAGATAACTATTTAACCTAATTATCCCCAGTTAATTTCCAATTAGGCTAGGTAATTAGCGCTGCTCTCATATCATTGTAAAAAATCTGCATTTGAATATCGATTTTATAATGGAGAGATATAGTCCTATATTATATTCTCCTACCGTTGACCGCGCTGCGTGGCATTTGTTACTTCATAGAATAGTTGGATGAGGTGCTTGGAGCATAATTATGGCTAGCCCGGTTTTTTTTGTAAATTTTCGCCAATATAGGGGACTTTTTAAAGTATTTTGGCAAAAAAAAGGCATTTTCCTTCTGTTAAACTTCGCAATCTAGGTAAGGCCCAGATTAGTCAGAGGCAAATGCATATACGTATCTTTTGTAGAATAACTCTTTGGTTATATCTTTTTTTACGAAATGAGGACAGATATCACTAGATTTGACCCGTGCCTCGTACGGGCAAAGCTAGTTCAGTAGGCTTCACTGACATAATTGAAACACTGTATCCTGTAGACACGAATATAGGGCCTACTCGATTCCTATATAATTTTAAAATGACAGTATGAAAGTCTGAATATGTATTTGACATCGGCTTAGAAAAACAATTGATGTCGGATTTATGAACTATATATAGAAGACTCAAAAACATGCTAGGTGGAAAATGGCAAATTCATGACTTTATTAATAAATAATATAATTATTAAGTAAACTAAATAGCTGACAATCGAGATAAAAATTACAGAAAAATAGATATTAAACAAATACATCCAAAACTTTGTTATGAATTACAACCATCGATGTTTTATTCAATAAATGAAAACAAAAAGATTAATCATGTGAAATATACATATTGCCATAAATGCACACTAGTTACAGCACTCTATCTAAAACAATACTTATTTATGACATATATATAAAGCAAGTATTTCACTGTTATCTAAGACAAAATCGAGATGTGATTACTGGATAAATATATACAACACATAAAGAGGTCAGTGTACAGTATAAGTGATTCTACCAAGTGTGGGGTCAAAATCGACAAACAACAAAAGTTACGAACAAACTGCAAGTGATATGCTGTTGAAAATCGGTTACTTTATTGATGACCATGTTAATCACCAGCTGGTGCTAGTTCACAGTCATTATGGTGAAGAGCTGATGACTCTGTAGCGATAATATGTTTACAAGTGTGTTCGACATCGAAATAAATAGTGTAAATTAAAAATAATTTCAACTGGTCGTGGCTTGGTGGCACGCTGAAAATTTCTAATTTGATTAGGCCTAGTCTAGATCTTTAAATATATTATTTTTTTCATAAAAAGCCTGTCCGGGGTTTTATTTTTAAAATACTCCGCCTCCCCCGTCCCCCCCGGCGATTGAATGGTTGCCCTCTAGAAATGTATATTCTGTGGAACGCAGTGACGTCACCGGAATGACTACTCGGTGAAAATAATGTTATGTGAGACCCCCCTCTCGATATTTCATTATATTAGCGAGCTCAGTGAAAACATCGAGGTCAAGGTTATTGAGTTTTACAGAATAGGCCTATACTACAGTTGGACCTACCTGTAAGTAGGCCCCCTGTGTATACTTCGCTAGGGGTTGCGAGTGTGTGATATTTATAGATTATGACTCCAGCGTCAGAAACACATGTAGCCGAGACTAACACACCCGCTGACACCAGAAATTCAGCCAACACTGTCTCAATACTGGGCCAACATCTCGACAGCTGGCACAACATTGAAGTTGTCCCATCTTTGACTTGCAAACGCCGCAAGCATATATATATACAGAAGCGTTGAAACGAAATGACAAAAAAAAAATTATCTCGGTATAACGACCTATAAGTCGTTAAATCGACTTATATATACAGAAGCGTTGAAACAAAATGACAAAAATATTTTTATCCCGTTATAACGACCTATAAGTCGTTAAATCGACTTAAACTAAGTCGTTATTACAACTTATAAGTCGGTAAATTGACTTAGTATAAGTCTTTATAACGACCTATAAATCTTTAAATCAACTTAGTATAATTCGTTATAACGACCTTTAAGTCGGTAAATCGACTTAGTACAAATCGTTAAATCGAGTTAGTATAAGTCGTTATATCGACTTACAAGACTTATAAGTCGTTATAACGACTTATACTAAGTCGATTTAACGATTTAAAAGTCGTTATAACGACTTATAGCTTACTAAGTCGATTTACCGACTTATAAGTCGTTATAAGGATTTAGCTTAAGTCGACTTAACGACTAATAAGTCCTTATAACGACATATACTAACTCGATTTATCGACTTATAAGTCGTTATAACGACTTAGCTTAAGTCCATTTACGATTTATACTAAGTCGATTAAACGACTTATAACTCGTTATAACGAGATAACAAATATTTTTGTCATGTGATTTATATTGCCAAATAACAAAAACACAAATTGGCCAAGATACGACTGGCCAATCAATAGGCCTACACGATTATAGACTAAACCTATATAACTTAACTTAACCTATTTTTAAATCTGCAATTTAATAAAGTTTAGTAGACTATTCTAAAATGTATTTTATCACAGTTTACATAACCAGTAGAGCACATTACTATTCTATAAAGCCAAGAGTCAGTATCTGCTCACTTTACAAGTAGGCCTAAGCAGATGCCGCATTTATGCTTTGTATGGCAGAATGGAAGCCATCTCATGATACAGAACCTTGCTTTTCCACCATGACTCGTGCATGCGTGATTTAATTTTGCCTCTCTTTGTAGCTCGTGATCAAATACTATGGCGCCACCATGTTGTAAACGATCGTAATGCTGTCAGCCTCTGCTGTCCCCTTCGAATGATTAAAGGGACTGGCCCACGCTAAAATCATAAAAAATCGGTGATTTTATTTTGGCTTCTTAATATGACCATATGATGTAGGCCCTGAACATGTCCATAGACTAGAACTGCAAAAGTTTTTTAATTTTTGTGCTGCGCATTCACCAGTTAAGCTAGATATTGAGACGAAATTCCTGATTTCTAATTATTGACAACCATGTCAAAAATTAGAAATACGGGAATTTCGTCTGTATATCTAGTCTAACTGGTGAATGCGCAGCAGAAAAATAAAAAAAAACTTTTGCAGTTCTAGTCTATGGACATGTTTACATCATATGGTCATATTAAGAAGCCAAAATGAAATCACCGATTTTTTGATAATTTTAGCCTGGGCCAGTCCCTTTAATATACATAGTAAAAATACTCGTTAATTAATACCTTTTTGCCATATCAACTGTACCACTTTTCTCCTTAGAAAGCAGGATACTTGCTCTCAGGAAGCATGACATATCTCAAATGGAATTGTTAGAAAGCAGGACCATTTCAGCTAGGCTAATGCTTTGCTGGATATCGTAGATTTGGAGAATAATATTTGAGCAGGTGGGATATATCGATTTGATGTAGCCTATTCGACAACAAGGTATATTCAGACGATTTTTTGGCGCGGCAGGTTTATCCATGTTGAAATAAAATCAACAAAAGTATCAATTTGCATGCCGATATCTAGTGAGCAGGCGTCTATTTCACCTTAGGAACACGGCAGATCGATTCCAATGCGTACATGTGTTTGCAAGTTGGTAGAACAAAAAATATCTAATAAAACAATTGAACACTTTTAGCATATATGCGAAAACTGTGAATTAGGCCTACTGGTCGTCATATATATGCGCTTGTTGACGGCTCATTAGAAAGCAGGACACCATGTTAGAGAGAGTAACTGCATGACAGGTCTACAGAGGGTGACATGGAAATAATATATGCTAACCTGTGCAACAGTCCACTCATGGCTTTTCACTGACAGCCAGCGAGCCCGCTATAACTCGCCGTCAAATTAACCAGGATCACATGATTTTCGGCGATTTCTCCGTCAATTCTAAACCGATTTTCTTTAAATTTTGAGAAGGCCATTTTCTATTCAAGTCCTGAAAAATTCGTGAAATTATATAGCGTATTTCAAAAGTTAGACCATTTGACATGTAATAAATTGAAATTACGACGTTCCTCTTTAACCCCATTAAACTAATTTTAAAATTTTATTACATGCTAAATGGTCTAACTTTTGAAATATTTAATATGATTTTACCCCTGTTAGAATTTTAATAGAAAATGGCCTCTGCAAAATTTCAAGGAAATCGGTTCAAAATTGACGGGGAAATCGCCGAAAATCATGCGATCCTGGTTGATCATTTTTAATTTTACGCGACTTTTTTTTATAGAGACGGAATTTCTGTCTAGCTATATAAATAGACTACCTACTTTCAATTGACTTGCTGTTCTCACTCCAGATAATGATTTTGCCTGGCAATTTCCGGCACTCAACTGTCTGATTTTGGGGGCACATGTGTCTTGCTGGAGTGGGGTCCCAAATAGCTCCACACAAGCTCATTATTTTAATTTTGCTGGCAGGGTTACTGTGGAAAAAAACTATTAAGTTTGCGTATGTCAGATGGATGGTTTTACTGAGTTGCTTGATGACCATTTTAGTCACCAGATGGTGCTGGTGCTTACGGAGCCCATAAAGGGACATTAAGTGTGGCGATTTTTTTTATTTCGTTTGTACGAAATAATATTTCGTTTGTACGAAATATTATTTCGTTTGTACGAAATATTATTTCGTTTGTACGAAATGATTTCGTTTGTACGAAATATTATTTCGTTTGTACGAAATATTATTTCGTTTGTACGAAATATTATTTCGTTTGTACGAAATATTATTTCGTTTGTACGAAATATTATTTCGTTTGTACGAAATATTATTTCGTTTGTACGAAATAATATTTCGTTTTATGAAATAATATTTCGTTTGTACGAAATAATATTTCGTTTGTACGAAATAATATTTCGTTTGTACGAAATATTATTTCGTTTGTACAAAATATTATTTCGTTTGTACGAAATAATATTTCGTTTGTACGAAATAATATTTCGTTTGTACGAAATAATATTTCGTTTGAACGAAATATTATTTCGTTTGTACGAAATAATATTTCGTTTGTACGAAATAATATTTCGTTTGTACGAAATATTATTTCGTTTGTACGAAATAATATTTCGTTTGCACGAAATATTATTTCGTTTGTACGAAATATTATTTAGTTTGTACGAAATAATATTTCGCTTGTACGAAATAATATTTCGTTTGTACGAAATAATATTTCGTTTGAACGAAATATTATTTCGTTTGTACGAAATAATATTTCGTTTGTACGAAATAATATTTCGTTTGTACGAAATATTATTTCGTTTGTACGAAATATTATTTCGTTTGTACGAAATATTATTTCGTTTGTACGAAATAATATTTCGTTTGTACGAAATAATATTTCGTTTGTACGAAATAATATTTCGTTTGTACGAAATATTATTTCGTTTGTACGAAATAATATTTCGTTTGCACGAAATATTATTTCGTTTGTACGAAATATTATTTCGTTTGTACGAAATATTATTTCGTTTGTACGAAATAATATTTCGTAATATTTCGTTTGTACGAAATATTATTTCGTTTGTACGAAATATTATTTCGTTTGTACGAAATATTATTTTGTTTGTACGAAATATTATTTCGTTCGTACGAAATGACCTGGGTATGTCACTCACTAACAGGGTGGGTCTGACACTCACTGACATGGTGTGGACCTGGCCCTGACATGGCGGAGACCTGGGTCTGACACTCACTAACAGGGCAGGGACCTGGGACTGACACTCACTGACAGGGCGGATACTTGGGCCTGACATTCACTGACGGGGCGGGGGAGCCTGGGTGTGACACTCACCAACAGGGCGGGGACCTGGGTCTGACAATGAAATGAATCGGGCTTTAGGCCACCTTTGTGCACATATAGGCTAAACTGGGCCAAGAGAACCTCCTGAGGATGGTGAGATGATTGAGATGACACTGTCCTCCAGACACAGGATTCGAAATTCGAGCCCTGGCGGTCTGAGGTCGAGCACGCTACCTCTCGGTCACGGAGGCTCCCCATAATATTTTACTTTCACACGTGGATGGGGAAGAAACATTTTTGTTTCTTTCAAACCGCCGAGACCGGGAACCGAACCCCGAACTCTGGCGTGAAAGGCAGCGGTGCTAACCACTACCCTAGGGCCCTCGCCCACCTGGGTCTGATACTCACTGACAGAGCGGAGACCTGGGTCTGACACTCACTGACAGAGCGGGGACCTGGGTCTGACACTCACTGACAGAGCGGGGACCTTGGTCTGACACTCACTGACAGGGCGGGGACCTGGGTCTGACACTCACTGACAGAGCGGGGACCTGGGTCTGACACTCACTGACAGAGCGGGGACCTGGGTCTGACACCCAGGTCCCCGCCATGTCAGCGAGTGTCAGACACAGGTCCCCGCGTTGTTAGTGGCCGGCCCCGATGGCTCATTCGTATCGACTGGGGCTTGTAACCTGGAGGTACCAGGTTCGAATCCCGCTCGGGCCTGATATTTGTCATCGTGGTTGTGCATATACAGTGCTCCAAACTGTTCAAAGGAATGAAATGTACAGTGCTGCCTATGGTACCGTGCACTATAAAGAACCCTTGAAGTCATTTGAAATAAGAGTAGGGCATAGTCCCGGCTTCGGGCTTCCTTCTGTCGCGATATTGCCATGATTGTGCAGAAAGCGACATAAAGCAATATTCACTCACTCTGCCCTGTTAGTGAGTGTCAGATCCAGGTGCACACCCTGTCAGTGAGTGACAGACCCAGGTCATTTCGTACAAATTATTTCGTACAAACGGAATAATATTTCGTACAAACGAAATAATATTTCGTACAAACGAAATAATATTTCGTGCAAACGAAATATTATTTCGTACAAACGAAATATTATTTCGTACAAACGAAATAATATTTCGTACAAAAGAAATAATATTTCGTACAAACGAAATATTATTTCGTACAAACGAAATAATATTTCGTACAAACGAAATAATATTTCGTACAAGCGAAATATTATTTCGTACAAACGAAATAATATTTCGTGCAAACGAAATATTATTTCGTACAAACGAAATATTATTTCGTACAAACGAAATACTATTTCGTACAAACGAAATAATATTTCGTGCAAACGAAATATTATTTCGTACAAACGAAATATTATTTCGTACAAACGAAATACTATTTCGTACAAACGAAATAATATTTCGTACAAACGAAATAATATTTCGTACAAACGAAATAATATTTCGTGCAAACGAAATCATTTCGTACAAACGAAATAATATTTCGTACAAACGAAATCATTTCGTACAAACGAAATGGTATTTCGTACAAACGAAATAATATTTCGTACAAACGAAATCATTTCGTACGAACGAAATAATATTTCGTACGAACGAAATAATATTTCGTACAAACGAAATAATATTTCGTACAAACGAAATAATATTTCGTACAAACGAAATAATATTTCGTACAAACGAAATATTATTTCGTACAAACGAAATAAAAAAAATCACCACATTTAATGTCCCTTTATGGGCTCCGTAGGTGCTAGATCACGGTCACACATATCACCGCTGTATTCACCAGGTGGCCCTAGCTCACATAGTAGCATTATATAGTATAGATAATCTCTAAGGGCTCCGTTGATTCATCTTATAAAAATGAAAATTATGGAACTGATAGTAGGTCCCTATAAAGTTTTTATAGAACTTTTACTTAGCTTCTGATATGCTACGCAGATGGTTTCACTGAGTTGCTTGATGGCCATTTTAGTCACCAGATGGTGCTAGCTCACAGTCACACATCACAGCTGTATTCACCAGGTGGCGTTAGTTCACAATCGCTATAAAATTATAGTGATGGGCTTATTGGGAACCACACCACATAGTAGCATTCATAGACTGATCCTACCTGACTTTTGCATCATGACCAAGCTTTTGTGGGAAGCGTTGGAAGATATGAAATCAGTTTAAACCACATGACGTCACATCACACATTTTATCAGCATGGTGGTATTGGAGATCATTGGGACACATGCGATGGGGTCTATTGATGTCCCTATAGACCCTTTTATAATTTCTACTTGATTTTTATATAATACCAGTAGGCATGCTCAAACCGCTTATAATGGTACACATGGGTCCTGGAATTTTTCCCACTTCACTTTTTACCCATTTTTTGGCGTCACCATTCACTTTTTTTGAGGGAAAAATGATATGAATATAGATAAAAATAGATATAAAATTTTTGGTTCATTTTTTTACACTTTTTGTAAACTGCTTTTCTTGATGTTAGGCCCCTAAAAACAGGCGCTTTGTCGTTTATTCGATTCGTTTTTTAATCCAGGTTTACCCTCCCGTAGGCCTATTGGTGAATGACTGACCATGCCTAATCACCGCAATCATCTGTGGGGGCCTATACATTATTCATTTTCATTCATTCATCATACATTTCTAGTCATTTTTCTTCTATAGATTACACTGTTATTAGGCTAGGCTACCGTATTACACGTACGGTACCGGTATATGTCACTTGTATGATCGTTCTGGTCAAACGGTGATGTTAACCAACAGTTCAGTTATCAAGGTGGACCTATACATTTTAATATCATCAGCAGTTAGTAGGTTTTAAATATTTTTTTGCACGTGTCCCAACGATGCCCATGCGATATCCCAATGTACCTCATATCCACGTTGAAACGACGTCACATGCGAAAAATTGCCTCCTGGGTACGACGTTGTACATAGTGCTGTCGATTTTTCTTGTTAAAACGACGTCGGAAAGACGACGTCGATGCGACGTTGTATTGAGGTTAGCCGACGTCGCAACGTGATTTCAACCTCATATCCACGTTGGAAAGACGTCACATGCGAAAAATTGCCTGCTGGGTGCAGTCCCCTAAATGTCGTTTTTAGCGGCCATTGATTTCAATCTATCTTGTTGTGGTTTATAGAATAGATCCTAACTTGGCAATACTATACTCGTGTGGGTAGGCCTAATTTACTGTGTCGACTCGGTAGTGGTTCGGATACGTTATCTATAGCCGTGCATGCACGGCGTCCTCTCCGAGAAAACCTGTTTCGGCCACTGGGGCTAGACATGGCACACCATGGCATGATACTCAATGATTCCAGCTAGGCAACATACAGATTTTGATTCTACACATGTATGTTTCCCAAGTACTGTAACCTGTAGGTCGACTTGGCAGATGGATTGGGGTGGTTTAATACCGGATATACTTGACTGTAAACCGACAAAGCCGAAAGGCCTCGGGCGAGGCAACCTGCTTCCAGGGCTAGCTATCACAAACAACTGTTACAAACAAACGCGTGTTGTCAACATGGTCAATTCGACAACACCATTTTTTACTGCACTAAGTCACAAAACGTGGATTTATTGATGCAATTAATTACGCAGTACCCGTCTTTTTCACAGGGATCTTATTATGAATATTTCACTTTAGGTAGACTAAATGTTTGACCCGGTCCTAGCTTTTGAACCGGGTCAATCTGAGACTGAGTCCAGTCAATGAGATTGAATTGATTGAGTCAATCTCAAGAATCATTTGCTAACCCGGGGCGTAGGCTAATTGCGTAACACGTTGTGTAGGGTGGATTTGCTAACTTAGTGTAAACGTCAGATTCTGACGAAAGGCGATCTCCACACTGTAAGAATCCACATATTTATATTGGCGGTAGATCATCTAGGTATTTGAATGAATCAGAAAGAGCTGATGAACTCGTGAATGCATTTGTGATGATTTCAAATTGAAAAAACCCCCAAGTTTGCCTGCTTCTGCTAACGTTAGTCTTTGCCAATTCAATTGGTTTCGGTATTCCTAAACACACTAGGCCCTAGGCCTATGCCTAATGCCGTAATGGGAGCCTGTCATTCAGTAAACGGGAATGTTATACCGGTGTATTTACAAATTAGGGGCCTAGGCTAATGCAGCGCTTTAAAAGGTCAATGGGATTATAGAGGGACGTTGTAATTTCGATTTACAGTTCTACATGTCAAATGGTCTAACTTTTGAAATACGCTAGCCTACATAATTTTACAAAATTTGCAGGGATGTTGGGAGTTTTTTAAAAAATCGTGTTTGTAAAACAGTGTTTCTGGCTCTGAAAAAAATTGGCGTCAAGCAATATGAAGATTCTGACTCCAAACCTGGTGTTGGAGTCAGCACCCTGACGCGACACGCCGCGGCTTCTGGTGAGTGCCACCGAAAGCGGTCGCAACTCGGGTTTCGGGTGCATGTCCCACTGGAAGTTTTTTCAGAGAAGGCTTTAGGTGCCTTCTACAGATATATCTAACTTTAGGTATATTTCAAGCTTTGAAACAACCCACTGTTCACTAATGAAACATAGAAAAATATCTCTGGAAATGATTTCTGAAAATTTATATATCAATTTCCAGGGATTCACACTAACACAGCCCGTTGTTCCGAGGCCAGTAAAATTCACTAAGGGCCAGTAAATCAGGTCTAAGATACTGGCTCTGGGGGCAACGAGAAAATTACACTCCCCTTGATACTGTGTACACTAAGGACTAGAACGATAAAGCTAAGGGCCAGTAATTATCTGCAGTTACTTGCCCTTTGGGCTACTACCTGAAATCAGTTAGTGTCGATCCCTGATTTCGTTGGAATGAAATATTTTTTCGTCAGGGGGGAATCTTGTCGTCAATTCTGACGACATGACGACAGATCAGAAACACTGTAAAATTATTTCATGAAAATCTGTTGAGAATTGACTGGGAAATTGATGAAAATTATGCGATCCTGGTTGATCATTTTTTATACATGTCTTTGGGTATATAACATGTATAAGCCCTAGGCCTAGACTAGAGCTAGGGGCCTAGAGGCTAGAATACATCATACATTTTCCATCGCTAGGAAATAGTGCTTATAAAATTTCATGACAACCAGAATTGGTTGAGAATTGACTGAGAAATTAGTTAAAACCTTCACCACGGTTAATGTGAATACGACTACATTAGTACCTTCTATCAGCAGCCACCCTTGCGACACATGAAAAGTGGCCGTTTTAGGCAGGTGGCTGCCCATAAGAGGTTCATTTGTATACAAAGTGCCATTTTGGGGAGTGGCCAAGTGGCCTCTCATTTATAGGAGGTTGGCTGCTCGTAATCTTGAGTGGCTGCTCATAGCAGATTCTATTGTATATGGCTATCACTGACACTGTGTTTTTATTCTATAAGTTATAGGCCCATGCCTGGTAGATCTAGGCCCTATCTATATGTATAACATTACTAACTGTCACCTGTTATCACCTGATGACCCAATCTCAATGAACCGCTGTTTGCTAGCCTGAGTGGCGTTTTCGTACTTCTCTTAATAACTAAGAAATCATAAGTTGTATCTACCGACGTATATCCACTGTTATATCTACCTACCAGTTTCACCAATATGTAAGCTGTGTGCACTTAACCTTATTTTGTTAAGCCTAAACCCCAGTCTGTCATCACCTCACCATCCTCAGGAGGACCCCAGTCTGTCATCTGATTATAACCGTCGTATGTTATACATGTCATGTTTACATCATGATTGTGTCTCCATAGAACTCTGAATTGCATTGCTTGTCAAATGGTCTAACTTCTGAAATACTATCTGAAATTTCATAAAATTTTCAGAAAAGTGTGCTTGAAAAATGTAATTAAAATTGATTGAGAAATAGTTGACTGAGTAATCAGCGAAAAGCTAGGTTTCGTTTGAACAATCCTCCACCACTGGACAGACTATAACTTTAGACAGACCAGGTCTAACTGCCAGTGACCTGAATGGCAGATCCAGAACAAGTAATAATGGGGGGATTTTGCTGATTGCCCACCAAATAATATTGCTCACATACAATATGCCTCCGTATATCCACTAGTGATGTAACGATCATTGATTATAATTGACAATTGGTCGTTTACTTATCTAATTGTGATTATCGATTACAAACGTCATTAATCGATTGTTGCCAAGATTAAAAATTAATAAAATGAAAAAAAAAATAGCTAAGTAATAAAAATAATAAACCAATAAAATAGGATTTGAGAACTTGTGTGTTGTTCCAGGGGAAAATTTGTTTAGTATCGCATAGCAAAATGCTCTCAATTCTGCCCATTTGCTAGTCAAATTTGTAGCTGATCAGCAAAATATTACATCAATATTACATCAATACCTCAATGATAAGGATATCTAGCTAGTTACATTTTGAAAAAGAAAATTGATATCAATAATTTTCAAACAAATACTTCCCTGTGTTCGATAAGTGCCATGTTAATCTTCTGCATAAAAAACGTCGCGAAACCGGTTAACTGTGATCATCGGTCAGTTGTGCCAACCAATTCCAACCGATGATCGATTATGAAATCCCAACCAATTCCCATCACTTATATCAACCGCTGAACCACTATTGTGAAAGTAAACAGAATCTGTAACTGCAATACGGAGCCCTAACCCATCAAACACATGACATTGACCCAATGTTGAGTTATTGATAGGCTGACATTGTAGATGATGGCGGCCCAACAATAGTTGTAACTGAACATTGGGCACTGCACTCATGAATGAAGTAACAGTGGTACATGTAATCTTAATGAGTTTAGTTTGGATTATAGACCTGTATATGGTGGCCTACACTTAGGAGCCCTTACAAATTATAATGTACAGAGCACATGAATTGTAGTGTACCTTCAGACTCCAAATACTAATGATATACTGCCTCCCTACGCAATCTAGTTTGGATATTGGACTGAATGTCATCATTTGTCATGTTTCTTCTCTAGATCTACTTGCCAAGTGCTGCTAGATGAACTAGATCTACTGTGATTCAAAGTGGAGTTATTATCTCAGAGTGAGTCCAGGGTCCATGATATCTCAATCTGCACGTTTATTGAGTCGAACAGTTCGCTGTTTGACAAACTGGAGGAACATGAGGTGGGCTGCATTGTCTGCATTGGGAGCTGTGCTCTGGTTGTGGTTCGGATATTCCGTGGGATGGACATTTTTTATTGTTTTTTTTGTGAGTCAAATAACAGGAGGATGGCATTACACAAGCATAGTAATCAAAACATTTCCCAGAGATTTCAGGTATGTATGCCGATTTCCGATTGAAATATACTTATTGTGCCTATTATATATTGTGTTGTGTTTTCATCTCTAATACAAACAGAACCTGGTATGCCTACAACAAAAGGCTGTCAGGTTAAATGTAGGATGAATAGAACCATTGATATTTGGATGCAGTTAGATATGCCTTGAAAAATGTCAACTCGATCAAATTCAAGGTGGCCCACTTAAGGCTATTATTGGCTTTAATAAGGGTAATATAGGGTAAGCTGTGCTAGATCTAGCTGGACCATTCCTATAAAACAAAATGTGTGGTTGTGAACATCATTTACCTGAATATATCTGTATTATGGCAAAATGTGCTCTATAGGTAGACCAATTAAACCACTGTTATTGGGAATGAAATGCCAGTTTAAACATCAATATTTGTAAATGTTTGTTCTCAAATTAAACTAATATCAATAATTTTCAACCACTTGAGGTTGCGGATCGCTGTAGCTGTGTACAACGTTAAGGCTAATTAAAACATTTTGTTTTTCTCTACAGTGCTTTGATTGTCCTCATCAAGAGCAAATATCTTATGAGGAAGTACACACAAAACAAAGAGAGTGTTGCAACATTATTTGCAAAGACAGTGAAGAAACATCCGGATAAGGTGGCTTTCATCGAGGTTAGCAAAAATTATTGTAAAATTTAAAGAATTGGTGTGACAGGATTTTCGCGAAGGTATCTAACCTTTGAAGCACCAAGTTATATAATTTAAATATAATTTATAATTTGTACCCACTTAAAGTTGTGTGTTTCTACCACGACTCACAACTTCAAGTGAGTAAAAATTACTCAATTTGTTAAATATACACAATCTAAGTAAAAATGCTTGTAAATCTAGCCAATTTAAACATAATTTCTCTTCAAATTTTTATGTTCAAGGGAGATATAATAGGGCTGAAAACAGCTATTGTCCTGATTAGTGACAGGGTTAACTCTGGTCTGCTAGTCTGCGATTACTATGACACCTATTGGACTGGTGTGACGTGACATGTATTTAAATGAAGCGGAAAGAGCTAACTAAGACCTTTGGTCTTCGTGGTTTATATTAAAATAATTCAGCTTTGTAAGGGTTAGGAGGGGAAAATTGAATGGCTTAGAGGTAAAGTGATCCAAGTCTGTATTTTCTTAATTTCCTATATATATAAGACTTTAAAGTAAAAATTAAATAACAAAAATAGATTTTTCGGTTTTTATTTAATTTTGTTACGATAATAATTAGAAGTATATGTGAAGTTATGCATCAGTGTTTACTATTCATTCCTACTGGCATGTATATAGTTATTGATGTCTTAAAACCCATTTCTGGCAATTCGTATTTTATTTTTTTATTAATAATCTTCTTTATAAAAGTCATCAGCTAGTATCAAAACTGGCTAGTGTCTCATCATCTTGCTCCAGTAAAAATTTGGTAATGATTGGCATACAGCCATAGCATAGACTGATCCATATAAGCCTAAGTAGTAAGGTGTAAACTGATCCAAGTCAAAATGTCCCTATATAAACTGATGGACTTGGATTATTTTACCACTGAAGAAAAGTATCAATTTCGAAAGTGAAAAAATATATGTTGCTTAATAAATCTCCAAATTTTTAAGGAGTGGCTTAGAGATTTTAGTAAATTATTTCCTATATATTTAACTTTCCCAAAATGACATGAACAGAAAAAAATCTCAGTTTGGACTTGGATCACATTTCCTCAGATGAGCCATTCAATTGTTCATTCCCTCTTATGGGCAGCCAGTTGTCTTGAAAGCAAACTTCACTAGGTTGGCTGTCCATAACAGGTTATACTTTATCCCACTTATCACGCTTATCTATTGGATCACATAAAGTTATTTTTACCCCTTGAGATTTATAGCTGTGATGGTTTATTTTTATTTTTTATGCAGGTTGGTGGAAGACAGTGGACCTTCAGAGAAGTTGATGAATATTCAAATGCCATTGGAAATTATTTGCATGAATCAGGTTACAGGCGCGATGATGTGATTGCAATGTTCATGGAGAGTCAGCCAGAGTATGTCTGCTTTTGGCTAGGCATGGCAAAGATAGGTGTGATTCCCGCACTTATCAATTTCAATTTGAGAAAAGAATCTCTGGCACACTGTGTGACAGCGGGTAATGCTAAAGCTATCATCTATGGCGCACAGTTCACATCAGGTTTGTTTTTTTATTCACAATATTTTTGTTGTTAGCTTCATTGCTTTTATTTTTTTATTTGAGACATCTTTTTATACAAAATATAAATTTTGTTTCATTCAAAAGTTTAATATGTTTGAAAGCATCACCTACACTGATTTTCTGTTATAAATAGCTGAAAATTGGTCAGCCAATTGATCAAACCTTTTTGTACCTGAAGGGTACATTTTCATGTGATTTATTTACAGTGATGGCCGAAGCTAGATCGCTGCTGCCAAATGATATCAAATTCTACCGTTTTGGTGACAGTGAAGTTAATGGTCTTCCATCAATACATATAAATCCTCTGATCAGCTCATCACTTAATGTGCCACCACCTTGTGACCGCAGAACTGAATTTTCAGGTGAGCTAACCTGTCTTGCTTAATCTTTTAACCCTTTAAGTGATGTTGTTATTGAATTTAAGTTTTCAAGAACTTGATATTGTGTCTTGCTACAGATACATATTTGTAAATTTGAGACCTAACATTTCCCAATAACTGATTAGATTGGCAAGTGAAACAGATTAAAAACAACCATAGTGAAAGGGTTTTAACCCTTTCAGCTCAGGGACCTATTTTGACTATAGATAGCAGATTCTGACATTTAAGAAGATTCCGCTCTGAAAGAATTAACATATTTATTATGGCCGTAGACCCGTAGCATAGGTATTCAAATAAAGTGGGAAGAGCCTATCCAGACATCCATGATGATGTCAAATTTTAAAACCCTTTATAGTCAGGGCCCATATTCAAAATTTCTGACTTGGTAAGGCATTTTTTAGTAGAATTTGGCATGCAGTTGTTCTTACACAATTTGGGAGCGCTGATTCCAAATCTGCCCCATGCCAAGCTATATTTTGTGTTTTTCCTACTCAAAATTCAAAAACAAAATGGCCGCCAAAATTAGTGAAAATGTCACAACTTTACATCACTGCTTGAATTACAATGAACATAAAAACATCAGTTCGGTGTAATAAAACCCACCGGAGCAACATATTTTAAGTTCCCTAAATTTAACCTTGTGCGTTTGTCGCTAGGGGACAAAATCCAAAATGGCCGCCACTGCAAGGCAATGTACTATAACTTTGCTTCTAAATAACGTAGAGATGTGTTTTTGGTGTCTACATATAGGTTTCTCACCCCCGGGAAATCAATTAAGAGCCGTGCTAACATCTATTATCAATATTACACAAAGTTATGGGGGAAAAAACAAATGTTGCGCCAGGAAAACGACACATCGTAGGCCAGTGTAATAACAATGATGTATTTAATAAAGTCATTATTTTACATTTAGAAGCCGAGTGAAACAAACGTGATATCCGGCATGTTGTAAAAATGTTTAGAATATTGACAAAAAAATATTTTATGATGGTTGATTACTATCCGGCACTAGATAACCTGTCGCTCACCATATATCCGTACTAGGTCTATTAGTATGTGGCCTATGTGAAATCCACCTGCATCGTGTTTTTACAGTACCGTAAGGAAGAAAGCAATAATTTAAATGTGCGTTGGCCACGGGTGGCACCCTCCTGCCCAAGTCCTGTACTAGGGTTAAGCATAACATTAAGTTAATCCATCAAGGTGGTCTGCATAACTATGGCAATAATGACACACATACATGTTCCGTTCCTATTGAGACAAGAAGTCGTTTAAATTTAACAATTTATGATTCTAGTAACTAGATATATTGTGCTGGTTAAAACGTGCACATCACATACAAATTATGTAAATCGGATTGACAATTTACATAATCATGATAACAGTATTATTATAATTTTTATAATTTTGATCAGAAGAGATACCGTACAAAACCTGGTAATGCGCTGATAACACAGTTTTCAGACATAATTGAACGAATAAAGTCCCAACCATCGGCTCAGAGATCCACACAAAACCGTAATGTAGGCTACACATATTTCTACTCCCCTAAGTTGAATGAGATAGATGATATCACCATCAATAACTATGATAAAATACAGTTACACGATATCGAAAATCTGTAATTTTGTGCAGAAGTTGACTTATATATGTTTTTGGCATATAAGATTGATGGTTGAGGACACGCTAGGGTAATGTTGAAAATATTTTTATAAATATAGTATGAACATACACCATCTTCAGAAGATGTTAGTAACTAACCTAGTCTTGGCAACTAAATGCTATAGAAATGCTATAGACACATAGTCATGTACAAGTCACCAAAGATTATTGGGTACACTATTGCGACAAGATATGATGCAGAATATGTGGTAATTGGGGCAATAGTACCGTTCGTAGCACGATCAGGATGTTTTTATGAAGATTAACATAAAATACAGAAACCTTCTAGATGTGGTCGTGATATGGTAGAATGTATGTGGAATCAGTAGGTTCTGGTCATGCATGTTTCTAATCAGATATAAGCTCTCAGTCTCACATAATATACAATAACCCAACAGGTTCAGTTGTGTCTTGAAGTGGTATGGGAGCGACCACCCTATTTTGCAGGAAGAGGTATCAATGTTAAAGACAATAAGTCTTACCATATATAAAGTGATGGAATAATATGATGGACGTGAAGATATTTAGGTCCCTAATAACTATATGTCTCCTCCAGACATGGGTGATTAATTGGCAACTAAATGCTATAGAGTGTCATGAACAAGTCACCAAAGATTATTGGGTACACTTTTGCAACAAGATATGATGCAGAATATGTGGTAATTGAGGCAATAATACCGTTCGTAGCACGATCAAGATGTTTTTATGACGATTAACATAAAATACAGAAACTTTCTAGATGTGGTCGTGATATGGTAGAATGTATGAGGAATCAGTGGGTTCTGGTCATGCATGCTTCTAATCAGATATAAGCTCTCACTCTCACTTAATATACAATAACCCAGCAGGTTCAGTTGTGTCTTGAAGTGGTATGGGAGCGACCACCTATTTTGCAGGAAGAGGTATCAATGTTAAAGACAATAAATCTTGCTATATATAATGTGATGAAATCATATGATGGACGTGAAGATATTTAGGTCCCTAATGAATGTATGTCTCCTCCGGACATAGTAGATTAATTATCATTCATACAGAGTATTTATTACTTATCTATTATATTCTTTTGTAATAAACATTGATCATCTAATAATCTATGCAAGACACATGTATCCTATATCAAAAACATTACCATGCACACTGCGATGTTATCTCGGATGAATATATAACAGAATCAAGGAGGAGGGCAATACAGTTTCAGTTCAATATTCAAATTCACCACTTTTGGTAAAGAACAATGCCACTCAACTATTCAACGAGCACTGGTATTTAAGTGTGATGGGAAGTTAAATGTTATTACGGCAATCAAATTGTCAGATACTGACAATGTGGTAGTCGTAGGAACTGATGTAAATTTGCTCATTCTGCTTTCGAAACGTACTCATCATAGCAATGCCTAGCTGTGTAAACCTAGAACTGGTGATATTTATCGTACCACTCAATGGCTTCCACAACACCAGCACATCAATTCTAAAAGAAAGACAATTAAGTTAATTCATAAACACCCAGAACTAGAACTTAAGCCAATTGGAGTATTTCAATATATCCTCTTCATCAATAACCCCTGCCACAAAAAGTGGATATTGTTTCCTTTGTATTTTAGGCCTGTTTAGCAATAAATACAGCTCTGGCCAGATAACAATATTATAAACATCTATGAGATTGTGGTTGGAGCTTCATTGATGGACAACTGCCAGTAGTTCTCGTGTAAAAGCTTCCTGCTCAACCTGAAGAACTATCACAGTTAGTTTGATTAAGTGTGAATTAGGACCACGAGAAAGTAGCCAATGGCGTCTTATCAAGGAGTCGCTACATCAATTCAGAAGCTGCACAAATATATGATCAATATATTGATGAGGGTGACTATTCTAGCATTATCATCATGCAAGATGATGGGCATTCATGCAAATCTGAGCAAGCCTATGTAGGCAAGCCTATGTAGCTACAGTGATGAGAGTAACACATGCTACTTTTGTGCAATTTCCTCATAGTTGATGTTTTTTTTTTTTAAATCATATTTTTTGCACTCCCCGGAACTACATGTAACATGGAAGTTGAGTTTTTTTAATGCTGTGTAATTTTGTAGTACCAGAAAACTATTTAAGCGCCAAAAATTACTTCCTACGACATTTAGAAAAATGGTTATAGTTCTTGCTGTATAATTGACGGCCATCTTGGATTTTTCCCTGAAACTACACGTAATATAAAAGTTAGAGGTTATTACTGTATTGTACTAGATTTATTGATATTAAAAACCTATATTTAGCCACCAAAAACAACTTTCTATGACTTTTAGAAAAACGTTATGGTACTTTCTGTATTATTGGCGGCCATCTTGGATTTTTTTGCGAGATAGTTGACCAGGTCTTAGAACATGAAATTCCTCAAACAAAAATGTTATTTTGAACACGAAAGTCAAGTTTGTGTGTCCGCTGTGCACCCAGACATGATGTATAATCATGATAATTGAGACCTTATCTGCTATTTTGGCGGCCATTTTGTTTTGCAATTTTGAAAGGGAAAAACTAAAAATAGAGCTTGGCATGGGGCAGATTTAGAATCAGCATATCCAAATTGTGTAAAAACAAATGCATGACAAATTCTACTAAAAAATGCCTTACAAACTTTAAGAATGCCTCTTTTTCAAAAATGGGCCCTGACTATTAATCTTCATAGTTTATACAAAAATATTTCAGCATTTAAGTGTTAAGTTCCTCTGCGCATAAAGGAACCAGATGGATACTCATAAAATCAAAAATGGTATAAATAAAGATGTTCTGAGCTTACATTTGAAATATATTGTTAAGGTATTTTATACAACAGGTCATTTTCACTCACTTTAACCCTTTAACCGCCGGTGCCGCATATATCTGGGTTTTCATTTTTTTTTAGCACATTAAGTACCACATTTTAAAAATGTTTTTTATAAAATGTGACGTCAACCAGCAAGACTTGAAAAGAGTTGACCTCCATGTTGTCAAATCTAAATAATTTTCACTCACTTGAAGTTGTGGATCGCGTCAGCGAGACACAACTTCAAGTGGATGAAAATTCAAATTGAATAATTTGGCGATTTAAGGGTTAAGGTGGGAGTTGAGGCAGCAATTCACATCCAAGGTTATAAAAATTGGAGGAAATACCTGTATGCAACTAGCGAAAGTTAAAATGCCCTCAAATTACATCCTTTTATACTTTTTATTAACATATATTTTATTAGAATATTTAAATAATTAAATTATATGTATAAAGTGATTCTATTCAATGGTAAAAGTTTTGTCAGCCACTCGCTATTTTTTGGTATTTGAACATGTGACATTGAAACCTGACATTGAAACACTTCTTCACTTACAGAGAAACTTTTTTATATTTACACATCGGGAACAACTGGTCTACCTAAGCCTGCCATTGTCATCAATAGCAGGTATGTAAACACCCATCTTTCCCATTGTCCAATTGCATGAATTGGTCAATGTAGAAATAAAACAAATAAAAACTAAAGCTAAATATGAAAACCTAAGCGAACACTGACCATTAATTTTTGAATGCATGTAATATACAGTCCTACATTAGTCTTATATTTTGCATGGAATTATTTTTTGCATATTTTTATTATTATCCATAGGTGTGCATTCATGTTAATTATAGTTTTAAATTATTCTTTCTTGGTTGTGAGGAAAATAGTGTGACAGTGGTGATCCTCATGTGGTTATGTTATCTAAAGCTAATGAAAACTTTTAAAATGGGTTGTGATTTTTCTTCTCATATTATATAATCATTATGTCTCCCACTCCCCCCTCCCTGTAGACAGAGAGGGGGACATGTTGGTTTGCTTCTGTTCGATCAGTGTATCTGTCTCACGTCTCATCTATGAGCATGCACGCTTTGTGAGCACACAGCCACAGCCTGCACTACTACACCAGGTCAGGGATTTCCCAGCGGTGTCTATCGTGCAGACAGATGATGCAGCAGGAAACACGAGATGCTGCCCCAATGCTGGGCTAATGTTGGCCCACCGTTTATGACGCTGAGCAAACCAGTAGTGAATTGGTGGATCAAAATCGTCTTCAATGCTGATACCTAGTATATAGGGACCGTCTCAAAGATTTTTACACTTCAGGAGGACATGTAGGCCTAGTATATTTTAGTATTGGTTTATACCACTCGCTCAAAATGTAGTGTTAGACACTGGGAAACGCATGATATTCCATAAAAGTGATGTACATACAGAATGCTCTACATTTATTAAGGTTTGTGAAATTATGGGATGGTTCCTTAGGCTTAGGCAGCAACAGGCTGCGCCCAGCAAACAGGAGACATTGAGCAAATGCTGGACCAATGTTGGGACATCATCTACGACAATGACCCATCTTTTAATGCCAGAATATGCCTCTTTGCTCACAAAAAATCGAGATAATATTTTGCCAAATGTATTTTGTGGGCAAAATCCATTCTGATTGACAATCATATCATCTATAGATGGCAAAAGGTGAAAATATGCCTTGATTCAGATCAATTGATGGTTAACCTTTTAAATGCTACATTTCATAAGAAAAATAACATTTGTAATTACACTTACAGAGGGGATATGTCCCCAAATGTCCCAAGTATTCCAAGTGTCCCATGAGTCCTAAGTGTCTCAGATATCCCAAGTGTCTTATATGTCCCAAAGATCCCTAGATTCCCGAATGTCCCATGTGTCCGAAATGTTTTAAGTGTCCCAAATGTACGATATGCCCTAAATGTCCAAATATCCTGTGTCCCATGTGTTCCATATAATCTATAAATGTCCCATGTGTACCAAATTTCCCATGTGTCCCTAATGTCCCATGTGTCCCATATATCTCATAAATGTCCCCATGTGTCCCAAATGTCCCATGTGTCTTGAATGCCCTATGTGTCCCAAATGTTCGAAGTGTCCTAAATTTCCCATGTGTCACTAATGCCCCAAATGTCCCCAAGTGTCTCAAATGTCCCTTGTTTCCCAAATGTCCCATGTGTCCCCAAGTGTTCCAAAGGTCCCAAGAGTCCCAAATGTCCCATTTTTCTCAAATGTTCCATATGTCCCAAATGTCTGATATGCCCCAAATGTCCCAATATCCCATGTGTCCCAAATGTCCCATGTGTCTAATGTGTCCCATATATTCCATAAACGTCCCTAATGTTTCATGTGTCCCCATATGTCCAATATATCACATAAATGTCCCATGTGTCCCAAATGTCCTATGTGTCCCGAATTCTCTATGTGTCCTAAATGTCCCAAGTGTTCTAAATGTCCCATGTGTCATACATGTCCCATGTGGCCCATGTGTCCCAAATGTCCCCAAGTGTCTCAAATGTCCCATGTGTCCCAAATGTCTCAAGTGTTCCAAATATCCCATGTGTCCCAAAAAAACAAAGCCCTACAGAATGTGACGGACAACACATGGGAGATCTGAGTCATTTATTAACAAAAGCCATTGACACTACATCTATCAGCTATAAATATTTATGCTGTGGGAGGGGAGACACAACCAGTTTTTGTTTACAAAAAACGGTGACCTTTCTAGTTCATCTTAAAATGTGACTAACAGTACACTGTTATTGTTTCCTTAACTCTTTAGACCCATATGATGCATCAAAGCATCATTTGGCATATCTGAAGGATGACTTGATTTCCTAAAAACTAGAGGTTTTCTAGAACAATTTCTTTATGGAACTGGTTAATAGTAACAATCCTTTTTTTTTCATTTGCCACCCACTTCAAGTCATCTTCATTCACTACAAATTGACGGCTTGACTGTGATGCTTAATAAATATAAATTTCTATTGATAATTACCATTGCCCATGTGTGAATAAAGAGGGAACTTAAATTATTTTGTCAAAGCGTAAATAATTTTTTTCCATTTCAGATTTTTTTACATGTGTTTTTCTGTGCACAATTTCTTCAAAATGCAAGCAACTGAGATCATTTATGACACACTCCCCCTTTATCACACGGCCGGGTGTATTCTTGGAACTGGACAAGCTCTTCTTATGGGCTGTACTGTTGTCATCCGCAAAAAGTTCTCCGCAAGTAACTTCTGGGATGATTGTGTCCGTTACAACTGCACGGTAGGTATATGTTTTGTATGACCTTTTTGATAATAAATAACCTGCAAGCATATTAAAAATATTCTCAATAATAAACCCTTCCGAACAACCTTGTAATTGACACAATGTTGGTTTAATGTCAAATGTCACAGACAATGGTTCAACATTGAATCAATATAGGCTCAATGTCTCTTTTTTTGCTGTTCAAATTGATTACCGTAATAATAATTGTAAATCTGTGTACTCTTATTTTTCATACTCGATACACTGGACTGCACCTTTATGACATGATTGTAAATGCATGTTTTAGAGACATCCTTTGCTCATATTGAATCATTGTTTTGTATCATATGCCTTCAAATATCTTATTTCAATGAAACTTGTGAAAGATGTAGCAGCTTGTGTATTATTTAACAGGCTGTCCAGTATATTGGTGAGATCTGCCGTTATGTGCTAGCACAGCCACACAAACCCACCGATAGACAGCATCGTGTTCGTGTTGCTTATGGAAATGGACTCAGACCACAAATTTGGACCCAGTTTACTCAACGTTTTGGAATAGAAAGGATCGGAGAGTTCTATGGTGCAACCGAAGGAAACGCAAACATCAGTGAGTCATTTCTTTTTCCAGTGTGCATTAACCCTTAAGGCACTGATTTTTTTATGTAAACCATGGAGACCTAGGGGTTTTATTCAATTTGAAGTCATCATAAATGAAGTCGTTATAAATAGAGTTACTCTTACAGTCCGGGGATCGACTTTAGTCGTCAGAATCTGACGACTAAAGCCGATCCCCGTGCTCTAAGGATTAAACTGCTAAGCATGACTATATTCATTTTCAATCTGTTTTACCTCAACTATTATTTTGTTAGGACCTAACGTATATATTTTCAAACAAATGTTCACTAAAAGTTTGTTTAAAAATTTTCATGGTAATTGTCAAATCATTCACTATCTATATGATAACTTTCTTTGAAAGATAGTGGTTTTCATTTCTATTATTTGAATAATTTTATCAGCTTCAAAAGATTGATGAAAAAATTCAGAAAAATTGATTTCCAACTCACCAAGATAAAACTTGATATTGCTAATATTATTTAAAACATGTGACTTTCACTTTTTTTCAGTCAATAATGATAATAAAGTTGGGGCTATTGGCTTTCTCCCTCGGAGTGTTCAATCATTATACCCAGTGACTCTAGTTAGAGTGGATGAAGCCACTGGAGAATTGTTGAGGGATAGAGATGGATTGTGTATTAAATGCGAACCAGGTTAGCTTTTTTTATTGTAATGATACTAATTGATATAATTGTAATGTTTGAATCTCAGGTCAGACCTGCGTTAAATACAACAAACCTCAGTGCTGCCCGATTGGTTTCTATACACTGACTGTACATGTAAACTCTGTTCGTATTTCATAACCATTTGGCATTTTGGTTACCTGTGGTGAGTCATTTCTCACCTCACCATTCTTAGGTGAGCTTTCTTCACTTACCACCGATTTTCAAATCTCAAGGCCTATAAATAGGTTGAAGTACCCTATTAACCCTTTAAGCCCTCACGATGCATTAAAGCATCATTTTAAATCCATGAAAACAGACTTTATTTTCCTACAACTAAGGGTTTTAGAAGTAAAATTTCCATGAAACTACTTAACAAATACATGGCAATTTTTTTCAATTTTTCACCCATTTCAAGTCATCTTCATCCACTGCGAGTTGAGAATTGCGACAGCAATTCGCGGCTTGTAGTGGATGAAGATGACAAAGTAAAGTCAGGCTTAAAAGGGTTAAACGAGCTTATAAATGCTTTCAAACAAATTCTTCTTCACTTCAACAAGACTGTTGGATACGGAGTCAAATTTTGATCCATTGTTTTTTTCTGTCGATTTGCTGAATCACAACAATTTCCAATACTAAATTATCTGTGTGCTCATCAGGTCAGATTGGTGAAATGGTTGGAAAAATTATCAAAGGAGATCCACTGCGTGAATTCGATGGCTACGTGAACAAAGAGGCTTCTCAGAAGAAGATCACTTATGATGTGTTTGAAAAGGGTGACAAAGCTTTCATGACAGGTGAAATTAATTTAACTCTTGGATAATTATAATTTGCTCAAATCTTTTTATTTCTTGATATTCCCATGCTTCATAATTGCCAATTAAGCATCTTAAGGGTGCATATACCCAGTAATTTAGTTACTTAAATTTATTGGTGACATTGTATTCACTGTTTTATATTATGTCATGCATAAATTTACCTCTCCATTGTAGTTATTAGGTGTAGCAATTTAATTTAGATATTTAAGAATATTAAACAAAATTTTATTACATAAACAAGTCAGCTGTTACAAAGATAGTACATCACTATTTTCGTAAATGCAAGCAACAACAACAGTTGAAAAAATACTTGAAAATATATTTAATAGACCATATTTGATAAATGGAAGTGTTGTTGGAGATAAAATATGCACTAGTTCTCAGTCTGATATCTGACAATTATCTTGATTAAAGAAGATATACTGGTATTAGAAAATATGTGGAATTAGATTGACCATTTTTTTTGCTTGCTCAGGTGATGTTCTGGAGATGGATGAGCTAGGGTATATCTACTTCAGAGATCGTACAGGAGACACTTTTAGATGGAAAGGAGAAAACGTCTCTACATCAGAAATAGAAGCCACAATCAGTAATATTGTCAAGCTGAATGATGCGGTGGCTTACGGCGTGGAAATTCCAGGTAACAATGGGAACGGAAAATAAAAGCAGACTAATTTTTTAATCATAGTAACCCCTAGAGATCCTGAGTGATTTTAGTTAAGTCTTAGTCACTTGAAGGTCTCTCTCCCTAGCACGATACATACCATCAGGTGACTTGTACAATGTCGGACCAACATCTTTGACATTGGTCCAACATTGTACAAATGTTATGCAAATATTCTGTGTTTGCTGGGTAGTTTCTAGTGCTAAAAATAAAATATGTCTACTCTGTTCAATCAGACATGGAAGGCAGAGCATGCATGGTGGCTATCGTGGATGAGCACGAGAAGCTGGATCTTGTGATGTTGTATAAGAAGCTGCAGGAGTCTCTGCCACCGTACGCCAGACCCTTGTTTGTAAGAATCCTCAAGGAGCTGGATACAACAGGTGTGTACCCGGCAAACACGAAACTCTGACCCAATGTTGATTCAATGTTGAGTCCAGCATTGCAGATGAACCACATTGGGTCAGTGTATCATGCTGACTGGGTAGGATAGAAATTAGCCTTTTGAGTTCTGATGACTAGAATTATTTTCAATTCTCGTTATTAGCATATCAAATAAAGCTTCTCACGAGGGAATTGATTGTTTAGTTATAATGTGCAGATGTTAACCTTTTGCCTTCTGTATAAAATCCATTTTATCATGTTTATTAGACGACTAATTTACTGTTGTTGGGAATAAAATGATTGTTTAAACTATAAAATTTGTAAATGTTTGGTCTCCAATTAAACAAATATGAGTTATTCTGAGTAATCTATCGCGGTAGCAAGACACAACCTAAAGTGTTTTAAAATTTACTTAGCAGGATAATGGTTAACACTTTCACCGCTCATGATTACTATAGGCGTTTTAAATCTGTTTTATTAGGAGATTAAATCACAGTTATTGGGAATAAAATGGGTGTCTAAGCATCAAGATTTGCAGTTGTTTGGTCTGAGATTAAAAAAACAACTATGGGTAATTTGTATCCACTTCAAGTTGTGTGTTGCTGTAGTAAGACACAACTGCAAGTGTGTGAAAAATTAAAATGGATGACTTGGTAGGTAAGTGTTGAGTAAAATGTCAATTGTAAATTATAACAATGATGATTTTCAAAAGTTTTTTTTCAAATTTATTTGAAACTGGCAATTGCTTGAGCAATACCAGCTAGAAATGAATTAAATTTTGCCAAGAGCATAATCAGCTTGTAGTATATATGGGTGTATCTATCTGTTGCAGGTACCTTTAAAATTAAAAAAGTCAACTACAAGAAAGAAGGTTTCAACCCATCTGATATTAAGGACAAATTGTACTATTTTGATGCAAAGAAAGGTGGTTATCAACCGTTAAGCAAGGTCGAGTATGACCAGATATGTGCAGGCAAAATACGCCTATAGATTGGCAACAGAGACAGCTTATCATCATGTACCAGAAGTACTTTCAATTATTTTATTATCGCTGAGTACTCCAATTATCTAAATTCAAGCTCCTTTTATAGTTTTGTTACACAACAATATTAGCGTCAATTTTTTGCTTTTAGCCCGCCTTAAATTTTTTATTAAAGAATGTGGGCTATTGCAGCGTTGGCATTTACTTGTGGGCATGATAACTTTTGCATTACACAAACGAAAAAAAGTCCGGATTTGATTTCACTCTATGATTCAAAAAGTCCAGTAATGGCAGCATGCTATTGTCGAATGTGCTCTTGTTTTTCAATATTTTTACTAATAATAAACATTTTCAGTGACATATAATTCGACATTCAGTGACATATAATTTTTAATTTGCTCAAAACTGTATAGATATTGGCGTAGCAGGGGAAAAGTGACATATAATTTGGTTCAAAATCTGCTTGAAGCAGCATATAAATGGGTCTAGCAGCACAAGGGTTAGAAAGCAGGTATCACAATCATGTACCTTTTGGCTGTGCATGGCGGATGATTGTGTCATTTGTTGTAAACATGTGTCCATTTTATTCTCTCAATTCTGTTTATTTACATTGTACTTAGATTTGGATACTATGTTAATACTTGTGTGCCTAATATTTAATATTGCCATTTTTCGCTCTTATTTACTATTCATTCTAAATAAAAAAAATCACTTGAATAGGATAGTGACACATCTGAATGTTTCACACCGAATTGAACATTGATACATTTTCTGAAAAGGAGTGCATGTGAAGCATCTTTTGATAAAATGTAAAGGGAATTTTGCAGATTTACAACATACACATCAAATCTTAGGTATCAAGACGCATGTTTTCTGATGAATTATTACATACCATAGAAAAACAAAAATGATCATCTGTGCTGATTAATTATTGAACATTTTCAATGAAAATGTATAAAGTAGTGCATATATATATGTACATGTATTGATAAAAACGTGTAATGCTAGTTGATCTATAGATGACAATTATAATTGATTTCTAGTCATGGTTGCTAACCTTCTACATTCTTGATCTTCTGATTTGTCATTCACCCCTGGACACACGATTTGACATATCAAAAAAGGATGTCTGTATGTTATCAATGCAGTGGAGTCATCTTGGGTGTGCATACACGTGGAGCTATACTAAGACAGAAACAAGTCTATTTTAACCCTTTCAGTGCGGAGACCGTCTTTAAGACGTCAGAATCTGCCATCTAAAGTCGGTTCTTGTACTGAAAAAAATGATAATATTTATACTGCCGTAAAACTAAAACATAGGTATTCAATTGAAGCGTAAACAGCTAGCCAAGCTATTTATGATGATTTTAAATTGAAAATAACCCTTTGGTCTCCATGGTTTATACAAAAGTATTTCAGCGTTGTAAAGGTTAAACATTTGACATCACACAGGAATCAGCCATTGAGCCAGTGCAGGTTTTCCAACACGACACCACTGATTCAGGTTGAATACACATGAACGGATGCGCATTTGGAACAACCGAAATGTTTGAAATTATAGAAAAATAAGGTAATCCCCTCTATATTTTTACAGGAATTTAAAGGTGTGATTGCAGCATGTTGCATACATTTTTGCTGCGAAATAATCAGCAATTTTCCATGTAATGGACATGATGCCTATGCCGAATATTTACACCACTTGGTTTATGATGATATTGTCTGTAGTTGTGATGATACCGTCTGTATTATGTGTATGTGCCAAAATGGGTTCAACTCGATATACAGCAAACATTCCGTTTATATGCACTTCTTTCCAGAGTGACTGCTGTAGACAATTAATATATCAAACCTTCCTCCCAAATAAAAGGTGACATGCAGGCATACAAGACATTTAGCCTCAGCTGTTCAAATGTTGGTCAAATGTCAGACATGTTGGCCCAACATTTTCGTAGCGTTTAATTTGAAAATATACTGTATATGGAAAATCAAAAACGAGGCTTGCACTATTTTGACAAGTGAATTACTCACTTGGTCAAACTTTCCCTGTAGTTGTGTAATAGATAGTATCGATGGTCTAAAACAATAGTGGGTTAAGTCGACTTGACAGCGAAATTGTGTTTATCTTTTTGCTTAGAACTACAGTCTGCTAAATCCACTTATCAGAATGTAGACTTGGACTTATAAAGATGAAACACACAGCGATTGGAATTTGACAGTAGATCAAGTGAAGTTATCAGAGTATTTTTTACCTGCAAAAGTGATTTACAGATGCAAAATTGGGATCAACAAGACACCAAGTTGACTTAGCGCTTTGTTACACCAGGAACACAGAATATACAGAGATTGTTCCTAGATCAACAATAAACTAAGTCCAGGCAGTTCCCCTGTGTTGTCTCCACATGTCTCAGAATAAGAATGCGCTAAGTGCACTTGCACCGTTGTTCTCCCAGAAACAGAGCCCATAAGCATATAACACGAGAATAACAAAGTGTCAAGTCGAATTGGTCCTGTGTTGAACAGATACTATGCTGATATGTGCTCCTTTTCCCGAGAATAACAATGTGCTAAGTAGACTTGATCTGTTGTTTTAAACTGAATTTGGAATAAATTCAAACTTTATACATATTATAGATGACTTAGCTGGTTATTATTCTAAAGGCCAAAAATGTCACTTAGCACACTATTGTTTTAACCCATCGGTATGACCATGTTAATATTTGAGTGGCATATAAGACACTAGCTGTATATGAACTGTATTTGGTGCATTGTCACAATGTACAAAATGTCCATTATTTAGATGACGTATGTGTATGTTGAGTTAACATGGCTCATAATGCCTCTGTGATCAAAGGGACATATATGTCACTGCTGTAAAGTCGCAGATACACCCCTTTAATCACAAGGGAACCAAATGTGATACTAATTCTATCGGGTGATTTTATTGTCGTGATGTGTGGGTTTGCAGAGGAAAACAATACTTGTTAGATCCTAATAATATCCATCCAAGCAAACACGAGGCATCTACCCAATCTTGGGTGAATGTTGGCCCGCGTCTCCGACGCCGGACCAGCATCAACCCAACATTGGTTAAAAGTCTTGTGTTTACTGGGATATGCATCCATGTCCTGCTGTATTTGTATGCACAGATGTGGTCACTTCTTAGATACAGGTTGAATTGTTATTAATATTGTTATTGATTGAATATTTTGACAAACATCTTGGATGCGACTTGCAAAATGGTTATCAAGATTGTGTCCTAAAAATGCAATCTAATGTTGGGATTGCTGATGTCTCGAGAATGGGTGATCGCTGTAATGCCAACGTTGTTGAAATATTTTCTTACTGTGCTCTGATTATGTGATATACATGCAGGTGGAATCTGGTAGAAAAAAACACTGTTGTGAAAAGCAAGCGATCAAATCCGTAATTGACTATGTTATAACAGTACTACAATCTTTTTGATGGGATAATGTGGAAATATGTTCATTGTAATGAAACACAAAAGAGTTCTGTTGTATAGGCAATGCATTATGTATATAAAATTCATATATTTATCAAGACATAGCATTTGTTATCAAATAACACTGTTAAAGTCAAGCTGTTAATGATCTACATAACTAGTCTAAATCAATAATACACAATATGGTTTATTACATAATAAATACAGTACTTTCTAATGTCAGAGTACACAGAGAAGCTACTTAACGTTTAAAGCAATGATGTCGACTTGATCAAATATACCAGTGCATCTGTCATTTTACATCAACTTGTATTTAAACCATATACGTTGGGACTTAGTTTTACAAATCCAAGTAATTTTCAGTCACTTGGAGTCGACTTGTGAATCGCGGTAGCAAGACACAACTTCAAGTGACTGAAAATTTAAATTGAATAACTCTAGGGGTTAACGTTTGTATTTGTCATTCGCAGGCAAAAACTTGCTCTGCTGAATGGTGAGTTACTTAGGACTGTTAGTCATTTAGTTTGAAGTTGGAATTGCAAACTTGTTATTTCATATGAAGATGCATGTTTCATTTTATGGAATATACAGAGCTGCCAAATATTTAATTTACTGAATATCCACCACACAGTATTTTGTCAGTTGAATTTTATTTTGGTTGATATTTCTTAACTCCTAGAGCACTGATGCTGACTACATTAGATATATTTTCCATCTTGGCCTGACCAAAAGTGAAATATGTCCTAAATTTTGGAAACACTGATACGTTATGTTGAGACATAAATTTCACAAATCACATACATTTTCATTTTTCAGTCAAGTTGTGTATCGCTGTAGTAATACACAATTTCAAGTGACAGAATTTTTTTATTGATTAGATCAGTGCTCTAGGGGATTCTGTATACATTTCACAGTTTTTCATCTAGTATTCGGAAGGGGCATGGCGCCACCTACAATTAGGGGCAACTTATCATGCTAGCCGGGCACCCAGGTAGGCATTTCAACACCCACCCAACCCAATTACCGATATAAATGGAACTATGTACACAGACCATTAACAGGTATTGCATCATAGGTGTGAATGTGCGACATCAGTGACTGGGGTGTTTTTCATTGTCACAATGGCCTGGTTGGGTTGAATATGATGTAACAACAGTTCAAAGAGGCACTTCACTGTCTGAATATTAGAAGGGCAACATGGCGCACATGAAGGGCAACATGGCGCTCCACCATGCTCATGTTAGAAAGTGCTAGACGAAGCACTGTTTCATCCAATATCAAACTATCATTGGACTGTCAAGCCACCAAATTCTTTTATTTATTAATTTGAAATTAGTCCAGCAATTCTGGCTTCAAATAATCGGAAGATGAAACAAAAAGGCAATCACTTTTAAAAAAGAATTTATTGATTCCATTATAATTATCATCTCTGCCTAACACGTTACATGTTATCTTGTATAATTGTTAATATTTCTATAATCGAAATGTTATTTGTACATTAGTTTGTGTTATTTTTGTTATTTGAGAGTGAATTTAGTCTTAATATCAATTGCAAAAATTGTCCATTTTTACTAAAATGTCGATAATTTACTAACACATTATTGTAAAGGTATTTGTTGAAGTGCTTATATACATGTGTACTTCTTTATGTTGACTGATTTAAGTTTGATGACAAAAAACAGTGCTATATCTAGTAGGACAGTAATTTGAACAAAGTGAACACAAAGTCAGGGTTAAATTACACTCACTTGAACCCCCCTCTTCCCAGCAGACACAAGATGTAAGTAAGCAGTTACTGCCTTTTGGCTTTACTCTGCAGATCTGCTTGACTATATCATCTCTGAAACGGCTCGTGATGCAGCTTCAAGTGACACAAAATTTTAATAAAATAGATTACTGCTCTAGGGGATTCTGTTAAACAACTTCAAGTGACTGAAAATTACTCATATTTGTTTAATTTGAGCACAACTATTTAAGTAAGTAGTTACTGCCTTTTAGCTTTGCTCTGCAGATTTGCTTGACTCGTATCATCTCGGAACAGGCTCACGATGCAGCTTCAGCCTCTTTGGAAGTTTCTTGCGGAGCCTGGATTTTTAATATCATATCTACGTTACTCATCTGACAATCAAAGACAGTCATATCAAAATAAAACAACTGCATTGTAGATGTACAGGATATTTAAACAATATGGTTTTGTGACTATAGGCCTACTGTGTAAGAATCGCCTCCACTGCATAGAGATATTATTCTTGTATGATTACAAACTGATCAGAAAAGGAGATTGTTACAAATGTAGTTGTAGTTTATAATTCGGTGTCTTTGTGATTTGGGAATTTCTTTCACACTAAATCTCATTGATTAGTTGCTACTTTGCCGTGCAAAGACAAATAGATTTAGCTGCTTATTGCAAATCAGGATTGTATCCACAAAATTTTAGATGTACTGCCTTATCTTTGTTGTAAATTTTATAATTTATTGTGTCATGTTGACAAGATGTTGGTCTTAATATTATACGAGAATGTGGCGAAGTTCACCACGATAAAGCCAACAACAGGCCACCCCATCCCCATTGGAGTTTGAATGGTATATCCTACTCAGTGGTGGATCCACGAATCGACAGACGAGGGGGGGGGGGGGGTTTGACGCTGATTTCTCCAATAATTTATACACACCATATTTGACACAGTCAGCCTCTTATATGCTCTAGAGCGGTCCAGATGCAATTTTTTGCGCCCCCTCTGGATCCGCCACTGCTACTCTAATTGAATTAAAAACAGTATACTGTACCTAGCAACATTTAACATATAGTTGATACAGTAACATGTATGTCAATGTTGCTACCTATGCTGTTTTTACTTCTTAATTTCATGTAAATTGGTAAAATATCTATTTTTATCTTTGTTGACTTGAGATTTGTGGTAATGTTTTTAAAATATTATTGGAAAAGAAATATATTTTCACTATGGAAATTTTATTGAGAATGATCAGTTTGTTGATGGTTTTTTACCTAATTATACAATTCATGAGAAGTTTAACACCTGTTTTTTGAGCACATGATTGACTGTAAATATATAATGTGAGGTAATGGTGAATGCTACTTGGTATTAGCCTGCAGGATGCATTTCGCAAATTTTATTGAGAATGATCAGTTTGTTGATGGTTTTTTACCTGATTATACAATTCATGAGAAGTTTAACACCTGTTTTTGAGCACACGATTGACTGTAAATATAAAATGTGAGGTGATGGTGAATGCTTCTTGGTATTAGCCTGCAGGATGCATTTCCCACATAAGAATTTTTTGATAAATCTTAGCAATCTTGGGAACAACACTGATTTTTCTCAGTATTCAAGGGAGATGTTAACATACATTGTGCTTTATGAGGTTATAAAAGCATTATGTGCTTAATCGTGGTTATGCTTTCTCTACAGTCAGAAAACATATTTTTAAACAAGTCATTTTAATTGTAAATGTAGGTTTTTGAACCTGTATTTTCTAATGATAGGCGATGGAAAGAGATATTTGTTCTGTTGACAAACGTAAGTTTTTATTGATTTTTTATAGGTAAATTGGGATGTAAAGATATGGTATGATAATATTTTTCTTTCGACTTGTCTTGTATCATATTCAGTCCGTCCTTCTTTTATCTTGTCCCCGAGGAAGACAGTGCTTTCTATCTGTGACTCTTTCAATGGCTGATAGGGACACTTCACATCCATTGACATGGTCTGCTAATTTTTCAACCTGGGCACATTTTGCCAGCCACATCGGTTCTTTGCTGGTTTCATGACGGGCCAGCATCATAGACCATCATAAAACCAACGCAAGATCAATATGGCTCTCGTTTGCTAGAAAACTTTAACCTTGCCAAAAGCGATTCCGGGATAGTAACAGTATTATACCACTACAGGATACTGATGATTGTACAGCAGATGTTGGTATTAGTTATTGTTTAAACATATTTGTGGATTGTGTGCATCATCTAGAACAGTGAATGGACGCAATCAATGTAATTCACTTTTTTTAGGAAAGATGTGAAAGTTATTTTATATTTAGTCATTGTTAAATGTTTCACTTTTGTTATTTCAGATAGACCAACTACCTTTGTTTAAATTTTTTGTACATTTTGTATTTTAATATGTGTAATTGTTGAATGCTCTGGAGCGAATTATTCTATTAGGAAATTTAGGAAGTGATTTTCATCTTGTGCTTGTACGAAAAGCAGGGGTGAATCCTGGGTCTGCGGGGCGTCATAGAACAAATATATATTTTATTGTGAATTTGGTTAATAATAAAATAGACGCCCCCTCGCCTAGCGAATCTTGGATACGCCCTTGAATACTGCATGTATGCTAGGGTTTGTGCGCTTGATCTGCAAACATTCCTTTTTTTAATGTGGAGTGATTTAAAAAGTGTGTGATCTGATAGGCCTACCCATGCTTTTTCTTGCTGTAAAAATTATCGTTATTCACTAGTGGGAGCTATATATTTTTTGAATTTTTCTTAGTCGGACCTAATTTTGTATGCCTGATATAATTACCGGTCTATATAATGTATGCAGCAAGGATTGGGTTAAAAAATTCCTTGGTTAAAACATTTCACCAAATGACTTGTGTTTGGAATCTTTGTGGCAATATTGTACTTGTTGACTGTCTAATGCAGTGACAAAATCAAATGACAAATATAGGCCCTGTGTAGGCCTATGCCTATATCAACTGTTTGAACCTATGTAAGGCGACCTATTTTTACAGCTAAATATCGATGGCAACATGACCATGATAACATTGTGACAAAGTTTCTAAACGCACTGTCGCTGATTCAAATTAAAATTAATAACAAGGATTTTAAATTGCAATTTCCAGGCTATTCAGGTTATGATATTTTTTCGTATAATCTACAGGAAAAGAATCAGACATTGTCAGCTTGGTTTTCAGGTTCAGATAATTTGGTGTCACTATTAAAGGTGCCAATTTTGTAACAGCTTATAATTGAGTTGTGAATCGGCTATTATATGATTTTACTATTATTTGACATAAGAGACGATGAACTTATGTTGATTTAATGGTGGACCAGCGTCGTAGACGATGGGCGAACATTGAATCAGCATCGGTTCAACGTCGCGTGATTGTCGAGTATAGCACCTACGATTATTACGCTGTGTGAGATAATACAATATATTTAGCGTATACATGTATTTATTGTGTGAAAGCATTGTACAATGCATCATGATAGGCAGTAAGAATTGTATTTTATAGCCGAACGAAATAAATATTTTGATTTGAATAATAATTATCATGAAAATAAATGTGTTGTTGTCCTTCATTAATTATATATGAAACACATAAGACAAGTGCCAGAGGAACGCACAGTTTGCGTTTCATTAGCAAACAATACAATGCTACGCCGACTTAATTACAGGTGCACAACTGTTTGACAATTTTAAATAATGTCCAAGATGTCATTCCTAACGCAATTGGCAGCGTCGAATAAATGAAAAATACAACACTGTTTAAAAAATAGAGCTGTTTTTATTCACAATCGTTGCATAATTTCCTGTCTGCACATAAGCTTTTATAGAAAAATTCTAATGCGTTTGAAAGCAAAGGGTCAAATAATTGGGTTAATTCAACTACCCGAATTTCATTTTCAAGTTTCTTGAAATAAGGATTAAAATATTCAGTTTGATTCAATCACCTATAGACGGAGCTATGAGGCTTTGCTATAACGATGCTTTGCATTCTGGTTTTATAAACAGCAAAACACATTTTAAAGCATTTGTAATGATTAGTGCATCACATAATTTTATTACAAAATAACGCTATAATGTGAGAATTTTTTTAGACAATCCATAGCGCTTTTAGAAAATTTTCTCTCACTTAAAGTTATCACACTAACGCGACCCGTGACTTCAAGAAGGTGAAAGATTTGTCAAAATAAAAGCCAAGCATTTTTAAATTCGACTGATCGCAGACACTGTATTTTTAGCTTTGCAAAGGGCAGAGCTAATGTTATCAGTTCAATCTGTGGGCGCTGTGATTTCGACATTTTCTTGTCTCAAACGAGTGATTTAAGGCATTCTACATTAACTGATTAATGTCCACCTGGTCTGAACATTAATTGTTCATGAGAAGTGCGAGACTCGCATAGTTTGCAGAAAAAATGACTTTTAAAACATTTCATGTTCCCAGAGTGGTATGTACAGTACTATAACATTTCACGGGTTGTGTGTATAGAAACGTACACAATAGACACTGGCTGTTCCATCGTTAGAATGCCCCCCACCCCCATCGCATGACTGAGTGCCAGTGAGGAGGGGTGGCAAACAATACCCTTTTCTCACATGATTCCGCTCTAGCAGATATTATATAGCAGTATGTGCTTGCTTTACAAGTAAGCACATACTGCCTTTTGTGCATTTACAAAATAGTAGACTACGGCGGCGTCGTGCGTATATTGAACAGACACCTGTCTGGCAAATCCCAAAAGTTTGTGCTATGCTGGTGCAATGTTGGACTAATACATGGCTGTGGTTGGACCAACATCTTCGACGTGGCCCAGCACTAATCCAACACGTGCTTACTGTAATGTATTGCGTTTGCTGGACTCGCAATCGTCTCGGCCTTATACAAAGGCAAGAACCAGTGTTGGCCTAATATGGGGCCAGTGTCACAGACGTTGTGGCAACATTAGAACAACATCGCGTCGGGACATAACTAATCTCTGGTCACTGTACCCTGCTCCCAGCAAACACGAGACATTGTCCCAATGCTGGTTCAATTTTGGTTCACCGTCTACGACGCTGGCCCAACATTGAACCGACAATGGGACATTGTATCGTGTTTGCTGGGCTTAATGAGCCTTCCACGCCTGTTTGTTTCACACATGGAGGAGGTGAACGTCCTATGCAATATCAGCGTCCCGGCAAACACGGCACATTGAAGCAATGTTGGGCCAGTTTAGCAGACGGTGGCCCAGCATTAAGCCAGCATTGGTTCAATGTGCCTTGTTTGCTGGGACGTGATCTGGCGACAGAGACAGTGTATGATACGTTCCAGTGTGGTCATAACAGCTTTGTCTGAGTTTAAAATAACAAAACCAGTTATGCAAAGCACCGAACCGTAGGGTTCTCGTAATATGCATAATTTAAGTGCTGATATAGAAGAAGAAGAAGAAGTGTTTATTCAACCATAAAAAATTAGTAAATGAAAAATGAGTGAAATAAAATTTACAGGGTGGTTTGGGAGACCTCCATTAAGACCACAAGGTCGCTAGCATGGAGGCCACACAATTGAAAACGATTATGGACGTGAGTGGCGAACAAATGGTGATCCTGTGAATAAAGACGAGAGATGACCACCTTTTTCAGCAAACACGATACGTTGCTGTTGGACCACCGTCTTAGACGGTGGCCCAACAGCAACCCAACATTGGGTCAACGTCTTGTGTTTGCTGGGTTATCTATGATAATTTTATAATCAACCTCCAAGAGTGAAACAATCGCAAACAATACGATGTCAATAATTATAATAGTCCCAGGCTTTGTTGTCCGTTAACCACCCCCAAATTAATTAATAGGAATTTTCAATCACTTGAAACTGTGTCTCGCTGACGCGACCCACAACTTCCAAGTGAGTGAAAATTATACAGATTTGACAAAATGGAGGTTAAATATTTTCAAATCTCGCTGATTGATATCGTGTTATATCTTTAACATGTTTAAAAGGTGGTACTTGATGTGCTAATAAAAAATTAAAACCCGAATATAATCGGTACCGGCGGTTAAAGGGTTAATGAGATGCGACATGAACACTTAGTACTGATACTCGAATGTGGCGTCTCTGCCTCGCCAATTAATGGCAATGCTTTATATATTTGATGGTTCTTCCAGTAGAAATTTCTGAACAAAGCTGTTAAATTCTTGGGCGTATTTGATATGTAGGTTATGTTTACCCCCCTGCATCATGTGAAGTCTGAAACATTAAACATAGAAATTAATCAATCGATGATGAACAGATGATGTTGTCAGTCATAGCACATAGGCCTAATGTATTAGCGGCATAGATAATTAGCATAGATAATTAGCATAGATAATAGATAATTATTTAAACCAACATTTTTTTTAAAATTACAGGTGCACAACTGTTTGACAATTTAAAATAATGTCCAAGATGTCATTCCTAACGCAATTGGCAGCGTCGAATGAATGAAAAATACAACACTGTTTAAAAAATAGAGCTGTTTTTATTCACAATCGTTGCATTATTTTCTGTCTGCACATAAGCTTTTATAGAAAAATTCTAATGCGTTTTTTTAAGTGCTGATATAAACAATTGAAAACGATTATGGACGTGAGTGGCGAACAAAAGGTGATCCTGTGAATAAAGACGAGAGATGACCACCTTTTTCAGCAAACACGATGCTGTTGGACCACCGTCTTAGACGGTGGCCCAACAGCAACCCAACATTGGGTCAACGTCTTGTGTTTGCTGGGTTATCTTTGATAATTTTATAATCAACCTCCAAGGGTGAAACAATCGCAAACAATACGATGTCAATAATTATAATAGTCCCAGGTTTTGTTGTCCGTTAACCACCCCCAAATTAATAAATAGGAATTTTCAATCACTTGAAACTGTGTCTCGCTGACGCGACCCACAACTTCAAGTGAGTGAAAATTATACAGATTTGACAAAATGGAGGTTAAATATTTTCAAATCTCGCTGATTGATATCGTGTTATATCTTTAACATGTTTAAAAGGTGGTACTTGATGTGCTAATAAAAAATTAAAACCCGAATATAATCGGTACCGGCGGTTAAAGGGTTAATGAGATGCGACATGAACACTTAGTACTGATACTCGAATGTGGCGTCTCTGCCTCGCCAATTAATGGCAATGCTTTATATATTTGATGGTTCTTCCAGTAGAAATTTCTGAACAAAGCTGTTAAATTCTTGGGCGTATTTGATATGTAGGTTATGTTTACCCCCCTGCATCATGTGAAGTCTGAAACATTAAACATAGAAATTAATCAATCGATGATGAACAAATGATGTTGTCAGTCATAGCACATAGGCCTAATGTATTAGCGGCATAGATAATTAGCATAGATAATTAGCATAGATAATAGATAATTATTTAAACCAGCATTTTTTTTTTAATCGATTCCCACATATCTGGAGAACAGGAACGGGTTAGCAGCAACATCTCCTATCCGTATGATAAATTTAACCCTTTCATCGCTGAGGACGACCATAAGTCGTTTTATTAGCAGGGTAAATCACAGGTATTGGGAATAAAATGAGTGTTTAAAACATCAAGATTTGAAAATGTGTGGTCTCAAATCAAACTGTGAGTAATTTTCACCCATCCTAAGTTATGTGTGTCGCAGTAGCGAGACACAACTTCAAGTGGGTGAAAATATGGCGGGAAAAAGTGGTAAAGTAGTATTTCAGAAGATGACACCACCGAGGATTCACGGCATGCTCACCCTTGTGTTAGTTGAATGCTAGGACAACGTCGCAGATGGTGGGCCAACATTAAAACAACACAGGGTCAACGTTCCGAGGTTTCTGGGCACTTTACCTTGAGTGTTTGATGTGTTGGTGAATATACTCTGCGTGAAAGCTAGGAACCATGGGGTCTTTACTGCCGTGAATTATCAACGTGGGACATTGGATATTTGGCAGGTCATCACGACAAATTTCCCCTGTTCAACAAAAAAGCCCAAAAATGCACAGAATTACAATTCTATTAATGTATTGATGCATAGGCTACCTGAGACAATATTAAGACAATATAGATAGAGAAGAGGGGGATCAGAGTAGGATAGGCCTATACACATTAAAAAAACACATAACATATTAATTGATATAAATCAATCCTGCACTTCAAAATCACGAAACAAATTTATTCATGTTATTATTCATGTTGTAGAGGGGGGACTAGAAAAGAAATATTTTTTCCAGACAACTCATGTAGGCCTATGTATCCACAAGGCTCAACATTATAATGAAGCTTCAGATGTAATATTAAATCCAGAATTACGCTGGTGAAGATTAATTAATTAATTAATTAACATCACATTCCCAGCAAAAACTCAAGTCAGAAATTATTCAAATTTTACTATCACATCCCCCATGATATGGAGATGTGCAGGTGACTTTTTTAAGGTTTTACTGATATTCAAAATGGCCGCCACAGATCAACTTTAATTTTTGGGGGGCCGCAAAAACGCAAAAAAATTGTCTGGTCAATTTTTTTTTTAATTTTAACATCACATTCCTAGCAACATGGGGATGTGCAAGTGATTTTTTAAAGATGCTACCAAAATTCAAAATGGCCGCTAGAGGTCAACTCCAATCACATTCCCCACGATATGGAGATGTGCAAGTGATTTTTTTAAGGTACTACTGAAATTCAAAATGGCCGCCATGGATAAACTTCATATTTTTTTGTGGGCGCAAAAACTGAAAAATTGAAATCAGTAATAATTCACATTGTTCAATCACATTACCCACCATCTCATTCTGGAAATGTGCATGTGATTTTACTGAAATTTAAAATGGCCATCACAAATCGATTTTTTAAATATTTGTGACCGCAAAAAGTCTAGCCTAATTTATGGCGGGGGATAATATAGGACTTCGGTCCTCTTGTTTAATCCAAGGTCAGCCTCTATTATCGATTTGCTGGCACCAAAACGGATTATTTTGCTCACTGGCACTTAGGGCTGTTCCCTCCGCCATGGACGGCAATCTTTTTTTCCGGAGACTGTGATATATGTATATACAGTTTTTAAAGGGCGGTGGGCTTCAATTTACACTTTTCCGGCGGGTGTGGTCTGTTTTCAATAACTATTTCCGATGGGGTAGTTTACAATGTGGAGGCCCAAGGACCAATATTTACGGGAGGGTGGGAGTAGTCTTCTCTGTCTCTGGTTTTTCAATTGTCGTCCATGTGGGGGAGCGGATTTTTTACTGGAACAGACCTAAAAACTTTATAAAAGACGGAAAAAGTTGTGAAGAAGTGGACGTGGCGATTTGATAGAGCGCCTGACTGCCTCGCCAGTCATGCATGCGTCTCGGGTTCGAGCCCCGCTGATCCTATGTGGGGTTTTCAGAGAAATAACCTTTTTTCTCCCTTCTCGATGTGACTTGGCGATCAAGTGGCGGCCTCGTCGAGTTTAGGTTGAAACCAGTGTATCAACGTTAATTTCGCACAGGACCCCGCGCTGCGCGCTCCTTCACATACATACATCCCCACTGAGTGTTGTAGCCTAGCCTACTGCTCTTAACAGCCGCCTTGAAAAGTAAGCAGTTACTGCATATTAACCCTTTCAATCCTGAATTTACCATTATCATCTTCATCCACTACAAGCCGCGAATTGCTGTCGCAATCCTCGACTTGTAGTGAATGAAGATGATATGACGTGGTTTAAAAATTCAAGAAAATTACCATGTATTGATAAACCAGTTTCCTGGGAATTTTGGTTCTAAAGCCCTTGGTTGTAGGAAAATTGGGTCTGTTTTCAGAGATGTAAAATGATGCTTTAATGCATCGTGAGGGCTTAAAGGGTTAAAGGTGGACAGAGTAAAACATGTAAAATGTCACTCACCTTTATTTTGATGGTAAAACTTGGAATAACAGTCTACCCAACCCGCACAGAGTTTCTGCAGATATTCCTCCCCGTACAGTTCTACCATGGGCTGACGGACCCGAGGACTCCACGAGTCTGGTGATTTCACGTGTTTCTCCATAAATTCCACTTCAGGTTGAGTGATGTAGGAGCTGGCTCCCCAGGCTACAAGCTTTCTCACACGATGAGGATGACGTGCTGCAAATAGTAACGCGGTGGTACCGCCATCACTCCAACCAAGCAGCGAGTACTTGGCAAAGCCAAGTGTCTGTAAAAAACACAATAAATGAGTCTGTTAGCTCTTATCTAAGTTAATTCATCTCAATTTTCATCCACTTTAAGTTGCGTCTCGCTACCGCGACCCACAACTTCAAGTGGGTGAAAAGTACTGAAATTTGTTTAATTTGAGACCAATCATTTGCAAATCTTGGTGTTAAACGCACATTTCGTTACAAATAACAGTAGTTAAACATGCTTAACCCTTTAGCCGCCACATTATTCAATTTGAATTTTCACCCACTTGAAGTTGTGTCTCGCTGACGCGATCCACAACTTCAAGTGAGTAAAAATTATTCAGAAGTGACAAAATGGAGGTAAACTCTTTTTGAAATTGCTGATTGATGTCACATTTCATTTTTAACATGTTTAAAAGGTGGTACTTAATGTGCTAATAAAAATAAAAATTCGAATATATGCGGCACCGGCGGTTAAAGGGTTAATAGTAGGTTAATACAACTGATTAAAAACGTCCATAGTCGCGCTTGTACAGCTAATACAGCAAATCAACGTTATTAGAGAGAGTAGTTCACGGGGTAGATGTTCATCATATTGTTAAGCCTAAGGGACGCACCATTTTATATCTGGGGGGGGGGGGGCTAGAGTTTTTGTTGCTTGCAAACTTTTTTTTACCTCTGGTGGAAAACAAGCTTTTTTTTGGCGATCAACGTCCGACAATTTTTTTTTTTATGTTTCGTCGAAGAAATTTTTTGTCGTATGCTTTCCCTATTATGTACGTTACCATTTGGTGTTTTTTCTGGTCAACATATTTTTCATCAATTTCGACAACAAACTTTTTTTTCTGCCCACATTTTCAACAATTTTTTTTTTTCTTACTTTTATGGCGACAAACTATTTTTTTCAATTTTATTCTAGCCCCCTTCCCCCCCCCCCCCCAGATATCAAATGGTGCGTCCCTAAATAGGCAGAAACAGACACACCAATAAGTCGATGATGGCGACTACAACGAACAGATAGATAAGAAAATTGAGATTATGAATTTTTTAAAACTGATATACGGATTTAGTAAATAAAGCCAGCATCTGCTTACTTTACAAGTAAACAGATTGGCTTTACAAGGCTGAGCAGGCAAAGGGTTACTTGGATCACACGTCACCTGCATTAGCTGCTCGGCTTTGTCGGCGTCTTGCCGCAGGAAGTGTTCTCCCCAGGACCTGTCAGGAGGGCGACTCTTGCCATAGCCCGGCGGGTCCCACGCCACCACAGTGAACTTCTGTTTGTCCAGATGCTCAAGTTGTGGAGCAAAATCAGTCCTGGTTGATCCTGCAGAAATATATTATGATACTTTTTTAAAGATCGATCGAGAGGCCAGGTTAGCCTGTCTATATTGGCCAACCATAGGTTTTGTGCGCACCTCAGTCCTTCAACCTTTACAACGCTGAAATATTGGAGACCAAAGGTTTTATTCAATTTGAAATCATCATAAATGTGTTAGTGAGGTATTTCCGCTTCATTTGAATACCTATGTTATGTCCACGGTCATTATAAATGTTTTACTGCTTCAGTGCGTCTAAAACGGTGCCCGCGCTGAGGGAGTTTCAAGTTTTGATCTCACAATTAACCGTTTTATAAAATTGAGCAGCACGTTTCAGCACTTTATCAAACGTTTCTGAAATAGTTGTTTTGATTCGGCAAACTTGTGATGGCGGCGATCTCAATTCTGCACACAAGTCATATTATTATAGTCAGATTCACATTAAATTCATCTATCCAAGTTTATTGATTTTAGCGGATTTCTCAGTCAATTCTCAACCAATTTTCATAAAATTTTCCATGTCGTGTCTATCCTGAAAATTTCGCGAAGTTTTGATAACTATTGTAGAAGTTAGACCATTTGACATGTAGTAAAATTCTGAGACAGAGCTAATGGGTTTATAGACAGCAACATTTGTTTTTATTTACTACATGTCAAATAGTCTAACTTCTAAAATATTTATTTAAACTTCGCGAAACTTTCAGGGTAGTCATGACATGAATGGAAAATAGTCTGTGTAAAATTTAATGAAAATTGGTTTAGAAATCGGTGAAAATAATCCACCACGGTTAATGTGAATACGACTATAGGCTAATATATTGTCAAGATCAACCGGTTGTTCATAAATTATAGTTAGTATCACTTTTTTACCGAAATGAGAGAAATTTCCTAAAATTTGCATATAAAAAAAGGAAACGGCCTCTAGCCCTCTACATCGCATGCATGATCACCTCTATTGGTGTTTAAATTAATTTGTTGCGTTTTTTTAGCTACAACCAGGCCTACAACTATCTGTAGGGGAGAGGCGGGTTAGTTGAGCCACTTTTTACAATATCTTGTCTGGTGTTTTCCCAGTTGATCGCAGAATGGTTGGGATAGTTTAAAAACATGGCTATATATTACATATATATTAAAAATCAATGAAAGCTGAAAAGAACAATTTAAAAAAAAGTTATGGATGCACAACTGAGAGTGGTGAAAGTGGCTCAACTAACCCGCTGTATGGGGTAAGTTGTGCCAAGCAAGGGGGTAAGTTGATCACCTATGGTAAAAATTCACAATTGACAAATGTACATGCCAAAATGTTATTTATTGTCCAGAAAATGCAAAAATAAAAAAATTAATACTTCTGTTCATCACATAAGGGTCAAATTTGTTGACAAATCTCCTTCAAGTCCCAAGTAATATAATCGGCATTATAGCCTGTATTGATGCATGGATCATTGTTTTCTTGTATTTATTAAGAAGATATATACTATTATTATGTGTCTTTATTATATTGACCTATTATATGATGTCATTTGTTACACTATATCACATTCTATAATAATATATCATCCCCATTGGGGTATGATGAGCCATGTCGAGTGGGGTTAGTTGATCCACATTCTGTTATATGTATTTACCTACTGGGGTAAGATGAGCCATGAATGGGGTTAATTGAGCCGGTTGATCAACTTACCCCATCTTATTTGGCTCAACTTACCCCACAACAGCCATATTGTATAAAATGTAAAATTTTGTGACATTTCAATGATCCAAGCTGAGTGCTACATTGACATAGGCTATCTTTATGTATTTGACTGCCTAGCCCTATAGCAAGAATTTACAGAATCCCTACTGCTTCCGTAATATGAATGCAAACATTTTAATATCTGAATTCTTCTGACTACAGCGAAAAATGCATTTTTGAACCACAAAACTCCCTATCTGCAAATTGATCTGTGCTCACAACGTGGCCATGTAAATAATATCACTTTTAATCACCAGGTGGTGTTGAAACTTCCTTAAAATCCCATGCGTAGAAATGCGAGAGGGTGGATCAACTAACCCTGTGGCTCAACTAACCCGACTCTCCCCTACCTTTACGATCATGCAGGTCATAGCATCGATCGTCCTTTAAAATAATTACATCCACCAATAATAGCACACGTGAAAGTTGGGTCGTCTTGAATAAACACTGTGACTCCACACACATGCGCATCATTTTTAACGGAGTGGGATCCACCGCAATTTAAATATTATGGTTCAGTGAAGAAAAACGACACAGCTGTTTTTTGAAGAGCGGGCGCTCTTTACGAGGCTAAATACTAGAGGCTGTGTCATTAAGCTCTCATCTGGGTAAAGTATAATCTTATTTTGTTATATTTATAACGTTACATACCTAATCCACCGGGCATTAACAAAAGGACATGTTCCCCCGTTCCTGTCTGTTCATAGTGGATACGTTGACCATTCACATCAGCAATATTTGAAGACGCCATATCGCTCCTGAAAAAATCGAAAAGTATTTTAATATCAGTGACGTCTGCTGATCATTAATTGGTTGACTTTTCTGTTTGATGTCTAGCGAATTGTTAAATAGATGTAGACCTAGGCCTATAGGCCTGCACATAATGATCCTACAATATACTATCCCACACAATCTTACATTTAATTTGAATATTTAGCAATTTTTTATCAAGACATTCTGATATAATCCTATAATCCGCAACATTTCATCCCAACATCATAATATTGATTATAAAGAGCAACAGGGGTGATGTTTGTCGTGAATTATTATAATTTACCTCATACCAGGCCGGTTAGTATATTCCGCACAACGCTGTATAATGATAGGCAAACACGGGACATATAGATCTAATTTCGTTCTAATGTTAAGCTTACCGGCTACGCCACTATTTCAATATTAAAACAGCATTGTATCAATTTTCGTCTTATTGCTTGCAACTTGCAGGATCGTGTAAATTACGGCATGCATGGTTAATTAATGAACATATTCCGTCTACTTTAGAGACGTCTCGTTCTGTATTGGACCCAGAGTACTGGACCACATCCATTCCACTGGGCATAAGACATTATAAATCTTTTGACATACCTGTAGCGCCTTGTTTGATGGATTTTTCTTATGACTGTTGTGACAGGTGAATTCTCACACAGGGAACAATGACCACGATACAAGACACTCAACACAGCTTGTGTCACCCGCATTTTGTAACGTTTATTTATTTCCGTTTAGTCCAATACGGGTCAATAATATTGTTGTGGCTCAAAGTCTGGTATAGTATCACTGTATGGTACGCTAACAGCAACACAAATACCCTGGAGCCGAGCACTGAGACGATCCCCCGTTTCGTTTCAATGTTAGTGTATGTAATAGTCCATGCACCAGATTGCACCATGCACTAATTTGGACAATATCTCCAGTTCGGTCATTCCTATATAGCGAATTTGCAAAAATCTAAGATTGCCGTCGACGAAAAGCATTTTATTGCATCTATATTGAAAACTAAATTATTTGTTCCCATTTTATCAAAGAAAAAATGTTATAGTAATTTCTTCTTTGAATTGTACTTACTACTGAACACAACAGAAAGCTTCCTGAAAATGGTTGTCTAATTTTATTGCAGGGGTGTCCAAAAATAAAATTAAGGTAGCAAAAGTGTAGTAGCCTAGCCAGTAGCAAAATATATGAGCGGCAAACTTAGGCGATGCAACATTAAGGCATTATATTCGCAAAATTAGGCATAAAATTCGCAAAAAAATGCGAATTGCGACAGTTTGGCCACCCCTGTATCTGATCGATATATTAATGGCGAGTTTTTATCCACAGCTCAACGAATTAGGGGGTTGCTACTGGTACTATTGATCATCATACAGAACACCGGCAATGTTCATGGTATGTGTACTCTGGATTGAATAAATATTGATTTACCTCGCTTTTTGCATATTGCAGCAATATGAAAGTAATGAAGCTTGAAATCAAGACTTTAAGACCATTTTTATTTCTCCCGCGTCTTGATAATTTCATTCTTTTATCTGTGAAATGTATTATATCAAAATTTAAATGATATTTCTGGCATGCCTTTCCCAAATTGTACGAATTAACATAGGCTTATATCCATCAGATAAACATATATAGAGTGTGAGCTTTTGAAATGTGGGGAACAAAATAAAGCTGTTGTTTGAATTTTAATTTTTTTATGTCTATCTTAAATGGAATACCATGATACTAAAACGCATATAAAACATAGCCCACACAATTGTGAGAAGTTGTAATGAGACATTAGAAACAAAGTTATCGGAGTGTTCTTGGCAACGGCTAGACCAATTATTGTAGGTAGAGTGACAAACGTTTTTGCTTTGAAAACGCAATGTCAGCACTTTTTATTATATAAAATGGAATCTTAGTTCCTCAGACATGGGTCACTGGAAGCTGTCATAGCTGACAATGGTCTGCAATATAGGCCTACTCATCAAATTTGTTTGAACAATTTGCAAGATTATAAAGTAGTAAATTGTACATGCAGCCCTGGCATGCGATATGGTCCGATATGAGTCGTTTCACTTCACTGATCTATAGTATTTACCTTAAGATGGACCCCACCCTTTGACCATGCAGCGCATGTGTGTGGGCCTACAACATGTGCTAAAAAAATCGTGACGACCCACCTACTTTAAGTGTGGATGCTTAATTGACATACAGGAGGTAGAAACTGTAAGACGCTAGGCTCATCAAGAGTAATAGTGCTTATGGTACGCGTGGTAGGCAGTAAAGCCACCAGCAGGCCTGTTTTTCATAGATGTACAATAGTCATCTCCCTATACCAAAATATTATGTTTATCTCTGCACGCCACATGCTGATAAGCCGATATAGACACTGTTGAAAATATAAAGACTCACTATCCCAGGCGCGGATCCAGAGGGAGGGGGCGCAGGGCGCACACACCCACCCCATTTTGCGCCAAATTCTTCAAAAATTACCACCATCAAAATCACCCCATAATCAGACTGATAATCTCCATATTCAAACTGATAATTTGGTATGTTCATAACAGAAGTCAGTGTCCTGTAGAGTAAGTCATACACCTGCATCAGTATTTATGGATGTATGCATGGCCACATCCCACATACCCTTTTATACTGAATCTGGAATATAATCACTCAGAAGGTATTTAAATAGGCATATAGTATTATATTTACCTTTCATACTTAGGGGGCTTGCAATGTTAAGACAATTCCAGACATCTCAAAAAAATTTGGATAGAGCTCAAAACCCACCGAACTCCCGATCCGAATTTTTTTTTGGAAACTAATCTCCGACTTGATGTACATTTAAAAGTGCAGTTTTGAGACAGTATTTTGACAGTATTACCCAAAAATAAATAATCATCAAAGATTTTTTTTGGTTTTGTTCTCCAATTTTCTATTTTCTATCCAAAATGGCCCTGGACCCACCCACTTCCAAATTTTTTTTTGATGTTTGTTATTTTTTAAACTTTGCAACATCCCTTAAGATGGCTTAATATAAAAGTAAAGATGTATAGTAGTGATGTAAGCTGATTGAGTGATGAGGAGACTGACGTACGACATCTAAAAATGTAGGTTACGCAGGTGAATAGGAGTTAGGTAATAATGTAAAAGACCAAACAAGATGTTCGTTTTTTACTCTTCTACTTTATGTTTATTTTAAACGACCTAAACATAACACCCTAATCCGCACAAAATCGTTAGCTTTATTTTTTCAGATGAACTCTTATGATGCATTTTATAACGTTGACATAATTATTAAGTGCCACTTTGTGCATGATCAACAGATCATAGATTCTTTTAAATATATATTATGTCAACACTGACCAACGTGTGCTTGTATTGTGACCATTGGCTAGCATACGCAGTAGAAAAACTATTTTATCTAGCCTTAGTGTAAGGATTAATATTAGATTATCTGTAAATACTTGTAAATTTAGTTAGGATTATTGTAGGATTAATATTGGACTATAGATGGACTGGCCCAGCCTGAACCAGTAACATTGGACTGTTATATACTATGGAGTTTTTGTTTCAAGGGTTGCTTCAAAAAGATCTAATGCATTATGTGGAATAATGTGGAATTTCGTCGGCTATTTTGATTTTTTTCAAAATGGCAAGAAAAACTGTAGAAAACACGGAATGTCCTTATCCTAAAAAGTGACCCATTTTTCGCGCGTGGCCGCTTTCAAACTATGTAAATGAGGTTTAAAAAGGGGCACATCACCTTCGCCGTAAATGGTGACGGTACCGGGCTGGGACAATGGCTCACTTCGCCTCTCTTGTGCACATTTCAAAATCTTAAATAAATTTCTGCCCTGTAATATCGAAAAATGCATGGCTGATGTCTCGAAAACTGTTCATCTGGTCAGAGGAAAAAAAATGCATATTATAACCCGTTACACGTATTCCTTGTAACTATGTTGGTTGCAGGCAAAAAGTAGATTTTTGCCGGCTATTTGGTTTCTATACGATATTAGGAACATTTTATTTTTTGATGGTCGCCATTTTGAATTTTCAAAATTAGTTTTTTTTTATTCTAGACAATTTTCTGAACATTTTTTTTGTCGGTCAATTTGCTTTGTTGTGGCCATTTTGGTTTGATGCAAATTTCTACAATCCTCAAATGGTATATACTGTGTACTACTATTAATACTAATATACCTCAAAGGTTCCAATTTTAGTCCTTTTAGCCATAGTGTCTGAGATATCGGTAAACACACAGGCGGGTCCATCATGTCCATTGCTAGATATTAATGCTGGGCTTTATATGCTTGGGTCAGCCAATGTATAGATTGATAAGACCAGAATCTAGTCTCATTCGTAGGTTGTGATTGACCAGCCTCATTTTGGATGCTCCTCTCTTTTTCGGCCGATTGTTATCTATGTTTCACCACATTTCCAAAAAGCCGGAAATATGAAAAGGGTCAGGTGAAAAAAAGGGAATTCACGTTGGTGAATGGAGAGCAGTTTCTAGCCTTACTCGATCAGGAGAGTGGGCTATACATGTTGTTTTAAAGGGCTGCTGATGGAGATACACAGCATTTAAAACACGTGACAGAACAGTATTCTATCTCTGTGAACATTTCTGATTCGTTACTGCGCCCTCTGAGAGAAAGATATTTGACTGCATGATCTAGCATGACATGGCATGATATGGACCTAGCATCCTCTCACAATATAATTACATCAGAAATGCATTATAAAATGCATTTCTGATTATATCAAAGAACCTGAATTCAAAGTAACCTAGTGGTGTAATAACGTGAGCTCTGAGCTGCCTGCTCAGAAAGTCGGAGATCGCGGGTTCGTACCCCGCTCTGGCTTTCAAGTTTCAAAGAAACAAAAAGTTTCTTCCCCGCGCACTCGTAAAGATTCAGTGTTGTTGGGGGTGGGGCTCCGTGACCGAGAGGTAGCGTGCTCGGCTTCATATCGCCAGGGCTCGAATTTCGAATCCTGTGTCTGAAGGGCAGTGTCAACTCAACATCCTCAGTAGGTTCTCCTGGCCCAGTTTATCCTATATGTGCACAAAGAAGGCCTAAAACCCCATTAATTCATTAATTCTCTCAATAACCATGAGTGATCCACATAATTATTAACATACATAACATAATTTTATTTGATAATAAACGTAATTATGTACATGATATTGCAGGTTTAAATTCTGTACTGAAATACCCGGCATATTTAATGGAAATCGACATATTATATAATGATTTACGTTGTCATTACCGACTCATTTTATGCATAACCAGATAACCTTACTTTTGCAGTACATGTTGAACATATTTTTACGGTTTAAGCTTTATTCCATGTAGAGATTATATCCTAAATACATAACTAATCAAATCCACATTATTTTCTGCAAATGAGATCAGGACATTTTTAAATACATATATTAATTATTCTAAGTTTTTATTAAATTGTCAAAATGTCATATCGCATAAAATTACGTTTCAAAGGAAAAATAACTCAAATTAATCGAGTTAAATTCTGACTAGTATCAGTTAACAACTATAACAATATTGCAGCTTTTTCTTTCCTATAAGAATTATCAGTTAAAAGTTACTGTCTATGATACACTGAATGAGTTCTCTACCAGGGTAATCCATGGTGATAACACCCCACCGAACTTTGCCTCCGTGTGACACAAAAAACTCATGTAGCTTCTTGTTGACTCGATCAGCCACTGACCGAGGGGTTGTGCTCGCGTTTGAACCACTACACACTGTTACAAACATTTTGGAATTATCTGAGGAGCGTTTGACTTGAATCAAGTGGTTCTGAATGTTGTTCCACTTGGCTGTAACATCTGACGTGACCACCATTTTGTCTGCCACTTGAAACGAGGACCAAGGGATGCCGTAGGTTCCACCTGGAAAGTCTTGCACGAACACTATCTTGCCGCGGGCTTTGCCCATTTTTGGTATTTTCTTCTTGCAGCGGAACCTGTCTTTTCCTTTAAGATCTAAGTATTTATTGAATGTTACCTCAAAGTTTCTGGTGCAGTTATGCTCTGTGAGTTCTCTCCTAATCCGTACCAGCACAGTCTCTGTAGGACAGCTGTCAAGAAATCTGAGGATCTCGTTCAGCACTTCATCCAGTGAGGCTTTTTCGTAAACTTCCGCATTGTGTATGAGAAGCTTATCGTCGATGTGACGACATCCAATGTCTACAAACCGGATTCCTGCCCTGAGCTGATCAAATAAACCCCAGCTCTGACACTGTGCTTTAGCAGGTGGCTGAAGGGCCATGGACCTGTTGGTGCCAGGTATTGTGATCATATTGAGAGGCGTGTCGTCAGTTTCCCCTTTCATCCAGTCAGGATTGGATGATGGCGGATGCTCGTTTGTATCCATCTGAGATTTGGTAGATGTGTTGCCCATGGCTGAATTAGTTTATCTGAAATAAAGCAATAATAAAAACATTACTCTGGGGTGACACAATAAACTTATTTGTGTAGGCCTATACTGTAGATCTGGTTATATTCGTGAGGTTTTAATTTTCGCGAATTTCGCGAGGAGGACAAATTCGCGAATTCAATAATCTCGCGAAAATTATTTTTATAATAGCGATACTAAAGAAAAGTGAAAATTCGCGAATTCAAGAATGTCGCGAAAATTATTTATAATAGCGATACTAAAGAAAAATGAAAATTTGCGAATTGTAAACTCCGTGAAAAGTCCCAAAATCAGAAAATTTAAAAACGCGAAAATTATCAGATCTACAGTATACAACATAAATATTATTTTATCTCGCATTGTTCCTTATTGAAAAATAATAGCCGGTGTGACGGACTAGTGATTACGGCACGACTATGTGAGTTAGCTCGTTAGTTACATTAGTAGTTAACCCTTGAAGCGCTGAATTCTTTTTGTAAAATCCATGGAGACAAAAGGGGTTTTTTCATTTTGAAACCATCATAAATATCTTAGTTAGATCTTTCTGATTAATTTGAATACCTATGGTATGGGTCTACAGTCATAAAAAATGTTTACTCATACAGGGAGGGACTTTAGTCGTCAGAATCTGACGTTTACAGACGTCAGATTCTGACGACTAAAGTCGATCCCCGCACTGTAAGGGTTAACGCAAGTCAGTCGTTTCGCTTCACTGATTAAAAAAAATTACTTCTTATGGAACCACTCCTTAAAACGTTGACGTGAGCCTACAACCTGTTAAGGAGTAGGGTCAGACAGAAATAAATATTGTGAATCAGTGAAACGAAATTACTGACCTGCTTTAAGCTCACGATCAGTGGCTCGATCTGGGGGGGGGGGGGCAGTGCAATTTTGAACTTTCAATATTTTATTGTTTTATTTTCAAAACTTCCAATCTGACTGATTAACTATTAACAAAAAATATTCATGCAGGCGCAGGGAGCGTAATTAATTAAAAGATTAATGGATTTAATGTACGTAGATGATACATTATGTCTACTTAATTATTAGTATTATTTCTAACTGTGTACACGCACGAAGAGAGATATATATGGCATATGCGGTCTATACGCGCCATGTTTAGGAACGCCCCTTTTGATCACCAATTGGTTGTATCAGCAAACTGAACTGCCACACCGGTGAACGAGATCATATCTATTGTATGTTATTATGTCATACCATCAAATATCAAAAAAAGAATTACACTGCACAGGCGCACACTAATATTTTCGCAGCTTACCTTAGCGACAACAAGCGGTAGAATATGTGTGAAAAGCAGGACGTGACAAAAACAGAAGGTGACGGAGCAGAGGAAATATTATACTGGTTGTTATCAATGCCTCAATACAATAAAACCATGGCCTGTGATATTATCTGTCATATTGAAGTGATGTTATCACCGTTGAAGGCTTACGTATCTTCGCGTTCACCTGGGTATTACATATTATGTACGTAGCCAGCAAACGCGACACATCACCCCAATGCTGGTTTAATGTTGGGCCATCGTCTGCGACGATGGCCCAGCATTAAACCAGCATTGGATTGATGTATCGTGTTTGCTGGGTAGACATTGATATGAGGACGGCGTTTTGACAATTAAGGCACCACCAGCCACCGCGTAGATTGCGCGCGCACCTTGCTCCCCTGATAAACGTTATCACCCCCGAGGAACCAGCTGCCCAGCTTACAAGAGACGCTGAGCCTGTGCTGGTTCAATGTTGGGCCAGCTGAGTTGTGATAACAGGAGCTGACTCACCTGCGTCTTATCACGCAACTTCAGTTAAATACCAGTGAGCATTCATCATCCTTCATATTGGATGCGAGGAGATGATGAAATCTAAATCTTTGTATTGATTTGATTTTATGTCACTCGATCTCTTTCAGAAATAAGTTTTCCTAAATATAGCTTTAAATTGCTGACGGTGCTTCGACGTAGCCCCGCCTATTTGCTGAGAAGACATTAGCGCCGAGGTTTAACGTTATGGCAGAATATGTACACAGGTCTAGAATATTTGCTATATTATGAAAAATGGCAAGTATTCGAGAATATTAAAATTAATTATTGATCTAATAAATAGCAAAGGTGAATTGTGGCGAGTACGCATGTAAGAATCATGCAGAGGCACCTGAAATAGATGAGTGATGAATTTCATCTCGCTCTAAGAAGAAATAGGCTATTTCTTCTTAGAGTGAGCTGAAATTCATCACTCATCCATTTCAGGTGCCTGTTTTAAGAAGTGTAGGCTACCTGCCTTGCGTTGATGATACACTATATGGAGGGGATACTTGTTAATATTCTGGGAAAGTTGATTTACGAATACTTATCAACAAATAGCTACATGTCAGGGGGGAGGGGGTACACGCTAGAATGATAGAAAAAAGACTAGAAAAGGTTTTCCTGTCCTGGTTCAATGCTGGGCCAGTGTCTCTTACGTTGATGAACAATTACCCACCGTTGGGAGCAAACCCCAAATTCTGACTGTGTCTGCCCAACAACACGAGATATTGACCCATGATGTGTTGGTTTAGTATTGGTCCACCGTCTGCGACAAAATTGAACACAAATCCCAGCATACATAAGACGATGAAGCAATGTTGCATCAACGTTGGTCCACCGTCTACGACACTGGACCAACGTTAAACCGACATTTGTTTAACGTCTTGTGTCTACAGCCTGGTATTGCTCGATAACGATGTGTTCAACAGATCACGAGAAAGTCAATATTACCAGAAACACCTGCAATTCTTCTTGCTGATCCTTTCTTCTACAGATCCATGATGAATTATCAAATGGACTTACTGGTATTTAATCATTTTACGTGCCATTAAATCACGTACACAGCAACAGTCTCTGTGTGTGATGGCTTGTAGTCATAGTGTATACATAGTTTCGCACGTGAGTCATATTCCCTTTATCGACCACTGTTTGTATCCACGACTGTTATGGCCACCTGTCAGACGCTGTCATGACAACGCCTACACATGCCTGGATCGGGATTTTCGAAGCGCTTGGTCTGGATCGTGGGCATCTGATTGATCAATATGGTCATCTCGACCACTAACACGCCTAAGATCGAAGCCAAGGGATGCGAGAATATCGACCCGGTATTCCGGCGATTATAACCGTGTTTGTAATTCGATGTGATAGAGGTGATGATCCAAATCGATTTGGAATGTTATTATAATGACAATTCTCAGCAAATGTTTTAACTTTATTAGGCCTACCTACGTCGCTGGCACCATTGTGGATGATGAACCATAGTTAATCTTTTGGCTGCTGGCTCGGCAGGATGTGTGGGTCATCACTTCTGACCAAGTTTAACCCTTTCATCACCATATTTTTCTAAATAAGGTTTGTTAACATCAGGCCAGCCATAGATAAATAGTATTCTAATTTGGAATGAAAAGTGCAATAACAGATATATTACAGGCCCATGTATGATTATCTTTTATTGGTCATTTATCTGGTAACCATGGCAACCAAATACAATAAAAACAGGTTCAAATCAGCTTAAAATGGGTGAAAATAGCTTTTTGGAGAGTTTTGCTCAAATTCTGTTAATTCGAGATGTCTATGGTGGTTTAAACTCACCAAGATCCCAGAATGTAGCTATAACACAACACCCCGAGATGTTACAGGGGGTAATATAAGGGCTGGAGGGGTAATACCCCATCAAATTACCCTTATGTCACCCCTTTCTTGTATGGCAGAAATGGACCAAATAACAAAACGATTGACATGTTTGGACCAATGGCTAGTACTTCAAATACATTTGATGAATCGCAGCCCAAGTAGGCCCCTACACATGGTGACATGGGTTGGGGTTGGGCTTCACAGGAGGTATTACCCCAAGGTCATGACAAGGTCATCTCAATGTCACAGGGAGGTCAAATCAGCTCCAAATAGGTGAAAATAGCCTATTTTTGTGTTGCTTCAATTCAGCTCACTTGAGATGTCTATGGTGGTTGAGACTCACCTGGACCCCAGCATGGAAATATAACCGAAACACCCCAAGAGGTTACAGGGGTAATGTAAGGGCTAGAGGGGTAATACCCTATCAAATCACCCTTATGTCACCCCTTTCTCATATGGCAGAAATAGACCAAATAACTCAACGATTGTCATGTTTGGACCAATGGCCAGTAGGCCTACTTCAAATACATTGGATGAATCCCAGCCCAAGTACACATGGTGACATGGGTTGGGGTTGGGCTTGACAGGGGTGTTACCCAAAGGTCATAAAAAGGTCATCGCAAGGTCACAGAAAAGTCAAATCAGCTTAAAATAGCTGAAAATAGCCTATTTTTGTTGGGTTTGCTTCAATTCAGCTCATTTCAATCACAAACTAATGGCACCAACGGATTCCCCATACCCGAGAACCTAGCTGTAGAGCCATTAATTGTTATTATATGATTACAAGGTACTGAGATATGGCATATTTTAATTTTCTGGTGGTTGACATGACCTATGACATTGACCCATGGTGTGACCTTGACCTTGAACACACAAAAAAAATGGGACCAACGGCGTCCCCGTACCCGAAAACGTAGGTCTAGAGCCATAACTTGGTTTTATATCAGGACAAGTCACTGAGATATGGCATATTTTCACTTGCTGGTGGCTGATAATGACCTATGACATTGATCTAGGGTGTGACCTTGACCTTGAATGACAAAAATAATGCCACCAACGCATTCCCCGCGTACCCGAAAACCTATGTGTAGAGCCATTATTTGTGGTTACTGAGATATGGCGCATTTTCACTTTCTGCACTGTTCTTGTGGCGGCCATTTTGAAAATTAGATCCAATTGTAGGCAACACATATTTGGTAAAACTATGGACCCATATAAACTCATTTTTGATAAAATCGTCCTTCTAAAATTGTGCATAGGTTGAGTGCTTTTTCGGGTTAAAACAAGGAAAATATTATATTTTCTTTGGTTAAAATAACCACAGTATAGTTGGTAAATACAATTTTGTTGTCAGCGTGCACCTGTTATTTGTAGTTCTAAAATACCCGCTAGGTGGCACCTTTACGGATAACAATCGGAAAAACGAGACACACAAGGAATGCCAAACACGATCCTCAATTAGCTTGCCAATAGATATAACACTTAGAGAGCCACCATTCAATTAAAAGGGGTACTGTATTTGAAAGGTGACCCCCTACCAAATAAAAATCACAAAATTCAAACAATTTGACTTATCTTTTACGAGATAAGTGAAAAATTTGGACTAAATTTAGGATGAATATTAAAACCGTAAAGTTCAATGATTATAAAAAATAGAGATGCCTGAAAAAGTGGGGCCTATATCGTCTTCAAGCAACCGCAGTGTTGTATGTGCCACCGAAGTCTGCTAGGGGGAGGGGTGACACGTATTCCAGATATAATTTGCTCCCTCGTGAGTTATCTATATTTTCCACGGCAGTGCTGGTCCTAGTCAGTAGCCAAGTAGCCATTGCAACAAACAGCTCAACTTGCATGGCTATTGAAATTTAGATTTGGCTACTAAATTGGCCAAAAACAACTCTCCCAATTATTGTTGTAACGCAAAAATTGGAAAAATCTTGTTGCAACTAAAATCATTGCTGCCCAAAAATAATTTGGTCCTAAACATTTCATAAAATATACTAATTATATTGGCAAGAATTAAATTAATAGTCAATCTGAAGGTCAAAATAGAATATAATGGAATAAATTATGTTATTTTACAATTGTATGTTGTTAACCAGGAACGGGTGAATAAATTTGTACGCGACCACAACAGTTTGTGCGTATATTCACCATGTGATTTTTTCAATTCACCCAACTTGAAAATTAATGTGATTTAACCAGTCCGTTCACAAACAGACCCGGCTACTTAATTTTATTTAAAAAATCTCATCTTCAATGAAGATTCATGGAAGTCTAAATGTCTATTTTTAGGAGCTGGAAAATTCCTAAAGAGATGCAAAACTACAGAAAATAGGTTACGACTTTCTGGCTTATAAACATTCTCAGGAAAGCTATAATATTTATGGTCTTGTTCCTGTTGTAAAGTTATATATTGTCGTACATTTTACCATTTTTAAGTTTATTTTCATCACATTTTCTTCAACAAAACACCTGCATATACCGACTATAAAATTTGGTAACTATGTTTACCATTTGGCTACTTGATTGGCTACTGGTCACTCTGAGCTAGAAAAAGATAACACTGCCACGGGCCTCTCTGTGTCAAGACTTGCTGCACGGGTTGACAGGCTAGCAATGATTATCTGCTCAGTATCGTAGTAAAAAAGGCATTTTTTCATCAAATAAAGTACCATGCTTAATTATTCAATAAGAATCAGTAAGGACCTGCAAGAAATATAGTGTCAAATATCGATGTTTTGAATACGGTTCATAAAACGATAAATAATTAAATAACAAGGGCTCATAAAATCATAAAATACCATATATAAATGTAATCTATACATGTTTTTTTTCAACTATATCATATCCTTTTAAATAAACCCAATATCTTTAATCAATGGTTATAAAAATGTCTGAAAAAATCACACTTTATTATCCACAAAATATTTAATTCGAATACATTTGGTGAATATAGAAAAATAGTCAAGTTTTATAGACCCATCAGTCATATTTTTAATCAAAAGAAATATGGTACTCTGACAAAATATTATCTTTTTCGCCATAATTATATTTGGCACACTGGTTTCAAAAATCACACTTATGCCAACTAGCTATTTACGCGGTTATAGTGCATCTATCTGATCGTCTTCTTCTAAGTCCTCACAGAATTCCCCATCATCATCTATTGTGGCTTCTTGGTACTGCTGGTACTCAGACACCAGGTCATTCATGTTAGACTCGGCCTCAGTGAATTCCATCTCATCCATGCCCTCGCCAGTGTACCAATGTAAGAAAGCCTTACGCCTGAACATAGCTGTGAACTGCTCAGAGATTCTCTTGAACAACTCCTGAATGGCAGTACTGTTTCCAACAAATGTGGCAGACATCTTAAGTCCTCTCGGGGGAATGTCACACACTGCGGTTTTCACGTTATTAGGGATCCATTCCACAAAGTAGCTGCTGTTCTTGTTTTGCACGTTAAGCATCTGCTCGTCTACCTCCTTCATGGACATGCGACCACGGAACATGGCGGCCACCGTGAGGTAGCGACCATGACGTGGATCACAGGCAGCCATCATGTTCTTGGAATCAAACATCTGTTGGGTAAGTTCTGGTACAGTTAGTGCGCGATATTGCTGACTTCCACGAGATGTCAGTGGAGCAAAGCCAGGTATGAAGAAATGAAGACGGGGAAAGGGTACCATATTGACAGCCAACTTTCTCAAATCGGCGTTCAATTGACCTGGAAAGCGCAAGCATGTTGTTACACCAGACATGGTAGCTGACACCAGATGGTTTAGATCGCCATATGTGGGGGTTGTAAGTTTGAGTGTACGGAAGCAGATGTCATAAAGAGCTTCGTTGTCAATACAAAATGTTTCGTCTGTGTTCTCCACCAATTGATGCACTGATAATGTGGCGTTGTATGGTTCCACTACCGTATCAGATACCTATAAAATAAGAAAACATTAAAGTTGTTAATAAATAATATTGTGTAAGCCTACTTGTCTTATATTTATGTCTTGATTAATAAATATATTGTCATAGTTCTTATGTGTTGCAAGCATACTAGTATTTCGCATAGATGTTCCAAGAAAAACAAACTGAAAGGCCATGGTCCTGTACCATAAATAAATTCATAACTAATCCATATTTATGATACCAGTTTTATTTATTTAGAAATAAATATTCCCTTGACCTTTATACATATTATTACAAAAAAAAAAGAGAAATAAATCAAATGAAAGAAGAAGAATATTGCCAAACATACCTTTGGTGATGGCACTACTGAGAATGAGTTCATTATTCTGTCTGGATATTCTTCGCGGACTTTGCTGATAAGTAGTGTGCCCATACCAGAGCCAGTACCGCCACCAAGTGAGTGACACAGCTGGAAGCCCTGCAGACAGTCACAATTCTCTGCCTCTTTTCTGACAACGTCTAGAACAGAGTCTATCAGCTCGGCACCCTCTGTGTAATGTCCTTTGGCCCAGTTGTTGCCTGCGCCACTCTGGCCGAAGACAAAGTTGTCTGGTCGAAATATATGACCAAACGGGCCGGATCTAACTGAGTCCATGGTCCCTGGTTCGAGATCCAGCAGTACAGCACGAGGCACATACTTTGACTCTGGGAAATTAAATATTTTGAGTTAGCTGTAATCATGCTATCACACAATCTTATTTCGACATTAACCATGCATGTTTAAGAACAATTCTACTATATGTTTGATATGTCATACTCTTGGAACAGAAAGGTTATAATCTACTACCTGTAAAGGTAGATTATGCCTTTTTTACAAAATGTCACTTACCAGCAGCCTCACTGAAGTAGACGTCAATCCTGTCAAGTTGAAGGTCATTATCACCGTGGTAAGTTCCAGTGGGGTCAATGCCATGCTCGTCGGAGATCACTTCCCAAAACTAAATAAAAATAACACAAATATTGACTTGTATTATTATAAAAATCAGATGGTTGGTATATAATATGAATTGCATATGCAAGCGATATATTCAGGCCCAATCAGGCCATTTTTTATTTTGGCTCCTTGATATGGCCATAATATGTCAACATGTCCATAGACTAGAATAGCGTAAGTTTTTTTAATTTTAGGTTGCGCGCGTTTACCAGTTAAACGAGACCTAGCTAAGGACGAGATTTAATTTCAGACATGCATGTCTGAAATACGAAATAAGAAATAAGAGAATAACTGACACACTTGCTACGTTGCCACAGCAACCTAAAAGTTAAAAGACTACCACAATTCTAGTAGGCCTATATGGGCATGTTCACATATTATGGAAATAGCAAGAAGCGAAAATAAAATTGTGGCTTTTGATTTTTGGCCAGTTTGTGTCGCTTTAATATAACAATGTGACGTAAGATAATTTTTTGTCTGCACGTTCTTTTCTGAAAAAATATGTTACGGTGATCTAATCAATCATAATACTTCACCTCATAGCGAAATAGTTTGGGAGTAGGTTATTATTCTTTGGCCACCAATGTAAAATTCTTAAGATTTAAACTCGAGGTCCACTGTGGAACGGACATGAGCAGGCTGGTGTCAAAAATAGCCAAGACCAGGAACTCCTTCAAAATCATAAGACCCGGCTGATGTAAATACACATTGAGTCACTTGTAGGCCTACAGGTTGATCGATGCTGGGTTTAAACAAATATCTTCAATATCACCTGTTATCGGCCGAATGACAGGGCACAAAACTGTTGCTAGTTGTCTAGTGTAATCTCCATGGGCTGGAGTAACCTGATTACAAGACTGTTTCAAGATCCTAACAATAATTCAACCTGTGTAGTGTGTTTTTCAATTCAACACCTCAATATTTACCATAATTTAGTATGATAGCTGACTAATGGCTTAAATAATGGAATTATTTACTCATAGATGCCGCTCAAGTATAATTATAGACTTGCTATGTTTTGAGAACCTGCTCTCACAGCGGCGTTGAGTATTAAAAATATACAGTATGCCCATTAATGATGACTGTGGGTGTGGCGTGATGTCATTGTGGAATACCCAAGGGCCACTATTGCATTGTGGGATCCTCATGTGCAGCGTATAATGAACAGTGGACTATACATATAACACATATTTTTTTTGTATTGCATATGTTTAGTGACAGATATGACAGTTATTGATATCAATGGCATTGCTATATGGAGCCTAGTGGGAATTATCCTCTGCCTAACTTAAATTGGACTGGGAGAAAACAGTATGACAGTTTTACCTTCTGTATGAATAATGATCAGATATGCTGTAGCCTAAAGATGCTGGCATATTTGGCCGGACTGAGAAACTAACACCACAGGATCTAATACGGAGGAATAACTAACACATTCACAAAATAGATAGGACACAACGAATTTCTGACGGACGTAACGAACATACCGTATTAATTTTGCCGTACAACAACAGAACATTAAACGAACATTGACGAACACCAATTTTCCGTGTGGTGAAGTTCGTTTCTCAGCCCGGCAAAGTGTGACATACTCTGGTTCCCTGAGCCACACTACGCGGCGCGGCCGAGCTTCTATTCATGTAGGCTCTGATATGCACCAGTGGTGAATGTTTGTGACTAGTTGTTATTTTTAGATGGAAAAAAGGTAATCTCCGAATTCAGACATTTCTGAAAGGTCACTTCTCGGGATGTAGTGTTGTTCACAGTATTGTATTTCCCCTCTGACGCACTTCCTATGCTTCCCCAGAAAATTATTCGTCGGCCTAATTAACACAGACATGGCAGTTACGTGTCTACGGACCTTGACCTCTTCCCGGCCATGAGAAAGCATTCGAAATAAGAGTATGGCATAGTCCCGGCTTCGGGCTTCCTTCTGTCGCGATATTGCCATGATTGTGCAGAAAGCGACGTAAAGCAATATTCACTCACTTCCCGGCCATAAATGAAATTGACGGGGCTCGCCAGTCAAAGTGTGACAGCGTCATTGCAAAGAAATAGGGGGTTATGGGGCAAAAGCACTCGTCCCTATTTGCCACTGTAACTTCATTTCGTCTGGCCCAGACGGAATAAAGTCTCTGGCTGTTTACAACCTTCCCATACATGCTTTGACATTAATGACTTTTCAAACTACAATTCAAAATTGCTTTCAATTTCTTAAAAATTCGTGCGTCCAAATAGATGAAAGGATTATCAACAGAAAAATGGTAAATTCACGCCTGCTCAGGTAACCAGGACGTACACGGCCTGCTAAAGTCGATCCATCACTGCCTTGAGTGTGTTTACAAAACAAACTGTAGCTGCTTGCGGTCTGACAGAGAAGTGCATCTGAACATGTTTCCTGCAGCTCTACTCCAGTCTGCACGAACCGAGCAATGGACTGAACATGATTGACAGCCACACCAGTCTTTGATGAATCAAATAATGTGTTTTTTTCCAACCACCCAATATACACGTTGAATCACTGTTGTTTTTATGTTGGACAACCGTCTGCGACGATGGTCCAACATCAAACCAACAGTGGGTCAATGTCTCTTTTTGCATAGACTGGGATTGTCTCTTACTGGGCTCTCTGCTGTGAGGTCTCGTGGCTCATCCTATCACTCCAAGCGAAGCTGGTGTGCATCAGCAGAAATGCAGGGCTTCGATGTCGTTGATGACTGACATGCAGCGAATGCGATCCGTACTCCCAACCGGAGATAAATGTCTGACCAACATTCAGGCCGTTTGCCCACGTCAAATGGAATGGCTTACTTTTCCGAAATTGTTGTTACTGTCAATAGCTAGGCCCCTACAGTCTTTCTTTTGGCATCTTTATTGCGAGATTATTGTTTTTTTTTGGTGGGGGGGGATATTTGTATCATATTCTCCGTACTGTAGGCCAACTTTAAAAATGAATAGTAGCCTATAGTCTGTCCACAATGCCCTGTCAATATACGATATTTGACGGTATGTCTATCTGTCTATATTTAACTTGGACGGACATGGCGGTTTCACAAATGTCATTTGATGATCTGATAAACTTTTAGAAGCAAAGAAATCAAAATGGCCCGTTTGACAGCCATTTATAATAGCTAGATCATTAACATACCGTATTACACAAATATAAGACAAATTTGGCAAATAAAAAATGACAGACTCACAATTTTTGTTCAGAATTTAATATAAAATACACTTTCTGGTGCTACACATGGCTAACTCATGAGAAATGTTACAAATAAAAAAAACAAAACACGAAAATGACTGGCTGGCGGCCAGTTTTGCTCATTTTTTTCGGAACCTAATATGATAAGGCTATGCCATGATGGTGCCAATTTAAAAAAATGCTCAGTATGTCTAAAACCCTTCACATATTTTGAAGATCATTATCGGAAACCTAGGATAATATGTATAAATTTAAAATAGCCCATGGCAACTTTTGCAAGTATAAAATTCAAAATAATCGACTATCTAATGGCAATATTACCGTAGTATAGTGTATCAAGCCTGATATATCAGGAACAGCGTCTGCCATTGCAGCTGCCATACACACAGGAGGTTATTATGTTTGAACCACAACCCTCCAATATAGACCCACACCGATACATGGATGGCTAGTGAATATTAGCCGTCCCGTATATTTTATTATTATTTAGTTTTGTATGATTCTGAGGCTGTATGGAGTATAAAAAACAAACAAACAAACAAACAAACAAACAAACAAACAAACAAACAAACAAACAAACAAACAAACAAACAAACAAACAAACAAACAAACAAACAAGAGCAGGCTTAATTTTCAGCTGACAATAGTTACTATGTGGCCGTTCAAAGTAACGCCTAGAGGAAGAGGAAGTGAGAGGGTTAAATTGATGCTCTACCCACTGGGTGTGTATCGTAGTCAAAACAACGTTGAGAAGCGTTACAAGGGAGGGGGTGTCAACAATCGCAGAAGAGCGTTACGTAATTCTTGAACAATCCCTATTGCATTCCTTCGTGTTATCTACACTATAGCTGACATATCGTTCCTGTCAATCAGATACTTTCGCCATTTGTATATCACCAGGTCGTGAAATTTGGCACCACCAGTGATGAATCAAAGCCAGTGTTTATGTTGGCCGATATAAAATACGATAAAATCGGCATTCGTTCAACTCCGATAAAATGTTACACGAACTGTTAAGCATTTGGCCAGACATTCTGCCAGACATCCAGCAATAATCAAATATATCCCGGCAAACACGGGACTTTGGCCCGGTGTTAGTTTAATGATGGGCCATCGTCACAGACTGTTGGCCAACATCAAATCAACATCGGCTGAACGGTTGCTGCGATGTAGCCTACTTTTGTATATTATATTGATATCAATGATCTGATGTTACAGATTTAGCTTGGAGAGCGAGCACGGGACCAGACATCCGTCACTGCCTGGAATATTATACACACCGTGTGGGTGTTTTCAAACAGGTCGACCCAAATACCAGGGGTCTGATTGGTACAGATCGCGATGTCGACCAATCAGAAACTGTTGTGATCCGAGTCGACGTGTGCAGTGATACCGGACCTGAAAAACCGGACCCGGCATCCCAGGAAATATATGGACACAATGCCGATTTAATGTTGCTCCATCGTCATCGACGCTGGCCCAACTTTAAGCCAGCATTGGGCCAATATCTCCTGTTGGCCGGGAGACCAGAGGGGCTTAGCCACCACACACTGGCATCGAACATCTGACACACTGACCCAAATAGACTGCAACTTCTGGGCAACGTCTGATGTTCCTCGTTGCCCGAAATGACTCATGCATCTGGACACATACACACAAGTTTGCAGGCCCACCAGCTCCCAACAAACACAAAGTCATTAAACCAATGCTGGTTTACTGTTGGGCCAGCGTCATAGACGCGGACCAACAGTAAACCAGTATTGGTTCAATGTGTCGTAGGGCCCTACCTGCTGGGAGGCTGCCTTCATGAATCATACGGCTACTTGTAACCTAGTATCTTTCTTTGTTCTGTGATTCATCCAATTAGTCAGCTGGAAATGGCGTAATGTTGAAATGATAATTGTTTGCTGAAAATCACAGTAAAAATTAACCTGAATAAAAATTCCGCAAGATTCAGATAGACATTCAAGATCCGCAAGTTAGACATTCAGTATTAATATTCACAACAATTTCAATCGATTGGCGGGGAAAGTGGGCCCCTTTATATGTACATTTTTAATATGGACATTAATTTGATAAAAATATAAAATGTGAAGAATTGAAAAAATAGAAGAAATGCTTTTACAATAATAACTTTTTATCTGAATTATATTTATTAGAAAAAAACAAGCCTATTATCGCTGATAATCTAACGTCGGTTTTTGCCATGACTGATAATTAATTTATTTGGTGTCGTCTCTTATTAATGTTGAATTACAAAGTTAATCATTTTTAGTAACAATGTTTATAACAGGATATAATTATATGCTACATAGTCAGTAGTTGCAAAATATATATAGGTAACAAGAACCAGTTACATACCTTGGCACCGATTTGGTTCCCACATTGTCCAGCTTGTAAATGTACAATTTCACGCATTATGTCTGATGGGAGAGAAACTGTAAGTAATTTTGACTAGGAGAAGATGTTCCGGCACTTCAGCAGTAACGAGAGAGGCAGGGCACACTATACTCAGCTAGGAAGTACTACAGCCAAATCACACTATCATGTACGAGCACACAAAAAATAGTGCTGGTCCAGCAAACACAAAGCGTTAGCTCGATGGTGGATTTGTAATACAATAATACGCATATATTTGGTGTCGTCTGATATTGATTTTAAATTCGAAATGTTTATAAGAGGATATAGACCTATATAATATATAATTCAATATTGGGTCGATGCATCGTGTTTGCTGGGCGGGGGGGGGGGGGGTCAGATGACATGTAATTATGTGATTTACTTCCTATTTTCCTCATTTTCTTCTTTTTATCAAGTAACATTAGTATTACGAAATGTCGACCTATGTGAGAGTTTTAAGCCGCAATGTGATAACGTCACAACACTAGCAGACGCTATCAAAATGTTTTATTGGCGTATCTTGCGCACAGCGAACAAGAGACGATGACCCAATGTTGTTTTCAACATTAAAATAACATTGGATCGACATCTCGTATTTGCTGGGCGATGCGGACGCAGGTACTATATCTTTCCGCCACGCCTTTCATGCGACGCCGTTACACATAATTCACGATCCCTACACCTATGATATCCAAGCAAGCCATCATAGGGAAAATGTTCTGTACATGCTGGGCTGTACCATGTTTGTCAGCACTGGACAGCTGTTGGCCCAGTATCTAAGACGATGACCAAACGTTGAGCCAATATTAGACCAGCGTCGACTGTTCACTATTGGCTGGAATATATTGTTCCCCTGCTGCTGCACCAAAGCGATCCAGATTCGCAGACTCCAGTACATCACCTAATAGCTCAGCCTAACGTTAGAACAATTTATCTTGCTTAATAGCCCCATCGAAAAGGGGAAGCCACCAGGCATGGGGTCAAATACGTATTTGTATTTGTAATTGAATTTTACGTATTTGTATTAATTTTTTTTGAAATAGCCTGTATTTGTATTTGATTCCTGTATTTGATGAATTTGATCAAATACATTTCAAATATATTTTTTTTCACAAAGTTAACCCAGCGAATGATAATACTGATCTTGAACATAGATTTTTTTACAAAATAACATGATATAAAAATCTTATTTCTTGAATTATTCATGTATGTAGAGACACCCCAGTCCACTGAACATTAAAATACAATTCAGCTAATCCACCTTTTGAGAACAAAAAAATCAATGCTTAATACAATAAGCGTTTATATTCAGTACAATTTGTCGCTAAGTTTGCATTTAATATTTGGCTCACACGATATATAATATTTATATATATATATCTGGCTGAGCTGCTTAATTAATTGGTGAACTAGTATTTCGTTTTAACATAGTATTAAAATCAATTATATAAGCCTTAAACGGCATTAATTAGATGGTGCTCCAGGTGCGCCTGTATTCATGTGTTCCCAAATCAGTAGAGCATTAATTTTATTCGTTAGCAGCAAACAAGGGAGGGCCTTTAAGGGGTTTAATTCTGAAAGATAAAAAGCGAGATCTAATTGATAGCATATTTATCTATTTAATTGCACCAGGGAGGTGTAAAGAGTCTTTACACCTTCCTGATTGCACCAACGATGGCTTAATTGTTGCCCGGCTCCTGACGCATTGTCAGTCGGTAGTCCACGTGTATTTTGGGGGAGCCCACCGTGACCGAGAGGTAGCGTGCTCGGCTTCAGACCTCCAGGGTTTGAATTTCGAATCCTGTTTCTTGAGGGCAGTGTCATCTCGCCATCCGCAGGAGGTTCTCCTGGCCCAATTTAGCCTGTATGTGCACAAAAATGGCCTAAAGCCCGATTCCTTTCTTTACGTGTATTTCGGAATGGCCGACTGAATTACAATGGGGTATCGCATCCTAAATTTCTAACTTTCAGGCTGCAAATAGTTCTGTAAAAAAACTGTTTTTAAACATACAAATCTATAATTATATATGATAATACCTCGGATAAATATTCAGATTACCGACTGTGAACGCATGCCCCTTCCACAGTGGACCAGGCTTTATAGTATGACACGCATGCGGAGCATGGTCACAACATAGTAGGATCAATATACCACGCATATATACCCAGACCCTAAAAAAATTGCAAGAAAACGTTTTATGCCAGAAATCCATAGTATATGACCAAGAGAATGACATATTAGAAGTTTTCTGCATTTGGGTCAGGGGAAAGGGTAGCTATGACGTCATAAAAAATAAACCGCTAATTGCTATGTAATTGGCAAGGAATTGATGGCTATGTTTCGATTTGTAGAATTCTAGATTCCTACTGTTAGTGTATGACATATATGGACTGATCCATTTACAAATAGTTTTGCTTATGTTGAATTGTACTTATTTTACAATCAATAAACATCTATAACGTCTATGTCCTCAGCGGACCGAGCTCAGAGGCCTAACCCATCAGCGACCTATTTTATATTATTGTAGTTTATAAGCAACCACGACGTCAACCTTCCAAATGTACTCCCAAACCAGCTTATATCAGATTATGGTAGGGGAAGTTTACGTAGAGTCAGACTCTGAATGATGCCAAGCTTCCTTGATTGATAATTTGTAGTTATTCAAAATGGCGTCCAAGATGGCCGCTGCCATATTCCCGGTACCGTATAGTCTGTAAATTGGTTGATTTTAGTTCAATTTTATTTTGTAGTAGGTCTACCTCATTTCAACTAGTTTGGTGATTGGTGAATCCATCTAGACCACTCCCAGAACATTTTGTAACATATTTAACCCTTTTGGCCCAAGAAGTATTTTTAACCAACATCTATAAAGTCATTTGAAAAAGTATTTATAATAATTAATTTATAACAGTGAGGGGTCGGTATCAATACAAAAACTATGGTAATGACACGCTTATTGGTCAACTATTTTTTGTTTTTAGTTATAAAAGGAAGCGTGCCGGCGTCACGTCAGATTTATTTAAGAAAATGTATTCAATTTTACCAATTTTCTTTGAAATGCACCATTTCAACAAGTTAGGTAGTCACTGAATCCACCTAGACCAATACTATACCAGATACTTTTTAAAACATATGTAAGGTCTACATTTAAACACAAGACCAAGGACAGAATTACCGACGCAGCGCAAGCAGAAAATATATAGGCAAGCTGTGGCGCAAAAACGTAGCATAATGAAATGAATCGGGCTTTAGGCCACCTTTGTGCACATATAGGCTAAACTGGGCCAGGAGAACCTCCTGAGGATGGTGAGATGATTGAGATGACACTGTCCTCCAGACACAGGATTCGAAATTCGAGCCCTGGCGGTCTGAGGCCGAGCACGCTACCTCTCGGTCACGGAGGCTCCCCACAATACTGACTTTCACACGTGGATGGGGAAGAAACATTTTTGTTTCTTCGAAACCGCCGAGACCGGGAACCGAACCCCGAACTCTGGCGTGAAAGGCAGCGGTGCTAACCACTACCCTAGGGCCCCCGCCCGTAATAGCATAATAGCATAATAACTTCGCAAGAACAAAAAGGGTAAAAAAACGCGGCACAGGACGTGACGCAATATGTGAAGCACGACGCACAAGACGTTTCTTAGGATGTAGCGGGTTATGTTTTATGGTTCAGTAAAGCAAAGCGATCCAGCTGCTTTAATTTTTCAAGATTTGAAAATTCCTGTGTACCAACATAATATATAATTATTTGTAACATTATCTGGGGGAGACTGAAGCACATTGAGACTTGGGGCACCTTGGGACAGGCCTGTTTGATATAAATATTATTTTGCGATTTGTGCGCCTTATCTGGTCAATGGTGCCAACAATAACCAATTTTCATTTTCCACCCTATTTCTAATGGCTGTTTGACATCAATTGGCATGTAGGCCTATGTAAACTTAGGTCCATTTTTAGATGAAAAGTCCTTTTTTGGATGATGAATATCAGGGTCTATAACGTTAGATACTTGAATTCTCAATAATTTGGGTGGTATATATATGTTGCACGCTATCACTTAATAACTTAATAACTTGCTTCAATTGCAGGTTAGTCAGGGTGAGACACCTTGATACACTGTCTCAAGGTGCTCTCAAACTGCCTCGAGGCACCCCGAGACTGTTGTTACTGCAGCATCTAGCATAAGCCAACTACAGGCTTTAGACACAGGTACATAATTATGTAGTGCTCAAATCCTGATTTTGGTTAGATCCATGTTGTCTTCAGATAACAAACCCTTAGATCATTGAGCTATGCAATTTAAATTTTCAGACAGTTGAAGTTGTGCCCGCTGCCGCGACACACAACTTCAAGTGCTAGGGAATTAATGTGATTTGTGAAATTTAAGTTCCGATATATATTGTAGATCTGGTAATATTCGCGAGGTTTTAATTTTCGCGAATTTCGTGAAAAGGACAGATTCGCGAATTTAAGACTTGGTAAAAATTCCAAAAATCACAAATAAGCGAAAACTTAAACACGCGAAAATTACCAGATCTACATACTGCTATCAGTGTTTCAAGATTGAAGGCATATTTTACTGTGAACAGCTAGTTTTCAAGGGTTAGAGGGTCACAATTCAATCTCCAGAGGGTGGGGGCGGGGTGGAGATTTTGTCGAGACAAATCATTTATTTCAACCCGCGCTAAAAATGGCAAATTTTATATTATATAGATCAGTCCTTGAAGTAAATTATTCTTTTTATGGCGGGTCCGCTCTAAATTATTTATTTCAAAAATACTCCAGCAACTCCCCCCTCCCCTGGAGATTGAATGGTGGCCCCTTTATACAGGTGCTAATCATGCTAATAAAAAACACAGAAATATACTGGAGGCGAAATCAGTGCTCTAAGGGTTAATTTTGTGAAACTCAATGACCTTGACCTCCTTTGTTTTCACCGAGCTAGCTAATACAATAAAGTATGGGGGAGGGGGTATTATGTAACTTTATTTTCACCGAGTTGCCATTAAGAACGGTTTCCGGTGACGTTACTGCGTTTCACAGAATATGGTGTCTCAAGGTACCCCAGGTGGTGTCTCACGGTGGCCGAGTACGGGGCACTTTAAGATTTTGTTTGGAAATAGGCATATGTTTTATTTAAAATGAAAGATTAGGGCCTACACATTTTGGCAAAATTGTCATCTCTTGCTCAAATATAGCCCTACCCCAGTCGGTGCTGTATCCATATGTGTCGTCAAAGTGTTTAATTTCCGGAATTTCACATACTTTTTGTGAATTTTCTGTCTCAAGGTGCCCCAGTCTCCCCGTTTGTGATCGCTTTTTTAAGTACTCTCACTCGCTATCAGACATTGTGTCTAGACTGTTTCTCTGTTCCATAAGACCTCCTATATACCACCTGGCGATAAAAACTACAGTGCGCACGACAGATGGAACCGTAGGCCTACAGTAAACCAATCTAGCATCGTTCTTCATTGGCGCAATTCTGCAAAACTCAATAACCTTGACCTGCAATGTTCCTAGCAATCTAATACAATGAAGTATGGGGGAGGAGGACTTATATAAAAAAATATTTTCACCGAGTAACTGGTCAACAGGGTTTCCGGTGACGTCAAGTCTCATGAATGCCCCCGTTACGTGATCACACTTTTTTAGCTCTCGCCGTCACCGTAGGTGAGACGGAGGGAGCTATGGATTCCGCCTCCGTTTTCTTCTTTTGCCTATAACTTTGTAAGAAAGTAAGCTAGGATAACAATTTTTGGTATGTGGGTTACTTCCAGGTGGATAATGGACAGGTTAAAATATTTTCAATCTGAATTCTATACGCAAGGTCGCAGAGGAGAAAATTATGATGTTACGGCGTGGGGGCGTCCGTAAACATTTTGTTTCCGGAGCATATCTCTGAAAGTACTTTTCTGATTGTCTTCAAATTTTACACACAACACCTCTAGGGGGTCTAGTTGTGCTTTTGTGGTATATGAACTTTGACCTACTTTTGGTTCAGAACTATGACCTATTTAGACGTTTTGACGCACACTTCGTTTGCGGAGCAGATCTCGAAAAGTACTGGGCCGATTACAGTCATATTGCACATACATGTTCTCTAAGGTCGCTAGTTGTGCCTTTTCAGGTTTTTGAACCTTGACTTTGAAGTTGACCCAGCACTTCGCCCCAATTTATGACATTGGTAAATCCGACTGAAATATTTTGCGGAATATCATGAAAACCGCTCAAGATAGCTACACCATTACTATAAAACAAATTGTAAGGTTTCAGGAGAGGATGCATCTTGAAACATTTCAAGTCGATAAAATTCAAAATGGCCGCCTATCGGCCATTATTCACGTCGACAGGCCTCATTGTGGAATATCATGAAAACCACTCAAGATAGCTACACATATTGGGTAAGCCGTGCTAGATAGCTAAACCATTACTATAAAACAAAATGTGAGATTTCAGAAGAGAATGCATCTTGAAAAAAATCTACTTGATCAAATTCAAAATGGCCGCTTATCGGCCATTATTCACTTTCACATTGCCGATATTTGGTAAACCGTAGTAGATGGCTAGACCATTACTATAGAAGAAAATGTGAGATTTCAGTCGAGGATGCATCTTGAAAAATTTCGACTTGATCAAATTCGAAATGACCGCCTTTAGGCCATTATTCACTTTCACATGGCCGTTATTTGGTAAACCGTGCTAGATGGCCAGACCATTACTATAAAACAAAATGTGAGATTTCAGAAGAAGATGCATCTTGAAAAATTTAGACTCGATCAAATTCAAAATGGCCGCCTATCGGCCATTATTCACTTTCACATGGCCGATATTTGGTAAACCGTGCTAGATGGCTAGACCATTACTATCATTCTGACCTCGGAGATTATATGCAGCGGGGGTTTACCTGAGCGACATCTATGTGTGGAGAATGCATTACTATAAAACAAAATGTGATTTTTTGGGGGAGCATGCCCCCTGGAAATTTTGAACTCTTATCGAATTCAAAATGGCCAACAATCGGCATTATTTACCTGATATCAGGTAAACTGTGCTAGAAAGCTAGACCATTACTATAAAACAAATAATTACTATTAAACAAAATGTAAGGTTTCGGGGGAGGATGCACCCTGAAATTTTTTAACTAGTCTATATTGAATTCAAAATGACCGTAAATCAGCCATTATTTATCTCGATTGGCCTGATATCGGGTTAACCGTGCCAGATAGATAGACCATTACTGGGATACTGCTTAGGATCATTAATTTCAATGGAGGTTTGCAATCTCTGACAGACTGTCTAGTACTTATCTCACTCTTAGACTGAGCCTCTTAGACTTAGTTGTCTTGCGTCTTGATTTTTGACCTAGCCTATATGCCTACATTAATAACCCTACACAAAATTGCTTAAATCAAATTCTAATTTGGAGCGGGAGCTCCTGGACTTATGTAGTCTTGTCTTTTTTCGTTTTGTTTTTTCTCAAATAGTTCATAGCTTTTAAACACTTTGTTATTTTGTTTGGTCTTATCTTCTTATTTGCCATTTGTGCGCAGCCTGACTGTAAATATTTATCTTCAATCTCTTTTATGTATTTAATATAGCCATACAAAATTACTGTTACGTGATCACGTCAAATGGACATGGTTTTTTAAGGTTATGTGCGTTTTTGTTATTTCTGCTCTCATTGTTTTTCTGTTAATCTGAAATGATTTTTTTCTGAAAAGAACACTCGGGCGCTATGTTGGAGGTTTGTTTATTTAATGTGACACCATGCATCTTTACGTTATAACGAAAATAAAATTGAAATACGTCGTTACGTGATCACCGTTACGTGATCACTTAAAGACGAAAAAATGAAAATAAAAAAACACTTTCAATAATATAAAGAATTTCAGTGTTACATTAACATTTTTTTCATTAATGCTTAGACCAAAGTAACTAACTATATCTAGGCAAAGGGTGGATGTACCAGATTTCAATTAAATCGAACATATTGTGGAAATTAAAAAAAACTACCAAATCTTTTTTTTTGTGAGCACTCTAATCGGGAAATCTCTTTTTACTGTCACAATTAATTATCAGCCCAACCACTCGATGCATTTTAATAATTTCTAAGTTACTCATTTCCGTAAGCCTTAAGTTTGTATCACAATGTTCATCGATATTCGAGAGATCATTTTTAATGTGTGGGCGAAAATTAATTGAAAAAAACCCGTTACGTGATCACAATTATGTGATAACATCATAATTGAATGTCCATCACCTCATAAACTGTAAGTAATAGTGAAAGTTTTTCATCGAATATATATTATGGATGCATCAAGAAATAATCTAATAAATGAACATTATTTGTATTCAACATATTAATAAGGAATTATAATTACATGATGTTGTTTATAACACAGCAATATTCGTTACGTGATTTATTTTCATCTCACATATTTCAAGTAAAAGTGCAATTATTATATTGGTCTATATGGATTTTATTTTTTATTTCATTTATTGTATTAGGCCGCCTTTAGCTCTGGATACTAGCATTTATTCAAAATATTCCTAATTAGGTGTGTAGCTTCGCATACAAAAATGCGTGATCACGTAACATTTTTCAATGTAAATCAATAAAATTATAAGCGTTTTTCAACAATTTCGTTACGTGATCACACCGGGTGATTTAACATTTCTAAGTTTTAGACATTGCCACAATGTTTTGGAGATAAAAAAAAGTCATTATATGTATATATACTGTAACAAAATATATTTTTGCTGACAATAATCGTTTAACTTTTTGCAAGACGAGAAGACAAAATACTTCTGCCAGAAGCACGTGTTGTAGCCATTCTAGTGGTTAAAAATGCTGTATCATGTCGTATATACGGTGAAATATTTTGATGTTAAATGAATCCCACATTATTTTTTTTTGTAGAACTATTTACTTTAATGTTATCCATGCAATATTGTGGTAAAAAGAGCTAAGTATTTTTTTTTATATTTCTGGTGGTTTCCACGTGGAATTCACGCACTGCGTTTCACAGAATGGCTTCGGTCCTGATTAATTCAATGGTCTCCGTCTTAAAGTTTAGGCCCTAAAGCTTTGTCTGAGAATTACGTCTGGAATTACAATTTCATTTCTAGAGCTTAGTAGTGGTAAACATGGATTGACGACTTAAGCTTTGACTCTCGACATTGAGCTGATTTTGATTTTGCTTTTGCGCCTCTGATCTCCGAGGAGTTAGGCGCTATAGAAGTTATCGAATTGATTGATTGAATTGATTGATTAATAAAGCGAGACAATCAGGCTAAAATCATAAAAAAATCAGTATTTTTATTTTGGCTCCTTAATATTTCCATAAAATATCAACCTGTACATAGACTAAAATTGCGTAATTAAAAAAAAAAATTGTTGCGCATTCGCCAGTTAAGCGAAAAATAAGGACGAAATTTAATTTCGGCCATGCATGTCCAAAAAAAAAATACGAGAAAACCTGATAAATGGTACATTTGGCACACTTTCCACGTTGCCACAAAATTTAAAAGATTGCCAAAATTCTAGTCTATGGAAATGTTCACATAGTATGGGCATATCAAGAATCAAAAAGAGAATATTGTTTTTTGGATGAATTTTGGCCTGGTTGTGTCGCTTCATTTTCATTTTGTGACTCCCAAATATTACTGTCATCCTGATAATTATAAATATCTGCATGTGACACGTAATTATTACTTAAAACTTGCTACAGCAACCCAAATTTTAAAAGATTTCCACAATTCTAGTCTATGGACATGCTCATGCACATATTGTGGACAAATCAAGAAGCAAAAAATTGTTTTTGGCTTTTGGATGATTTTTTGCCTGATCACTTTATTTTCATTTTGTGACTCCCAAATATTACTGTCATCCTGATAATTATAAATATTTGCATGTGACACGTAATTACTAGGGCCTACCGGTAGGGCTCCTCGACATCACTCATGCAGCGCTATAACTAATGAACCGCAACCTGGATGTTCAGTATTAAATGTAAGTCATTTAATTATGTGACGTCATAATTAGAACCAAACCATTATGACGTTCATACTATCTGTTTCTGGTTCCTACATTGCATGATTTGGGGATCATTGTCCTTATGACTGTTTCACGGTACTCTACGGCATTATGTTTTATTGGCGTCTATGTGAACAGGCGTTTAAAATGTGTTCACATACATTTAGCCTCATATTTTATTAAATACAAAAAGGTTTATAGACATAGTCAGGCTAGTGCAAAACATAATTGAAATATAGTTACTTTGTTGTGCTAAATTTCCAAACTTTTTGCAGAAACTTGTTTTATGTTGTGATCGAACTTCTGGAATGTTATATTGCTAGGCTAACGTTAGGCCTACATATTAATTATCGCGAGGCCTACAAAGCGCTGTATCGGTAAAAATAAAAATCTGTAACAATTATGAACAACCCTATGCATGACAAACATCTATCAATTCTTCTTCGACTGAACAAAATATGTTCTTAAAATGAGCTGCAGATTAAAATGCGTTTTGGGGTTTCAGGGGCGAGCCCCGGAACCTCCATATTTTTCTAAATTTACCTCTTGACTTAGAATTTTACATATAGGCCTAGGCCTATGCATATTATTTTTCGGCGAATGTATGGCGACCACTCGGCAAATGTAGGCTAGGCCCTATGGCGACTAAATCGATTGTATGGCAAATGTACGCAGAGCATTCACTGAAAATTTATAATGCCCTGTAGGCCTATAGACCTATGCCTACTATTAGCCTACATACAAACACACATTGGGCCTTGCATCTATTTTGAACAATTTGTTATTAGCCTACATACTAAAATTTAGTTCAGGCACTTCTTGTCTCTTCAAATGACTCCCAAATATTACTGTCATCCTGATAATTATAAATATCTGCATGTGACACGTAATTATTACTTAAAACTTGCTACAGCAACCCAAATTTTAAAAGATTTCCACAATTCTAGTCTATGGACATGCTCATGCACATATTGTGGACAAATCAAGAAGCAAAAAATTGTTTTTGGCTTTTGGATGATTTTTTGCCTGATCACTTTATTTTCATTTTGTGACTCCCAAATATTACTGTCATCCTGATAATTATAAATATTTGCATGTGACACGTAATTACTAGGGCCTACCGGTAGGGCTCCTCGACATCACTCATGCAGCGCTATAACTAATGAACCGCAACCTGGATGTTCAGTATTAAATATAAGTCATTTAATTATGTGACGTCATAATTAGAACCAAACCATTATGACGTTCATACTATCTGTTTCTGGTTCCTACATTGCATGATTTGGGGATCATTGTCCTTATGACTGTTTCACGGTACTCTACGGCATTATGTTTTATTGGCGTCTATGTGAACAGGCGTTTAAAATGTGTTCACATACATTTAGCCTCATATTTTATTAAATACAAAAAGGTTTATAGACATAGTCAGGCTAGTGCAAAACATAATTGAAATATAGTTACTTTGTTGTGCTAAATTTCCAAACTTTTTGCAGAAACTTGTTTTATGTTGTGATCGAACTTCTGGAATGTTATATTGCTAGGCTAACGTTAGGCCTACATATTAATTATCGCGAGGCCTACAAAGCGCTGTATCGGTAAAAATAAAAATCTGTAACAATTATGAACAACCCTATGCATGACAAACATCTATCAATTCTTCTTCGACTGAACAAAATATGTTCTTAAAATGAGCTGCAGATTAAAATGCGTTTTGGGGTTTCAGGGGCGAGCCCCGGAACCTCCATATTTTTCTAAATTTACCTCTTGACTTAGAATTTTACATATAGGCCTAGGCCTATGCATATTATTTTTCGGCGAATGTATGGCGACCACTCGGCAAATGTAGGCTAGGCCCTATGGCGACTAAATCGATTGTATGGCAAATGTACGCAGAGCATTCACTGAAAATTTATAATGCCCTGTAGGCCTATAGACCTATGCCTACTATTAGCCTACATACAAACACACATTGGGCCTTGCATCTATTTTGAACAATTTGTTATTAGCCTACATACTAAAATTTAGTTCAGGCATTTCTTGTCTCTTCAAATGATAGCCCTTGTAACCTGATCATCATGCAGAAAATTATTATGTAGACTATTCACAGAACTGTCTCTCCACTTCTCTGATATATATATGATATCTTAAAGGGACTGGATCAGGCTAAAATCTCAAAAAAATTGGTGATTTTATTTGGCTTATTAATATGACCATATGATGTAAACATGTCCATAGAATAGAACTACAAAAGTGTTTTAATTTTTGTGCTGCAAATTTACCAGTTTATGGTTAGGCTAGATATAGAGACGAAATTCCCGTATTTTTTTTTTTTTTTTACATGGTTGTTCAAAATAAGAAATGAGGAATTTAATTCACAACGGGTGGAAATGCGAGACACTACATTTTGTTTTATATTCATGATCCATCTATTTTGCATTTTTAAGTCAAGTAAAGCAAATATCATAAAATTATTAAATTCAAAATGGCCACTAAACGGCCATTTTAAAATTGTGTGCTCCTAAAAGTTAATCAGGTCATTGATGATGATATGGGGATCAAAATGTTACCAAAACAATTTCCCAGTGGTATGTGACGGCTATGTGAAGTATGATGAAGCAAAAGTTAATAAATTAGTAGATATCCTGAAAACAAATAAGTGCGGCGGCGGCGGCGGACCGTGTGGAATACAGTAAGAAGCCCGCCTCTGCGAGGGCTGCTTAACTAATAAGGAATAATGCCCAAGACAACGATAAAGGAGCACAGTAGCTTGTGGTATTTGGTAATAAATGTGTTTGTAACAGTGTATAAATTTAAATACAAATAACACTCTCAAATATTTCAAGAACTTGATATTAGCACATTTCCCGTGCATTTTCGTTCACAAGTAGATAATTAGTACTCCAGGCACTAGGACCCCGTATACAATGCAAGAGGCAGAGTGATTGACTCTACATTCATGTACTGGAGTCATGTGGCTATGAAAATAACCAGGGTAGACTTTTAAAAAGTTAGACCTCAAGCCACAAGAAGCAAAAATTCAAAATGGCCGCCAGGCACATTTGAAAAATCCATGTTTGCTCATAACTTTCAAAAAAATGCACCTAGAATATTCATTTTGTTGTCTACACCTAGGTTTTTAGTTATGTCGAATTAAAAAGAATAAAAACAAAAAACATCAAAGCAACTCAATGCATAGAAACCCAAGATGGCCGCCACACTAAAATGAAAATGCCCCTGGAAGATTTATTCTGATGTCTACACATAGGTTTTTAGGTATGAGGAATTAAAAAATTAAAATAAAAATCCTCAAAGCAATAAAATGTACTGAAATACATGATGGCCGCCACGCTAATATGAAAAATATGTGTCTGCTCATAACTTTTTTTAAATGCACCTAGAAAATTCATTCTAGTGTCTACACATACGGTTGCAGGTCTAATGAATTAAAAAAAATCTAAATTAAAGACTTCCAACACAAGCAAATGTGCAGAAATTCAAGATGGCCGCCATGCTAATATGAAAAATATATGTCTGCTCCTAACTTCATAAAAAGTTCGCCCAAAATAATAATTACAATGTCTATATACCTAGTTTTTTTTAAGTGCGAGGAATTCGAAAATATAATATCAGAGATTTAATTTCAACCGAATTTGCAGCAATCCAAGACAATAATCAACACCTAAGCATAATCCCCCAACCTTATTACTATTTGAATGGGTCTAATCAGAGGATTTCGTTATTGTTCCATAAATATTGCATTGAATCATTATTTTGATTTTAATAGTATCACAACGAAAAATATTCAGTCAAAATTAAAAAAAAAATCACAAATATAACAATAGATAGTTTGGCAAATTATATAACTATGAGTGAAAACTGAACAAACAAATCTGACTAGTATACCTTACCCATTAAAATAATAAAAATAACATTAGGTCAAAGTAAACCATATGACACAGCACATTATTATGCTACTAACCCTGTTTGAATCGATACATCATTGTATAAAAAAAGTTTTTAATATATCTGCTGCAATAACAGCATAAGAAATTGCCTTTCCACTTTTGAGAATTATGCATCACGTTGAATAAAAAACGTAAAACACGTAAAAATAACAATTATAAGACAATGATGGTAAGAAGGTTACTTTGGGCTATGACTGAAAACTGAATGAACAATTCTGACTAGATTACACATTTTACTTGAAAACTTAAAGTATATAACAACGTAAAATAAATGCATATCGCACATAAACAAAAAATAATACATTTTAATGTCAGTATTCAGAAAACATAAACCGAGAAAATTATATGATCATTTGTTGAAATAATAACATCTGACTAGTGAAATAAAATTGTCTTTCGCCACTTCTTGGGAAAAACATATACATATAAATCACAAGTATCTTTCTTATCAGCGTTGTGTATGGATACAACGGTGTGAGGATTTTGCTTTTTATGACAGATAACACATTTCTGCCATCTCGGTTTACAAGAACATCGACTGGTATCACACTTTACAGTGCTGCTGCAAAGTTTGATGAGTTGAGGAGGAATATATTGCTGAAAGAAAGATTGATTTTGTCCCAACCAAAATCCATAGGATTATACCGAGAAGGCTCAGTCTCCAATAGTGCGAGTGCCACTCTCACTGCATATAAATTGTGCAAGAGATGTCCGTGGATAACAGCAAATTTTGATAAAGTAAAAGGTAATGGTGAAGGTTTATAGTCTGATATTAAGTCTGAAAACCTATCATCCGACTTTACATTTTACCCCCTTGGTCACTGGACATGTTCATTCGTGTGTTTCAACTCCACGGAGAGCATACAGTCCTGCAGCCATTTCGGCGCATTAAACTTATCGTACACATTGCCATCTCTGTCCTACCAGGTACTCATTTTCACCTGAGTCAAGTGGCATATTTAGAGTGAAGTGCCATGCCCAAGGACACAACATTGAAATAATGTCCCAAGATTGAGAGGAGAGAAACATTGTATTTCTCCGACAATCCTGCACCAAACGGGTTTCCAAACCGCACGGCAGGCAGCAACATTGGCAAAGGTCCACACTCTAACCATTGCGCCACGTCCCTCTCCAACTAGCGAGGTGTCCAAGTATTTTCGACCTTTCAGTCTTTCCTAATATCAAAAAATATCAAAAAGTCATGGTATGTAGGATGTTCAAGTTCTCCAAAAGCAAGAAGGTACTTAGCAGGTTCAGATTGGAGTGCTGCTATTTTACTAGAAAGTATATGAGCCCTAAGCACAATCCTGCTAAAGCTCTTACCAATATTTGTGTAGAGTCTGTGTAGTGGGATCATTTTAATATTGATACATCTGCTTTCCCCAGTGCCATTTCCTACCCAACGTTTTTCAAGACCATTTTCGTAATAAGTAGGCATGCATCTAAGAAGCAACGCAAATTGTGTCTGCATCATATTTAATGCTCCAATTGATATGCGGCACAACGCGACAGTTGGCCTCTTCTAACCAGCTTGAAAGTTCAGGTATGTTGCTGACATCTGAACCAGCAATCTCTAACTGTGCTGTCAATCAGCTCATCCTTAATTATTATTCAAATGGCCAAAACGTTTGGGAATTCTCTCTCAGGCAAACATATAGCTCTAGCTACCAGCTGAAGTGATTTTTTGTTTGCACTTGAAGGCCAATTAAACATTTCAAGTTTTTGTGGTATGGGCATTAAAATCGATAATCCTCATTGTCCCGTATTCCCCAGCTCGCCTCATGCGCTCACCATCCAGGTAAGAATCAAACAATGCATGAATGCAGTCACTCTCATACACATGCGCTGCAGATCTTAGAAGACAACGAATTGTTTACCAAATGTAGAAAAACGTGAAGATTGTGAAATTGTCTGAATTTTGACATAAAATCCAAAACAATATGTGTACCACCGGTACATACATAACTGTTTACAAATGACTAATCTTGTCGTGTCAGAGATTCTTCTAAGGATGCTAGAAATTTTTATTTTTCAGGGTTGGTTGTGATGTCACCATGAAACGAAGGACTAGTACTCAAAAGCTCATATGACAATATGTCCTATGTAGTAATTCCTCTCTCCTTTGCCACATTCAGTTCTCAATCATAGCACAAATTTGAATGAAATTATGTTACATGACTAATTTTTTTAATTATCTGATCAGCAAATATCAATATATTGAAATTAAGCGATTTTATACATCCAGCTATATAAGAACAAGGAATGATAATTTCACCTTGTACATATGATCATTTATTTCCATAGATATGATATCTTTATCTTCTGTTTATTGTTATTATCTTTAGGGAAATCTGGATTATAAAATAATGCTCGAGATACGAGTGGACATCTTAGGTCTCAAACATTGTTCCTTAGCATTCATAGTGTTATTATAATTATATAATATAAATATATTAAATTTGTGTTTATTGTTATAAACTTCAGGGATATTTAGAAAATGCCATAATGATTAAGATACAACCTACTAAGTCTCTAGCAATGTGCCTTATTTTACATTATTTTACATTTATTTTCAAAACCCAGCCTTGGCATTCAAAGTGTCATTATATATATAATTTTCCATAAAACATGTAAACATAAACAACAATATGAGATTAACATGAAATAATCATGTTAATTATAATAATGAATAGCCATAGTATTTTATAGTATTTTAGGAACAAAAATTCAGCCCTAGTATTCAAAGTGTCACTTTATATTATTTAGTTCCCCGTAAAAATGTAAGCAAACACCAATATGAGATTCATGTATAATAAATATAATGATAAATAACCATAGCATGTCGAGTTAACTCAATTATAATAGCCTACTGGAGGCCGAAATATCAGAACATTTGAATTTTACCGCAAATTAGAGTTAGTGATAAAGACGCGTGTATCCTAAATATATAGTTATAGAAAAAATAGGCTCTAGATTTTTTTTTAACTTTAAACGTCCAGTCCCCTGCGGACATAATGGGGACACTATTTGCGAATTAGCTTACTTCTAAGTACCACTCAACAAAAATGACAGATTTCCAAACTTCACAGATATTTTATAATGTTTGTTTTTTTCAGGCGCCCGTATTGATGAAAAGGTTGGAAAAAAATATTTTAAATGAAATCTGGGCACAATTTTTTTTTATTGACCTACATGTGTATATGGCCAAGGGCTATGACTAAAACAATACTGAAAATAAATTAAACTACTACTATTTTGAACAATTTTTCGAATTGCTTTCAAGTTTATTTTGGTGTCCTTCTAAAAAATGGTAAAATAGGCCCTAGGGCTTAAAGCGTCCTGTTTGGCAGAAAAGAACCAAAACTCGCTATGTCCGAATGGTCAAGTTAAATAAAAATCGCAGTGAAAATTTCTTAACTTTTGTGGGTACGAGGGCTAGATCCGGCCCCCGGCCTAATACTGTTTGTCACGTACCGCCTCCCTTGACTTCACTTTAAAAGATCTATAAATAAGTCACATGTGATTATTTTTTCCCCAAAGGTGACATAGTGAAGGAACAGAATGAAAACACCAAAGAAAACTTTATTTTATTTCAGAGCCTCAATATAAGGAATGGTAAGTCGTTTTAATAGTAAAAAATATGTTGTAATGACCAGATTTTATTTTAAAAACAGAAGTATAACCTTCACAACATGACAAGAGCAAAAGCCCACGTTAACAGCTCTACATTCCACCATAGCACCTAAAATGAGAACACACGTACATAAATATAAATGTTTTGTGGTAATAGAACTTAAATTGTTTAAAATATAAAATATATAATTTAAAGAAGCATTGAAATGAGAACATGAACACATTGCACTAGTTTTAGTTTTGAGTATGCTCATTCAAGATCTCCATCGCCTTCTTCTAAGTCCTCACAGAATTCCCCATCATCATCTATTGTGGCTTCTTGGTACTGCTGGTACTCAGACACCAGGTCATTCATGTTAGACTCGGCCTCAGTGAATTCCATCTCATCCATGCCCTCACCAGTGTACCAATGTAAGAAAGCCTTACGCCGGAACATAGCTGTGAACTGCTCAGAGATTCTCTTGAACAACTCCTGAATGGCAGTACTGTTTCCAACAAATGTGGCAGACATCTTAAGTCCTCTCGGGGGAATGTCACACACTGCGGTTTTCACGTTATTAGGGATCCATTCCACAAAGTAGCTGTTGTTCTTGTTCTGCACGTTAAGCATCTGCTCGTCTACCTCCTTCATGGACATGCGACCACGGAACATGGCGGCCACCGTGAGGTAGCGACCATGACGTGGATCACAGGCAGCCATCATGTTCTTCGAATCAAACATCTGCTGAGTAAGCTCAGGTACAGTAAGTGCGCGGTATTGCTGACTTCCACGAGATGTCAGCGGAGCGAAGCCAGGCATGAAGAAATGCAGACGGGGAAAGGGGACCATGTTGACAGCCAGCTTTCTTAAATCAGCGTTCAATTGACCTGGAAAACGCAAGCATGTTGTTACACCAGACATGGTAGCTGACACTAGATGGTTTAGATCGCCATATGTGGGGGTTGTAAGTTTGAGTGTACGGAAGCAGATGTCATAAAGAGCTTCGTTGTCAATACAGTAAGTCTCGTCTGTGTTCTCCACCAGTTGATGCACTGATAAAGTGGCGTTGTATGGCTCTACCACCGTGTCAGATACCTATAACGAACCAAAAATTAAAACTTTATAGAATAACAAGTAATATATAGTTTTGATAATTGGTATTTTTTGTGATTAGACCCTTTTGGCGCGGGGATAGTCTTTATACGTCAGAATCTGCTGTCTGTAGACGGCAGATTCTGACGTATAAAGACGGTCCCCACACTAAAAGAATTAAAACATTCATTATGGTCGTACACCCATAACAAAGGTATTCCAATGATAAAGAAAGAGCTAACTAATAAATTTATGATGATTTCAAATTAAAAAAGCCTTTGGTCTCCATGGTTTATGCAAAATAATTTAGCGTTGTCAGGGTTAACTAATAATTTGTGATTCTCATCTTCATCTATCCAGTTGTTTGCTTCCGGCAGACTCCTGGATATCACGCATATGTACTATGAGTATACGACCCCCCCCCCTCCTCTCTGGCCAACTCAGACAACCCAGACAAGCTGACCTGAGTGTGACCTTACACACTGCAGACAGTAAACCGGTGACGGCATAATGAATATTCATGTTGCTCGCACCCCTCCTTTTCGTACAGTTTTCACACACACCTGTTGTCAAGGTCAGACCAGTGGTCTGACTGTCAGACCAGTTGTGGCAAGATGGTTATTCTGGGTGACAAACTTACCTTTGGGGAGGGCACCACTGAGAATGAGTTCATTATTCTGTCGGGATATTCTTCGCGGATTTTGCTGATAAGCAGTGTACCCATACCAGAGCCAGTACCGCCACCAAGTGAGTGACACAGCTGGAAGCCCTGCAGACAGTCACAATTCTCTGCATCTTTTCTGACAACGTCTAGAACAGAGTCTATCAGCTCGGCACCCTCTGTGTAATGTCCTTTGGCCCAGTTGTTACCGGCCCCACTCTGACCAAAGACAAAGTTGTCTGGTCGAAATATTTGGCCAAACGGGCCAGATCTAACTGAGTCCATGGTCCCTGGCTCGAGATCGACCAGCACAGCTCGTGGAACATATTTTCCTCCTGGTGAACAAAGAAGTGATAATTAAGATTTAAAACCTATAATATATTCACGTAATGTATTTTGGATTTACAGCTATATCAATGATCATATTAACGCTGAGGGCTGGACGGGTTGCCCCCAAAATAAATCCATGCCCATATTTTATGCAACATCAATAATAATCTAAATAAGAATAAGAAAATGATTGATTGATATCTTATTTACTTAGATGTGCATTTAATGTATATTCCAGAACTGCGTCATCTAGCTACCATGAAGTTGTGAGTGTTATTTGGTCTACCCCAGAACCGCATCATCTACAATGGTAGATAATTTCTGGGTATGTCCCTATAAATCCATGACTTTACACTCGAAAAATCACCCATCAAACTATCATTATGTAAATTCATAAAGACACCCTATTTAATTGTGAGCTCACGTGTACGAAACGGATGTATTAATTTGATTATTCGTGTTGCATGAGATATGGGTGTAGAAACAATTTTCGTTTTCTTTTAATATAACACATGTATTCTTATATAAAATTGTACATAAATACACGTAAACATGTCTCCATAATTATTTTACGTGATGTCATAATTATTTTCAACATAACGTACTGATCACTTATCAAATGTTAAAAACGTGAATTCAATCCTAACTGTTTGTATGATGATATATGTTTGGTGCATGTTCATTGGCGCTTTGTATATTTCATCTATGCGTATCGCATTTTGGGATGTAAAATTTATTCACTGCATGTTCTTTGTTAATAAAGTATATTTGAAATCAGTTGATTCAAATTTAAGTATAACTATAAGGATGTTTTTGATTGGCGTGGTATCTAATTATATAATAATTTAAATTCGACTAGTAATGTGGACATAATACTGTTTAGGCTCGACATATGCATGGGATTATGAAAAACATATTTAAATTGCAGGACTCATTTTAAAACAACCGCAGCCTTTATAATTTTTTGGACGTACAATATGAATACTAAACTGCGTTGTTGCCTATGTATACAGTAATAACACCAGGGATGATATTTTTATAGTTATTGGTGTAAACCAATTCCAATCGGCATAGCAACATTAATCATTACCTTTACCTTTTTTAAGTAACATATTAGAATTTGTGATTAGCTGATGAGATACACAGTTTCAAGTCAGTGAAAATTATACATATATGGTTATATTTAAATAAAGTGACTAACATACGTGTCACTTTGAAAAAGTGTTATTTGACGTGGCTAATAGAAAAGCTAGAAATGATGATACTCATGATTGGGGCTCAAAGGGTAAATGTGATCCGTGGGTCTATCATTATTTGCCTAGCAGCTGTCACTATATAGCTTCCGAATACAGGGATAGTTCACATTTCTATCCGTTGTGAATTACAGCGGTTTTCAGGCTGCTTTGACAGAGAACAGGTTCACCTGAACTTCCTGGTTCCTAATTCTCAGGGTTACACCCTGTGCACCTGGCACTGCATAGAAATTCTCGCAGACTGACTGACTAAGGGCGAAAACGCAATACATCGACCCAATGTTGAATCAATGTTGGGCCACGATTGCCCGACATTGATCCAACATTGGGTCGATGTCTTGTGTTTAATGCTGACTCTGAGTGAAAACACATGCCAAGCCAAACGTAACACTCACGTGTGGCAATATTTCAACACGTTTCTCACGCAACTGAAATGCTGCGCACAACAAGAACTCAGACGTGCATGTCTAATTTATTATATAACTCGATATTAGAACCAGTATTGGAAAAAGGAAAACGATAAACATTCACTTTTGCATGCAGTAACGTTAATGTATGCAATAACTGGTTTTGCTCATTTGGCTGCTGCTCACATCAGACGCTCACAATGATAAATAACCTATAGCGTGTATAAAAGAGATCCGTTATAAATGGATCTGGACATCTCTCAGGAGTGTTGTGGCGGAGCACTAAAGATACTTCATTATCTCTTGTGCAGATACTATTTTTGCACAGATAGCCTCATATTTTTCAAGACGGTGTACATTATGCTCATAATTACTAGTATTATCTCACATCCTTTATAATAATAAACCTTTTAAAGTAAGTCTCCTCCTATCATCCAAACTGTTGTATGTGCCACTCATTAGAAGTGCACATACAACACTTTGGCTGTTATTAGGGCCTGGGGACGATGTGTCATGGGGACCTCCTTATATTGATGATACATGTGGCAGTTTGTCGTCGGACAGCTGATACTGTATTGATTCTCTGTCGTTGCCGCAATGAGGCAAGAGTTTCGTTGACGTTTAGCATTAAAAATGTTATATCATAAAGTAGTAAGTTCGGGCAGTGAGTGACACAAGACTTGTTCAGGTACAGTAATGTTTCTTTCCTTTCATTCCAGCCTCTACACCATCAAGCACACATGGTTGCTGTTGACTTCGCCATGACAAAAAACAGAGTTATCTTACAATTCAGCATCCGTGCTCTCGCACGAAAATAACTGCCTAAAGTTTGTCTGCCAATCGGAAATGCGCCAGTTTCTGGGCGGGGGCCCTAGGGTAGTCGTTAGCGACGCTGCCTTGCACACTCGTTCGGGGATCGTTTCCCAGTCTCGGCTGTTTGAAAGAAACAAAAATGTTTCTTCCCCATCCACTCGTAAATCGCAGTATTGTGGAGAGCCTCCGTGACCGAAAGGTCGCGTGCTCGGCCTCAGACCGTCAGGGCTCGAATTTCGAATCCTGTGTCTGGAGAGCAGTGTCATCTCACTCATCTCACCATCTCACCATCAGGAGGTTCTCCTGGGCCAGCTTTGCCTATATGTGCACGAAAGTGGCCTAAAACCTGATTCATTTCATTTGCGCAAGTTCCTGAGGTTAATCCCCAAAAGCCGCCACGCGATCCTACTGGCCGGCAGTTCACAACATTCCAATCAATGATACATAGAATTTGACACAGTGTAGATTAAGAGAAATACCCCATACGTATGGAAAACTAGGGGTCAATGGCCCAAGGTCGGCGTGGCACAGGCCCTGTCTGCAACAATATAGAACCAACATCTCGCCAACCCCCAGAACATCACCTGCCTCTTACCCGCGGCTGCACCGTGCATACACAGGCCAGGAATTAGCACATCACGTTTTAAAAGGATCGGAATTATCCGGCCAAAACAACACCTCTTAGGTAGGTGAAACAGAGTTTTCATAAAATGAAATCGCTCTTTTTAACGGACACAAAATAGATTATTAATCTCAGGCAAATCCCAAGCTATGTGATTCGTGGTTTGTTCGGATCTCGATTTGTTTGTACCAGTCTCTTTTATCAATGAAATCTGAGAGGCTGGTCCAAGCCAAAAATTAATCCGAAAGAAATATAAATTTATATACCAGATTCTATGTATATCAAGAAAATCCCACCTCCTCCCGCTTCCATCCGCTGCAAGTTTTTTGTTCATTTTTCTTCTGACCGTTTTCATACCCTCCTCAACAACAGATAATCTTGTTTAATAATGTTATTGATAGATTTTGTCAATATTATGTAATTTGTATGTAATGATACAAGAGTCAAAGTTCATTAAAATATTAATGTGAACAATTAGTAGATTGTTATTGATAGGTTTGGTTTTGTGTGAACAATTACTAGATTGTTATTGATAGTTTGGTTGATATTATGTGATTTGTTTGTAATGATACAAGAGTCAAAGTTCACATTTAAATAGTAGATTAGATCAATCAGAGACATGTATAAATATTCATAGTAGATTAGATCAATTAGAGACATGTATAAATATTCACTGGTTAATCCTGTTAACTGACTGTCAAGTAAATTTATACCTATTTTGGTCTTTGGGCTTCACTCTGTTACAACCACGTTTACATTACCAACATTTGCAGTGAAGCCCTTTTTATTTGTAGTCGTTTAATTTGATGTTTATTTTTAATAAACAAATTTTCTCCATATCGTAACCGGTAGTTTTAGCAAGCACTAATCCAGTAAAAGAGCATGATGAACTTTTTCGAGTTAACCAAAATTAGGGTGTTCAAATGGGACCGCCACTGACTTGATTAATATGTTTAGTTAGGCCTAATAACAAAACAATTATTTAAAAATAACTTTGAAAGATTTAGAAACGTAACTCCCACTTGATCAGTGGGCTACGAGGTACCATCGCTGTTTCAATATAACAGAAGTGTGTGGAGTTGTGGAGGGAAATGTGTTAATGTCTAAGTCCGACATGAGAAATAGGCTCCGGACCCTGGTGGGGCTCAAATTGTACAGGTAGTGTCTCAAAGCAAATGCGAACAATAATTTTTTTTAGTGAAATATAAACAGAAAAACAGGGCATAAATGAGGTTATTTTCTAGCAAACACGAGACGTTGAGCCACTGCTGTAGCCACTGTTGTTTCAGTGTTGCGCCAGCGTCTACAACGCCGGCCCAACATTAAAACAATAGTGGAGCCTTTATACGACAATAATCTTGTATTTGCTGGGTTGAGCCATGTTAGCCACATACGCTTTGCTCGACCGAATAATAGCATCGCAGTGATTAGTATAGGAACATTTCGTCGCCTCGGAGCTAAATGATCCTATCTGCCACTCTAACGAGTGTCAGATAGGATCCTTTAGCTCCGAGGCGACGATTTGCCGAATAGGTAAGAGTGTTAACCTTTTAAGCGCTATGCGCAACTATATTATCTCTTTGGTTCGTCTTATTAGCCGGTCAAATCAATGTTATTAGGAATGAAATGACACAGTGTTTAAACATCAAGAGTTGCAAATGTTTGGTCCCAAAATAAACAAATATGAGTAATTTTCACTAACTTGAAGTTGCACAACTTCAATTGGGTGAAAATATAAATAAGATAACGTAGCGGGTACAATAAAGGGCTAACGTACTAAATAATCTGTCTGATTGTAATATTTGTGGGGTGGAAAATTCAGAGGGTACCCTGAAGTCGTTCTTTGCTATTACTGTTGAGCGCATATACTAAGCATGTTAATATCTCGAACCACTGGCGTAGGCCCCTATGCATGTAAAAATAGAAGCTTTGATATATGTGTCTGTTTACATGAGTATAGCCTACTGATACACTCGTCACACTAAAGAAAACACACAAAAAAGAGACTAGTGTAAGAAAAAGATTGTTCACTTCTCTTTTGTCTAATTTTGCTTTTCTGTATACATTATACGTCTGAAAATGTTCGTTAAATGTATATCGAAATAGTAGCTGTCTAACAGGGTTAGTCAATTCCCACAAGCTGACATAATCAATTTTTGTGGTTGACATGATTATTTGTGTGGAATTTGGTTTCAAACAATTTTATAAATCACACTAACTAATTATTTCAGAGACCGTGAGGATCAGTCCATATACAGATGAATTTGAAGGTCGCAATTGCGAGCAAGAACTGCTCACTTGGGAATCAGAGGGTTTATGCATACACTTGACATATCACTGGTGATATTTTGTCATGTTTAGCGCACTGCGCAGGGCAGCTGTTACAGTGACATGACATCAATAATGGGTCAAAGGTTGGTTTAACGTTGGATCACCGTCTATGACGTTGGTCCAGAGTTGAAACAGCAGTGGATCATGGTCATGTCTCGTCTTGTGTTTTTATACCTTTGTCACTGTATGTGTCACATATTGCAAACTATAACATAATAATATTATCCACTTCATTTATCTACATTAAGATACAAAAACGAACATACCTGTCATAACTGCGTGAGTGAGTGAGTGAGTGAGTGAGTGAGTGAGTGAGTGAGTGAGTGAGTGAGTGAGTGAGTGACTGAGTGAGTGAGTGAGTGAGTGAGTGAGTGAGTGAGTGAGTGAGTGAGTGAGTGAGTGAGTGAGTGAGTGAGTGAGTGAGTGAGTGAGTGAGTGAGTGAGTGAGTGAGTGAGTGAGTGAGTGAGTGAGTGAGTGAGTCAGCGAGTCAGTCAGTGAGTCAGTGAGTGGGTGAGTTGATCTTGCAACAACGGTTCGAAGCTGTGACAATTTCCAACTCGTTTCTGCTATTGATAAGAGAGGTATAATTTTATTGCAGTAGGCTATTATTAATATATATATAAATAAATGAAATGAATCGGGCTTTAGGCCACTTTTGTGCGCATACAGGCTAAATTAAGCAAGGAGAACGTCCTGAGGATGGTGAGATGGGTGCCCTCCAGGCACAGGATGGGAAATTCACACTCCGGATGTCTGAGGCCGAGCACGCTACCTCTCGGTCACGGAGGCACCCCAAAATACTGAGTTTTACGAGTGGATAGGGAAAAAACATTTTTGTTTCTTTTAAACCGCCGAGACCGGGAAACGAACCCCGTAAGGTAGCAGCTAGTGCTAACCACTTCCCTAGGGCCCCTGCCCAATTAATATTCAATAATAGCAGCCGCCTATAATTGTCTGCACTGTATTTTTCATTGTAAAACCTGGCATCTTGATATTGTATGACTAAGCGTTTCTTTTTACAGAATGACATGATCCTACATCTGTATCAATACACCCAGAAATGTGCCGACTTTTCCTGGCAAACAGGAACTAACGACTGCTAGTGACTCATCACCGCGCACCCAGTAAACACAAAACATTTGTATAACATTTGTGCAATGTTGGGCCAACGTCGAAGACGTTGGGCCGACGTTGTACAAATGTTATACAAATGTTTTGTGTTTACCGGGCATCCATCTCGATGTGTGATGCTCAACATCCAGAATCAGCGTTGATCCGGTGATGGGCCAACGTCGCACACCTCTCCCCAACAACAAATCAATGCAGACTGGATTGTTTAATTTTTCAGTGATGTCGGCTGCAGCGCACAACCAGACTCTTGTACATGTTCCAGCATCCCAGCAAACAAACGGCGTTGAACCAATGCTGGGTTGTTGTTGGGCCACCGTCTTCGAGGGTGGCCCAACAACAATCCAGCATTGTTTTAAGGTCGTTTTCTGAGAGCCGTCTACACACACACACACACACACACACACACACACCAGTACAAAGCACGGGACATATTGATCGCCCCACACCCATCTGATTATGTGCAGACCTGCGTGCTTGGCCTACTACAAGTGACCCAGAACAGAACAGAGCAGGCGGTGATGCTCATTTACAGTTATTCAACTGAACGGTCTCATCACGCCATAGTCCAGCAATGTTTTAGTTTACATTGATTATGCTAATCCACCACTATAGGCCTATACTTGCAGTTCTATGTCTAGCCATTGTTGGCGAGAAACATACATGTGGTGGTTCGCATGCTGTTCTCACTGTTGCAGTCTCCGATATCTGACGTTACTGGTTATTATTTATTGACAGCCATATTAATAGTATTTCGGTGTGGATGCCTTCAGTCTATGTATAATATTCATGCTATGTGTAGGATCATTTAATAGTAGGCCCTATTCACCAACCACCCCGCCCCACAGAAATCGAGCGATGCGAAGCCAAAGGCACTTCCACTACTTTCTTTTTGGCGTTGCAGAGCAGTATGGAAATGCATACTACGTCTATACACCCAGCAAACACGATAGGCCTACATTGATCCAATGTTGGTTTAATGTTGGTCAAGCGTCGGAGACGGTGGTCTAACGTTAAACCAACGTTGGTTCAATGTAACGTGGTTACTGGGTTAAAAGTCTAATGTGGTAAAGAATAAGCTAGTGGTAATCACCAGAAATACATGCCAGACAAATTAGTCATTTAGCGGAAGAAGAGCAAATTCCTTTCCGACACCGGGCAAAACTGCCATGCAAAGGCAAATTGCAGTAGCCTAACTGCTTACTTTAAAAGTAGGTCCTAATCAGCTACTGCTGCTTGCCTTTGCACGGCAGTACATGACCTTTGATATTGGGTCGTTTTAGTTTTAACACTGAGCTTTAACGTTTCATGTGAACTGGGTTGAGCAGGAGTGTAAATATTTGAATCAATAAAGGGAAATATATCGTTTGTAGACCTATCCAATTTAAATTAGGGCCTACGTCTTGCTCTCAAGCAACATTGAATAACTACACAAATTAGCTGGGAAGGGCAGCCAAAATTTTTTTAACTAGATTTTCAATGGGATCAAGTGATTTCCATTTCAAAACAGGTGGATCATAGAAGGTCACATAAAATTGCCAAAATAATTTTATGTTTATATATTAGTAGCCTGCTGCAAATGATAAATTGTATGTATTTAATACAAGACAGACACGTCCACAAAATAATGATGATATAAAACTGTTAATTACGGATTTTAGTTCGGGATGACTGTTTCTAAAATCTCACCAGTTGCTTCTGTGAAGTAAACATCGATTCTTTCAAGCTGTAAATCTGAGTCGCCATGATAGGTGCCTGTTGGATCGATGCCGTGCTCGTCTGAGATCACTTCCCAGAACTGGAAAGAAAATAATATACCGCTGCTGGTATTCACCAAAACCATTTACATAATTACGAATCAGTATTAGATTAAATAATGTAATAATAATTAGCCTGTCGGCATAAACTTAAGATAGCCATGGCGAACAAGTCGCAACGTAGCCGGCTCTGCACTTCCGGTATTATGTAATCAGTCTATTTAGCTCGTTCTGGTCCCCAGAACGAGCTAAATAGACTGATTACATCAAAGGAGCATACTCGTGATGAGCCGCTGATCACAACAATTACAAATTAATGACATTGCTCTTGCAGACTACATGGGTGTTTTACACAACCAGACCAATAACATGTACTGCCCTTGTTCCCATCAGCAACAAATTAACCCTTCAAGAAAATTAAATCGCTTGCATGCAATGACTTACCTTGGCGCCGATCTGATTGCCACACTGACCGGCTTGTATGTGCACGATTTCTCTCATTGTGAAAGATAAGGCTGTTCAAGCGCCACCGGTGAGAAGGGGTATACGGTAATTACTTGGGGATGCTGGCAGGAGAGCCGGCCGGCCACCAACGCAACACGTTTTATTCAATGGGGCCGCATCACCAGATGTATTACTACACCAAATGACGTCACCAGACTCGGTTACTATTGGTCGTTTTCTTCACCTCACATTCTGCCGCATTTGCATGCATTTCTGCTAAACAAGACCATGGTGCGTCTATGACACAAGTATGCAGAATCAAAGTGCAAACGTTCACACCCAATATACGAACATGAAAACATACTGAATATGAGTAGCATATAAACATATTATTGTGAAACAATTACAATTAATGATTGGTAACTGGTCGTTTTGTAACATTGTAATAACAAAATCTTGCTCTCAGACTTCAGTTGAGTCTTTGTATCGAAGATATCCCCAACTTTGTAAATTTAATTATTTTTTCTCTACGAATAAGGCAGGCCATTCATCTGCACGTGATCCGTGTGCGTGTCCGTGAAAAATCTCTCCTTCTGCGATTATATAAATCTTATAGTAGCTAGAGTGCCGTATGCCACTGAAATGAGTGTCCATCCATGGTTTTTCATTTTTAGTCTTCGAAAAAAAGATTGCATTTCTGAATTAGATTATGTCTTATGAATATAAAAATAAATGTGTCACATCGTATTTTTTAAGGCATATATTGAAGAATGACCCAGTTCAAACCAATTGTGTTGCATTGCATTGCATTGCATGTTTTCAAATGCTCTGTCGGCTTGTCAGACACCAAAAGCGTATTCAGTAGGCCATTTAATTCTTTTAAAAAAGTGGTATGACGTTATCGCGTTGTCAATGTCTTGTCAATGTCCTGTTGCATGCAGCCTATATACTATGTTTGCTATTTCATGTTTTTTTGGCAAGTAAGCGGCCTTTGGGATTTATTCAAATGTCAAAGAAACAAGAAAATGCTCACCGACGATGAAAATAATTAATATTCTCATTTTAACTTGCTAGCATATAAACATATCTTCCAAGTTAAACGGTGAATAAAAGCATAGCTGGTTTGTTGATTTATATAAAAGAAAAGTATAGTTATATATACTTGAGTGCTGACATTTTCACAAAAGAGTTTATTTATAATAGTAGTAGGCCTAGTAGTAGATATTTTATTAGCATACAGAATACGTTTACTAAGCAAATAATTGTATAACCCAGGCTAATATGACATAGCTTAGGTGTGGTATAACACAACTGTCAATAGCTATGATCAGGAAATCTAAATATAGTGAATACAATTGTCGCAGAACGTCACTTGTGAGTCGAGTCCAAGCACCCGAAATGCGCTGAGAGCATGATTATCAGATTATGGCGTCGTAGCTTTTGTTATAAAATTACTTTTTGCCTGACTACTTGTTCATTATTATAAAATGCTCGGTAATTTTATCTGATGTCTAGTTGGAAGGGAGGCGAAGAAGATGGAAAGAGAGGCTTTTAAAATTTGCGCCCTTGGAGTTCCAAGAGTCGCGGTTGTCTAAATGAGGTATTGAAACAAGCCATAACTATCCTGTATCTCGTGTTTTATCTCGTGATTTCTAGAAGTCATGTTTCGTTGCTCAGTGATCTGAAGAGATCAATTTAACTAGGGTTGTTGAACGTGTGCTGTCACCATACATGTAATGGCAGATATAGTCGGACATTTTACATTTGATCGAATTAAAAAATTTCAAGGTACATCCTCCTATAAAATCGCACATCTTGTTTTATGGTAATAGTCTGCACGAAATAAGTCGCATGTCGGCATCCTACAAGTTGAGAAAATGGTCAATATACATGATATCGGATAAAAATGGCGAATTTTGTTTTTTGTCAAATTTTGATACTTTAAAGCCTGGAATTGTAATTTCAAGGCCAGAACTGGTTCTACGCCCCATAATTAGTTAGAAATGACATATCACATTTGATTATCAGATTTCTGGTTGAAGAAAAATTCAAAATGGCCGCCAGCGGCCATCTTTGATCTTACCCATTTTTTAAAAACGCTCAGTGGTGACCAAAGTCCACCCGGCAGATTCTGAAAGTAGACATCCTGGGCTATCAATCAATCAAAACAAACTACATACAAATTTTTCAGGTTTGGCCGAAGAATCCTGTTTGGCTATAAGGAGCTATTTGTTTTTAATATAAAGAACTGACAAGCAAAATTGTTGCTATGACTTTAAAGCCAATTTTCGTCATTTTTAATTTTTGAAATATTGACCTATTCGCGTCACTTAAATTATCATAACTCAGCTCTGAATCAAGATAATGACACGTTCTCGGTGTCATATTAAAGCTTCAGCTCTGTGCTATCCAACGGTACCATAAACTTCACATTGTATGTTTGCGACATGAGACTCATTATGTACAGATGGGTCACATATGAAAGCAAATAATGGCCCATAGGCGGCCATTTTGAATTTGATCAAGTTAAAATTTTCAAGTGGCATCCTTCCACGAAGTCTCACATTTTGTTTTGTAGTAGGCCTAAAGGTTTAGCTATCTGGCACGGTTTTCCAGATATTACGCATAATAAAGTCAATAATGGCTGTAAGATAGCTATTTTGAATTTGATCGAGTTGACATTTTTCAGGGAATATCCTACCCTGAAACTGCACATTTTGTTTTATTATAGTAATGGTTTAGCAATCTGGCACGGGTTTCCAGATATTACGCATAAAGTATAATAATGGCCAATAATCGGACATTTTGAATTTGATTTGTTTTCACCAGGCATATTAAAATCAATAATTACCACAAGTCGGCCATTTTGAATTTGATCAAGCTGAAATTTTTCAGTGCATATCCCTTCCTGAAACAGCATATGTTGTTTTTATAGTAATGGTCTAGCTATCTTGAACGGTTTTCCGGATATCAGCAATATGTGGGTCAAAGGTCATAACCCCCAAGAGGCACATCGATGAATATAATAATATGAAACAAATCCCACATGGGTTTCCGAGATATGTTCCGGAAACAAAAATGCGGACCGACGGACTGATATCCGAGAACTTCGTTGGATAGGGACTAAACAAGTGCAAATCGGAGGGATTTGGTAGCTGCGACGATTTTCCTGAGAAACAAATCAGTTCCAAAAATGGCCCCATATCCTCAAAAAGTTAATCAGCTCTGCAGATCATGCCTATAAATGCAATTATAAGGTTAAAAGCCATTTAGTCAAAAACTTTTTACATTAGCGTCCGGAAACCGTCAATTTTGGCTGATTTTCGTATGTATTTTGGCAACCAGAGGGCCGATTTTCGTGAAAAACTAATCAGGTCTGGCTCTAGCCCCCATGAGTGTTAGTGCCAGGTTAGAAGTTGATAGGTCAAAAACTTTTCACATTAGCGTCCGGAAACCGTCAATTTTGGCTGATTTCCGTATGTATTTTGGCAACCAGAGGGCCAATTTTCGTGAAAAACTAATCAGGTCTGGCCCCAACCCCCATGAGTGTTGGTGCCAGGTTAGAAGTTGATTGGTAAATTTTTTTTACATTAGCGTCCGGAAACCTTAATTTTGGCTGATTCTCGTATGTTTTTTGGCCACCAGAGGGCCGATGATGGGCCGATTTTCGTGAAAAACTAATTAGGTCTGGTCCTGACCCTCATGAGTGTTAGTGCCAAGTTAGAAGTTGATTGGTCGAGAAACTTTCACTATATTGCCCGATAACGAAGTGTTACAGACGACATACAGACAGACAGACAGACAACGGCGTTTATAGAGCTGCTGGGTCGAAGCTAAAAACAGGGAAATCTTATGCAGCTTACAATAAATTGACCCCAATTGTTAAGAAACAGTCCTCATCTTCAAACTTGTCTGAGCTATCTGCGATTTGTAGACCTACCTTTCTGCGAGTTGGACCCATGGTAAAAAATCTCAGCAATCAGTTGAATAATCAGAGCTGTAGGCTATCATCCTTATTAGAAAATTCCAAGTAGAAAACTGCTGTTATTACCTGAATTATTATGGAACATCATCGTCGAACTTGATCCGAGCTATCGTATGGTCACAAAAGTCTAGCAATGGGCTCAACATTGAAGATTGTATCATGCTTACAAGAAGTTGAAAATGACTGCAGTGTCCCGAATTATTATAAAATTTTCGAGATATCGGAGGTTGGACGCATGGTACAAAGTTAAAGAAATCGCTTGAAAATTAAGTGAGTGCATCATGCAAGGGATTTATTATGGAACTTCTCCGAGATAGTAGGGAGTTGCACGCATAGCAGAAAATCAGAGCAATCTGTTGAATATTAAATCCTCAAAGCAAGGACATATTTTATATAAACCATGGAGACCAAAGGGATATTCTCTTAGGCCACTATATTTTTTTCTGTTTTAGATGAGCGCACGCATTAAATTTAGGCCGCGCATTACAAAAAGAAAAAAAAACATCTCTGAGCGCGCATTGGATTGTTGCCGATTTCCGAAAAAAACAGGTAATTTCAGGAGATAAAAAAACATTCCTTTATTTCAGGAGATAAAAAACATTTTTCCAGCTATGTTTTTTTGCTTGTCTTTTTTCGTCGCCTTCAATAACTTTTTTGAAAATTGGTCAAAAGTTTTTTTATTTCGTCGCCCTCATTATTTTTTCCAGAAATTTGTTCAATGTTTTTTTGCTCGCCCTCATTAATTTTCCAAAACTAGGTTCAATGTTTTTTTTCCTAAATGTTTTTTTATCCACCCTCTCTCATCAGATCTTGGATTTTTTCTGATCTAAAACAGAGAAATTAAAAATAGTGGCCTTCATTAGATCTTTCCGCTTCATTTGAATAAATAATGTTACTGGTCTACGGCCACCATAAATATTTGTACTCCCTTCAGTGCGGGGATGGACTTTAAAATCTGACGTCTATGAACGTCTGATTCTGACGTCTAAAGCCGGTTCCCGCGCTAAAGGGGTGGTACAAGTTGATTTAAAAAAAAGAATGACTAAAATAAAGTTTACTTATGATTTAACCATAAGAAAACAGGGTCAGCATTCGTTAACATTCCTGTCGAAAAGGAGTATCAAGTGGAAATAGCAGATGTGTGTTCGCAATGAGGTGAAAACGAATGCATGCATCCCCTGCATTAATTGACGCAATATTTCCAAACGGATCGCCACTTTCTCGCAAATCATTGAACCATGACCAGGGTTCCCGCTGGAATGTTTGAGAGGGGGGTCCAAAATGGGTGGGGGGTCTGGGGGTTCTCCCCAGGGGGAAACAACAGATTTTTAATTTTTAGTGCTCAAAATGGCCTATTTCAACTGAAATGACAGCAAAATAGGGAATATATTTTTATTTTCTTTGCCAACAACGGGGCGGGGGAGGAGGAGATATCCCCCCTTTGGTGCTGAGCGGGAGAGGGGTCCGGACCCCTCCCCCCTTGGCGGAAACCCTGATGACCAAAACTGTCCAGGCAGGTAAATGGCTAAATACAAAATAACGAGTTAGGCCTATTCGGACTAGTGGTTTTTGAGATTGATCTGGACAAATTAGAAATGGACGACCCATTTATGAAAATCACTGAACGGGGACGAACACTTTTTCATTTTCTGGTCAGGCAGGTAATGGCCCAAACACAAAATCACGAGTGAATCGGATCAGTGCTTCTGACCAGGGTTCCCGCTGGAATGTTTGAGAGGGGGGTCCAAAATGGGTAGGGGGTCTGGGGGTTCTCCCCAGGGGGAAAAAACAGATTTTTAATTTTTAGTGCCCAAAATGGCCTATTTCAACAGAAATGACAGCAAAATAGGGAATATATTTTTATTTTCTTTGTCAACAAGGGGGGGGGGAGGAGGAGATATCCCCCCTTTGGTGCTGAGCGGGGGAGGGGTCCGGACCTCCCCCCCCCCCCCCTTGGCGGAAACCCTGATGACCAAAACTTTCCAGGCAGGTAAATGTCTAAATACAAAATAACGAGTTAGGCCTATTCGGACTAGTGGTTTTTAAGATTGATCTGGACAAATTAGAAATGGACGACCCATTTATGAAAATCACTGAAAGGGGACGAACACTTTTTCATTTCCTGGTCAGGCAGGTAATGGCCCAAACACAAAATCACGAGTGAATCGGATCAGTGCTTCTTCGAGATAACGCGTTTATAAGGTCTCGCAAAATTTTTGAAAATGGCCGCCATTTTAATGAAAATCACTGAGCCATGACAAAAACCTTTTCATTTAGAGGCCAGGGCAAAACGTGCCTTCATAAAAATTCACTAGTCACTCGGACCAGTGGTTCATGGTATTCAAAACGCGTTCACATATAAGGTCTCGAATAGTTCGAATTGGCCGCCATTTTTATGAAAATCACTGAACCATGACCAAAACCTTTTCATTTCGTGGTTAGGCAGGTAAGTGCCTACATACGAAATTACGAGTGATTTAGACTAGTGGTTTCCGAGATATCGCGTTCACAAGGTCTGGATTTTCTTTTAAATGGCCGCCATTTTGATGGAAATCACAGAACCATGACCAAAACTTTTTTATTTGGTGGGCAGGCAGGTAAGTGCCTTCATGCCTCCCAAATGAATCGGACTAGCGGTCCCTGAGATAACGCGTTCACAAGGTCCGGATTTGTTTTAAAATGGCCGCCATTTTGATGAAAATCACAGAACCATGACCAAAACATTTTCATTGCGTGGCCAGTCAGGTAATGGCGTACATGCAAAATTACGAGTGATTCGGACCACTGGCTCCATAGATATCGCGTTCACAAGATGTGTCAAGCGGCGGCGGAGACAGTGGCTATCTAATGAACACATACATGTATCCGGAGGATGCATAAATACCAACAATAACTGCCAATTTTGCATATAAAACCAGTTTATTTAACAGTGTTATAAAGCCACAGTCAGTGAAAACAGTTTGTAGCAGACTTCTACCATTACACACACACACTCTCTCACATACGAGCTAGAGATACACAACAAAAACGCGTACATCTAATCATTGTCTGCCTACCCAGCAGTCAAGAGACGTTCAAACAATGTGGCATCAATGCTGGGCCACCGTTGTACAACGCTGGACCAGCATTAGGTAAACGACTCGTGACAGCTGACTATAAATATTGTGCGAAGCAGCCGGTCCTGTGTATGTCCAGCAGAAAGGGTGCAGCTTTCAGGTGCGTTTTATTTGATACAATAATACGGTGGGATGAGTGAAGTGATTGTGGGAATGATATAATATACCTGCTGTAAACACGAGACGTAACCTTCTGGTTTATTGTTGGGTCAGCGTCGCAGATGGTGGCCCAACAATATACGAATAAAGGGTAAACGTCAACTGTTTATTGGGAAGGTCAATGGCGCATACGACACCTCCAATGTAACTAACGTTGATCACACAAGACTTTAACACCAACCCTTGAAGAGCTCAACCTGAAGAGCCGAATTTTTTACACCGGTTGGCTCTCGCGTTATTTTTATTTTAAATATAATTATTCTAAATTTCACTTGATTCAAAATGTACATCGAAAAAAATTGCAATGCGAGTGCACTATCTACAGTGAACGTAAAGGACGAAAACGCGTAAACAAACGTGATTAATGTTACATTAATTTTCCAAAATATTAGAATCGGTGTCAAAAAAAGAAAACCACTTCAAGGGTTTAAACAGCCAATTGCGTATTAAAATGATTTGAAGGCTGTGCACTGTGCGATATACTTCAATAAAAAATATTTCCAATATAATTATGATCATTGAAAACTGATGATGTTCAGCAGAGACACATCAGCGTTCTTTGGTCGAGGTTGCAACTTGCAGAACTGAACCCGACAATTCATGAACTGTCGTTTTAACCATTCTCATGTCTGACGTTACAGCTGGTGTTGAAACACGGCTGGTCATGGAGACGTTGACCAAAAGTTGTTTTAAGGTTGGCTCATTGTCTATGACGCTGGGCTAACATTCAAGCAACATGGGGTCAAAGACTATTGCTTCCAGGGATGGGGGAATGGAGAGCTTAAAGCTTATTTATGCACAAGTACGTGTATGGTACACAATATACATTGACAATCATATTGTACAGGCTATTTTACAGTATGTACAGCCACACGCAGACAAATATATTATTGATTTGTACACATAGAGATGATGACTGATATATACAAACCGTACCTGACCATTTGTTCGAAAATATCAAAATTTACGTGTGCCAGGACTCCTTGTGAAACAGAATGTTACGAATGAAACAATCGGTTTTATATAAAGAATACAACATAATTGTTTGACATACATAGTTATCGTGTACGAAGATAGTTGCAGGAAAATTACTGGAAATGGTAATGTGCATACCTTTTCGCGCACACACAGTGCGCAACGTTGAGTATAGGTGGGTAGATAAAATGGATGTGTGGAGATTCAAAGGTAAATAATTGCATGTGAATACCACGCCAGAGTGATACGGTCCCCTTGGACATGACAGGGTGTATCTGCCACTTTACAAAGTGGCACATACACCCTTTCATAGCCAAGGGGACGAGTGTATGGCCACGAGACCGTGTGCATGGCTAAAATATCACTCATTATAAAATGTGCATGAATAATGTTCAAGTTATGGCTGCATATTCCATACAGCAGCTTTACGATATAATAAAAATCGTGCCGTGGTTTACTATTTGCTCATATATACCCCTAATTATACCCATACACTGTACTGCTAGCATGCAGACCGAAGACAAAATAAACGTGAATTCTGCTATGATTTGAAAAAAAACAACCTGTGATGAGCGACCGCCTGTCATAGATGACTTCACAGATGTACCGGGTTTGAGGAGGGCACCTCCACATAGAAAAATCCGGAAATATATGAGGGGTTTTCCTAACAGAATCTTTAGCCAATATCGGATATTCACGCCCTACCATTCTCATTCACCTTGAGATGTGACTTGCTGCCGCAATTCTCATGAAAATCCACCGGAGAAGAGTTTGGGAAGATGATTATTGTGTTTTGAATGACATTTAGTCCTCAACGTTACAGACTTACATAATTAATTGTGGCTCGCTAAGTTACTTAGCACTTTTATCGTCAACACCTTTTATAAGTATAATGGATAAAATCTCCAGTGCTAAGTACGGTGGGATAACTGTCATCTGACAATGTCATGTACTGCATTACTTTGTCACCTGGTGGCAACTGCGAAGTCATCTATGTCATTTGTCTGTCTGTCTGTCCGTCTGTTTGGGAGCTGAAGGCGGCCGCTAATGCACAGGTTGTTGTATTATGCAGATTTGTGTGACGGTCTAACCGGAAGCGAAAACAATTAAATTATAACATAGATTTTATGACAACAAATTATAGCAATTTTGGCTCCGACATACCACATAGTGTTGTTTGCACTTTAACAGACAGCATTATTTCTTATTTTCGAGTACCATATATATTGCTAATTGATATCAATACAAACAATAATTAAAAAATAATCCATGGAATAAAAGTAGTTGGCACAAACGACATTGACAACATGTATCAAATAAATAATCTATTAATCCGCATTGGTGTATTTCAAATAAAACTCCCAGCTGCGCAACAGTCACGAGATCAGAGTCCCAGACGTTGTGCCAATATTGTGTCAAAGGTGTGCCGACGAGTTTATTCGGGTAACAAACTGAGACGTTGACTCGATGGTGATTTAGTGTTGTACCATCTTCTGCGGCGCTGGCCCAACATCAAACCAACATTGGGCCAGCGTGTCGTGTTTGCTGAGAAACTACCCTGGAAGCGCAGCCTATATATTATTGTCAACCATGCCTCCTCCACCCTGTAAACACCGAACGTTTACCTATGCTGGTTTATTGTTGGCCCGACGTCTACGGCGTTGGCCCAATATTCAAGCAACATGGGCTCGGCGTCTCGTGTTTTCTGGGTATGCGTTCATTCACTATGGTACCATAGCAGTATGGGCGGGGGCCCTAGGGTAGTGGTTAGCACCGCTGCCTTTCACGCCAGAGTTCGGGGTTCGGTTCCCGGTCTCGGCGGTTTGAAAGAAACAAAAATGTTTCTTCCTCATCCACGTGTGAAAGTTAGTATTGTGGGGAGCCTCCGTGACCGAGAGGTAGCGTGCTCGGCCTCAGACCGCCAGGGCTCGAATTTCGAATCCTGTGTCTGGAGGACAGTGTCATCTCAATCATCTCACCATCCTCAGGAGGTTCTCCTGGCCCAGTTTAGCCTATATGTGCACAAAGGTGGCCTAAAGCCCGATTCATTTTTTACCATAGCAGTATAAGTCAAATTCCCTAGCATAGGAAAAGAGAATTGTGTCTAAAAAGTTTGGTTATAATCAACCCAGCAAAGATTGATGGGCCAGCATCGTCGATAGTGTACCAGCATTGATCCAGCATTGGGTTAATGATTTGTGCTTGCTGGGACATTGCTATTAACTACCCAGCAAACACGAGACATTGAGCCAATACTGGCTTGATGTTGAACCACCGTCTACGACGCTGGTCCAAAATCAAGCCAGCATTGGTTCAACGTCTCATGTTTGCTGGCTAGTGACTAGGGCCCACACAACTATATGATAGCTCAAAAAATCTGTAGGAAATTGAGTAATAGCGGTATTCATAATTTCACGGCAGACAAGTCAAAATCATCTTAAATACACTACAGCTGTGACACGTGAGAGCTTAATTCTGTAATTAAATATAGATTACCTAAAACCTCTTTTTGTACATAAATGGATTTATAAATTATATAATTTATTCCTTACACCGTTGATATATGTTTGTATAAAACCATAGAGACCAGGTTTCAATTTGAAATCTTCATAAATGTCTCAATTAGCTCTTTCCGCTTCATTTGAATAACTATGTTATGGGTCAATGCCAATTATAATGTTTTAATTATTTCAGTGCGGGGACAGTCTTTAGACGTCAGATTCTGAGGTCTGTGACTGGCCTCGCGCTGAAAGGGTTATTACACAAACATCATTTTAAAAAGTATCATAACCCTTTTATTTTTTTCGCTCTTGAGATAATCGAGCGTAGAATATTTTTTTAGATCTGGGTTATTTTAGTGTGGTATAACTCCTCCAACCAAACTATACAATATTAACATAGCAGGCATTTATATATATATCAGTTATAGGGCGCTATGGTACATACGCAGGGCTGTCCTCTGATTAAATTCAATCAATTGTTATGTTTTGTTTCAGTTTTCTTTATTTGTGACGACGTTCACAATCCAGCACCCCCCCCTCTACCAAACAAAAAAATGCAATATTTTTTGTTACTACATACTGGAATACATACAGCTCACCTGACACACCAAATATTAGTAAATAGGTTGATAGTCATGTGACGTGTTAATATAAATTGGCATCAATGGAACTTAATGTGAGTAAAGACAGTGGGGTCATACCGGTGAGTACATCACCGAACTGAATAGCCTCAACAAGACCGTCAGCGCCTATTATCTAAACTTTTTGGTTTCAAGTAACAAGGGGGGGGGGGGGTGTGATAACTTGCACTCATTCCTTCTATTACTCGCTTTGTGTGAGCCTTCACTTCATGATAATACAATATATTATTTCTGTAAGCAGTAAAGAAGAATCGCCAGAATATTCCTTTTCTTCCAAAAGAAGGTAGGATAACAAATAGTCGAACTAGATTATTAATTCAATATTACACTTTCAGTGACTGGGGCACTGTTACAAAAGAAGTATCGTCAAGCAAGAAAGAAAGTGGTGGGCTAGTAATGGTGGGTTTAAAAATATAATACCATGTCATCCAGTAATAGAGGCTATAAAGGCCCGCGCGTACAAGTTTAACTAGTAACTTATAACAACTGATCGAAGGATGGGGATTATATTAACTTATATTTTGCAAGTGGTCTTTATTTGTCTCGGGTATACTTCTACGTATTGACCCGTATATAATATTATTGATGGTCGGTAGTGAGACAGATTTTGTGTTAAGGATATTAAGATACATCTATTTTGTTCAGTATGGCAAAACAACAAGCAAAATATGGACTGACCCCTCTCACTCACAACAATCGCTGTTATGAGTAGAAGCTAAAACAACAGTAATGTGTGTCTAATAGCTAACAAAGGTAAATATTTAATTTATTTGAGTCGCATAAAGCTGTTTTGAGTGACAGGAACATGTGATTTTCACCTACTTGAAGTTGTGGGTCGCATCAGCGAAACACAACTTTAGGTTGGTGAAAATTTCCGTTGTCAGACATATAGAATTGGTGTGCCAAAAAGTTAGTCTCGATCTGGAATATAATAATAAGCTCAATTTGAATATATAAAATCAGGCATTCCAATAATTATTCAGCTAATGTAATAGGCACCTTAATATTTACAAAGGAAATGTTGGAATTACAATGAGAAATCAACCACAAGGCTATGATTATTTGTCACCTATTTTTAAAAATCCCCAAAAGTGGCAAGAGCATAGCCATTTCATATTCAGAATACAAGTGATAATAATGGAAACAATACCGAGCAAACACGAAACGTTGACACAGTGTTGGTCGGACATTGGGCCAGCGTCTCAGACAGTGGACAACATTCAAGAGAACATTGTGCCAACGACTCGTGCATGCTCAGATATGACAAAATGAGTTCTTCACAATTTTGAAATTAGAACAATATGTTTGAAATGACTGAAATGATGTCTAGATATCTGCAAGCAGTCAACTTTGAAAAAACAATTCACAGAGAATATTAATCTTCACATATGAGAAGCTTGTTCTCCAAGCAATGGTCCCTTTTCCAACGTCCAAAATCCAAAGGGAAAACTGGTAATCTTTTAGAGGTGGTTGATCACAACATTCCAAGCTCGCTGCGTTTGTTTATCAATCAGACATTGATGCCTTTAACCCTTTAACCGCCAGTACCAAATATATTCTTTTTTTTTCATTTTCCACCACCACAATAAGTACTGCCTTTTAAACATGTTAAAGATAAAATGTGACATCAATTAGCAACATTTCAAAAGAGTTGACCGACATTTTGTGAAATCTGAATAATTTTCACTTACTTGAAGTTGTGGATCGCGCCAGCGGGACACAACTTCAAGTGGGTGAAAATTCTATTTGAATAATTTGGCGGTTAACGGCTTAAGTAGGCAGTCATTAGATAGTGAAACGATGGGTTAGTCCGTTACAAAATGCAGACTTGTAAAGCAAGATAAATGTAAATATAACATGACAATATTACACTGCAAATTAAGACGTATATAAAACAATTTACAATATTAATCAGATAATAGCAGTTGGTGCTGGATATTTCTCTGAAAGTGGCGAGTCAAACAATAGACAGCCACGCCAAACAAGTAAACTACACACAGAGTATTTGTTCAAATGGAAATCTAATGTATTGTACATTTTTCTCGGAACATATCACATAGCTCCCAGTGTATGGCCTGATTAATCAATAATCACTGTTTTTAATCAATACAGTGAATACATTTCACTTGATTGTACCCCGATTTGACATCACACCATGGCAAAATATCCACAAAGATTAGAATGGCTACTTATACAACTCCACTCACATTGTTTAACCCTTTCACCACTGAAGCCCGTTTTATGTGCCGAATGCTATGGCCTTCAGCACATAAAACGGGCTTCAGTGGTGAAAGGGTTAAGTGAAATCGACACACAAATCAATTGTTACAGGTACCTATCTCCACCCTCTTGCTGAATGTGTCAAGATGCACCCAGACTGAACACAACTTTATTTCTACATCTATGATATCAAATTAACATTTTTCTATACTTTTCAAGGTGTAATGTCAAAATTCGCTTTATCAACCATTTGAGCACTAAGTATGACTGTAATTGCTTTTTACCCATTTTATTAGCAGATTAACCCTTTCAAGCCTGAGTTTACCATTGTCATTTTCATCTACTACAAGCCGCGAATTGCTGTCGCAATTCTCGACTTGTAGTAGATGAAAATGATTTGATGTGGGTGATAAATTGTGGAAAATTACCATGGATTCGTAGAAATTTTTTATCGAAATTTGCCTTCTAAAACCCTTAGCTGTGAAAAAATCAAGTATGTTTTCAATGGTGTAAAATGATGCTTTAATGCATCGTGGGGGCTTAAAGGGTTAAATCACTGTTATTTGGGGATAACATGTGTTTCAACATCAATATTTGCAATTTTTTTGCCTCACATCAGACAAATGTGAGTAATTCCATTTTTATCAGCAGATTTAATCACTGTTATTTTGGAACAACATGTAGTATGTTTCAACATTGATATCTGTGATTTTTTGTCTCAAATTTAACAGATATAAGTAAGTTTAACCCACGTGAAGTTGTGCGTTGCATATTTAAGTGGGTGAAAATTTATATCAGATAACTTAGCGGGTGAAGGGTAATGGCAAGCAAAAAAATACATAACTGGTGAATGATTCCATGCGAAGCGTTATAGCATTAGAGCGAAGCTGCAACTGAATTAGTGATTGCCTAACACAAAATTTTACTGCAACCTCATCGTCATTGAATCTGTCAAGGTGGAATGGTCACATACCTTTGACAACCACAGGGGTGACCTGATAGATATTTCGTCACCTTGGATATGAAAGGGATTATCTGCCACTTTACAAAGTGGCAGATACACCCTTTTATATTCAAGAGGACGATTTCATTACAGTCTAAAGCTGGGAATTGCGTTAGCAATTCCAGTTTCCATTGAAAAATAGAAATAAACAATTTAACTGGACGTACAACAAATAATATTACCCAGAAAACATGTGGCATTCACACAATGCTGATTCTATGTTGGGCCAGCGTCGAAGAATTTTGCTAAGCATACAGAGTCCTGTGTGGGCTTTCCCAGGTACCGGTACTTTTAACCAATAAAAATATCAGCTCAACACCTTTTAATGAATTTAAAGATGGAGAATGAATTGATTATTTTGAAAAATAAACTATCAGTAATTTGCGAATATCTAATTTTGAAAAAATATTTGTAGGGGCAAAGCTTCAGATTCTGTTTACAATTTCAGATGTGAATAATTGAGAACATTACATAATAAACCAGCATAAAAAACAGTAAACACGAGACAGACACACTTACACATATTACAAAACTTGCCAGCTAGGTGTGTACGGCATATAATTCCAGAATTTTACAGATTGGGATATATATATGCAGACCTCTACATCCTTGTTCTGATGTCAATATATAATTTACCGGTAGTTGATTTTCAAAAGACTGGAATGTTACTTCTAATCTGAGCAACAATATCTACTGGGGATGTAGTCCATAGCATAACAACATACTTTCATACCTGACATAATTTGCGTACCTCTAATTAACCCTATTATATTCTTTTTTTTCATCAGCACAGTGAATATCAGCTTTCAATCTTAGATATAAAACGCGACATCAATCAGCAAGATTGGAAAATAGTTTACCTCCACTTTGTCAAATCTGAATAATTTTCACCGACTTGAAGTTGTGAATGGCGTCAGCAAGACACAACTTCAAGTGGGTAAAAATTCACATTGAAAAACTTGGCCACCATAGAATTTTGTCATTTTTTCATTGCTACAGCAATTCCCAGCTCGCAATATATGAAATTTCTAAATTTTATAAAATACCAAAGAGTGATAATTATATAAAAAAAATACGCTAAAAAATACATGATTGAATGGATAGTGCCATTTAAGTATTGAATAAATTGGATTCGAAATAGGACAAATGACACTTAAATGTGTCACTAGCAGGTAAAAGGTTAAAACATAAAACAGAAACCTAAGATGAATGATGCCGCAGTGAAAGCCAAAAGGCAGTATCTGCTTACCTTACAAGTAAGCAGATACTGTCTTTTGGCTTTGCAGAGCAGGATGTATTGTAGTTACACACCTATATGATACACGCGAATGTGATTGATGAGAAATGTTTGGTCGGTTAGTATCTCCCAGAAAAACTTCACCAGACAGTTTAAAATAAGGTCAGTCGTACAAAACACTACCTCTCACTTTTCCGCAAACAGTAAAAAATCTTCACTACAAAATCAGTGTTTTATGTGGTACTTTTACAAAACACTGTGTAAAAAACACATCAGATATAATAAATTAAATTTTACATTTATCGGTTACAAAAAATCATATTTATACAATCGAAAATTTAACTATTGTCCCTCAGCAGTCAAAGTGTTGTATGTGCCACTCATTTGAGTGGCACATACAACACTTTAATTGCTAGGGGACTATATATAAACTTGCAGCAATCAGTATCACATACATGCCGTGATATATGTATACAGACAGCTAGAGATTTCTAGTAAATCGTAAATAGTTGTCTAATCAATCCAAAAATAGTTGAGAGGAAGTGTTTCTTCGTGAAATCATGACATAAGTGATGATTAAGAGCGAGCTGTTGACAGTTGGGTTAATTGAAAAAAAAACCAGCTGCCGCATCTATCTAAGGAACAAATGACCGCATTACTTGTTCTTCATCTGTTGTGAGACCCTTTTAGTTACTCTTCCACATAATAGTCCGCCTATAAATATTGTTAAGATCAGAAGGAAGAATATGCTGAAAAAGTAGTTGCGTTGAGGGGAAGCTATGATTTGATCCATGAATTCTTCTAAGGTTTCTGCCGGTGCCAACTGAAAATGTACCATATTTTTATTTACTAACATGAAAAAGACAATTTAAAGGAAAAGACTATAAACACTGCCCCAGAGCAAATAATGACATGTGGTGAGGTTGTGTTTTTATTGGTGTTTCATCAAGGTCATCTCACAGTAATTTCAATATCAACTGGCAACACTGGAGGCAGAGCGGTGTGCCAGAATAGACCGGTGCATGTGGTAAAAGTGCTTAAAAAAATACTGTGCAAGCACTCAAACACCCCTCGGCTGATGACTCAAAATGGCCAAAAATTTGACGACGATATGCCAATACTCAGAGACCACAACAAGAGCGCTGACGCTAACGATATTCCCCGCCATTAATTAAAGTCAATAATGGCCTCAAAGTCAAAGGTTAAAAAATAGGTCAAATGTCACAACCCCCAAAAAGCACATCTACACCCCCTAAGGGATGTGTGTGGCAATATGAATCCAGCAATTTTCCGAGCTATCATACGGTAAATGAACTTATCTTCTGCCATCAATTAAAGTTATTAATGGCCTCAAAATCAAACGTAAAAAAATAGGTCAAAGGTCACAACCCCCGAAAGGCACATCTCCACCCCCTGAGGGATATGTGAATGCAATATAAAAACAATCAAGCAAATGCTTTCTGAGATATCATCTGGGAACTGATGGCCTCAAAATTGAAGGTCAACAATTAGGTCAAAGGTCATAACCCCCGAAAGGCACATCTACACCCCCTGAGGGATGTGTGTGTGCAGTATGAAAACAATACAGCAAACGCTTCGTGAATTATCGTACAGAAACTGAACTGATCATCCAAAATCAGATAAAGTCAATAATCGCCTCAAAATCAAAGGAAAAAAATTAGGTCAAAGGTCATAACCCCCAAAAGGCACATCTACACCCCCAGAGGGATTTGTGTGTGCAGTATGAAAACAATTCAGCAAACGCTTTGCAAAGTATTGTCCGGAAACTGAACTTATCATCAGCAATCAATGGAAGTCAATAATCGATTCAAAATCAAAGGTAAAAAATTAGGTCAAAGGTCATAACCCCTAAAAGGCACATCAACACCCCTTGAGGAATTCGTGTGTGCAGTATGAAAACAATCCAGGAAACGCTTTGCAAGATGTCGTCCGGAAACTGAACTTATTATCCGCAATCAATTAAAGTCGATAATCGTCTCAAAATCAAAGGTCAAAAACTAGGTCAAAGGTCATAACCCCCAAAAGGCACATCTACACCCCCTAAGAGATGTGTGTATGCTATATGAAAGCAATCCGGCTAACGGTTTCAGAGATATCGTCCGGAAACGAAACACGACGCACAGACGCACGGCCAGACATGGTGATGACAATATCCCCCGCCCCGCACTTATATATATTATATACCGCATATCTATATAGAAGTTGTCAAAGTATTTAACTGAACATGGCCGCCAAGGCTTTGTTTTTTTGGTCGTGCATGAAAATGGACAATGCCAATAGACTTGCAGACCCTGAAAACCTATATATAATAGGTTTCAAGGCATTTAACAGAAAATTACATTGATTAAAATTGATAAAATCAAGATGGTCGCCACAGCCTTGTTTTTGTTCGAACAAGAAAACAGACAATGCCAATAGACTCGCAGGCTGTGAAAACCTATATATACCAGGTTTCAAGGCATTTAACTGAAAATAAGAATGATATAATAAAATTGATAAGATGGCTGACATAGCCTCGTTTTTGGTCAAGCATGAAAACGGACAATGCAAATAGACTCGCAGACAGCAAAAACCTACATATACCAAGTTTCAAGGCACTACCGGTATTGTGAATTCTGAATTTTTTTTTAAGTTTCCCCCCCCCCCCCAAAAGTGAGAAATACAAGCATTGATGAATAAAAATAACAACATTCACCGTACAATTCATTGATATTTTCACTGGTTGAAGTTGTGAAATAGTTTAATTTCAAGACTGGTATAAAGTGCAGGGCTCGAAATTGGATTAAATTTCCAATTGTCATGTCGGAAAACTACAAGTCCTTCCCTAAAAATCACTTGTCCTTCCTAATTTTCGATCTGAGTGAAATCTATACTATCTATACAAAAGAAAACAAATATTATGCAAGCAATGGAATAAAAAGCTGTCTTCAATCAACCAGTTCCAGTGTTCGTCATCATCTTACTTCAACACAGATTTGTCAAGCACTGTGCCTGCACATGGCTGTGCAGCAGGGGTACTTGTGCGGTAGGACAAGCCCAATGAAATTGAACTCGTCTTTCCCAGATTGTTGATCATCTCGGAAGATCAGACGGGGCTAATTTGGAGCCCTGATATGATCAGTTAAAGACTTCACTAATTCAATTATTTTCTTCAAAATCAGCCTACACTACTCTTTTGAAGCCAGTTAGACCCTTTGTATACGATCTCGTGCAAAACCACTCATGCATACCTTGACAGCGTACTCCCACATCTTGACACGTTTTGACAGTTCTCTCTTACAGTCGTCTTTTAACTTGACCTTGGTATCCTCCAATGCCGACAGCAAACAAGACATTTCTGTCAACAAATCACCAAAAATATATTTTTATGTTTAAGACACATATACCCGGTAGAATGGCTGCAATCTACAGACACTCCAGTATAAGTAATCATCAAAATATAATTCCTTAAGTGTGGCATTTTGAACTGTATCATCTTTTTTGTTTAAAAGTAGATCTACCTAGTGCTAAGATTAAGATTCAGGTGATTGCGCAAACAAAATACACAGAAGAATATAAATTTCAGAATGATACTGAACAAAAATGCTTGGGCCCCCCTCCCAAAAAAATGTGACTTACGTCTTCCTTCACCGGCGGGTACGTCAAAGCAGTAATGTAAAATATCTGGCTGACAAGCTTTATAAACAATTGGGTCTACCATAACATCTTCACGATCCTCTGCCAAAACACGTGCAATCTCCTGCAATGACAAAGTGATAATTACCACTGAATACAAGTGCAAAAATCACTGAATATCAGTTATATAAACTAATGTCATAGGTGTAAAAACAAAGAGCTTTAAAAATTAAAAATGTTCACTGTTCAATATTATTTATGAATATTAGATGCACATCAAATACCACGATTTAAAAAAATTATACTAATTTATTTCAAATTGTGATTAACCCTTGTCCTGCTGAGACAGTTTATATATACGTTTTGAGGCACATATGAGGGTTAAAATTTAAATTACCCCCCCCCCCCCCATCATGTGGTGTTGTTATGGGACACGGTAGCAACACTCAAACTTCAAGTGGGCAAATATTCCTTATAAATATATGTGAAGTTTGCAACAAAAATATGCCAATCTAGCAAATTTGATGGCTAAGCACTTTATTATACAGCCTACCTTGCTGCATGGTTCGTTAAGTATCTTGCTATCAGCCAGATTATTTTTCAGACATTCCACAACCTCTCCATTCATCTGATCCTGATCTCTCGCCTTCTCGGCCAAACACAATGTGTTTATCTGGAAAGCAAACATGAGTTTAAACTTGGCAAACACGATGAACTGATTCAATGCTGGTTTAATTTTGGGCCAGTGTTGCAGACAGTGGTTCAACATCGAACCAGCATCGGGTCAGTGTTATAGTCATTTCCCTCTTTGGCTAGAGATCCAATAAGAAAGGCACCTGCTGTGGTAAAATTGCATTGTAATGGTTGCATTTAAATGGAAGAAAAAGAGCACAACATTTTCCTGTTCAATATCAGAAACAGGTCTTGCATTGTTACTTCAAATAATAATCAGAACCTCACAATTAAATAACGACCTTCGAAGTTCTCTTTATGAAAGTGAAATAAGTATTTCATAGATAGGACACTCTCAACAAACACAATGACCTAATGTTGGTTTAACGTTGGTCCACCATTTGCCCAGCATTTAACCAGCATTGTGGTGAAATCTTGTGCTTACTGGGTGTTGGTTCTGGAAGGGGTCAATGGAGCTGTTTGAATTTTGTTTGACTGATTAAACAAGAACCCTGCGGTTCTGAACATTATTGAGAGTTATTTTTTTAATCAGACTGAAGTTCATATTTAAGCAATGTGCCATGTAAAACTGTAATCAGAACAAATATATATTTTCCGCCAATAACTACATTAGATTGCAGAAACTTGCTTAAAAATAAATAGATGCACTAGTGCAAGATGTTAGTTCACATGATAGCAGTATATTACAATACCGTGCAAGCACTCCCAACCGGATGTAGTGACTTGTTTTAAAATTGTGTAATGAATATTATAACACTAATTTATATGATGTTTCTTTAAATAAATCGTGTGATAAGATATTATCACTGATATTATATTATTCATAGGATAACTACCAGGCCTCTATAGGCAGGGTTCAACACGCTCCAATAAACACAGCAACATAATCCTTGTATTTTACAATTGTTCTGCAATCATCAAACACCAGACTACATGAAAATATAACCAGCGCCAATACACAGTGCCGCATTGCAGACCCACACGAGATGTTGACCCAACCGATGCTGTCTCAATGCACGCGCTCTTTCAAACAATCCAAACAAAATTGAAATCGGATGAGAACTGAGGGAGGAGAAGCATTTCATGTGAATTGTGGACAGACGACAGACGCAACACGATGACATTTAGCTCATCTATAGGCCCAATAAAGGCCGGATGAGCTGATAAAGCAAAAAAAAAAGATAGTAACATTAGTTTTTTTTAATTATTGATACTAGTATATCTTTATATAATACGTAGTTTGTTATGAAAATGCTTTTATTTCAAATTAAAATGTAAAAAAAACATGATTCTTCATGATTAAGTTGAATATTTAGTACAATGAGCGACCACTAGTTATAAAAAACGTCGTCCCCATAGATATAGCCACATAGATAGGCTATGTGGTTGGTCGCTCAGTGATCTGATGCACTGTCATGCCTTCAGTGCTTATTGCGGACCGTGATAGCGATAAATATAAAATAAACATCTTTCGGGAACATACTTATGATTTGCTGTACAGTCAGCGTGGTAATATCCTGCAAAAATAATTTATTGAGACGTTCAACCAACGTTTGCTCATTTTTGTCCACCGTCAGCAAAGTTGATGTTTCAAGCATAATAATGATCTGGTAAGTAAACATGCAGGGTGCAAGTAGTCGCTCAATAGATAATATTAATATGTATATCACAAAAAGTCATTTTGATGTTTTTTTCGGATTTATTTGAATTTGTGAGACACTGCAATAAAAGACATATTTTTCTCGGTTTGTTTGTTCTTTTTTGCTCAAGTATTACTTGTAGAAATGAAGCCATCATTGTAGAATTAAAAGCATTTTTTGTTTTAAATGGTACTTTATCAACTTTTCTGGGGTTCCCATCATTGGATTTCTCACAATTACAAAAAATGGTGCCAGCTCTCGCCTTTAATTTCATAATTGTTGCAACAAATGCTTGAAGAGGTAAGTGGAACAGACATGCTATGGGCCCTTGTGATAATTTTTTAGCAGTTGCTAATCGTAGGCCTATGTGATACTTTATAATGTAACTCTATGGGCAGCCTCGTTTACGAAATGACGGGCTCCCATTGACTCCCATTATAACTTTGCCGAATGATTAGCCACTCCGTTTTTTTTACACAGATGCCAGTTTTTCATTTTTTGGAAAAAATGCAAAAAATGAAAATAGAATATGCCCACTGCCCTATGAGGAATTTCTAGAGGCCATCTTTAGGCTGTTTGGACAGAACAATGTGGGAATCTCTGAGATACCCGGAGAAGGCTGCACTTAGTTCACTAGTTTGCCCAGGGTGAAACCTGGGTGAAGTTTTGTTTGCCTGCTCTACGCTTCCTCATGGGGTGCACAGAGGGTAAAAATGAAAGTTTCTTAGCCATAAAGATGAAAATCACCTTTTTTTTCTTCCATGACCCCCTCGTGGACTTAAAAAAAAACGCAAAGAGAGGCAGGAGATTATACCCGATTGTTATGTGCATAGGCTATATGTGGTATATTTGCCAGTGTTATTGTATTGCGGGGCACTTATTGAAATCATTGGGTGCCCTGATGTATCTAAAACCTAAAACTCTCAATAACGTTCATCTCAGCAGCTGGTTGCCAAAATTCAAGTGTCTGGGTGATGTTTTGGATTCTGTATCCCTGCCGTAATTTGCAACATTGAGGTCATAGCACAGCCTTTTTCTTGCTGAGTGAAAACTGTGGAATTAGTCAACTGTTTCTTTTTATAGCATGTCGTCAGTTACGAAAAAAGAGCTCGGCAATGGGTGATAAATTAAATCAAACGAACAACTCAGGTGACAATAATTTAGGACACTTTTTCAAAGCCACTGATTTTGATGATATAGCCATGAAAGTTAAAATAATGAAAATTATATTAAATATTTCACCATGCATTGTCCTTGCTTTTTTTCATATGAAATAGTCGTAATGAAAAGGTTTGTCCCCGTAACAGCATGCTTGATCCACAATAACTACCAGTCTGAGTCAATGCTGGGCGAATGTTGCCAACATTTGCCCTTTATTGAGCCAACGGCAAAATTTACGCAAACCTCATCCAAGGTCGTTGGTAAAAGGATTTATTAAAATGACTGAAAATAATTACGTCATCAAGGACCCCAGCAAGCATGAGATATTGAACCAATGCTGGGCTTATGTTGGGCCTGCAGCGCAGACGTTGGGCCAGCATCAGCCCAGCATTGGTTCAATGTCTCGTGTTTGCAGGGCCGCTTTTCTCAAGCTATCACTCATTCGGGGGAGGGCCCCCAGCAAAGAAGGGACATTGAGCATATGGTGGTTAAATGTTGGCTCATCTTCAACGACGCTGGCCCAACATTGAAACAACACAAGGGCAATGTCACGTGTTTGCCGGGGGGGGGGGGGGGGTTTGCTCATGGCGCCAATCGCAGTGTTACTATACAGCCAGATGAGGGGGTGATAGACCTCATTGTGTGTATACACCTACGCCTAACCCTCCACCTCCCACAACAACGTGCTACAGTAGTCATCTGCTCTGCAAAGGCAGTATCTGCTCACTTGTAAAGTGTGCGGATACCGTAGGTCAACTCTAGAGTTCAACTGCAGGCTTCCCTATATATAACCTCCTTGCATGTTAGTATACGTTGGTATACTGGAAGGTCCAGCAATATCAGTGACCCAGATTCTGTGTGTGTTGATTGGTCAGAGAAGACCATCTCGTCCTATGATCTCCTTAAGATCTAGGTCAGCCTATCTCCGAATTTTCTTCACCACAATTGGGGCTGTGGCGTCAGAGGCATATAAGCCAAGGGTTAGATTTTCAAAGGCAATATATATTATTGCAAAATATTGTATCGATATCGTGATAGATTTGGTCTCGAGAGTAAAACGTCTGCTAGCTTTCCCCAGTTTTAAACTCTCATTGTGGTGTTTTCTTAAGATTATATTGGCCTAGTTTGATCCCAAGGTAGGCATTGTTCTCAGTAAAATCTACTGGTTATCTACAGGGTATAAAATAATAGCCCAACACACAGCTCAAAATTTCGTGACCCCTAACTGTCGTAAAATTGACGACTGAAATCCTAATATAATCCTAATCCGAATAAGCAGATATTTATGCTTATTCAGAAACAACGATTGGTGGACCCACTGTAGGCTATGGAATGACAGAAAACTGAACCTATGCATTTTGCCGTATTTGAGAAGATGTGAGTGATAGTCATTTGGGACACACATTATATGGACACAAAAAAACAGTGCCCAGAATCCGTTTTGTGAACCATATTAAAACATTATTGGAATGATTTCCAATAATGTAAAAAGTACCTCATTTTTACATTCTTGTGCCAGAACAGGATCCTGTTTATAATCAATGGCCGACTCTCGAATGATCTTCTCCATATGTTTGTAGCACAATTTGTACCGATCCAGTTTCTACAAAAGTAGTGATATTTTTTTAGAGTATTTTCACATGTAGCGGTATGATACAATCTGTGTATATTCTATGACTTACATGTATTTCTCACTTAAACATATAAATGACAGACAGATGTTTTATTGACATAATTAACCCTTGTGCCGCTGGAACCTTATATATATGGTTTAAAGCATGTTTTTGATCAATAGAGATATCACTAACTTTGATAAAATATGTAAAATATCGTAGATGCTTAGTTAATCTGATAATCGTGAAATATTGGAGAAGTTTATTTTTCAATAATAATATTATTTTTTAGTCATTTGTAGCTGGAAATCGCATAAGCAATTCCGGCTTCAAATGAACGAAAAATACTCACAAACAATTCAGCAGACTTAAAAAATCATTACAAGGGTGAGAATCTATACTTAGCAGTGTCTGTGAGTAAGACAACAAAGCTGCCTGTGAGAAGTGCAAATTGAGTAATGCGATGTGTGATGTGAAACAGTTCAAATGGTAACAAGGCAAGATATAATCTATGCAGTGGTAATGTAGTAAATTATTGCTTTACATCACTTTTTGGCACCAATGGTCATTTTATGTGACATTGTAAGATGATAAAAACAGTGCAGAACAATGATGAGTTGAATGATATACAGGTGATGATGGCAAGGTGAGTTGTTGAGAGTGTTTTCCTTCACTTGCCTGATAAGGGGTTCTGGGGAAGTCAAGGATATCTAAGCAAAAAGTACTACTACTAGCAACCATCCCAGTACCCTTTATATAAGGTCAGATGGTGCGGTGTGGCAGTCATTTACAGAAGAGGATATGAAAAGTACTGTTAAATACATCAGAAGGAGCGGGGCTTTACAAACACTATTACTCTATGGCTGGGACAACATGGAAATGGCCCAGGGCAGCCCTGACAAGGCTACCGCCTGTGGCTCTGACAGGATCAGAAGCCATATAAATATGTATTTAATGAACATATGACATTATGTATTGACATAATGTATTTCTTGTGTATTGATGATATACAAGGAAGACAAGTTAGAAAAACAATTTTGTACATATTGTTGGGACTAAAATTTTTTTTATTGAGTGACTCATTTTTTAGACAGCCTTGCATTTTTGGTGGTCAACTATGTACAGCGAACAAGCCATGTCCTGGGCTACTGCCACAATGATTATTTTTATAAAGGCCTGAGAAAAGCATTTTTTTCTACTAAAGGCTTTTGAGGCGCCCAGTGAGCAATTTTCTAGGTCTAAGCTTACAAAGTTACAACGTGGTGATTACCAGGAGCACTGTTAATTGCTCTCTTAAGGAGCGCCAGTGTAAGCACACTCCTTATAAATGACAGACCAGTGTGGTATGGTCCGTATGGCCTAGCACGAGAAAAATAATGTGAATCAATGCAAAATATAAATATATGGTTTGAAATTGTTTAATAATATTTAATACCATATTTAAATGACCCTAAAATCAAGATTTGACAAGAATTCATCCACTTGGATATGAAAGGGAATTCGTCTCTTTGGATATGAAAGGGTGTATCTGTCACTTCACAAAGTGGAAGATACACCCTTTCATATCCAAGGTGACGATTAATAATGCTGATCACAATAACGAGCTGTCACCAACCTGCTGAGCAAATTTGATGCGCAGACATTGTATGGCCTTTCCTTGCAGTTCGTGTTTTTCATCAGCTCCCTGCATTATAGGCTTGCAATACTGTTCAAGGGGAACTTTGCAATTCAACACAAGTACGGGATTCAGTCGAATATCTACAAAATAAATATAAAATGCTATAAATCATCCCCTAGGGAAATAAAATGTTGTATCTGCCACATTTTAATCCCTTTTTAAAGCTATATAATCTGTCGTAGGGATTAAAATGTTGTATCTGCCATCCAACATTTTAATCCCTAGGACGGAATATATAGCCAGAAAACAGTCCTGTATCTGCATACTGCACTGCAAAACCAAAAGGCAGTATATGATTACTTGTAAAGTGAGCAGATACTGCCTTTCTGCTTTGCACAGCAGCATATGTCATCTGATAGAACAAGAGGCCTGACGTCCTATATCATCCCCTGCATATATTAGGTCAGAGCTTTTGCGGCTACAAATGTTTAAAAAGTCGACTTGTGATGGCCATTTTATCAGATGGTGGGTAATGATTTGTTATTTTTGACTTCAATTTTTGAGTTTTACCACCAACAAAAAATATGAAGTTCATCCATGGCGGCTAATTGAATTTCCGTAAAAGCTTAAAGCTGCACATCTCCCTATCATGGGGAATGTGTGCAAAATTTGAATAATTTCTGACTAAGTTTTGCCCCCACAAAAAAAGTTGATCCATGGCGGCCATTTTGAATGTCAGTAAAGCCTTGAAAAAATCACCGGCACATCACCATATCGTGGGGAGTGTGATAGTAAATTTTGAATAATTTCTGATTCAAGTTTTCAAGTTTTTGTGCCCACAAAAACTTTTGAAGTTGACCTCTGGCAGCCATTTTGAAAGCATCCTAAAAATATCACTTGCACATCCCCATGTCGCCCACAAGAAAACATGACGCTAGACGGAATCCTATGAGCGGGGGATTAAAATAGCCATCAATTGATGGCAGGACCACTCGGCAATAGGCTCGCAGTCTGTTCATCAACATCAAGAATTATAAATTTATGCACATGTTTCCCTAAGTCAAGCCATTATGAAATTAACGCGCTTACAAGCCATTTTAGTTTCCATAACCTGGTGACCTCGCAATTAGGTCAAAATTACTGAATGTCCAGCTTGACTTTCAGATTAGGGCATGCACATGAGGTAAAAAAAATTAGGCCCTAAATCTGGGCCTCTTGAACTCACAAGCAATTTTTTTCCCCGTGACATGGTGACCTCAAAAATAAGTCAAGGTCACTGAATGTCAAACTTGACTTTCAGATTTGTCAATAGTGTCATGCCCATGAGGTAAAATAAATGAAGGCCCTAAGTCAAGGCGTTATGAAGTTATCGCGCTTACATCTGCACCGCCTGCACGACCGCCCGCCACCGAGATTTAAAAACTGTCCATTGACCCTTAGTTTGACACTGTAAAGATTGTCAGTGCACTTGGCAATACACTTACCTGTCATCTGAGTTCTCTGTCTTTCAACAATAACTTTGCGGCACTTGGAGTCAAAATTGCTATTGTCCTTATTTTTTTTGAGACATGGCAGGTAATTGTTGGGCAACATATCCATGCAATAAGCCTGAAAAAGAAAACAATTATTTGTCATAATATAACAATAACATGATTTTTTAGGGCCATAGACACTTGTTATTGGCCCACATAGTATAGCGCAGTAAACCGGCGACCCCTAGCCCCCCCTGCCTCCTCCGCCGTAAGGTCTACTTCTACCAGCATATAGAACAGTCGTACGTCACTTTGAAACAACGTTGGGTGAACATTAGGTAAACATTGATGCTGGACCAACGCTTACCCAGCATTGATTCAAGGTCTTGTGTCTGCTGGATCCATGAAAGCTCGCGTACAGGAGATGATCCGCTGACCAGACAGGCAACAAATCATACACACAGATAGTCTAGTAGTGAATAGCCAAATATTACGACTGCATACCCAGCAGACACACAACGTTGAATCAATGTTGGTTTAAAATTGGACCAACGTTAAACCAACATTGATACAACGTCTTGTGCCTGCTGGGTAAACAGCAATATCCCACTAGTAGTGCCCTCTCAAGTGATAATAAAAATTAATATACCTCAGAATTAACCATTTCAGTGCAATTATAAATTAACTATTAATTAATGAACAAGAATAGATCCATTGAATTCCTGAAAGGCTGATGTAGATGGTGCCAACCTGCTTTGTTTATTAAAACTTCATCAGGGTGCAATTTGTTGATGATAATCACTGCCTTATACAAGGCAGTTCATGTCAATAGATCTATGAAGAACGTGATCACCCACGGAAATTACTTTCATGAAGGTATTACTAAGAAAGCAGACCGTATCGGCTTTAAAACAGTAGGTTTAGCCTAGGATGTTTCTTTGTTAGATTTATAGTAAACATAATTTATTTCATCATCAGGTTTTAATTGTTGTATTTATAACATATTTTATTTCATCATCAGATTTTAATTGTTGTATTTATATATCAGTTCTGGAGCTTACACATTCGATTGTCAGGCTATATCCCAGCAAACACGAGACATCCACCCCATGTTGGCTTAATATGAGCCCAACGTCTGCGACGCTGGCCTAACATTAACCCAACATCTGGGTGAATGTCACATGTTTGCTGATATCACATACCCGCCGATATGACATGCTTTACAAAACAGAAGAATTATTAGCACATAATGCATGAAAATTGATAGAGAAATATTATACTACATGTAGCCTACTACAGTATGTGAATATTTATTATTGATTGATAAGAAGAACTTTACCAATACCTTTATCATGGATTTACAAGTTGACATAAGCGTATAATCAGTCGCGCTATCCTCCACTTGCTGTTTCTAAAAAAGAAAAGACACATAGTTGTTTTATACATGTATGATGTCGGTGCTAACAGTCTAATATGCTTCTTGTCTTATCGGTTCATACTAATTATAATTAGTTCTGTACCTGTATCCCAGCAGACTTGGGGCATTGACGTAATGTTCATGTAATGTTGGTGAATCATCCACTACTCAGGCCCAACATTAAAACATTGGGACAGTGTCCCATTTTTGTTGGGATATGTTCAATGTTCAATAAAAAACAATTCCATTGGTAGATGCTGAGGTTATAAAATAATCCAGTTTAAGAGGTGTCAATTTTATTAAATAGAAATATATCACGACAATTTCAAGATGGAAATTGCATTGAATGTTTGGAGAAAAAAGCTATAAAAAATTCAATACTATTTTTATAAAGATAAATTTATCTCGCACTGATTTTGAGCCTAAAAAGCTATATGAAGCAAAAATATCAACAATGATTATTTGTTGCCCTTCTGCTGCTCACATATTGTTTGCTTCCATTTTAAATTTTTTTTTTTTATTAATGTATTTTTTTTCAACATGAAACTTGAAATGCTGAAAATTCAGTAGTGCTTAATGTTAGTCACATATAAGTAGTCCAACACAAAACCGGCAGGGTCAATGTACAATGTTTGCTTGGAAATATATGCACAGGATCATATATATCATTCTACTGTATAACATTATAAAACATTCTATATACGTGTATATAATCAAGTTATTTCAATCCCCTTTTGAATCATGAGGGCACAATCACAAATCAAAAAAATTTGAATGTCAGTAAGGCAATTTATATGACAAATGTAGCTGAACAAGTAATAATTATACACAAAATGTGCTGATAGTAATTTACAAAAGGGACGAGAACTAAGAAAAACGAGTTAAATTGAAATTGTAGTCTATATCCCAGCGCAAAATGCAATGTTTTTTCTTAGCAATTCACAAAAATGCATCTAGTATCATACATCGATGTAGCATTCAATACAATGTTTTAGGATTCTAGCAAAACATTCAGAAGCAAGTGATCTTATTATGAGGTTTTTAATCTACTGCCATTATTTTTTCCAACCAGTAAAATGTTATTTACTGTATCTCACGGAGGACGTATTATCAGACATGCAATGATGGTGATAAGGCACCTGGGGAGAACGATACAATAAGTCAATGCTGGTTCAATGTTAGACCAATGTCATTAAAGCAGCATCGTCTTCGGTGTGAGTGCAAGCCCCCCTCTCACATTCTCGCCACTCAGCACTGACACACGAGGCACCTTTGACAACCACAGGCAGATAGGCAACGTGGTCAGCCTTCAACTAATTCAGTCTTCTGCACATTTTTAATGATGATTTAATTAGGTTTGCCTTTCATATGGGAGTGTTTCACTCATTACACTCCGGCATTCCTATATCTAAACATAATATTTTATTAGGATGCATTAGAAAGATAGAAATTTGTCTACAAAGATAACAAGACACCACTAATTACATTTTTTATGGCAAATTCTATACACGTAAGGCATAGAATGTCCATATTGCTACTATGTTCACTAGACTGTTGGATCCCTATAATGCCTACCCTGTACTGTTGTCAATGTTGGCCCGGTATTGAGCAAATCGTGGTATATATCTTGTGTTTTCTGATAGTGTTTTGCAGAGAACTGGGCTACTTGTAGAAAAGATAATGTCATGCCTCACATAATTGTCTCGTCATGGAGGCTACCGCTGATGGCCAAAATTTGGGGTCGTATTATTGACAGGTGTATCACATAATTAAGAGGCTTCAAATCCTGATACATATTATAAATGGAGTCGCATTATAGACAGAGAAATACAGTAGATGCGAATCTGCATATCAAACGATGAGAAACATTGTTCAAGTATCAGTACACAAAGTTACAATGGTACAATTTTGTGAAAAACTTACCTCTCGCTTGAAGATGAACATATGGCATTTGTCAGATAATTTATTTGAATTCAACTTGAGGCATTCAAAAATCTGTAAGAACAGTGAATTCAATATATATGAGGCTTTTAGAAACATAATAGTAAGCAATATAAAAGTGAAAACACAAATAATTTTCTTGAAAAATAATATTTGTAAATAGGATATTAAATCAAATGTGCAAGAATTTTTCACTTCTAAATTTGTTTTATTTCTGCCTAGTTTGATCATAACATTTGATCATAGAAGCTTACCCGGGACAAATTAAATTCTAGTTCAGACAAAGAAAAATAATAAATTTTGCACTAATTGAACTGATTCATGCTTGTCACACGTCGCTGCCAGTTATCTCTTATTATGTGACAATCAGTATCAATTTTATGTTTTTAGTTTTATAACTCTTGTTAGTATCACAAGAAATTCAATTTAAATTACACTTTTGGACGCAAGCTGTATTCCAGGAAATCTTACCACCTGAATACCACAATAGGTGACTTATCCATAATATAATATACATGTAATAATGATCCAGCCCACCACCACTCCGTTCAAGGCATTATGTTTTCATTCATTTCATTTTGTCATTTTCATAATTTTTCTAATGCATAGGTAACTACAGTGGCACATATGGCACTATGATTCCAAAGACTTGACATTTCCTATCAAATCACCTGAGCACGTCCGGGTGTCACATTTCCGCAGTGCTCCTGCTGATCATATGAGCAAGCCTCGTGTAATTCCTCATCCAACTCAATGTTCTCACTCTGTGAACAAGTCAAACAGAGTATATTCATATGATTGATTACATCGTATTAGCATCAAATGCAAGATCAATAGTGAATAGTGCATGCAATTTTCACATGTTGTGAGCATCGTTTTAAACTAAACCAAGTGGTGACTGTGACCTAAAAGGCAAGCAATCTGCGTCCACAAATGAGCAAATCTGAAATTTAACTGAAAAATAATGATATCGTCCGGAAACTGAGCTTATCATCCGCCATCAATTAAAGTCAATAATCGCCTTGGTAAAAGGTCTTAACCCTCAAAAGGCACATCTACACTTCCTAAGGGATATGTGTATCTAATATGAAAACAATCCGGCTAATAGTTTTCGAAATAACGCTAGAGTACAATAGCAGGTGTCTGGCTTAACAGAGTTTAGCCAAACTCTGTTTGTAACATAGTTTTACTAAAAATCAAAATCAGCAAAAAAACGCAAGGCAAAGTTTGAGGTACGGTTTCTAACCAGGATGGAATTATCAACCGGCAATATACGGTATATAATACACATGATCACTTGCTGGTTAACCTTTACAGAGCGGGGTTTGATTTTAGTCATCAAAATCCGAAGTCAGATTCTGACGTCTAAAGTCTAAGACATGTATGATGATTTCAAATTGAAAAAAAAGTTCTGGCCATGTTTATATAAAAAATAACTTAGCGCTTCAAGGTTGAACTATAATTGGGAGCAATTGATAAAAAATTCAAAGTAATAACTCACCCTCTGTAGAAGCTCAGCTCGCAGCTCATTTCGACAATTTTCAGAAAGCCTTTGTTCAGCATCGAGCAAAGTGTCATTGCGTCTTGCTTCACTCAAACATTTAATCACATCACTCCTTTAAAAAGAAAGAGAAAAACATTGCTAAAACAGCCAGCTAGCATTATAATTGTGTTTATCTTGAAACAAATTTGATAAGTAAGATAAAATTGTCACACTCTAGTGGTCTCTTTCATCATTTATAAACCTTGGTCCAGCTAGATCCATATTTATACAGTTTAAACAAAGTATAGCCCCTATCCCGCAAAGTTAATTGATTTAAATTTTCAGCCAATTGAAGTTGTGTGTCGCTACTGTGACCCACAACTTGAAGTGGCTGAAAATTACTCATATTTGTTTACTTTGAGCACATATATTTGCAAATCTCGATGTTCAGACACACATTTCATTACCAACAGTGATTTGGTCGAATAATAAAACAGATTAAAACTGACAATAGTCGTGATTAGCAGGATAAGAGTTAATTGATAAAATAATTAGTGGTAGATGCTCAGATAACAAGTAGCTGTCTCTAAAAAAAACCAATGTCCATCTGCTGTAGTCATGTCCGGTAACGGTAATAGGATTGAGGGAATTTAAGCAGGATTTTCTGATCGCAGTAGCCTTATCCTTGTGAGCCTATTAAATCACTGTTATTGGGAAAAAAATATATGCTTAAACAACAAGATTTGCAAATGTTCTGTTTTAAATTAAACAAATAATGAGCGATTTTCACCCACTTATGTGGGTTGTGGTAGCGAGATACAGCTTTATGTGGGTAAAAATGTATATTAAAATGTAGTGCTTTGAGGATTAACATTTGGAGTACAGTACTGTGCAATTGTAACTTGTCAAAGCATGTTAATTTCTCTTCTGTTCGCATATGAGAATTTTTGCAATTAAGAATTCTCACCAGAGACACTGTAAATTTAACAGGTGCTAAAGGGCATTTCACAAGCCGCTAAAAGCTTTTTAGCATCTGCTAAATTCATTTTCTCACACCGCTAAATGTAAAATTGTTTTTAGCAAATCACTAAATGTTAACTAACATTTCTCAAACCACTAAATTGCTTTTCTCAAACTGAGAAAAGATGCTGTGTTGAGCCAGCTAGAGCCGTATCAGTGTCTATCAGTTCTAGTCTACAAGTTGGACAATCCACACAACACGTCATCTATGTCTACTAACTCTAAACTGCAATATTCCTAGCTGGTGCATGTGTTCATTTACTGATTTACCAATCGCAGCGGGCAACACTAGTATGGTTACCAGTGGTTACCAGTGACGTCACAGTCACAATACTGACAGTCCAGATCAAAACAAACCGAAAGTACGATCGCAGTCTTATCCTGTCTGCAAGTTGGAATGGATTTATCAAGTGGAAATGCAAATTCACATCGAGTTCTCATAAGAGTTATGATATTAGAAACAGGCTTTTCACAATTTGCATTAAACCTAACGTGAAAGAAAATGTGAATTCACATTTGCTTCACATTCGTTATGTTATTACAATTGCGCAGTACTGTATGTCATGTAATTTCTGGTGTGTTTTTTTTCATCTTATGAAGTGCAGCAGGTATTTCAAAACTAATAATACTCAGTTAAAAAGATTGAAAGAGTGAGCAAAAAAAGCAGTCTACTGCAATAATTTAGTATGCAAAATTCCCATCTCACCCCCTCCCTGAAAAAATAGTAATAAAAAAGAATTATTACAATCAATTTAAGTCCGAATAATGTTTACAAAAACATCTCCCCCCCCCCATATGACCTTCCCCAAGAAAAAATACACTCAAAGACTTTTCTAAAAGCTGGATGGATACTCCAATAATTAAAAAAAAATATGTTTCCCCCTAAACAATCAGTTTGAGCATTGCCCTTTGCATTAGAATAATTAAATTTGGGATAAAACTGTCTCACAAATATTTTTTTATTATTCTAGCGAAAAATAGGGCATATTTTGCATAAAATAATTTTGTAGAAAATAATCAAATTAATCAAAATGTGCTGTTTTTGTTTGACATAATTAGATATTTTATAAGTTTAATTGTGATAGAAATGGTTTAAAATACCATTCAATTTAAAATAATATTACTTATGTATATATTACAGTGATATGCAGATTTACACAAAATAAAACAGCGAATATTTTTTTATTATTCTAGCGAAAAATAGGGCATATTTTGCATAAAATAATTTTGTAGAAAATAATCAAATTAATCAAAATGTGCTGTTTTTGTTTGACATAACTAGATATTTTATAAGATTAATTGTGATAGAAATGGTTTAAAATACCATTCAATTTAAAATAATATTACTTATGTATATATTACAGTGATATGCAGATTTACACAAAATAAAACAGCATTGGGCCAATGTACCGGGTATCTTGTTTACATGTTCCTATGATCAGAGGACTAAACATTATAAGGCAAAATCACGATGTAATGGAAATTTGCATCCACTGTAAGTTGTGGTGAAAATTCCTTATATCTGGTTACTTCTAGACACTAAATCTGCCATGGTTGATTATAAAACTTGATTTCATTTCAGAAAAAAAATATTTGATGGCTTGCATTAGATTAGCCATGATTGTGACAAGCCAATGTTCCTAAAATTAAATTTTCATCCACTTGAAGTTTTGTCTCGCTGCTGCCACCCACAACTTCCAAGTGGTTGAAAATTACTCATATTCACAAATTATTATAGCCGTACTTAGTGGTGAAAGGGTAAAGAACTTACTTTTTCCTCGATCCCTTACAAATCTTCCTTACATCATGCTTGCATGCTTCTTTGAATGCATAGCTGAAACGATAATCTTCCAGAGCGATCTGTGGAGTACAGTAGATTATGTTAGAGGAGCCACACATGTGAAATATAACATGTAACATCAGTAACATTGGGGAGAAACAATATTTTAAAAGAGTGTACACAATCTGTGACCACATAATTTGTCATGTATTTTTCAATCGTTACGAGTCCTCTAATTTATCCACCTTCTTGAGAAATAAATCAAGACTATACACCTTAAGGCAAAAAATTGACTTGTGGGGCTGGTAATGAGCTAGCTCAAACTGAATAATATATTAACATTATGTGCATACAGGAAATATGGTCATTAGACAAGTCTGACATTAGTTTACTTTAGAGCACTGAAAATCATACCGATAACAGATTAACATATAGTATTTTGCTATAAATATACCAAAATATGTATTTTTATATGAAAACTATTCCTTGAATAAGAAACAGTTAGTACAAGAAAGAGAAAGTTGGGTGACGTATCAAAAGCACAAACAATTAAATTATGTTTTTGAGTTGGGATTTATTAAACAAGTTATATTATTGCACACTTTTTTCAGCTAATATTTTACAGGGTGCAACATCTTTTATATTGGATTAATTGGGGGTATGCCTGGGACTATTTGTGCGATCATGGGGTAAAAGTAATTAAAAGTACAAAGGCATAGTGAGTTTTGTAAATTTGTGGAAAAATTAGCAATTTATAAATATTGGTTTATTTTTAAATATTTAACTTATGTCCAGTACATGTTATTCAGTTATCAAACTATTAATTAATAATTTAATACATGCCTTACCACGTTTTCTAGTGCACAAAACATTTGAAAGACGAGAAACAAAAATATATTGGTGTGACTATAACGCCCCCCCCCCCCCCACTGTCTATGGTGGTGGGGGGAATACAGAAGCGGCAAGCCTATGGTTAATCTGAAGGAGGTGCTTACCAGCTGGTGATGCTCCACTCCAGCTTTACATTTTTCATTCATCTGTGGATTGTTTTTGTCAGATATCAGACACTGCATGATTTCGCCAGCTTCTGTGTTTTCACTTTCAATCAAATCCTGTAACACACAACAAATATGCCATGAAAAGCCAAAAGGCAGTATCTGCTTACTTTACAAGTAAGCAGATACTGCCTTTTGGCTTTGCACAGCAGAACTATCACATGTAGAACAGTATTAAACAGGACTACATTTAACCCTTAGAGTGCAAATCACTTCCACAGCCGTTTTCAGCCTTTTTCTAACTCATTATTTGAAGATGGAAAGTGTGTTAGCAATACCAGCATCAAAAGAATCCAAAAGTCTAACTGACAACTTAGCTGGAAAAGCTTACAGTGAGATTTTGTGAATCCAATCCAACAAAAAATGCCGCTACCAAAGATGCAAGTATATTAACCCTTTGCCTGCTGATCACGATTATTGTCGTTTTTAATCTCCTTTTTTACAACCAAATCACTGTTAAGGTAAATGAAATGTGCTTCTAAACATCAAGATTTGCAAATACGGCAGATCTGGTAATATTCATGATGTTTTAATTTTCGTGAATTTATTATTATGAGCACTATCTATCACCGAAATTGATAATTCGTGAATTCTAGACTTTGTAAAAAATCCCGAAATCACAAAATCACCAGATATACAGTATTTGTGTTAAGGTATGTCTGATTATCAACCACTTGAGGTTGTGGATCGCGGTAGCAAGACACAACTTAAAGTGGGTGAAAATTTAAATAACTTAACTTAGCAGGATGAGGGTTAAGCTGGGCATAATAAAATTAGGAATACTTAGTTATGCACACAGAGCACTCAGCGAGGCATTTTCATTGGTTCCACCCTACCCCAATTAACCCTTTGAAGCCCGAATTTACCATTGTCATCTTAATCCACTACAAGCCGCGAATTGCTGTCGCAATTTTCGACTTGTAGTGGATGAAAATGACTTGATGTGGTTTAAAAATTGAAGAAAATTGCCATGTATTAGTGAACCGGTTTCATGGAAATTTTCATTCTAAAACCTTTGGTTTTAGGAAAATTAAGTCTGTTTTTATGGATGTAAAATGATGCTTTAATGCATCGTGAGGGCTGAAAGGGTTAAGATTATAAACAGGACACAGAAGTGACAGCGAGTGTGTAAGTATCGCCAGCGATGACCACCATGTACATCACATGTCTTCATCAGGCATTGCATCATAGGTTAGAACACATAAGTTGTGGGTTGTTACAGCGAGACACAACTTCAAGTGGGTGAAAATTCAAATTAGAAAACTTGTCGGTTACAGGGTTAAAACACAATATTAGCTCCAAAGCTGACTGGGTGCTTATTTTACTAATATTTACCTTACAAAACTTGTTGATCATAGGCATACAGGATTTCATGAGGATTTTATCCAATCTTATATCAGCACTTTCATCTTCAGTGAAGTTTCCAATAGCCCATTTACATGGCTCTTCCAAATTATCATAATTGTCTTGTAGGCAATCAATTTCCTGTGTCAGACATGAAAAGATACAAAGTAAAAATATTTGTCAAAATATTTGTCAAATTGACTTGTTAGCGAGGTAAACATCTCTCAGTCTCTAATCATCGTTTATAAGTGATAAATATTTGAACACAACAGTAACACATTGAATCACATAGTAATATTTTCCAATCATAATTAATAAATGAATTAATAATTAAGTGAAAATAAATAATGCCAATAGATCCAGGCATTTAACTAAACATCAGATCAATTCATTCAAATCAAGATGCACAAGAAAATGGACAAAAAAAAATGACTGGGATGACAATACTCCTTCGAATCAATGGTCTGAGGTGTAAAACTCTCTGCATTCTCACAAAAAACACAGAGTAAACAAAATTGTCAAGCGTAGCCCTTAACGCTTTTAACCCTTCAAGGGCTAAACGTCTAGGCTTAGCAGTGTTTAGCCTTATTGTTCTCCCCCCCCCCTCAAATGAAGATCATTTTAAGGAGAAATGAACATTAATTTTGCGGTGGCAGAACGCAATTGAATTTGTTTCTTGAAAGGCAACTTTTCCTGTATCCCTCCTGTTTACTGCCATACAAAGCCAAAAGGCAGTATCTGCTCGCTTTACAAGTACTGGGTAAGCAAATATTGCCTTTCCACTCTTACAGCAGGATAAATAGTTCTCAAAGTCCAGGAAGAGAAGGTATTGGAGGTGCAAAATGAGGACTAGGGCCAGTTATTTTCTGTAATCTTGGAAGACGAGCAAAAATCCCAGAAGTCCACAAATTAGCGGAACTAAATTTTTTTTTAAATTCATCAGCTATCAAATCTTTGTGTGAACAGCCCTTTTGGGGCAATTTTCGCAGTTTTTCTAAAGTAAAATTGAAAAAAAAAAAAAATTCCAAGGGCCCACCTGCCTGTCATCTCAGGGATTAATCTACTCATTAAAATGTGTTTGAGTTCTAAGCCATTTAACGGTAATTTTTCATCAGTGAAAGCTGCAATGGACATGAAACAGAATTCAGTGTTGGCCGAAACGGGAAAGATTCTTTTTTGAAACGGAAAATCACCGGCTCTAAATGAGCCTATCAAAAAATCGGGGAAATCAGTCAGAGAAGGGTTTCATTGGAAGCATGCTTATTACCTCTCCTTTCTCAGTATTTTCTGAGCAATATGATCCAAGGTCTCGTATACATTTCTCTTCAATTCTTGGCTCCAGGTCCACGCTGGATGCTCTCAGCCTCATAACCCTCCTTACTTCATGTTGACATGACCGTTCCAATTGCTGTATAACATGAGACAGGACACTGTGCTTTAAAATTTAGCCCAGTCTGTGATTTGTATTATAAATCAAATATGATGTCAACCTCTCTCTTCCATGAATAATCAACAAGATCCTTAACCTATACACTGCTGAATAAAATTTGAGGCATGTGTGGTTGCCCACTGAGCATTTTCTTTTATTATAACAACCAACTGATCAACAACTGATAATAACTAGAGCCTGACGGCACTGCAGTGGAGCTTGCGTCGACCTTCAGGGTTATTTTTCTACGGACAGCTAAAATGGAGCTGTCTCACAATAATTATTAAAGCTGCTTAACTGTTTTGCTTATTTTAATCAAAAGACCAAGTCATAGAAAATGGTGTTTAATTTATTATTTGACTGTTTAAAGTATTAAAACCCAGTGAGGGTTTCTGAACTCTGAAGTCCAAAGTCTAAACTCTTCAAGTCCGAAGAAATCTGAAGTAGCCTATATTGTCCAAAGTCTGAAATTCAAAGACCAAGTTCAAAATCTAAAAGATCTAGGTCTATCCGAAGTATATCCAAAGTCTGAAATCCGAACTCTAAGTCTAAAGTTCAAAGTTTGAAGTTCGTCTGAAGTTCGAAGTCTGTCCAAGGTCTTAAATCTGAAGTGTGAAATTCAAAGTCAGAAGTCCATAATCCAAAGTCTAATGTTCGAAGTCTGGCCGAGGTCCAAAGTCTGAAGTAGGAGTCTGACGTCCGAAGTCTGTCCGAAGTTTGTCTGAAGTCTGTCATAAGTCTGAAAACTGTCCGAAGTCTGAAGTGGTCTGCATGATAGCGATCACCATTGATCAGCAGTTCTCCTGATCCTAATAACATATTATAATGTATTTCTTGAGCTTATTTGGTCACATATGTATGTTTGTTTTTGTTGTGTGACAAATAAATTGTCCGAGTCTTTGAGTCCGAATTTTGATGTCTGTACGATGTCTGACAATGAAGGCTACAATCCGACGTCTGAAGTATGTCCGAAGTCCACAATTCGAAGTCTGAAAACTGATGTTTTACAATCGGAAGTCTGATGTACGAAGTCTGACGAAATCTAAAGTTTGATGTCCGACGTCTGTCCGAAAACTGTCTGAATTATGTACAAAGTCTGATGAAGTACTACGTATGTCTGTTCAAAATCTGGAGTCCAAAAAACAAAGTCTGAAGTTCAAAGTATGTCCAAAGTCCAAAATCCGAGTCAGAGTCTGAAGTCTGTCAGTTGTCTGAAACTGAAGTCCAGAGTCTAATGCCCAAAATTTGAAGTTGAAAGTCTGAAGTCGAAAGTCTATCTGAAGTCCGTTCAAAGTTTTTTGCAATTATTGTAACTTTGTCATACAATACCGGTATTATATATTGTGTGTTTGTAGATCAATTATGACAATAGCAGGCCAATTGTACCGATAAGCCTGCATATTCCTATAATTATTCTAGGCCTAGTCAAATTTTCGTTTCTCTGTTTTCACCCCTCAGCCATTAAGGCTGTGGGGTAGGCCTATAGTGATCACCAGAGGCGGGCGGGGGGCTGTCTGGCGGTCAGAAATTCAGCTCTTACTTAAAAGTTAACAGATGAATTTTGTTTATTTTTTACAAACATGACCTATGTGCCTGGGCAATTCATCCCATATAAAAAATTTTGGCACCAAGCCATAAGCGGCCATTTTCCAAGATGGCTGCCTAAAAAAAGCTTGTGGGCACCATAACTTATAAGCCGTTGGTTGGATTGCATTCAAATTTGGTATGGTTGTTCTCTAGGTATTTGTGATGATCTGATTAACTTTTGGGATGAATCCATAAACAAAATTGCCACTGTAGCCATTTAAAAAAAAAATGGCATGGTGTTAGTGGGGGTTTTGAAGGGGTCCTGCCTTCAACTGATGGCTATTTTTTATTACTATATTACAATCTTATCCGAAGATCATATCATCAAAATATATAAATAAGAGAAATAAAATTTCAGAATGAGATTATATAGACTAACATTCAATCAACAAACAATATAAAATGCAAACACACGTGTAGGCCTACATGTATTCAATAGACAAACGATTAGGCCTACCTCTAATACAATTTAAGCTATTTATAATTATATTGATCAGAATTTAATTGGACAGCCCCTCCCCTAATGCAGCAAAATTTCGTCACAGACACCTCTAGGATAACCGGAGCCGCTGGCTATGTACCCAACAAACACGATGAAAATTGTTGGAGCTGTTAGTTTCACAATGATGGGCCAACGACGGCGCCGCTGGCCTAACATTGAAACAGCATTGGTTGAATGTCTTGTGTGAGTGTTTGCTTGGCCCTAGCAAAAAAAAAAGGATATCCCCCATGAACTGCTTGTCGTGCTTTTCACCTGGACAGAGAATGGGGGCAGAATATTATAAAGACATAATTATAACATGACTGTATCTGCATAGATACAGATCCCAGGATACAGATACATGATGATGTACTACCTTGTGTTTTCAGGGCAGGTGGGAAGACTGCGTCGTATTTCTACAGATCTGTAGAAATATGATGCAATCCTAGCCCAGCAAACATGAGGTATTCACCCAATACTGTTTCAATGTTGGGCCAACTACGGCGACGCTGGCCAACATTGAAACAGCATTGGTTGAATGCCTTGTGTAGCCTTGTGTTTGCTGTGCGGTGTCACTGCGTTGAGGCCTATTGCACTCTGCTTGTTGGTGTTCAATGCCAGCTACCAGGCTACAGCTAATATCGCGCAGCAGGGTCACGCGTGACGTCACCGAACTGACCTAATTAATCAACTGGACAGAGGCAGGGGACAGAGGAGGACTTGTTGACCCAGTGAACTGGACATACATGTAGTTCACTGGGTTGAGCTGTACGCTGTTTACTGGGCCACGTGTAATCTCTGAAGGCTGACATGATATCACAGAAAGACAGATATTTAACTGTGTTTATCTGAGCATCTAAGAAGAAATCACAATATTGGAGCTCGTAGTGCAATGAAGAAAGTTTTTTTTAACAGACACATGACGTTAGATATGTTCTCAGCTGAACAAATTTAACGTCATTGTCGTGGAATAAATCGACACTAAAATACAATAAGCTCAGACAACTGCAACAGTAGAGCTTCGCTCTACTAAAAATACATATATTTCAAAATCCAATACATGTAGTTAGTTATATATAAAATGCAAAAAGAAAAACTGGAAAAAAAATTGTTTAAAAAATGCAAAAAAAAATTCAAATTTTGTTTAAAGAAATTACTGGGTGACTCATAGTGGGCAGGGCTAGGTGGGTTTGGGCGACTATAGTCTCCATAGCATTGTACATAAAGATTGACAATGATGGTAATTAGTGCTGGCAATGTTGTCATTACAAATTTTGTAGGCACACTGTAATAGCAAGCCGAGGGTTGATGTTAATTAACTGAGTTTAGTCTTTGGCCTTAATTTGATAAAAAAATTGAATCTTATTATAATTATTAGCAATATATGGTGGGATATCTATGCAAGTTATTCCACATCTGTTCCCATTCCTCTAAATCTCACTTCTTTCTCTGGATGCTTCATTCGAGCATGAAGACAAGAGAGCACTAATGGGGCATCGTCACTCTGGGTTCTTGTTTCAGTATCATACCAGTCTTTAGGAGCACCACAGAATTTGGTGGCATCTTTGTGACAGAATTTGTACAGCCGTGGCTCTAATCTGTAAAGGTGAAAAAAGAAAGGAAGGAAATGAAACAGTGGATTATTTATGAAAGCTGCAGATAATTCACACACACACATGAAATATCAAGCTTCACCTTCTGCGCTCTGCAATTATATGTGTGTTTAACATTAGGTGAGAAACAGTTAGAATCAGCAGAGTAAATTATTCATGACAACAGGTGATCATTGTACTTGCGGGGCTGAAATATTTTTTATAAAAGTATGGAGACCAAAGCAACATAGAATCATCATAAATGTCTTAGTTAGCTCTTTCCGCTTTTCGGCCTAGGCTATATCATGGGTCTACAGCCTTAAAAACTTTGTTAATTCTTTTGGTGTGGTTATTCAAATTTAAAAGTCAGAATCTGCTTTGAAAGGGTGATCAGCATCGTCTATTATTATTAAAATGATTACAAAAGTATTTTCATGTTAACTTTAATGACTTTTAAATAGCATGTATACCATGTATAATAGACATTCCAATGGAAAAAATGCATTCGATCTCTCTAATTCAAAAAACACCCTGCAGATTAAAACAAAAGAGAATGCTTACGTAAAATCTCTGGCAACAAAATACTGAATCTCAATCAAATGATCTTCACATGTTTTCACCATGACTGGAGTGCCGATCTTCTCCACAAGACAAGACATCACACTGAATAAATCAAAGGAGAAGTATAATTGTCAAATCAAAATAACTGTAAACATCATATATAATTATCTCTTTTTATACCCGCTACGTTATATTTTTTAAATTTTCACCCACTTGACGTTATCACAACCCAACAACCCCCTGAGGCTTACAGTGTTCAAATATTCGAAAAGCCTGACAAGAGCTAAGTTAGCACATTCTACTTTCCATGAAAAATTATTTTATAGCTAACATGGCTAAGTATAAACAGTTGTGCAAAACGAATACAAAAAGAAACCAGCGATATTAGTGTCACACGACCAATTCAGATTTCACATCTGCTAATTATGACAAAACATACTTTTGTGGACCACATGAAAGTTTATTTTACTTTAATACTCTGCTGGGTCCATCGTGTAGAGCAAAATGTTTTATCCTTGTGACATTTATTTTATAATAATGTTCTAGCTAGAGTGCATGACTTCGGACATAATGAGAAAAAGTTAATAACAATTGCCACCAGTTGGCCAATTTCGATTTTATTTCTGACTACAAGTTATTCTTGTGTGAGTCCTTACATCTTGCTAAAAAAATGGTGGGCTGAAATAGAATGTAGCTGTGAATAACAATAAAAGGGTTAAATCATGACAGGAGGGATCAATGAGCATCACCAGTCAGTACTGCTATACAAAGCCAAAAGGAAGTATCTGCTTGCTTGTAAGTAAGTAGATACTGCCTTTTGACTTTGCGGGCAGAAGAGATCAATGCCCGATGTACTTACTCCCCGTTGCCTGGGCTGAGGTCATTGCATGCTGTATCTACAACCTGCTCACAGGCTTCCATGAGAACAGGATCTAAAGAGAAATCTTCACCAGCATCAGCTGTCTTGATTAGATCCTGAAGCTGTAATAAAAGACAAAACAATATATTCTTAACCAATGTTGATCAAAGTGCATCACTTAAAATTATTTCTTTGTGATTTTAACATTGCGATACATAAAGGCTTATTCCCATTTAAATAAAAGAAAATATATGATGGACACGGCAATCAGCAATGTGCCACAGTAATGAACAATGTGATAGACTGCATGAGCATTAACTAGTTAGAGAGTAAAAAAAACGAGCCTCAAACGATAAATAAATAAAGAAAAAAATATTTCAATCATGTTTATACTGCTGTGCAAAGCCAAAAGCTAGTAGCTACTTACATTCAAGTAATCAGTTACTGCCCTTTGGCTTTACACCAGAGAATAGTCATCTATGTTAAGGCACAAATTAAGGTTCAGATTTTGGGGGGGGACTGTCCCCCCTTGGAATTTTTTTAAGGGGGATTTTTCATTCGAAGGGGGGACTGTCCGGCCTTGTAATTTGTGATTTTTTATGAGGGGGATGTTTTTGGGGCGTCACATTAAAAATCAATTCGTCAAATGTAAAAAATGTAGCGTTGTTTTTATTTTAATCTTCAGGGCAAATGGTCAAGAGTATAAATTATGTTGTTCACCAATCTACTTTGAAAAACATCCCAGTAAACTCCATCACCTGCCACTTGGCCAGCCAACTTTGCTTGTCACAGGCTGGTCCGTGGGCCAGCAGTGTCGTAATAGGCCTAGCAGGTACCGTAGCGATACTGTCTAGGCACCTGCCAAAAACGTGGTGCGCGTGACGGTCACAGAAGGTAGTACAAGCTAATATATGCGTGTTGCTGTGTGTGCCAGCAACCCGGTAAACACAAGACGTTGATGCAATGCTGGTTTAATGTTGGGCCAGCGTCGGAGAGGGTGGGCCGACAGCTCGTGTTTAGCGGGAACGTTACATATTGCTTGAACTTCCACGTGTGATCATAGCTGGCTGACAAGAGCTGTAGGATATCTCTTTTCAAAGAGTTATCGCGGCACATTGATGGTCCTGCATCTGCAATGTCGGTCCACAATCAAACCAATGCCGACTAAACGTTACAGTATATAAACATCACATGTACAGCGTGAACAGACAGCAAGACCCACATCTTTTGGAAGTGTGACGTCATAATCCAATCTGACCCTCCACTATGCTTCCTCGCCTTACGCGTTTAGTAGGGATGATACGGTCTCAGATACAATTTTATGATAACTCTGCAGTGGACTTGGTATCAAGATAAACTAAAACACGATTACACCAAACAGATGTTGTGCCCATGGAGGCCAGGAAATGGTGCGGGATACCCGCAATGGTAATGGTGCGGGAATCCCGCACTTGTGATAACTGATGCGCGGGATCTGAGTAAAAACAGCGGGAATCCCGCATTTGTGCACCCTAATTTGTGCCCTGCTATGTACCCATCTATACATGTAGGTATGTGTTCTAGCTGAATAGATAACATCTACAGCTTTCAAGAATGCGATACAGATTTTTTCATATCTCTGTGAGGTGAAATCAGCATTGACTGGAAAACTTTTGTTACCAATTAGGCCAGACTTTTTTAATTATATGTTTTACGTGCAGAAATTGCCAAGATGCAATGCCGGGATTCAGAATGAAAATAAAATTCAGATATATCCTAAAACTGCAGACTGTGTTGAAGGCATAACTCTTTGGAGGGGGTGTATCAGACAAATTAAGAGTAGTTTCTGGGAAAGATAAGCACGCGGGACGGCTTTATAAGCCACGGATAGTCGTGTGTGTCTGTTCTCAGGAACGCAAATCAAGGTGAAATCAGAAAGTTGAATTTTTTTTTATTATGATAACAAAAAAATAATAATAAAAATAACAATTTTTAAATTATTTTATTTTGGTTAAATCAATATCGGCGGGCCCGTAAAACACACTTGTAATGAAAAAAGTCTGGCCTAACGGATAAAGTAATTTATCATCAAACGGAGGTGATCTGAAACAATTTGGTGCTCAAGATAAAAAATAGGGTGATATCTGCTTTCCAAAGTTCCAAATACAAAACTTTTATATCAAGGTGACAATTAGATCAGCTTGTATAATTTTGTTCTGCAAAATCAAGGGGTAGTAACTGCTGACTTGAAAATTGAGCAGCAACTTGGCTTTGCACCAGTGCTATTGCTAGATTAGCGAGTAACTTACCGCACCCATACATGTTCTACTAATCTTGTTTTCTCTTTTGTCTCCCTTCTTTGGTCGTGCCAGGCTCATTAAGCAGTGCAGTGTTTTTCCCTCACGGTGCATACCACACTCTATAATCTCCTCATTACACGAGTTAACAATATCTGGACTGATCTGGTAGTCTTCCATAAGACTGCGCCTCATGTCGTGCATTTCTGCTTGGCAATCACCATTTATATCAGTTCCTAAAGAACAAGAAATACAATTTATTTGCATGTGGTACACTTGTTAAAATAAGGATTTCCATTGTGTTGGGTATGCTGGTGTCAAAAGTAAGTTGTTGCCCTCTTCATGCTCTTACTAGTAGCATGCATCTACACAGTAATAACAAAAATAATGTTCTATATAACATCAGTGCATCAGAAAAATAAGAATCCATCCTTGAACAATGGTGAAACTGCAACTTAAAAAACACTCTAGCAGAAATATTAGACATATGTCTATGAATCTAGTCTCACCTTGCTTTAATGCACCTTCCAAACACAGAAGAATACGAGACATCCTGATGTGTTTCGGGTCTGTGCGATCACCTTTGTTACACTCATTGTTTTTTATGTCCTCATGGCACGCCTCACTCAATGCCCTGTTAACTTTATAACTTTCTTGCATCAGCTTTTGTCTTAAAACCAATTTTTCTTGACACTGGAGAGCAAAGGTTACATATTTTTATTTTCAATAGCTTAGTGAGGTATCCCGATCAAAATATAATATCTGTATGCTGTATCATACACTATGCATTTTGTTTTGATAAAGTAAATGGATCTGTAGCTACTTTTAATGAGGATAAACTGTGGTAAATATATCAAATTGTAATGAAACCAAAATCCCAGAGTGAGACAACGATAAGTAATATAACATTTTATTTAAAAATTTCTGACTTTTGCCTCAAAATACAGGTGTATGAGTGATTTTATGTTCCTCATTCTATCCATTGAGACAACTTCAATAAACTGTAAAAAGAATAGGCTAAAAAACTGCAGTTTAATAATAGCTACATACATAGTAGTTTAATTGAAAAACATGATAAAACATTTTAATCAAGTTTTTTTAGACAGCAAACGAAGTTCATGGGAGGCACTTAAAATTTGTGCTGTAGAATTGTTTGTTACTATTTTTTAATTCATTAGAAGCTGGAATTGATAAAGCAATTTTCCACTTCAAATGAGTAAAACTATTTCAAATTCTAAAATATAGACACCTCCTATATTGAATTAAGTGCTTAGCTGAACATCATCTACCACAACACTTTTTAAAATTGTTACTTGCATGTTAATTTGTGTGAAATTTGTTCAACCCTTAGAGCACTTACGTTAGTAAAAATTAAATATGTCCCAGATCTGCGATAATCATATACATTTCAACGTATATTCAGCAAATTCAACACATTTTAGTCACTTGAAGTTGTGGATCGCAGTAGCGAGACACAACTTCAAGTGACTAAAAATTGTAATTTATCAGCTGAGAGCTTTAGGGGTTAAGAACATAATATATAGCGGCATCACAATATATATTGAGCAGCGTTCGGACTTGTAACTGCAATGCATCTTTCCACTAATCTTGAGCTCACCTCTGGAGTCATTTCTCTTTCAAATTTGTGACGAAACAGGCATTTGAAGATCTTTCCACCACCAGATTTTACTTTTGAGCAAAAGTTTTCCCTATCATCACGGCAAGCATAGAAAAGTGGTCGATCGAGGTGAAAATCATCAGCCTGTAGCTCAGCGATCCTCAAAATTTCATGCTTACATTCTTCACTAACATCACCCATCTCTTTAGAGAGACATTCCACAGTCATTCCTTGGCTATGTGGGCTCTGTATATCATAAAATGAAGGTAATCAATAGCAAGTGATATACTGATCTATGATAATCATTTTGAAAAGTACCAAATAATATTTTCCTAAGAATTTTTTGAAGAATAGTTTTATGAAAAATTGACTTGGAAATACCATAGAAATGAATTAGGCTATTTTTTTCGGAAGATGTCCTAAATTGTTAGCAAATTGTTTTTCAAATACTAGAATTTACAAGTCAAAATTCATGTGTATAAATTTGTTACAAAAATAACACACAAAAGTGTATCTATATCATGTATATTTTATATGAAATTAACACATCTACAACATCATGCCTATGGTATGTACATCGGTGAATTAAATTATTAATATACATGCAATAAAACATCTATTATATTTAAATTATATTAATTTTTAAAAAGATTATAGAATTTTATCAATTTTTAAAGATATGATCATAGAAATAATATGTTGAACTTCACATTGTTTGCCTCAAATAAATTATCTCCTCATTATAAAATGATTCATGGTGAACAATTGTAAATTAATAAAAATATTGAGAATTCATGTGATTGTGTTTTTTAATTTTTTTTTGACAAATAGTGTTAGTGCCCACAAATGTGAATCTTGACCCTACGGGATGGAGAGAAAAAATACACGAAGGTAATCTAATACAAAATAAACTTACGTCATCACCCTCTGCATGAAGCCGGCCACACTTGTGCTTTTCAATATCAGCTTTACATCTATCAGCAAATCTACAAATTAGACGGTAGTCACTGAAAATAATACTGGCCATTTTCTTGACAAATTGCTGACATGAAGCGTCTGTAATGTTGCTCCTATTCTCCACCATACATGGAATAATCTCGCCTTTCCCCCGAGCCAGCTTGTTGCAATCAGGCATCTGAAAAAAATTATAATGACATTTAAATGACTTTACTGTAATTTGTGGACTATGATATGCAAAAGAAGTTTACAAATAATAAAACATTCACATCTTGTAAAATTAAAAAAAAAGTTATTGCTAAAACAAGAAAATATGCTTATGCCTCTACTGTAAATAAAATGAAAAGCAGTAGATAGAAACTCTGGAACCAATAACTGCAATTTACTGTAACTACTGTAAACCCCATCATTTTCTTGTCTCATTCAATTTAACGGCATTCTCAGTAAGACACTACAGTTCGAAGGTCTACTAGTATCAGCCATCCTGTGGCTGTCCATTTCATGACCTATCAGTCCTGGATATTCTGTTATCTGATCGCAGGCTGTGTGTATCATCGGCCCACTGTTTTGTTTATTTAGTGATAACACACATGTTGGAATAGGATCTGCAGGTATGACTCATTGAGTAATGATGCGCTTTGGAAAAATTTCACAAAATATTTTGGATGTAGATCTAACATGGTTTGCAGTTTCCACTTTACAGCAAATATGTAGATATTGTGAGTTAAACTCAGTACTCCACATAAAGGAATTTCTAGAAGAGTATTGAACTCTCCTGAAGAGTGATTTTTTGCTTGTTTAATTAGCATCGCCAGGAGTGCTATCAATTGCTCTCCTTGCACTTGGTTGAGGAGCAAGAGAGAAGAGCCGGCGCGATCCCGCTTCTTATAAATGGAGTGCTATCAATTGCTCTCCTTGCACTTGGTTGAGGAGCAAGAGAGAAGCGCCGGCGCGATCCCGCTCCTTATAAATGGAGTGCTATCAATTGCTCTCCTTGCACTTGGTTGAGGAGCAAGAGAGAAGCGCCGGCGCGATCCCGCTCCTTATAAATGGAGTGCTATCAATTGCTCTCCTTGCACTTGGTTGAAGAGCAAGAGAGAAGCGCCGGCATGATCCCGCTCCTTATAAAAAAAAGTAGTTCTGGCCCCATCACACACACAGTTTGTGACATTGACCCAATGTTAGTGGCAGTATAACAGTAGTGCTCAGTACTACACCAACATTGAGTTCATGTCTCATGTCTACTGGGTATATTGACTGCCTAGTAAAAAACAAAACAAGTTGAAAAACATTTGTAAAATGTTGGACCAAGGTCGAAGACGTTGGGACGATGTTTTACAAATGTTATACAAATGTTTTTTGTTTGCTTGGTGACAAACATAAACTTACCTGATCTAAAGTCAGTTTGCAGACCTGGAACGCTGCGGAATCAAATCTGATATCATTGGTCAAGTTGTGTTTGTAGGTCCACAAATACTGTGGTAGAAAAGGGAAAAGTTGGAGTTAGTTTCAAATAAATCAGAAAAAAGCATTGATGAAATATAGAGATATATCTACAACACAAACACTTAAAAATCAAAATGTAAAATCAAAAGTATTTATAGATTAAGTAAGTTGTATATTTTAAATGCAAATACTCGAGACTTGAGTGTGATGATGTGTGTGGTTATCACAAAGGCAGAACCCACTTAATTCAAAAGCTGGTATTTATCTGTCCAAGTTCAGTGAAATTTTAAAAGGTAGTTTGAATAAAAAAATCATCAACATAAATTTGTTATACAGTGTTTTTGTACTTACATGTTGGCAGCCAACACTGACATCTCTGTCTGCAGACTGAAAAGAAAATGATTTTATTATTGATGTCAACTGATGATATAATAAATTATGACAACCAATGACAAATGTATGAGCACATGTAGGCCTACACATATTATTTGAATTTAATCATCAAAAGAACAACCTTCACTGATGAATGATTCTATACAATCATTTGGGGTTATTCTAACATGGAAAATACTTTAATTTGAAGGGATTGACATACCTGGTTATTGATAGGCAGGGATAGAACTTGGCCTTTTTTTTAACTAGAGAGCAGGACTACCAACACTCAAGTTTTACTAGTCCGCCAGAGGTTTTACTGGTCCTAGAAATCCCATATAGGCCTACCGTCAACTTAGGTTCACTACTTACCAATCCAAAGGGCTGCTTTGCCGCCACCTCGGAGAATTAATGAAAGCCCTTTTTCTTCGTTTTTCTTAACTAACATTATTTGGGTAAATTTGAATATTTATAATATAGTAGTCTAGTTATTATATAATAAATAGTTATGTTACTTAGAGAGAACTAAATTTTTATCAAATTTTCGAGATGGTAGCAAAGTAACCCCAGGCCTAACAGAAAATCTGCTTCAGATTATGGAGCAGAAACGTTTAAGGTAGGTCGGTTGGCGATTTATTTTATTTTATAAAGCACTTTCTGGTTTTAATATCCTACATCAACATGTATATATTGGATACATTCGTTTCTCCTTTTCTTACGATGAGATAAAAAATTGAACTGCACATTGATTTCTTTGTAGGTAGGTCGCGTAACCAGAAATTTTTTTTTAGTGTAATGCAAATAAAAAAAATAATCCAAGATTATAATCCAAGGTAGGCATGTAACTGGAAACAGACTTATATTTTTCAAACCCCCAGTGGTGGCAAAGTATTGATAATAAATCATGTTACATCGATGTATAATACCCATCGAACATGTTGAAGGGATAAAAATAAACTGATGTAGACTCAAAATTAGTGTTCTCATACAGTCCATGCCACAAATGATAAAACTGAACAGGAGGGCGGTGCACAATACTTTACATGTAGGCCTACATAGGCTACATTTTGTAATGATTAACAACTCTACCCGATATGATAAATTTAAATTTTTGTGAGCCCCCAGGACTGCAGGTAAGCGAAGGTCACGTTTCCAAATTACGCTTGTAGCAGGATAAAATAAATGGGTGAAAAATTTAGGCCAATGAAGCCTAGTTGCTTGAACATATTCATGCATCGTTATTTTTTTTACTAGACAAACGGTACTAGTAAAGATAAATGTTTACTAGTCCTCAGCTCTTTTTACTAGTGATAGGACTACAGGACTACCCCTAATTTCGAACCCTGTTAGGATTTTGAAAAATAGCTTGCAAATGTCCAGGAGTGTTATTTTAACCCTTTAGTACCCGGTACTTAATCCCACTGCGCTTAAATAACATAGATCTGTGTTTACAACCAGTTTTTAAAAGAGAAATATTTTCAAAATCTATGCCAAATTGTGACATCATTTTCTTTTAATTAAAGTAATTTTCAGCCATTTAAATTTTAGTGGATGGCAGTACTGAGACACAATAGTCAATAGCACCCAGGTGAGACTTGTGTTTGAAGTTTCAGACTAATTATGTACCGTTATATAAAAAAAATTTGTAAAATAATGAATAATCTACTGGACTAATAGACAGCACTGAGAATAGACATTACTTCACTCTGTGCCACTGTCATGACTGTGGCATGGGATTATACCCAAGACGAACCCTGGCCTAGGGCTAGGCTAGCGCTATGTCAGCAGCTCGCTGCACTTGCATAGGCCGTTGTAATACACGGCTAGGGCTAGGCCTACCTTGTCATACTGTAAGCAATCAAGCACTGCAAAGTTGTTTGAATTGGTGGCAACAGTCTCACTACATAAACTTCTAACATCAGCAGCACATTCTGGATTTTCAGCAATCTTAACATTTCTTGCTCGCGGTTGACGGTTATCAAGTGGTTGACCCATGCCCTGCGGCTGTTGAATGTTCTGTCCTTGCATGGCTTGATTATTTCGGTTTTGCATGTTTTGTGAGCGTTTCCACAACGTTGGATCACCGGCGTTTGGAGATTGTTGCAAAAGGGGACGAAGAGCTGCACCACCTGGTACATTTTGAAGGGATTGATCGACTGCTCTTTGTATATTTTGAACGAGAGGTTGTCCACCTAACAAATTAGAGGCGCCCATGTTAGGCTTCTGTTGTTGTTCTATTTTGAAGCTGTCAACGCCAGCGACGCCGCCCGGTTGATTGGCCACTGGTCCTGGACCAGCATCACCAACCGGCACCTTAGGTTTATTATTAGCAATAACCCCTTGTTGTTCATCATTTACTTCTCCATAAGTTAAAGCAATGTTCACAGTTAAAATTAGTACAATTAGTGAAGAAAACAAACAGTCACATCGAAAAATCTCCATGTTCATGAAAGAATAACCAACATGACAAACGGAAGTCGACTACGTAGAGGTTACACCGGAAGTTAAATACCAGGCCCAATTTATTTTTACGAGTTTGCGTGAGGGATAACTAATTTACAAATTGTGGATTTTCTCCCCATAGTTAGTTCGCACCATTATTTAGTTAGACCGTAACGTTTCGCCCACAACTCATACTTAAGAAATACGTTTCGCCCCACCATATACAAAGAAAAGAAGTTTCGCCCCCCGAGGTTGATGTGTTCGAGTAATTTGGCGCAAACACATGTGAGGGATATCGGCCTGTAGTTTGCCGGAGAGTGCCAAAAAAGGGGATCGGCACTCTCCGGCAAACTACAGGCCGATATCCCTCACATGTGTTTGTGCCAAATTACTCGAACACATCATTTGTAAACAAATCATGTCCCATTTTTCGGAAAACAAAATTTTAACACCCGTACAGCATGGCTTTCGATCAAAACACTCATGCGAAAGCCAGCTTTTGATTACAACTGATGAATTTATTCAAAATTTTGAAAGCAAGACACAAACAGATGTTGTTGTCTTGGATTTTAGTAAGGCCTTTGATGTTGTCCCCCACCAACGCCTCTTGCACAAACTTGACCACTATGGAATTCGGGGAACAACTCTTAATTGGATTCAAAATTGTTTGACCAATAGAACCCAGAAAGTAGTAGTTGATGGCAGCTCTTCAGAATCAGCTCGCGTGAGGTCCGGGGTGCCCCAGGGTACTGTTCTCGGACCCCTACTCTTTTTGACCTATATTAATAACCTCCCTTCCACGGTCTCCTCGCAGGTTCGCCTCTTTGCAGATGACTGCCTCCTGTATCGCCCGATAAAATGTCGAGCAGATCAGGAGCAGCTGCAGAGAGACCTATCTGCGTTACAGGACTGGGCAGATCGATGGGGGATGTGTTTCAACCCCTCGAAATGCTCGGTCCTGAGGGTGTCCAGGCCGGAATAAAAAAACCTGGAATTTGAGTACACCCTTAAAGGCGAAACACTAATGAACGTTTCATCAACACCATATCTTGGTGTTTGCCTTAGCGAAACCCTGGAATGGGAGGCCCACATTAACAGAATTACAAGTAAAGCAAATTCCACTCTGGGCTTCCTTAGGAGGAACCTGAAGGCATGTCCCCCTAAACTAAGGGAGACTGCCTATTTCTCCCTGGTCAGATCATCCTTAGAATACTCTTCAGCAGTTTGGGACCCCTTTAGACAAAAAGATATTGATAAATTAGAAAAAATTCAAAGATCAGCAGCAAGATTTGTCACCCAAAATTATAGACAAACAGCCAGTGTGACATCTCTCCTTCAGAACCTGGGCTGGACTGACTTGAAAACAAGACGTAAAAATTCTAGACTTGTAAGCATGTTCAAAATTTTAAATGAGCTAGTCGAAATTCCTATCAATGACCGTTTAATCCCAGCGGACAGAAGAACACGTGGTGGGCACAATCAGGCCTATAAACATCTTAGAGCTAACACCACACTGGGACAAAATTCCTTTTGGCATCGAACTATCCCTGTTTGGAATTCTCTTCCGGCAGCTGCCATAGAATCAAAAACTGTGGCAGCGTTCAAGAGTCAGCTGGTTGACTAAGTCTACCAGCCCTTTCCCCCCTCCAGCCTGATACTCCACATAGGAGGTGCTGCTGGAGTATAATTTCAAAGATTCAAAGAGGTCCTAGTTGAGAAGAACGTTTCGCACCCTAACCATATAATTTCACTTTCAGAATTACATTTCGCAACCTATAACCTGAACCATATTTCAGAAGACGTTTCGCCCACTAGTCTAGTCGTAATTTGGAAAGACAATTCGCACCCATTTCATAACTGGGAAAAAAAGGTTCGCCCCCTCTTCACTTTAAGAAATATGTTTCGCACCCTTGGCTTGCATAGGCTTATATACAGTAGGCCTAGCCTACTTGAGTAACGGTACGGTAATGGTATAATTCGATTATTTCAGCATGAAATATTAAGTGATGTTATATATACAATAACATTAGTTTTAAATTTCCCGTGGCAGCACTGTGTCCTAGACATTAGTACTTCGCATATTGCTGCAGACCATATGTTTCAGACACGACGCTACCACATGAAAAAAGGTAAAAGTATGTGTAACGGTATAGTAACATGAAGTAAACATGAAAAAAGGTGAAAAGGGTGACAACTGATAATAGTGGACATATATAAATATAGTCAAGAGAGTAGTCCTATATTTAAAGAATCATTTTAAGAGTTTAGATATATATATTACAATACTTAAATGCACCTTTCAGATATTTAGCTAATTCATTAGAAATGTTACAGGATGTGTCTGACATGATATTTTTAAATTTTATATGGTTAGGATGATTTTGACAATAGGGCGGTAAGAAAGTTTGCCGTATATCAATAAGGGTATTACATTCAGGTACAAAGTGGAATTCGTCACAAATTTTATCAGAATTACAGAATTCACATGTTCTGTCCTCTCTATTGAAGCCATAGTATCTTCCCCTTTCAATTAGTAGTCTATAGTTTGATGTTCTAAATCGACAAATAATTTTTCGGTGAAAAGGTTACAGAAAGCATAAATATTTTTCGGGCCCAAATTTCAGTTTTAAAACTCTATATGAACGGCATTTAGGCCTATTAGAAAGATTAAGATCTGCCAACCACTGTTGGGTTTATTGATCTTTTAGCATCTGTTTAATCTGGTTCGGAAATGTATTGATATTTGGTACTTCTTGTGGAGTCCAAATGTAAGAAAAACCTGTTTCATCTAAAATAGTTTTAATGTATATCAAAGTGTTTTAAAAAGATATCATTCGTGTTTTAATAGCTATGGATAATGGGAACCGACTTGTTTCACCTAGCACCATGCAGGTTGGTGTCGATTGTTTTAAACACAAGATATATTTTAGAAATTTCAGGTGTAATTTGTCTAATATAGACATATTTTCATACCCCCATATCTCAAAGCCGTAAATTAAAATTAGCAAAACCAGATAAACAAACAATTCAAGTTGGATATCAAGTTGGAAGTTCAAGTTCTTTTGATTTTTTTAAAAGTGCAAAAAGAGCCTTTTGGGCTTGACCAAATATAAATTTCTTGTGATAAATAAATGAACCGTTATTGTTAAAGTAGACACCGAAATATTTAAAGGAATAGACAATATTTACTTTATTTTCATTAAAAGTAAAATTATAAGACTTTTTTTACCTCTCTTTTGCGAAATTACAATTTCAGTTTTGCTAGTGTTAACTTGTAACTTCCAGTGTTCACAATATCGAGCTAAACAATTTTAAGAGTATTGTAGACCATCAGCATTATCGGAAAGAAGTACAGTGTCATCAGCGTAAAGAAGAATCTGTATTTTTAGGAATTGATCAAAAATATTATCACTAAGCTTGAGATTATTTACATGGTTGTATTTCAAAAATGATTCAAGGTCATTTAAGTATAGAGAAAAGAGATGCGGGGAGAGGTTTTCCCCTAGTCTTACGCCAGTATAGCAAATAAAATAATCAGATTTTTGCCCATTTACTTGTACACATGACTTGATGTTGTTATAGATGTTTCTGATGACATTGAAAAGTTTGCCTGTAATTCCAAAAGAAATTAATTTGATCCATAACCCAGATCGCCACACAGTATCGAATGTTTTTTTAAAGTCAACAAAAGCACAGAAAAGTTTATTTTTTTCATGTAAGAATATATCGATTAGCGATTTAAGTGTAATAACATGATCCATAGTAGAATAACCTCTCCTAAATCCGGTCTGATTTTCTGGCAGAACTTTGTTTGAGCTTAAAAAGTAAGTCAAGAGGGTGTTAATTAAACTGGTAAAAAAAAATCCAAAGCAACTGAGTAAACTTATATGTCTGTCATTTTCGGGTGATGATGTATCTCCTTTATTTTCATACACAGGGATTATGTTACCTATTACCCACCCTTCTGGTATATTTCCTGACATTAAGATATAAATGAATCGATTTTTAAAAATGGGGAGAAAAATATTAATGGTACTACATATATATTTACTAAGAACGCCGTCATTCCCTGTGGCTTTGTTTTTTTTAAGTGTTTTTATAGCTTGAAGGATTTCTTGATCAGAAAATTCAAAATCTAGTTCACTACGGGTGTTATTGTTAATAGGTATTTCAGGGTTGTCGATATTTTTTTTTAGAGTTTTGAAATGATCATATAAACAAGTTAGATCCGGCAATGTGTTATTTTTATTCTGTTTATTGTAATTCAGTATATTCCAGTACTGTTTTGGGTTTGTTGATTTTAGGTTTCTAATGTTTTGTTCAAATGATTTTCGAAAATCTTTTCCAGCCTTTTGCATTGTTATTTTGTATGTTTTGCTGTTTTTTTTAAGTTGATCGCTATTTGTGGTTGTTTTATTTTTTCTAACGGTTTTTTTTACAATCATTATTAAACCAACGTTTTTTATTATCATTGGTATTTTTAACAGAAGTATTGGTATACAGTCTCATCAATATTTATATCATTTTCAAAGGTCTGCAAAATGAAATAAAATGAATCAGGCCTTAGGCCACCTTTGTGCAGATATAGGCTAAACTGGGCCAGGAGAACCTCCTGAGGATGGTGAGATGATTGAGATGACACTGTCCTCCAGACACAGAATTCGAAATTTGAGCCCTGGCGGTCTGAGGCCCAGCACGCTACCTCTCGGTCACGGAGGCTCCCCACAATACTTTCACACGTGGATGGGGAAGAAACAATTTTGTTTCTTTCAAACCACCGAGACCTGGAACCGAACCTCGAACTCTGGCGTGAGAGGCAGCGGTGCTAACCACTACCCTAGGGCCCCCGGCCCATAGGTCTGCACATTTACAAACAAACAATATGCATTTAAGCAAGTAATTAACCTTGATCAAGTAGATTACTGAATTAATTAATACCAGTCATAAACATCGTTAGGCTATACATAGGCCTACAGCAGACTATAAAACTCATATTGTCTGTTTATATACCCAGTAGGCCCCTAAATAAAATTTTGCAAGTGTTAAAATAACTTCGTTTACAGGGCTGCTCATTGTTGAGATATTTTTTTCTTCAGAGCTCAGAGTAAAATAATTTGATATAAAAAGGCTGACGTACTGTGTTATTAAATTCATTTCTCAACTCATTGTGTTCTTGACAGCTTACTATCGATTGTATTTCATCTTCAATACAGTTTGTATCACATTTGCCTGCAGACTCGAAGCTATTTTGGAGTTTTAGGAATTATATTTCATTGATTCAGCCACTTTCATGCATTGTGCTATCGATCTGATGCCCGACCTAAACTCGGATCATAACCGGGGGCCTACAATTATGTAATATTGTAAGTTGTCTTATATTAACGTAGGCCTACCGGCATTCAAATATAAAGGCTGAATATTCTGATTATTGATCTGGAACAACTCAGAAGGATGCGAAGCGTTCTATAAAAATTGGGGGCGAAATTAACGTCTCAAATGATGAGTCGAAATGTCCTAATTTAGAAAAGTTTGAAACGTCTTCCCTAGGGCGCCAAACGTCTTTCCTGGGGGTCGCAATGGCCCAATAGGGGGCAAACGTCTCACATAGGGTACGAAACGTCTCCCGTGGGTGTGAAACGTATTACAGGAGGGGGGGGGGGGCAAACGTCTTAAACTGGGGTAAGTCGTCACGGTGACGGGTCGAAACGTCTTGAAGACGGGTGCAAAACGTCTTGAGGAGCAAAACGCCTTTTTGGCCTACCAGCTAGGGTCCGCATGCACCGCATGGTTACAAATCGACGTTGCTCGTAAATTCTCGTAAAGCAAATGTCATGTGCACGAGCTGTATCGCAAACATAGGACGTGTGCACCAAATAGTCGCAATACACACAAGTCGTACGTATATGGTAGAGTCTCAAATAAGCCAGAGGTTACGTTTGAGACAATAGGCCTACTGGAGCCACGTGCAACAAACAGTTGCAATAAATGAGTCGTATTATGTCAACGAAATATCTCCCTTTCATAAAATTATTTTTGATCAATCTACACGGGCAAATTACCAGATAACACAAAAATAGTTACTTTTTAGTGCTCTGAATGGGATATCTCGGCAAGACCCTCGACTCCCACGACCTTCGACTTGTTTTTTACAGTTTTTTGAAGATACGTTGAGCGGATGTTGGATTAAAGTTGGGTAATAGTTGCAGACGGTGGTCAAACATTATTACCGGTACAGCATTAAAGGTTTATACGGGTCGATAAATAAAGGGACATTAGGTGTGGTGATTTTTTATTAATTTTGTTTGTACGAAAAAATAATATTTCGCTTGTTCGAAATATTATTTGGTTTGTACGAAATATTATTTCGCTTGTACGAAATATTAGTTCATTTGTACGAAATATTATTTCGTTTGTACGGAATAATATTTCGTTTGTACGAAATATTATTTCGTTTGTACGAAACGATTTCGTTTGTCTGAAATATTATTTCGTTTGTACGAAATAATATTTTGTTTGTACGAAATAACATTTCGTTTGTGCGGTGGAGAGGGTAACGCTGCAAATAATCACGTCAGAGCCCTGGTGAAGATGGTAACGCTGCCGTCCGTCACTTTGGAGCCCTGATTAACGCTGCCGTCCATCAAACCTGAGCCCTAGTGAAGTAGTTAGAGCTACTGTGCATCACACCAAAGCCCTGATGAAGAGGTTAACGTTACCGTCCATCACGCTGGAGGTCGGATGGAAAGGTTAGCGCTGCCGTCCATCACACCGGAGCCCTGATCAAAAGATTAACCCTGTCGTCAATCAAACCGGAGCCCTGGTAAAGTAGTTAACGCTGCCGTCGATCACGCCGGAGCCTTAGTGAAGAGGTTAGCGCTACCGTCCATCACTCCGGAGCCCTGGTAAAGAGGCTAACGCTGCCTTCCATCACACTGAAACAACGAAGGTACGGTCGAAGCAATGAAAGTATGGAACTGCAAAACAAAGAGAGTATGAAACAAAGGAAAAGCGGAAGTACGAAACAACGATAGTACGAAACAGCGAAAGTACGAAATAACGAGAGTGCGAAACAAGGAAAGTACGAAACAACGAAAGTACGAAACAACGAAAGTACAAAAAAACCGAATGTAGCCTAGTTATAATGCCTGAAATTAAATCTGATCCTTATTTCTCTTTTAGCTGGTAAATGCGCAACACAAATTCAGAAACAACAATTTAAGTCTGTGGTCATGTTGAGGTTATACACATATCAAGGGGGAAAATAAATTATGATTTTGGCCTGGTTGTGTGACAGTGTCGCTTTAGCCATATTAGATGGTTAATCTATGGTCGTACCAAACACGAGACATTGCGCCAATGTTTGCTCATTACTTGGCCAACCTCATTTTTACTGGGTGAGCAAGATACGCAAAATGTATGCGGCGCATTATAGGTTTTACTATTTCATGTCAATACAGTTTCGTATTATTTCATAAAGTATAACTGTCTAAAGTACATAATTATATTGATATGATTGCATCCCAGAGTTTTAAACTTTTCAGCGCCGGGACCGACTTTAGACGTCAGAATCGGACTCTATAGACGTCAGATTTCTGACGTCTAAATTAGGTCGATCCCCGCACTGAAAATATTTTAGAGCGGCCGCAGACCCATAACATAGGTATTCAAATAAAGCGGGAAAAGCTAACTAAGATATTTATGATGATTTCTAATTGAAAAAAACCTTTTGATCTCTTTGGTTTGTATTAAAAATATTTCAGCGCTTTGGGGGTTAAACGATAACTTCCCAGCAAACACGAGACGTTAACCCAATGTTGTTTCAATGTTGGACCACTGTCTACGACGACAGCCAAACATTGAGCAAACACTGGGTCAACGCCTCGTGTTTGCTGGGTCAGTCCAGGTTCTTGAGAATTGAGTTAGCGCACGACAAGTATAAAATGAGCAAATAGCGGTAAGATTTCCCAGCAAATGTTTCAGTCAACATTCCAAAATCTAAAGCAAATACTCTAGCGCTACTGAGATACAATTACATAGAGTACGCCGTAGGTCACTGCATGGCCGGTTACTGCATTTTTGATGAACTTATTTTTAAATAGAAAACTCTTCTGTAGATCAGTTTTATCAGTACGTTTAATATAGATTTTAAATATAAATCAGCCTAATCATAGCTGTTTATCATTTAAATTCTGCCGCCAGCAGATGGGATGTGCGGATCTCTATTCAATGACAAATCACTCGATGTTGCAACCATGTTTTGTGCAGTCGTGATGTCAAGAGGAAGAAAGCGTCGAGATGGTGTCCCAGCAAACAAGAGACGCTGGAGAAATGTTTTTTTTAATGCTGGGCCACCGGCTGCAATGCTGGTCCAGCATTACACCCCCATTGGTTCAACATCTCGTGTTTACTAGCGTTGACGTGATAATACATAGATGATGCGTGTTTTATGGGAGTATTCTTCTTGTGCAAACAAAAGACGTTAACCCAATGCTGATTTAATGCTGGCCAAAACATGAAACCAACATTAGGAACGTTTCTTGTTTACTGAAATTCTTTATGGGAATATTCTTCTTGTGCACGTCTCTGTCACATTAGCAGACAGCATTGACGATTTGGACGAAAGAGGGGAAATTACCAGAGGTCGATAGATATATATAGAGGCCTAGAGCTACTATATCAGCGGTAAAACGCATTTAAAGGTAAGACCTAGCTATAACATTATTATTTGCATAATTATCCCAAGCTTATTCTGTGGCATCTGATGTGATCCACGGTTTCCAAGTTTGACTATAAAATTACATTAATAATAACCTTATTCGTATTTTTTTTAAAAGTGTTGTTTCAAATAGTGACGGAAAAATTAGGGTATTGATGTGTGCGAGATATTCCCAGCAACGGAAGCGCGATGAAATGGCACATGAGGTCCAAAATTCCCTAAAATAGGCATATTCAACACATAGGCCTACAGTGTACTTAAAAAAACGCCATTAAAATGAAAACAAATCCAAACATTCTAAATCATGTTAATTCCTTTACACACACTACGTCTTTCGTGGCCATTGCATCAGATTTTTCCAAAATCAACCCATTATCATCTAGCTACTAGTTTACCCCACAACTCAGCAACCACGATCCGCTGGCTCAACAACCTACAGCGCTGAGCTATTGAATTTCACTTGAAGCCGTGTCTCGCTACCGCGATACACAGCTTCAAGTGAATGAAAATTAATGTGGTTTGTAAAATTTAAATCCAAATATATATCAGTGTTTAGAAATTGAAGACACATTTTATTTTTTAGAAAAACTAGTTATGCAGGTGCTGATAAGAACAAAAAATATCTACTGTAGTCGACATCAGTGCTCTAGGGGTTGATCAAACAGTGGGTCAACGTCTCATAAGTGCAGGATACGTATATCCTATTGGGCACACGACGTTGTTGCTACGTTGAATCAACGTTATTGACGTTGATTCAACATCGCAACAACGTCGTGTGCCCAGTGCGGTCTTACAACTTTTTTAAACGGTAACGCAGTCAAACATTTATGTACACTGTTATGTGAACCACGGATGTTACCACATAATATAAATTTTTCTTCAATTATTATGGTAAACACACAGCGATAGGCCTAAATTATTAGTAGCAAAGCCAGGTTGATAGTGCTTACAACACTTGTCGTAGCCATTCCCTGAATAAATTGTAAGATAGTGCAGAAACAGATAATCTATAATGTAGTGATTAAAAGCCATTCAACATCATACAAGCAACAGCATTGACACTAACGGATTTACCAGAGATGTAATATCTCGCTGGCAGTAATTTATAACAAAAATAATTGCGTTGGCATTATGTATTGAAGAGCTAGAATGCCTCGTAGTGCAAGAGCATTAGGGTTGAACCTGGAATAAAATTGCAGAAAGCTGATTTTTTTAAGAATGATACATGGACATCTCCCCAGACGAATTCCGAAGATGCCCCAAAAATCCCCCTTGTGCATTTTTTTTTATTCAAGATGGCCGCCACCATGTAAGCCATTTTCGAAAAAAACAGGGGTATACCATAATTCCTCACTTTTGCAGTTCGAAAAAAATATTTAGGTGTCTCTACTTATGTTTGAGGACACAAAGAGTTTATCCAGATGATCTGAAATGATATCAGTACTTTTCTCAATACCAAAAATCCAAGATGGCCGCCATATTGATATACTGAGTATGTTGAGCGATCTCTTAAAAAAACGAAAATATGAGGTAACTATCTCGTTGTTGAGCCTAAAATGTATTTTTTGTCTAAACCCGTGGAGTCTAGCACTTATTTAGATCTCCAATATTTTATTATATTGAATTTATCAACATAAATCCCACATACCGGTAGTTTAATGTTATGTAACACCATATAACGTCATTTTTCCAAAAAAAAACCAGGGATATACCACAATTCCTCACTTTTGCAGTTAAAAAAAAATATTTTGGTGCCTCTACACAAAAAGCTCATCAACAGGATCAGAAATGATATCATTCCTTTTCTTATCTCCACAAATCCAAGATGGCGACCATTATGTGAAGCGTCCCCCCCCCCCCCCTCAGAAAATCACGTACATGCCATAATCATCATGTTATTTAAACTTTTCAGGGCCATGGAATCTAGAATATATTTCCATCACCAATTTTTTTAATATAATGTGCTTATCAACACAAAATCCAACATGGCTGCCATATTGGTCAGCTCTTTTAGCGCAGATGCCACGATTAAGCGATGTCCAACTGCTTTCTCATATGGGAATATAGATATAGATTGATCAAATTTACAAAATATCATATGTCAGAAATCATTGATTAAAAATTCTAACAACTCTCATCTTTAAATATAAGGGTATTTTTCATTCATTTGAAGCTTGAGATAGCGTAAGAAATTCCAGTTTCAAACACAGCGACTAATTCCAATGTAGGTATTTTATATAGTAGGCCTATATAAAATGTTTTTCGATTTTGGTTAAGTATTAGTTGTGATTATTATTGTGAATGTACATAATAACAGAGCTAAGTACAATATTACACCAGATTGAACACGTTTAACGTCAGGATATGATAGTTTTATGTCGGGATATATGAATATGATATCAGGATATGACACTTTAATATAATGATATGTAATATAATGTCCAAACATTGGTGTTTAATATAGCAAAATCACGTTATGATGGCTCAATACAGCTTTATAAAGGCAGTATATAGTGGCTAAACATCACGTTGCTGTATTAAAATGAAAAGATATACATCATATTATCACGAAATGCATTACAATTTCGTGATGTATCATTTTAACATCACTATGACATTTTAATGTCAGGATATGACATTTGAATATTAGGATATGGTACTTGAATATTATGATGTGACTTTATACATTGATGAAATGACACATTGAGGTCACAATATAGCATTGTAATGTGATGGTGTGTCATTATAATGACAAACATGCTATTTGATATCGAATATTGTATAATAGACTTGTCGGATTATGACATTAAAATAGGAAAAACATAAGAAACAGTTCGAAGTATATATTTATGCCAGGATATTGGATTGTAATTTATCAGAATATGACACTTTAACGTCATGAGATGGTATTATAATGTCCAAATTTTGTCCTTTTATATCACACAATAAGATTTGAATGTCAAGATATTTTTTATGATAGGATATGACATTATCAAATCAAGATATGGCGGGCTTGGCGGCATTCTAATGTGACATTATAATGACTGAATATGACACTACAATATTTTAATGTGACCATAGGATGTCAGGCTTTGTCACTTTGAAGTCTGGATATGGCATTTTAATGTCAGGATATTATATTGTCATGTCAAAGTATAACATTTCAATAACATTATATTGACAGACGCACGTTACCATATGGTAATACATAATCGACATAGAACATTCCAATATCAGGCTGGCACATGTCAGTTCAACATATATATCGCAGTATAATTCAGTAAGTAAAGGCCTCTACATTGCTCAAATACCGGTACTCCAAAACTGCCAACAACAAAAGCACTTCGGAAGATTCAATAAAATGGAAAGTAATTAGATAGCGTTAAGACACATGCTCTTTGAACAGCATGTGGCCTTGTCCTCTTTTACTTTCATTTCCTCTTACACTAAAATGTCATATTGTGATGTTAATATGCTATATCATGATATTTAATATCGTGACAATACACTGAAAGATCCTGTCACTTTAATACCATACCGTGATGCTTAACCACCATATCCTGCATTTATAAAGCTGTATCCAGACATCATAACGTCATTTTACTATAATAAAGAGCAATATTTGGACATTACAAAACCATATCATGACGTTAATGTTTCTTGTCCTCATATTATCGTGACATAAAGAGATCATATCCTGACGATAAACTGTGACATCAATTAATTTAATGTCATATACCGATATTCTGATGTAAAATCATCTCATTACTACACCATACAATGCCATAACTTCATTACGAAATATATATATCCTAATATTCAAAATGTAATATATTGATATTTAAATGATATATTTCATGATATTAAACATATTGACATTCGCAGCTCAAGGACAAAAGTAAGTATTTAAAAGAGCATTGTTACAGGACGATTATCAAAGATGTCATGTACATGTAACGTGTGAGGCGCAAGTCCTTATCTTGTAATTGATTTTTGCTAGAAAGCCTCCCTTCATCGTCACCTACTGCCCCAGCCAACACGGGGCATTAATCCAATTCTGTTTAATCTTTGTGCCAGCGTCGAAGACGGTCAGCCCATATTAAAACAGCATTGGATGAATGCCTCGTGTTTAAACTCCATTATGATACAGAGCATATTTTGCTGCACAGGAGGGTGTGGAATCTACAGTCTGGGAACGGATTTTATATCATGGTCGTTTGTAACCAACGCAAACTGAAAGAGCAGTCGTCCCAGAAAGAGTTCTAAAAAGAGTGAGTTGCGGGTGCAGAGTGGCTTGTTCAAAGGGGGGGGGGATCTCACAAATCTAGACTATATTGTACAACGATGTGCTCTTTTTGTATTGGCCAAACATGTAGAAACTGTGACAGCTCGGATGATTGAAACGCAATAATTTCATTATTTACCTGAGATTATTTTGTTAACTTGACGAATCTCAATCTACATTTCTAGTTGGAAAGCAGTTCGAAAACACTCCAAAGCGTCACCCACCATGGTAGAATTAACTATAACTACCATGTGGGATTCATGTCGATAAACACAATATAATAAAATATGGTCATCTAAAGAAGTTCCAGACTCCATGGGTTCGGCTAAAAAAATACATTTTAGTTTCAACAACGAGATAGTTATCGCATATTTTCGGGTTTTTTAAGAGATCGCTTAACAAAATATTATGGCGGCCATCTTGAATTTGTGGTATTAAGAAAAGTACTGATATTATTTCTGATCATCTGGATAACCTCCTTGTACTTTAAAACATAGGTAGAGACACGAAAATCATTGTTTTAACTTCAAAAGTGGGGGATTGGGGTATAACCCCTTTTTTTTAAATGGCGTTACCTGGTGATATTTTGAATTAACTACTATGTGAGATTTATGTTGATAAATTCAATATAATAAAATAATGGTGATCTAAATAAGTGTTAGATTCCATGGGTTTGGCCAAAAAATACATTTTAGGTTCAACAACGAGATAGATATCTCATATTTTTGTGTTTTTTAAGAGATCGCTTAACATAATCAGAACAATATGGCGGCCATCTTGGATTTTTGGTATTGAGAAAAGTGCTGATATCATTTCTGATCATCTGTATCAACTCTTTGTGCCTTAAAACATAAGTAGAGACACCAACATATTTTTTTCCTAACTACAAAGGTGAAGAATTAGGGTATACCCCTGTTTTTCGAAAATGGCGTTACATGGTGGCGGCCATCTTGAATTAAAAAAAATGCACAAGGGGGATTTTTGGGGCATCTTCGGAATTAGTCTGGGGAGATGTCCAGGTATCATTCCTGAAAAAATCAGCTTTCTGCAATTTTATTCCAGGTTCCTGTGTTTTTTTCACTAATGCTCTTGCACTATCGTATTTGTATGCTACATGGTACACCTTATTCATTCGAAGAACATGAACGCTGAGAGTTTTTTTTAATATGTGTACATATGAACTTGTGCCACTGTACGTGCAGCAAGAATATAATAACGTAAGTATGTGGGGGGAAATATGACAATTTGTAGCAGAACGACGGAAAAAACTGTAAAACTTTTCACTTCTGTTACTGTCACATCTGTTACAAAATCAAGTAGCAGAAGTGACAATAAATGGAACTGTCATTATACATGTTTAGTCACTTCTGTTACCTCTTTCAAAAATATACAACAGACTACTGAATATACAAACATGCGAAACATTTTAGGTTGATGCCAAATTGGTATTTGAAATGAGGTGATTTTACATTAACACAATAACTTTAGCTTAAACTTAACCTATTTTCATACATTATCATGATTATAGACGTCACTTCAGTTATAAGACTGACAAATCAAATATAAAATTGTAAAGAAAATGAACAAACGATTTGTAGGAGACATACCATTACAAATATTTAGATCAATAATATATAATAGTCTCACTCTTTAGTGCAAAATGTCAATTCTGCTACCAAACATTGTCACTTATGTTACAGCTTTGTCACTTCTGTTAAACGAACCATTTTTGTTATTTATTAACATAAAATATGTTGTAACATATGTTTAAATCACCTCTAGATGTTTCAAGTGGGTTGTGTAATATAATACAAAGTGTTAATATGTTTATTTATAAATTGTAAAGCATTGTAGTATTGACTCGTGAGGTTGGGGGGGGGGGGCGCCATGCTGGCCAGACGTCCAACCTCACTTCTAACTCTATTCCTCGCCTGGGCGCGGTTTTCAATAAAACGTCATGTAAATCTCATTCTCTCTTTCTCTGGTTTATTGTCTCAGATAAGCATGTATTAAAAGGTGCACGATATCTCTCGGATAGGTTGGTGGCTTCGGCCACGTGGCTAACACCGCTGGTCACCGAGCGGCACGCCCAGTCCCGTTGCTGGCTGGTTCATAAGTAGACCTCAAAAAGTGCAATTAACAGAGAATCACCCATGTGTACATATTCGACTTGTAAGAATGATTACACATTGCACAAATTCTCCACCAGTTGCCAGCTATCCTCAATGTTTTTTTTTCAATAACGTATATATCTGTGTTTATTTGCTACACACGGAACTGAATTAACCCCCGGTAGATATAATAGAAACTTTATGGAATAAATTTTTTTTTGGAAATATGCAACTTTTGTAAATGTTAATAAGCAAATACATTTTCCCACTTACATGCAACATTTCACGTAATATATGACCATATAATTATGTACCTTAATGATCGCCCGTTTACGATGTATTTGCTGTTGTATATACATAACTCTAAATATAAGTAACACAAAATATTTTGGAAACATTTTGTGGCACACAAATTATGCTATAAAGCATCAATGTGTAGGGTCCAGAAAATATCAATAAAACATTTCTTAATGTTAGACAAAAAAACTAATTAAAAAACCTTTTTTATAACGTTATAATATATTTTAAAAAATGTGTTTTGAAATATTTTTTAACATTGCTTATAACGTTATAGTCTTTTGTCTAATATTGAAAAATATATTCTCTAGATATTGTCTAGGCCCTACAAAATAATGGTGGTCTCGTAAATATTTTTACGATATTTACAAAACGTTTTTGTGTTTGTTGGGCTGTTATGTTATACTACAATAATTTAATACCTTTCATGATTTGTAGGTGTACTCGTCGTTGTCAATACCTGGCGATGAAGAATGATTTCACGACGTAGATCTAGACTAGTGTGTGGTCTCCTGATATGTGGGGCTTGTTCTATGGTGTTCTTCGTGTTAAGCATATTCACATCATATGAAATAGGGTTATCAGATGTTTATAATAATCAGAAAACTTTCAACAAATCAACAGGAGAATTTGTTAGGCCTATTCTCCCAGCACTCTCAAACAAGATAAGAGTATATCAGGCGAATTATATCCGTAAAATCCAACCTTTAATGATAAAATGGAAAATAGAAGCTGATACTTTAAAGGGTGAAGAAGTCGAGGTCATCCAAGATGAAATTCAGGAGAAATTCAGAATAAGACTCAGATCAGGATTTAAACCACAAAGAAGATGGAGGATCCGAGACGAGAATGATACCGATGACAATGTTAAAGAACGGACGATTTTTGTTCAGGGGCAAAGTATTAAATCTCTAATCCTCAAGACACAGTATCCAGTATCCGACTCCGAACCTTTGAAAGTTCTGCCCACAAAAGATAAAAAACCTCTGATAGGAGAGAAGTTTCGAAAAGATATGATACAAACAAAGCTGACAAAATTTAGGGGTGATATCTTATCAGTTCAAAGGGAACAAACTATTAAAGACAGTCCCAAAATCGTGCTTTATGGGAAGACGAAAATAGATAAAGCTCATGCATCATCCAAACTGAAGATATTTGTATGGAATCAGCCTCACTGGGGAAAAACTGACAAAACAAATCAAAAGAGCAGATGTACTATAGGCCTACATATAACTAGCGAATGTGAATTTGTCACAGCAGTTAACACGTCGGAAATGATGTTATCTGATGCCGTGCTGTTTGACGCCAGGATGCTTGGTTTTAGGTTTTCTCACATTGCCCCCACATTACCTCGAAGTTCACATCAATCATGGATATTGTACACCAATGAGCCACACTTCACAGGTTCACTTTCTAGAAATTTCGTTGCAGAGATGTTTAATCTGACCGCTTCATACCAACCTGACGATGATTTATTTGTGCCGTTTGGGCAATGCCATGTGGTGCCTCCGTCGTCTACACCAGCTATACCAAATACAATTCATTCGTTTAGCAATAATTCCAATGATAAATCGGGACTTGCAGCATGGATATCATCAAAATGCATTAGTCAAAGTAGAAGAGAGCTATACGTGGCTGAATTGAGAAAACACCTTCGTGTTGACGTTTACGGCAAATGCGGCAATGAAAAGTCGATGGCACGGTTTATGTGTGAAGATTTTGAGTCGTGTCGTCCTTATCTCCGTCACTATAAGTTTTACCTGGCATTTGAAGATGTTCTATGTGATCACTATTTAAAAGAAGTTTTTAAAGTTATGGCGGCTGGAATTTATACAATCCCAGTAGTCTTAGGGCGTGGACCGTACGAAAAATATTTGCCGCCAAATTCCTATTTGGCTGTGAACAATTTTACTTCCCCTCTTGCTTTAGCTGAGTACATGATGTACTTAGATAATAATGTTCCTGCTTATAACAGCTACATGGACTGGAGAAGGAAGTACACGTGCAATAGTCTTGATGACCATACAATTCCATGTTTCATTTGTGACGTATTAACAGAAAAGCTGAAAAACGTTTCCAATATTTCAAAAAAACGAAATCGTCAAGCGAATTGCCATAGGGCTACACGCTGACTCCATGATTGAATTAAACCATCTCTAACAGTTTTAGCTAATTGGTTTGTTTGTTGCAACTGTCATACAATCTGAATAATACCAGAATAATTTATATAAAGCCACCATTGACCAATAAAATTTCATTGTTGATACATTGACTGTTATTTGATAAAGCTATCTCCACTAAGAACACAGCCGCTGTTCAGGCTACAATTAAAGTATAGTAAGCCTACTAATTATAACCGTACGTATAGGCCTACTTTTCATTTGATTTGAGAATAATTGATTAACTCTAATGGGCCTATAACTCTTACCAATATTCCTATCCATTCAAAACGAATTATCACTCAGCTGGTAATTGATAACATTAACTGAAAAATAAGTAGGCCTAGGCCCCTATTAAAATATGGCACATATAAAAATTGTATTCTGAGCCAATAAATCGATTTTGGATATTACCAATACATGTATTATATATGAATGGCTTAAAGGTAAAGGGATCCAAGTCCGTATTTTCTCATTTTCATATAGAAGGCTTTAAAATTAAAATCAATTAGCACAAAGATATAATTCGTTTTGTTACGTGAATAAATGGTAATGAGTGGCATGGCATAGACTGATCCATATAAGTTGTTTTTTTACATTTCAGTTGCATTTTACCGTATGCCTCAGGCTCAGAGGTAAACGATCCAAGTCAAAATGTCCTTTAATTAAACTGTCATGGACTTGGATCACTTTACCATTGAGGAAAAGTATGTATTTTGAAAGAGAAAAAGAATATAGTCAGGCGACATTTTTTATTAAATAGAAGTTATCTTAATTTATGTGCCAAAAGCTATTTTATGGTTAAAGCGACACAATCAGGCTAAATAACCATCAAAAAATCAGTATTTTTATTTTGTCTTCTTAAAGCGACACAATCAGGCTAAAATTATGTTTAAAAATCGGTAATTTTATTTTGACTTCTTACTATGACAATATGATGTAAAGATGTCCATAGACTATAACTGCAAAAGTTAAAAAAAAATTATGCTGCCTATTTACCAGTTAAGCAAGATATAAAGACGAAATACCTGATTTCTTATTTCGGAAATGCATGAAAAATATTGTCCTCGCTGGTCCGGCTGGCTGAGATGACAAATACAAACAGATTTATGGCTGAACATGATTATGTTTTGTCGCACTTCTCGTTTCAGATATCGGGGATATAGAAATTTATATTTTAATTGGATAGATATTTACTACAGAGAATAGGTATACATAATTATTAGGTGAAAAAACATATCCATATAAACAGTAACACTGTTTAATCTTGTTTAAACATGATACACATACGTCCATGTATTACACGTCCATGATTACGTCCATGTGTATCAAGTACTAATTGAAAATGGACCTCAAATGAATGGTCATGAATCTTATGGACAAAAGCTTCTTAGTCTTCATTTATCCCTCGTTGGATCGTTTTGTTAAATTACAACTGATTGAAATTGTGTCAAGCGTCCAGGATCGTGTCATCATAACCTGATAACAAGGCCGGATACTTGACAGTATGTGTTTAAAGAATAACAAATAGAAGATGAAATACAATGTATGTCTACCATAGATGAGAATACACGAATGCTCTGAAACTATTTTTGGGGTTCTGCTAGCAAATATACCATAGGGCCTACATAACCTGTCAGAGCATGAAAACCCAGCAGTGCAGATGCAGTCTACTCTTCTGACTCTCATGTTATTTTGACAAATTTGCATTATATCTTTTGTTAGATTATTCTATATGACCTCTACAAAAATTACCCTCTTCGTCCTGAGCTTTCGTGTTAAGAAGGTTGTATATATATTAGCATAGCAAGCTTGTGTAGACAAGCTTACTAAGCAACAATTAGACCACGTCCGTATCTAGCCCGGGTATCTGGCGAACCGACAAGCTCTGTATCATCGTGATCATTGGGAATAATTAAAGCATAGGGTATAAGCAGTGTCTGACTCTTAGTTGTTATAGAAGTGAGAGTCTGGAATATAAACATTTCCCTTGGAATACAAGAGCATGCAGAAGGCTATTTTCGGTACTACAAACTACAAAGCGATCAGAGTGAGCTTCCAATGCTCGATACAATGCTATGTCTTATGTTGATAATTTTCGTGACCAGGTAGGAGAGCAACCCCTATTTAGATGGCGATGCTATTACTAGGCTATTAGCGCCCTCACATATAAATGGTTCCCACACTTTTTCATATACAAAATTCAAGGACTTTTCAAGGAGCTTTCAAGAACTTCTCAATATTTTTCAAGGACCTTTTTCCTGCATGTTAAAAAAGGGTTTTGATGATCACACAAATAAATTTAGGTCAAAAGGTATGAAAAACGGTAACTTTGGCGTTTTTATTACTTTTTTTATCAAATTTCAGACATTGTTTATCGATATTTGTGTTTTGACTTTATATTGATAAAATAGACACACTACATTCCTAAACCATATCTTTATTTAAGTGCAGCTTTTTCTTTCATTTAAACACTAGCTGTTGCCGCTGCGTGACGTTTTTCAAGATCGATTCAGCAAAACAATCACAGGTTGATCAAAATCAAGGACTTTTCCCGTTTTTTTACAAAAATCAAGGCCTGGAATTATTTTTTTCAAATTCAAGGACTTTTCCCGTTTTCAAGGACCCGTGGGAACCATGCATATAACATGACGATGTCGTCTGCGATATCATTATTGACGGCGTATTTATTTATGCGGGTGAAAAGCACTTAAGAAGTTTTTGCTAATTTTTACCAGTTATTTTCTTTTATTTTTGTTATCATAGCTATATAATCGGGTAATTTAGTGTTTACTAAAGACGCTTAATGTCACAATGATCATTGATATGGCATAGCTACTAAAACGTATGATAGCTAAAGTTTCAATAATTGCAAAAAGTAATTTTACTCCTCCTCACCCCCCCCCCCGTGTTTAATTGAATTCGGAGATAAGTGTGTACAGATTTCGGGCTCATACCGTTAACACCACGTTGTAGCATACATAGGCTACTGCTGAATATTTTCCATTCGGCGATTTTAAATCCTATGTGGCGTTTTTATTTTATCGCGTTTTTTTTTATCAAACACTAATTACATGCGCATAAAACTAGAATATAAATAGAATGTAGAGAATTATAATAACCCTTCACAAAGAAAAACAATGGTAATAGAGTGTGTTGGCCAATGGCTTTGAGTTAAGCTGCCATATTTTTAGTTGAAAAATCACTCAATTAGTCAATGCATAAGCTTACATTTTCTTGTCAAAATTCTTGAAGTTGGCAGTGACAATGAAGCACTTTGTATATCTATGCAGATTCTGGCGATTGTCATTATACTATTTGCTTCACACCAGGGGCACTGCCTATGGCTTGCACTGTATTGTATGGAGCAAAAGAGAATGTAATTAGCTTTTCAACTGAATGGAGAAAACAATTATATAGCACCTATTTCGTTTGTTTTTTTGGTGATTATATAAGTGGTATATAAAGCTTATTTATCTGGGGGGGGGGGGGGGAGCGTAGTGGGTGTTGATGAGCCGGAGATTGGCCAAAACAATGTTTATTGCGTGTTCCACATCATACAATGCTCCTTTCCTAGCACTTTGATCAGAACAATTAAGGAATTATTAATTTCTCCTCTGAGATTTACTTAATACAAGGTTTAGATATGTTCGTATATACATCATAAAATTGACAAATGTACCCTTAACCTAATGACAACAACCGCTGCCAAAGACTGGATTCAAACATCCTTTTTTTTGTAGCTGAAAATTTACAATAAATGCAATTTTTCTCTGAAAGTGTTAAAAATAAAAGGACTAGCTGTCAGGAGAAAGTTATTATTATCATTGTCACCTCTAGGCCTACATAAGACAATTCTACACATTGCACTTTGAAAAATATATTTAAACAATATTTTCTCATTTTTAAGCCATTTTGCTATCATTTGCGATCTTTAATTTCGGATGGTTACAATGATCAGAAAAAAATACACTACACGAGTGTTATAAACCAGTGAATACCCACGGAGCCATGAGCAAATGGGTTTGAGGGTCGTATAAGCACGAGCACAAACTTGCATTTTTTTGCTGGAAATGCAAAAATCCAAAATGAACATAAACACACTGCGTTATTTTAATAGACATTCTACTATAGTTAATATTTTATATCTGATATATGTTATTATAATTATAATACTATTTTAGTCCTATACGATCGTCATTAGCTTACATTATATAACACAGTCTTAGTATGAGGCACTCTTCATAAATATTATATATAGGTCTCGCCTAAGCGCAATTTCGCCTCATCGGGCAGGTTTTTTAGGCGCCCGCCCAATCGGGGTCATGCCTAATCAAAAGTGAATATTTTAATCAATTTACTAGGTACTTGGCAATTTGAGGGAGCAGGGTATTTTTTTAATAAATTGAATTTTGCACTTATATTATTATGATATTCGTATTATATCGCTTGCAGTGCAAGAATAGATTATACTGGATTTGCCTGAGAGACAAAGCTTGCGTCTCCACCCGCCCCACATAGCACGGGAAATTGGGATGTGTCTATGAGGTGACAATCACTGCCATGTCTATACTTCTAGTGAGGAAAGGAAACTTTCAAGTCCTCGTCATTTTGAAATGAGAAATGGACTATGTAGACTTTTGTTTTCTACCAAACAAATGCTACCATGTCATACCTAGTTGATGAATTTTTAAACGTAAATCTCATAATTTACATGCATTAATACACGTGCATTACTACGAGCTCAATTCTGACAGAAGCACTTTTTGCAACAAAATGCGACATGTAGTGAATAATATACTGCAGTATTCAGCTTACTAATATATTGAGAAGTTACTGCCTTTTGGATTTACACGATCGAATAGTGGAGCTGAATAGCCCCTATTGTGCGTGCGTGAACAAATAGGCCTAGTATGTCGAGATCGCTGCTTCCAAGATTTCTGTGAGTTACCGACCTTCTATAGAAAACCAATGAGCATGCTGACCTTATCCCATTCAGCTGTGCCACATAGTACATTAATTATAGAGAAATACAGTACGGTCACCGAATTTTTATGTAAACCAAGTGAAAATGTGATGTTAGAATCACACCAAAATCTAATCAACATGTGGCCAGGGTAAGTTGTTTCTTTGGAAAAAATCAGTGAAGCAGTTGAAGTTCTTGAGAGTAACATGTAATTCGTCGGCCATCTTGAATTTTGTTGAAAAAAAAAAAAAAATTGTGTTGTATCACCATATTACCAAATTTTTATAATAGCCAAAATGAGCAAAACTGAAATATCAGCTAAAATCCTAAAAAGTAAAATTTTAATAGTTTCTATTATCATAATCACACAACAAACTAATCAGCACACATCCAGGGTAGGGTTATTCCTTTGAACCAAACATGAAACAAATCCATGAAGCAGTTCAAGCTCTGGAGAGTGACATAGGATTTTGGCAGCCATCTTGGATTTCGTTGGAGAAGCTGAAAAACGCCGAAAAATTCACCAGTCAAATTCCCTAGGGCCAATATGCATTCTGCGAATATTTAGAAATAAATCGAGCAGGGGTGTATAGCTATATTACCAAATTTTTATGATAGCCAAAATGAACAAAACTGAAATATCCGCTAAAATCCCGAAACGTAAATAAATCAAAGTTTTTGTTATCGGAATCACACCAAAAACTAATCGGCACATGTGCAGGGAGGGTCTTTTTTTAAACCAAACATAAAACAAATCCAGGAAGCGGTTCAAGCTCTAGAGAGCGACATAGAATTTTGGCGGCCATCTTGGATTTTGCTGAAGAAGCTGAAAAACGTCAAAAGAAGTTATCAGGCAAATTGCTTAAGGCCAATATGCATACTAAAAATATTAAGAAATAATCCGAGCAGTGGTGTATAGCTAAATTAACAAAATTTGATGATAGTCAAAATGAACAAAACTGAAATATACGTAAAAATTCTGAAACGGAAGCAGTTTTTATTATCAGAATCACACCAAAAACTAATCAGCACATGTGCAGAGTAGGGTCTTTCCTTCCAAATCCATAAAGCGGTTCAAGCTCTAGCGAGCGACATACAATTTTGGCGGCCATTTTGGATTTTGTTAAATAAGTTAAAAAAACGCTGAAAAAAAGTAATCCAAGTAGGGGTGTATGGCTATATTACAAAATTTTGATGATGGCCAAAATGAGCAAAACAGAAATATCCGCTAAAATACTAAAACATTAAAAAATAAAAGTTGTTATTATCAGAATCACACCAAAAGCTTTTCAGCTGACATCCAGGGTAGGTCTCTCCTTTAAACCAAACATGAAACAAGTCGATGAAGCGGTTCAAGCTCTAGCTTGTGCCATAGGATTTTTGCGGCCATCTTGAATTTTGATAACTGAAAAAACGCAACAAAAAAATTTACCAGGCAAATTCCCCAGAGCCAGTATGCCTACTGCAAATATTTGGAGATAATCCGAGTAGAGGTTTTCGAGTGAAAGCAGAAACAAAATGTGGCGGCAGACGGACTCAGCAAAAACAATAAGTCTCCACCACCACATAGTGGGTGGAGACTTAAATATATAATAGGCCTACACATATAAATGCCAGGCCCTTAATATGTAGGCAGTGCCAACAGTAGTGATGTTGGTATCAGTAAGGCGGTCTCAGAAATTATTTGGAAACATAGTCTGGCATTAAGCGAAATGCACAAAAAAGTGCTACTGAATATAATTTCAAGAAGAGAAAAATAGTTGTGTGATTGATCTGTAATTGACATGTAATTAAAAAATTAAGCATAATTTTCAATTAATTACAATTGACCCAAATCCTGCTACCAACATTGCATGTTGCAGACGAATAAAGAGCATGTAATAAAAGCATAAACAAGGTTGAAGATACAATATCAGGCACTGCTATTTATTTGCAAGTATACAGAGATCATCATTATAATATCACTCTCATGCACCACCTCTACATTTACTAACTCGATTCAAAGCAAAAACCTGATAAAAGTTTTTTTGCATGGTGACAAAACATTTACAGTTCACTTCTTAGTATCATCTTGTCATTGCTTGTTAGCAAAGTGAATACCTGGTACAATATGATATGGAGCTCATCATATCTGAAATTATCACCCCTTTATCTGGGATACTTCCCTACATCTAATAATGACTGGCGTGGCAGTGCACTTTCAATTAATACTTCAGGCAGGATTAAATTTATTTAGATCTACAAACAAAACACCAGACAAAAGCTGTCCCCCACCTAAAAAAAAATACTTCAATAAATGAAAAATTCGTAGTGACAGGATATTCTGGTTCTCCCGGCGACCCGACAAAGACAAGACATTGATCCAATGTTGGGTTAATGGTGGGCTAGGTTCGCAGACGGTGGGTCAACATCGGTAAAAGTCTTGTGTTTGCTGGGGATGCGACGTTAGCAGTATACTGTATGGTATTTGTATCGCACCTTAATATCTCGTGGGAAATATTTTGTCGTAATTAATCTGGTTTATGAATTGAGACAATCTTCAACCTTTACACCGCTAATCAAGAAAATAGTCGTTTTTAATCTGTTTTCTTAGCCCATTACATCACTGTTAGTGTTATTGGGAGCAAAATATGTGTTAATACATAAAGATCTGCAAATGTTTGGTTTCAATTTAAACTAATATGGGTAAATTTCACCCACTTGCAGTAGTTTATCTTGGTAGCGAGATACAACTTCAAGTGTGTGAAAATTTAAATTATCTACTTTAGCGGTTTAAGGGGTAAAATAATCACATTTAACTGTATAATTGCAAGATTGTTTCTATTATTTTTTCATATGTTTGAAGCTGAAGTTACAGCAGCAACTTTCAGTATCAAGCAAATGAGAAAAACTGTTATTATGACAAAAATGACCTCTGGTTACTGATAAAAATACCTAATCTTCAAAGTTATATTTCATAAATATGAAATCATATGAAGAGATATACCATCACCTTGATATTAAAACATCATCCATACCATCTGACACAGATAGATCAATACCAATGTGAATAGCGGCCATGGCGACTCACAAGTACAGTGCATGGAAGACACATACCGGTAACTCATAATTGTTGTCCACAACAAACCCACTGGACACAAGATGGTGCATCAAAGTTGAATTGACGTTGATGATTCAACATTGATGCATCGTCTTTTGCCCAGTGGGAACACACACAGTTACATAACAGGCCATAACAAAGGATAACCAACACAGCAGATTATATTCAAACTTACAATGTATCATAATAACTTAAAAACGTTGGTGAAGGTTACTTGTGCAAATGGTTACAAATGTGTGGTTAAAATTAAGCGGCTAAATCAGTCTTTTTCAAGCTCAGCCAGCCTCTTCCTCCACAAATGCTTTATATGCCTCTTCTGTCATTAGCTCATCCACTTCATATGGATGAGTCAGCTCTATCTTGAAAAGCCAGCCTGAAATTAAACAGATAACATTTATAAACCCATGCTAAATTAGCATCAGTATTATTCAATAATATGACAGAATAAGCAAACCCTGGATCATAATTTAGTTTTTTTATTACCCTCTGAACGCTAATTAAGACTATAATCGTTTTTAATATGTTTTATTACAAGGTTAAATCAGTTATTGGGAACGAAATGAGTGTTTAAACATCAAGATTTGCAGTGTTACTGTTTGGTCTCAAATTAAACAAAAACATATTATTAATTTTCATCCACTTCAAGTTGTGGGTTGCGCTAGCCAGACAAGTTTAAATAAGTGAAAATTCAAATAAGATAACTTAGTGGGTAAAGGGTTAAAATTCAGGTGGATGTTGAGAAATATAATAGGATTAACTCTTGTTAGTACAGAAGTATTGACTCTTTTTCGCTCTGTTGAAGCTGAAATTGCAGACCAACACAGCTCAAGATGATTTTTTTTGGCCAGTCGCAGTGTGGTTTTGCAAAAACTTTTCTTAAAAAAATAATAATGTGTCACTAGCAGGTAAAGGGTTGAAGTACACAATACACACAAGTACACAACACTGCCATGAGCGGGCATGACACTGTATAGTAGGACGTGTTTCGATCCTCTAGACATAATTGTAGCCATAGCATATTGATCGTGGCTGAAAACAATATCAAATTGTGATCTGTGAAACAATTATAAAATTGAAAAGGAATACAAAAAGAACCTTCGTCATATGGGGAATCATTGATTGTCTCTGGGTTTTCTTCAACTACATTATTTTTTGCTTTTATTATGCCTGACACAGGTGTAATAATATCACTAGCTGACTTCACACTCTCCAATACACCAATAGAATCTACAACAAAAGTGCAACACATTTTATGTCATGCTAAATAAAACATTCAGTCATGCACATATATGGTAGGGCAGTAGAATTACTAGTAGGGAGGGATATATTTTTTTTGGTCGTATCTAGTAAATTGTGGAATTGCTTGCAACCACTTATAAAAGCTTTTGTTTGTAACATTTCTTTGCAAATTGAACAACTTTGAACAGCTTAAGTTATCTTACATTTGGACAATAATATGGGCAACTGATTAATAAAACAACATGGCCATAGTTACTTTTCTCAATGCTCAGAGAAATTTGGTAAAAGAAAAATACTCATTACAAATATTTTCAGTTGGGGCTTTTTCAGTCAGTTGGCGTTAAGGAGGGAAATCAAGATTTTTAGGGCTGGCTTAAACTACAAGTATACTTATTGAATAGTCAGATTAAGAATAAGAATAATCACAGTATATAAATATGATAAAGCACACTGGGTCACAACTATTTTTGTGTGATGTTTCCCATTACTATTACAAAAAATACTTGTTCATATCTACATAATAGCAATCAGCAACCATCTGACATATGATTGCATGTACATCTTCTCTGAGCAAGTATTGACGAACATTATATTGGCAGGCATCATTCTGTAATTGTGGTGGCATAACCTGGACAAATATACTAACATAAAGAGTCTATTTTGAAAATGGTAGCGCTTCATACTACAGTATAACTTGTCTTGGCCGGTCACCAGTTTGAACGGCCACCTCTACTCAACGCTCACCATTCGGAGCTCCAAATGAATTTTCTGTATAAATAACCTCTAATGACCGGCCACCTCAATAACGCGGCCACGGCCAGTGATTTTTCAGCAACAAGTCAATTTTTGACCTCCAATTTCTGGCCACTATAATATCGGCGGTTACTTTTTGTCGGCCAATTTAATAAAATCGTCAGCATAAATAACAGACATTGCGGCGAAAAAATGATAAGTGCTGGCGTAATTTTCGCATTGGTTGTTGTAATATTAGGACACGGCCAGTGAATTTCCAGGATCAAGTCAATATTTTACCTCCAATTACCAGTAACTAAGCATAGGCTATATATGTAGGTTGATTATTATATCATCAGCGACAGCCACTGGCGTTAATTTTATACAGATTGTTAAACGGCCACGGCCAATAATAATAAACTTCTGAACATCATATTGCCGGCCACTATATATCGGTCAACAAGTCACCTTTTGACTTTCAATTACCGGCCACTATAATAATGATAATATACAGTACTTATAGTACATATATGTCAGTACTAAGCGCTAACTATATCTCGGTCAATATAATAACATCGCCAGCGTGAATGCCAGACATCACAGCAGAACAGTTCAAGTGCTGGCTTAATTATAATTAATTTTTCATATTTCTGAACGAAATAATACAGACTCTATGTCGATCAATATAATACAATGTCCAGCGTTAATCGAGGAAATCACGGCAAAACATTTTTACGCCTTTTTTAAACTACTGAACTTCAATTACCGGCCACTGTTGACTTCCAATGGCCGTCGGTATGGATAGTCACTCTGCGGTTGTGAGTGTAATAAAATTATAATAATAATGTCACTTATGCTAGCGATGTGGTTGTTGAAGACGACTGCAACAGGTCTGGACTGACCTTATGAACACTGCGGCATCTAAATCCACTGTTGTGTTCCATATTTCATTTTGACTATATATTATTTATGCCTAACGTCGGAGCGTTGGTATGATAGTTTGAGTAAGGTAATTAATTGGATGTTAAATATTACGCATGCATGCATAGGCAAACACGTGATATTATCCCAATGATGAATAAATGCCGGCTCAGCGTTGTAGACGGCGGACCGACATTAATACACATTGCAGCGATGTCCCGTGATTGACGGGAATGGAACACGTAAAATCTCGCAACATATCGTTACATGTAAGGTGAACGACGAGACGTGACGATGACCTATGGGCGGGTGTTCTCGACCAATCACAGTGTGCCTTCAAATGATTGACAGCTCAACCAACAGTGACAGCATGTATATGATCAGACGTTCAACCAGACAGCCGTTGTATTTCATTATATTTCTCGCTTCTTGGCGCTAAACAGTCAAGTTGTGTGTGTCACCAACAAACAACCTTTACCGGTGAAGAGCCGAATTAGGAATGGGGTTATATCAGGCATGGGGTGTCAAGTCAGGGTCAGGTGTATGCGCAGGGTGTGATGCGCAGTGGTTGGGGAGGGGGTAGGTGGCAACGGGAAGTACTATAGGTGTCGCATGGGTGAATGGTCATCATCCAGATTTTTTGTCAACATGGATATGTCAACTGGGACACAACAACTGACCTAACGGAAAACAAAAAAGACAGAACAAAAAAACATTCGAGGATACGCTGAATATCCTGATTGCTACTTTAGGCAATCTGGGAAAGTATTGCCGACACTTCAGATACGACACTGAAGGTAAGACAACAATTACTTTAATTATAACTTATATGTCTTATTCATGTTGTAAAATATGTATAGCCGTGACTAGCTGCAAGGTCGTTCCTAATTTTACTACTGTCAGGTAGGGTCTGGGCCCAATGCTTAATTTATCAACCAGGCCCATTCCTAATTTTGCCACTACCAACACTGCCAGCAAACCATTCCTAATTTTACCACTGTCAGGTCGTGCTTAATTTATCAACCGGGCTCATTCCTAATTTTGCCACTACCAACACTACCAGCAAACCATTCCTAATTTTACCACTGTCAGGTCGTGCTTTATTTATCAACCAGGCGCATTCCTAATTTCGCTACTGTCAGGTCATGCTTAATAATTAAGCTTGACAGTGGTAAAATTTATAAAAATTATTGATCAACCAGGCTCATTCCTAATTTTGCTACTACTAAGACTGACAACAACCCATTTCTAATTTTACCACTGTCAGGGCGTGCTTAATTATCAACCAGGCGCATTCCTAATTCTGACACTACCAATACTGGCAACAACCCATTCCGAATTTTACCACTGTCAGGTCATACTTAATAATTAAGCATGACCTGACAGTGGTAAAATTGATAAAATTATTGATCAACATGCAGGCGCATTTCTAATTTTGCCAATACTAACACTGCCAACAACCCATTCCTAATTTTACCACTACCAGCACTGCCATCAACTCATTTCAAATTTTGTCACTGTCAGGTCATGCCAAATTTATAAACTAATGCTAATTTATCAACCAGGTGATTTCCACTGTTAGGTCATGCTTAATTTAGAAATCCAGTGATTTCCTGAATTTAACAATGTCATGCCATGTCATGCCTAATTTATCAACCAGGCGCATTCCTAATTTTACTACTGTCAGGTCATGCTTAATTTACCAACAGGCGCATTCCTAATTTGTCCACTGTCAGGCCATGCTTAAGTTAAAAACCAGGCGCATTCCTAATTTTTTTCACTGTCATAACAACCTCTAATTCGCTCTCAGTTATTATTTCTATAACACTGTTATGTTCTGTGTTTTATTTTAAATATTTTTAAATTTTTAGATCTAGAATCTGTATAAGCTGGATATAGCGTTAAGACATGATTATAATCTTTCTAAACAATGATATTTAAATTTTTGCATGTTTGACTGTCAATGAATGAATCAGATAACTGTGTGAATAAGCAAACTAAATAAAGCACGACGTGTAATCTTCATTTCCCTTTTATCTTTTCACGGGAAGTGTGCGTGGCAATACATGATGCTGTTTTAGTGAAGTGACAAGTAGCCGTGCAATCTGCAATAGCGGTGTAGCTATTAAGTCACACGTAATAAGGTGTGATCGCTTTGTCTACTGTCGCCCCTGATTGACCATCTGGTTCCGAGAGGCGTTCATTCAAAAGCCTAACTTTCCGTATGTAATGATGCTATTATATGTTATTCTATAACATATTTAATTATAAAATATTAAATTTATTTTTATTTGTATGTAGATACGTTTTCTTATTTGTCTTTTCTTATTTCAGGAGATGTACTGTCGTTTTCCGACCGATGCCTGGCGCCACATGAAAATTCCAAGATTTCAGACTTGCGAAAAGTGTTGATAACACGTAAAGAGGTGTGACTTTTCTTTACTTCTCATTCCCCACCTTTTGCACCTTTGCAGACAACTCAATTAAATTACTGACATATTGATAGCGAACGTTGTTTTGTAAACCACCTATGCAGTTGTTTAAAGTGATTTAGGTTTGCCGTAAAAATGTGTGTGATGTTACAGGTTTAATTTTAGTAAAATACTTGGTGCCACGATAATACTAACGCGGGATTATTATGTTTTTCAGATTGACAGAATTTTAGCTGATTTTCACGGGCATGAAACCGAAGGTGGTCATGCAGGTGGAAAGAGGGTTCAGCGTGAAATTGCAAAGAAATTCTATTGGCGCACAATGACAACGGATATAACAGAATACGTGAGTTAACACGCATCATTTTAAAGATTGTCACATATTTTTACAGATAAAAAATATATTTTTAGACTGACGTGTCAATAAAATGTACAGTAAACACATATTTATACATGTAAATACGACAGGTTCAGCTCTGTATAATAACACGAACACCATGTATACCAGCATACATTCACATGGTGAGAATGTTTCATTTGCCTTGGAGTTACAATTTGCGTAATAAATCTGTAGTGAGGGTTCAGATTTGTTGTTATTTTATATAATAGTATTGCTGTGTTTCAGAACGATAGCTGCCCAGAGTGTCAAAAGACAGGGAAATTAAAGACAATGACACCGGAGCTGCAGTCAGTGTGCCTCTTAGAAGCTACGGCAACACAGTAACATTTAGGGACATCTACTGGTGCCTGGATTCAAATATTCAATGTTAACGGCAACGACAGCCACAAATATTCGTTTTCCACCCAAGACAGTCCGTATATATGAAAGCTTGTGGTCTAAGGAAGCATCAGATCGCTTAATAGAACAGATCTCGATTCTCACATTCAGCACAAACAGCACACAAAGAAACATTGACTTTAAAGACATGCATCGTCAATCAGGATGAATAGATTGTGGGCTTTTGCCATTGCATCTGCTGCGTGCCTATGTGAAGGCACGGATCCCTCTGTCCATGCATGGAATCAGGATGATATGCGAAAACACCTTAGTGACTGTTTTGAAACAGGTACTATCCAATTATTTAAGTCTGCGAAAAGACGTAACCGAAAATCAAAGGCAGTACAAACAGTACTGCTTCATTGCCTTTGCAGAACTGGTCGCATTATTAAAAAGGACATGATTTTGTGTGAGCAGTGCCACTTATATTACCACAACACTTGTGTCAACCTCAGTGCCCCACCAACAGAGCCATACACATGCCAGAATTGTAGAGTATAATTGTAATGTATAATAAAATATGAGTGCATTGCTAGAATTGTAAACAGTTGATGATTATGTCATATAGTTCTGATTAAAATAAAGAAATGTTTTATTTGAATATGACTGTGTTGTGTTACTTTCTTAATTTGCTGTTTTTATGGATCAATCGATAGATGTTATGTAATAAATTATATAATTTTGTTCACCATTGCGTGTCAATACCGCCGACATCAACAAAATTAAGCACCACCTTGTTGACACACCATGGCCAGTGCGTTCACAGTTGGGTGTCAGCAGGGTGATGCCTAATTTCGCCAGCCAGTGACCAGGTGCTGTCAAGCCACAGAGTTGACTACTGGTGTAGGCTACATGTAATGCTAGGCCTTTATACAGCTTACTTAAAATCGTTATTAGTCCCGAAAAAACGTCAGTTTACAGATACACAATTATTTGCATTGATTAAAAAGTATATATATAAAATTATATAGAGAGATATATAGATATTTATATGGACTCTGTACTTTATCAAAGCATGCATGATTTATGATTATTACAGGTTTATAATAATAACATCTTACTTGAGTGAGATTGATTACAGAAACAAAAATAAACACTTGACACACCTTGATGTATATTTTGTGATATATTGTAATTATAAAATGTTGCTCTTCGTAGATTGAAGTGTACACATTTTCTAGTTATTATTTTTTCTCAGTATTATTAATATAAGACTGCTGTTCAGTTATCTAAACACAACCCCTTGATCCGCATATCTCAATAATTCAAATAGGCGTTTGAGCTTACTGCATCTTTCTTAACAGATTTAAAGGAAGTATATAATAACATTGATGTAAAAAAATACGCTGCATAATCATCCGTAAGTGTTACACACAGTCATGCGCAATGTACAGGAATGTAGGTGATGCCTAATATCTACCCCATGCCTAATTTCGCTTGACGGCGTCAAGCTATGAGGCCCATGTATATATTATTGATAAAGAACTATTATTACGGGTGGTGATTAGCAATATTAGATATATTTTAATAATATAATTGAACATAAAATTTTAAACACATCAATATTTAATATCTTTTTCATTTAATATCATTATTAACAAAACACTTATCAAGAAAAGATGAAACGGCTGTTTGTAAAATTGTAACTGTAAGCAATGATTCATTTGATTTTGTAACATGAAAAAATCCATAGAAAACGGAGAAAACTCCGTTGAGACTTAAAATCTAGTAGCATTTAAAGTGTCAATTAGCCCAGTCTGATTGGAAGTTACTCTTATTAACTGCAGTAAACAGGAGACTCCAACCCAATAGTGGCCCGCCATCTGCGACGTCGAACCCGCAGTAAACCAATATTGTACATCGAGGAGTATGGTGTAAAATGGTTAAAGAAAGACTAAGAGCATAATTTTTTTCTCAAAAATTTGCTTACATTTGATATTCTTGAATCATGATGCCCTGCAAGTGCTACATAATTGAAAGAAAATTCACCTGAAGGCTCTTTAAATTACTTTTTATGATTGACTTACTATGACTCACATAGTGAATTTTATATATCAAGAGTAAAGGATAGATCCATACAGTTTCTTGTCCAATATGTACAGTGGATTAAATATACAAAAAAGCAAAGGAAAAGTATATTTAAAACACATGTAATTGACTAATCAACTATCTTTATTTTGACTCGCAGGGATTGACAAATCCTTATTGTGTTTGGTAGGGGGACTAGCCCCGATGACTTTCCGGGCAACTGAACTACTTAGTATAGAGACAAAAATAGACAACTTCTGGTAGCCCAACATAAAAAGATGGTAGCCCCGGGCTTCCGGCCATGCGATTTGGCAAGCCCTGGTCGTCGAGGCTTGTAAAAATACGGCCCAATTCAATAAATGTTTAAAATTCAGATGAACTCACCATCTTGACTGAATTCGTCACCTTCATCCGGCAATTCGCAATAAACTATGTCACCTAAAGCACCCTGCAATAAAACCAATGAGCACTGTCAATTTATAACAAGAATAATAAAAATAATAATCACAGATGGCAACATTGTAATGTACTGATATGTATGAAAGTCTAGCATTCAGAGCCAACTGGTGTGACTTCTTTATTCTGTCAAATTTGGTACATGTATGTGATTCTTTTTGTGGGTGATTGTACTAAATAATCTGTAACTTCACATGCTTATTAGGCAAAAATGATTGATATAGTTACAAGGTACACCGCACTTGATACAGTGCGACTTGTATTAGACTAGACTATTGAATGCAGATTTATTCTCAATTTACAGTAGATTATTTTGCACCAGACTGACAAGAGGCAGGAAGATGAAAACATTTACAGGACCCCGAGAAAATTACCAGACCTCACTTTTTGATGTTTATTTTACACCCCCTTGAGCTGAAATTGTGAGCATCAGATGCACCGTTCTCGAGACATCGTTCACTTTGCATCTTGTCTGTCATTTGTCTGGCCCTTATAATTTTTTTGTCATGAATATTAAATCTTGGCAAATTTGCATTTTGAATGAGGTTGTACATACATGTATCATTATGACCCTCTTGGGTGAAATTTCAATCCTTTCAATATAGGGTCAGATACAACGTTCGTGAGGTATTGCTATTTTTAATTTTGTCTGCCATTTTGTATTTTAACAAATTTGTCTGTCACATGTAGCATCATTATAATCCTCTGTGCTGATATTTCACTCCTTTTTAAGACTCAGAAGCAGGGCTCTCGAGATATATGGCAGCCATTTTTTATTTTGTCAGAGCTCTATTTTGTATTTTGACAATATTTTTGTCATTTTGGATGAGGTTGTATGTATCATTATGACCATGTGGACTGAAATTCAAGTCTTTTCTAACATAAGATGTGTTGTTCTCCATACATATAAGGGTGACTTCAGAAAAAATGGCTAATTATGTATTTCCCAGCATGTACAGCTAAGAAGTAGTCAATGTCTTAGGAAATCATCTTGGAATATATACCCTGGTGATAACATTTAGTGGTGAAAATATTATGGAAATACATACAGCCATTACAATAATATGCTCAATAATGTTGCCAAAATGTCAGGAGTGCAACACTTTTTGCGTGACAAATAAAACAATCCTTTACTTCGCAAGTTGGATGGATCTAAAACTGTGGCCTTAACGTAATAAAATGGTCTATTTTATCTGAGTATTGTGTGTTTCGAATATTTTATCCCAATGCCAATTCATCATTTTATGTTTTGATCAGACTGTGTAATCTCAAAACAGTTGTAATGGCTAAAATGAAAATACCAACAAATATACTGACTCTATGATGCCGGGCTAATTATACTGTATAGCACCATTCAACACGTAGATTAAACTATTAGTTATGTTTCAACTACATGTTAGCTTGTATTTCGTACTTGCACTACTTTCATAAATGGGTCAAAATTAGCTAAGGTGTTATATTGATGAAGGTAATTACAAAGTTCCAATGGGGACCATTAATATATCTAAATTTATATTTTTTTAATATCTCCCTCAAGGTAAACACATCATTACATAAAAAACATAACTTTATGGAGGATGGTTTATTTTTAAAAGATTACAAGTAAAATATGTGGTCAATATTGCAATATTTCATAACAATCCAGCGTAACATTCTGGCAAGTGTGTATTTGGACTGCTAGTATGTATAATATTTGTTTCCAAACGAAAAACCTTAAATGTTGCAATAAGGATCATGCCCAATTGTTCTTGAAAAGTTAGTAAATGTATAGTAATATTGTTTATAGAACATACAACTCGATATATGAAATAGTGCTTACGCATGTTACATGTGTCCGTCAAAACCTAAGCAGAACTACAGTAGTTATTCGTTATAACACGATCGGTGGGGTCCATAAGTACGAATCGTGTTATAAGCCGATCGTGTTATACGAAATGGCCCGATTTTATCTAGTACTACTAGATAGGATATGACTGGAGATACACGGGATGCGGTCATATAAATAACTGACACGGGACAATATATCAGCTTGTAGCATAACGTTGTTTCCAGGCCTTATTTACAATACAAATATCCGAGTTTTAGAAGTTATATTAATTATTATTTGTAAATAATAAAAATGTGAATTGGTTGAATGTGTCTAATATAAACAGTAGAAGTAAAATTAGTCGATTCAGGAATACAGAACTCGTGCGTGAACAGAGTGACGCTGTGTATACAAGTCCGTGTCATGTACAGTGTTTAATGACGTCATCGTTTTGAGAGTAGAGGTGTCAAAATCTCGTGAAATATCACTCTCAACGTGAGATCATACGAGACTGTCAATCATCCTGACACGGCCCGGTGCGATGGGAGGCGGGTGTTGACCAATCAGCGTTTGAACACAACAAACACGATGTCTTTGCATTTTTTGTAATGTGCAATCAATTACTACAACACGACTATTATGTTTTTTCCACATCGTGTAATAAAACAGCATATCACTGATGTTATATTATTCATAGGATAACTACCAAGCCTGTAGGCTTGAAATGGTTTGATATGCTCACGTTTACTTGCGGCGTCGATCATCGCGTAACTGCCCGCAAATGAACCAGTGCTGATTTAATGCTGGGCCAGCGTCGTGGTCAGGTGAGATGGGAGGGAGATATTGACCAATCAGCGTTAGAACACGCTTGTCAATCAAACTTGTCGGTGAGCTGTCCATACTGACAGTGATTTATGACTGATCATATCGGCATAAAAATATATTTATGCAACACCATTAAATCTAATATATAAACTTAATTTATAAATTATTTAACAAAATAACTTGTTTATCGCGAAGATAACACCTTGCAATACAAACGAGAACGTTGCTCGACATTGCACAATGTGAGCTGTGAAGAAGTGGCATTCATCAAAGGATCGGCGTGTCATCACCTCTGGCTACCTATTTTATTACGTGATTTAAAAATAACCATTTTTTCGGTTGAACCTGCTAAATTAAGTTGATTTTATTTAATAGCTAGGATTACTGACATCAAATCGTGCACGTCATATTCGTGTTATAATATTTTATAACACGATATAAAACACATGATATAAAACACATCATATTCGTGTTATAATATTTCATTACACGCGATTTTAAAAACTTGCAGAATCACCATATTCGTGTTATAATATTTTAAAACAGATTAAAAAAATATGTAAAAACATTATTATTCGTGTTATAATATTTTTATTACACGATTTAAATAAACATGTTCTTTTGCTAAACAAGCCATATTAAGTTAAGTTGGTTAAATAAATACATTCTCTGAGATCAAATCGTGCACGTCATATTCGTGACTTCCCGGCGACTTTGCGTGAGCGTCATGCGTGAAGGATTAGGCCTACCGCTACTGCACAATTAACATGTGACGTTGGCGGACAATTTCATGCTTAGTTGTATGTTCAAATATTTATAACACGATTTTTCCAGAAAAATGGTAAAAAAGATAGTGTAAAATTTTGGGATCCATGGTTGCATCGTGTTATATCCGATTCGTGTAGTAACGATTCGTGCTATAACGGATAATTACTGTACCTCTGCTTCCTTACTGCTTAAAATACAGTTCTATGACGCCACGTGATGTGCTATGGATCCTGAAATTGATATACTGTAGTACTAAATAAAGGAATGAAACTCTGAACCAGATTTGCCAGAATAATACCGAATTAAAAATAATCTGTAAAAAGTCCGTCAAAAAGTAACATGCGTAATTTCGGCCGACCAAGAACACCCACAAATGGCTACGTGTTCAGCAAGGAGTTCACAAAAAACTACTGAGGACACTCTCCGATTACGTCATCACTTGTTGTATTAGAGAGGAAGAATGACAGCATAAAAGTGAACAACACCCTGTCCGTCAATAACTTGCGTATGTAACGTGCGTAAGCATCAACGTCAGTTACATGTAAATAACTTTGCTAAGATAGATAGGAACTATCACAAACTTCTCTGATATGATCAAGGCCATGAAGCTGTGAAAAAACACACAACTACAACAACAAGATCGCACAGAACTTACAGTTTGACAACAGATTTCAAAATTAAAAAAACGGTAAATTCGTATGTTACTTATTGACGGACAATGATTACGTACGTTACTATTTGACAGACAATGATTCGTGTGTTACTATTTGACAGACAGGCTGCTCCCCCGGCCATATTGTTTTTTTAGCATTGCTCTGTAGGATTTACGTGATTTGCTGTACATATAATACAGTCGAGGTTAGAGTCCCTATAAAACACATACTTTTATCGTCTGCACTGTTGAGAAATAATTTATTGCAAAAACAAAAATCAACTTTTTGTCTGTCAAAGTAACATGCGTAAGCGACAAAACTACAACTTTGATGTGATCGTGGCAAAATCTGTGTAAAACAACTATCTTTTTAATGGTAGATAATGTTAGCTCTCATCAATCACTTTGATGGGAAATAGTGTTTTTTTCCAAAAAATATGTTATAATTTAACTGTGTCTGTTACACTTTATTACACCTTAGCTAATATTGACCCAAATGTCTTGATATAGTCACAAGGGGGATTTTTGAAAGGCTACACCCCATATGTCAGGAGTGCAACAACAATCTTAAATACCACATTGCTTCTAAAAATGAAATGTCATGATTTATATTATTTTCTATTTCAGTGGAGACTGACAGCTAATGTCAGATGACTATCATAAACTTTTCAAAGTTTTCAATCTGTGTGCCACAGTTCACTAAAACCAGCATGTCAGGAGTGCAACATTACACATGGCTTATTGAACCTTCAAAGTCATTTACTCTCATTTAAATCATCAAAATTTGATGGAAATCTGTTATCGCTGCTCATGAAGTTTAATATATATAATTGTTTATAATCCAGGCAGTAAATATATAACATTTTGCATTCACAATGATTGCTTAAACCTCGCTGACCATGTCTAGTGTGTGTTTCGGCTCATACCAAGTATTTAGTTTTATATAATTAGGCCCAATACTAATTGCATACCACCAACATCTATGAAGAACATAGACGCAGTCTTTAATAATTATTAGTATAGTCTATTATGGCATACATGGCTTCTGCCATATTCCCATGTGGCGTGTTGCACTCCTGACATAGCCTACCGTATTATCCCTAATAAACGAGCGGGCGCGGCCCCACAGTTGGGGGAGGACGGATTTATTATGTGAACTGAAATCGTCAATTTTTTATATTAATTTTCACGTTATTTGGTCACTGTAGCACGCAAATATAATCTCAGAAATAGGACAGTAGGCCATCAGTTTTGGAAATCATGATTATATGGGCCTGACCTAGTCAGGCAGTCCTGCATGTCTGCACATCCAGCAATGCTGGTCCACCATCGTCCGGGTAGACCCAGCATTAAATGAGCTTTTCTACAGCATCATCTCTGGGCCAGTTTCGTAGATGCTGGCCCATCATTGAACGAACATACTGCCAGCATCACTGACATACTGACATGAGCACGTGTCACTGCCTTCCAAGCGGGCATGGTTTGGTGACCTGGTGCTGGCTCAGTGTTGGGACAGCGATGTAGATGTTAGGCCGACATTGGATTAGTGTCCCATAGTTGCTGTGTTGGTGACTATTTAAAACACGCGCCTCGTGAATCAGCCTTGACCCATGAATTTATTTATGTCAGGTAGCTAGCTATCTGGCATTCACGCTCACAATTATTACTCTCACTTTAACATGTTTAAACATGTTAAATGTTACAGCGCTGGCAGTTTTACTACATTTTTCACATGTAGCTCGACTGAGACATGTATGTCATCTTATTAAACACTAGAACAGGGCCCGGCTTTAGTCTGTAGTGCCATAGACAAAAAATCGGCTTAATATTTTCTAAAGTAAAACATAGGCCCTAACAGTATTTTCCTCATAGGCCAGAAGCCTAAATGTTCAGGATATAATCAAATATTGTTCAATACTTCATTAGTAAAATCTCTGATATAATAAGGAAAGAACCAAGGAGACAATTTAAAATATACCTTCAACGTGTATTCCTTCCACCACCATCGCCGGTGCTGGCCGAACATTCATTCAATACTTGCCTACGATGTAACGTATACTGAGGATGTAGGCCTACCCACCAAATTCCAGCAAGGTTAGGCCAGAGTCATAGACCATTGCTGGATCAATGCCGGTCAATCGTCTACGACGCCGGCCCAAGTCTAATCCATCATTGGGTCTGCTGTATACTTCGCGCAAACACGTGGCATTCACCCAATGCTGTTTAAATGTTGACCCACAGTCTTCGACGTTGGCCCGACATTGAAACAGCATTGGGTGATTGTACCATGTTTTCTGACCGCTGCATGCTGGTGACTATGCGGGTGACGATTTACCATCTCGGCGCCAGAAACAACAGATAACACGATACATTGGCCCAATGCTGATGTAATGCTGGGCCACTATCTGGGACGCTGGGCCAACATTATTTCAACCAAAACTCTTTAAGCTCTAATCACTATATTTAATCGTGAAGGTATATTTTTCTGAACACTTTTCAAAGATGAAAGTCCTTAACCAAGGGACCTCAAACGTTATATTGCACATGTTCATAAGGACTGGTGTACAGAAATGTCAACCGCTTCCCACACACAGCACCCCTCAATCCCCTAAATAGGACACACTCAGGCAAAATAAACTTAATAGGCTACTGGCCTACGGCCGGGCCTAAATAGAGATTAAACTGTCTTTAAAATGTCAAATACAAATTCTAGGCACAGGACGGGAGGAGGTACCCAGTAAACACAATAAATTGATCCAATGCTGGGTAAGGTTCATGTTGGACCATTGTCGTGGTAGGCCTACCGATTATTTTGATATACGCCTATCAATCAGCAAAATTTGACATCTTTTTAAATTATGAACCAATGAATGTGCTCCACTATGTGTCAGGAGTGCAACAATTTACACCTATACTTCAATGTTGCTCATAATGTTCAAAATGAATGATTATACTGTTTATTGAAAAATACGTCGTTCTTTGTGTTAGCATTTGAGGCATTATTATTATGATATTTAATTTTAAAAAACATAGACATCGTAATTCCGCTATTAGTCACCTTGTGTATGTGACGTAATTTATAATTGCATTATTCCCACTAGTACTTAACGTTTTACTACATGTAAGTGAGCTGTATATTTAGCATAATATATCACCATTAACTTAATGTTCTTATTTAAATTTGGAGATAAGAAGGGAGGGACAGAACTAATTACCATCTACTGATTTACACAATGATACATTTTATCCATAGAAAATGTCAGGAGTGCAACATTATTACATAAGTTAAGTTAGCAAACTAAAAACGTCGCTACGCAGCTATACATCATACTATAACCCCAAAATTGTGTATGTAGATACACACAGTTATTATCTAGCTGGGGAAAAATGTTTTATAAGCAGTGAGACCGCATATTACATTTAAGGTGAATATTTCCTTGACATGTATGCCAGTTTTATAGGAAATTACTATAAAAATAAACTTTTTTGTGTGTGTTACTGTTTGGATACATAATAATCAGCAATATGTTGCATGGCTATCCTTATTCCATCAAATAAACATACTTAGGAAACCATGTGTGGTGATTTTCTGCTATTTTACCTGGGATGCGAGTTTCAGAATATTTTCAATATTTTCGAGGTTTTATCTTGATGAAACATGAGATAAATAAAATTGGTCAGTTAGAACGTGTTTCCTTCATTAATTTCATATATTCCAGGATGTTGACAACATATTCTGACACAAATGAAACTGAAAATACCATTTTCAATTTTTACCCCTCCCGTCACGTTTTTAGCCATTTTTTCTGAAGTCACCCATAAGACATATTGGATGGATGAGATTGTATATGCATCAATATGACCATGTGGGCAAAAAATTGAACTCTTTTTCAATGTTAGAAGCTCTCGAGATATCAGCCATTCGGGATTTTGTTGACCTGGTACCATTTTGTATTTTGGAAAACTAGAACTGTGAATGACATTCTGTTTCTATCTGATCAACTTTTGCACCAAATTTCCTACCTTTTCACCCTCACTCATAAAACACTGTTTTTAAGATATCAGGGATTTTAAATTTGTTAGTGATTTTGGATTGTATATATTATATATTGATCGTACATATTCCTAGTCTATACCGTATTTTTCCAATAGACGCCCATATTCGAGTAAACGCACACTCCCCTCACTTGAAAATAAAACCTATGATCATGTACATCATATGATCATTAAAAACTTACTCTAATACAGGGTTCCCACAGACATCTGAAAAGGAAATTGCATGATTTTTCCATGACTTTCCATGATCATTTTTAAGAATTCCATGACTTCTTAACTGAATATAAAACTGTACATCTAAACCTGTACAGTCTCCACCACCACAGCAAATCATAGATACCCACTTTATATAGCAGAACCATATCCAGTGGGTGTCGCAGAGTTTCTTACTTTTCACATAAAGTATTTTACAGAGCTATAGATGGACTGTGGACTGAGTTATTGTATGTCAAAAATGTACATATCCAACACATTTTTCTCAAAAGAAACGTGAGAGACATTTGTGAAAATTCAAAATTCCATGACTTTTCCAGGCCTGGATTTTATTTTTTCATTTTCAAATGGTTTTCCATGACTGTGGGAGCCCTGTAATAAGTGCACACCAACCCCCCCCCCCCCCCCGCCCTGTCATTTCAGGGGGTATCCTAATCAACACCCCTGACATTTATTAGAATACATACAGTACATGTATTTGTTTGAAAGGATTTTTTTATTATTATTGTGAGTAATTATTTCAATTAACTACTCTTATGCGGGTTCAATGTCTAACTGAAAATGGTACAGACTCTGTCTATCGTGTAGATACAGACGCTGAATGAACCAACTGTTGCTAAACTTAGTTAGGTATACCATTAACACATGTTAACTATTAAGTACTTTATGTAATATGTGGCTATGATACAAAAAATAGATTTAGAAAATATTGAAAACTTGATAAGTTATATTGATAATAGGTCCTAAATGTATCCGACATCCAGATTCTTACAAAATTTGGCCTGATTATTCACATTCGTACTATGCGATCCTGATAAATTTTTGAATAAATCGATGAAAATGTAAGTAAACATGGCAATTTAAAAAACTCAAAATGTCTTATGACTGGCGTTTTTATAACGTCAACGTCTCTGCACAGGGGTTGATTTTAGGCCGTTCTGGCTTTCAATGAACGGCACTTTTGAAAATGAAACGGCTCTCACCAGTATTGTTCAGCTTTTCGGGCCGTTAGACGTTGTAATTTTATATTTGTCAATTGGCATTTAATCGGCTATTTTTATCGGCTCATAGTTGGCTCATTTCTCATTCTATTTTTCTAAAAATTCAATTGGGAAATCGCTATTACCGGTAGTATTCTAAGGGTTTTCCAAATCTAAAGTGACAAGACTACATAAGTCCAGGAGCTCCCGCTCCGAATTAGAATTTGATTTAAGCAATTTTGTGTAGGGTTATTAATGTAGACCTAGGCTAGGTCAAAAATCAAGACGCAAGACAACTAGGTCTAAGAAGCCCGGTCTAAGAGTAAGATAAGAACTAGACAGTCTGTCAGAGATTGCAAACCTCCATTGAAATTAATGATCCTAATCAGTAATCCCAGTAATCCAGTAATCCCAGTAATGGTCTACCTATCTGGCACGGTTTACTCGATATCAGGCCAATCGAGGTAACTAATAGCTGATTTATGGTCATTTTGAATTCGATATAAACTAGTTAAAAACTTAGGGTGCATCCTCCCCCGAAACCTCAAATTTTGTTTTATAGTAATGGACTAAAATCTAACACAGTTTGCAAAATATTGGGCATGTGAAAGTAAATAATGGCCGATAGTGGGCCATTTTGAATTTGATCGAGTCAAAATTTTTCAAGATGCATCCTCAGCTGAAATCTCACATTTCATTCTATAGTAATCATCTAGCTATCTAGCACGGTTTACCAAATATCGGCCATGTGAAAGTGAATACAGTAGTTATTCGTTATAACACGATCGGTGGGGTCCATAAGTACGAATCGTGTTATAAGCCGATCGTGTTATACGAAATGGCCCGATTTTATCTAGTACTACTAGATAGGATATGACTGGAGATACACGGGATGCGGTCATATAAATAACTGACACGGGACAATATATCAGCTTGTAGCATAACGTTGTTTCCAGGCCTTATTTACAATACAAATATCCGAGTTTTAGAAGTTATATTAATTATTATTTGTAAATAATAAAAATGTGAATTGGTTGAATGTGTCTAATATAAACAGTAGAAGTAAAATTAGTCGATTCAGGAATACAGAACTCGTGCGTGAACAGAGTGACGCTGTGTATACAAGTCCGTGTCATGTACAGTGTTTAATGACGTCATCGTTTTGAGAGTAGAGGTGTCAAAATCTCGTGAAATATCACTCTCAACGTGAGATCATACGAGACTGTCAATCATCCTGACACGGCCCGGTGCGATGGGAGGCGGGTGTTGACCAATCAGCGTTTGAACACAACAAACACGATGTCTTTGCATTTTTTGTAATGTGCAATCAATTACTACAACACGACTATTATGTTTTTTCCACATCGTGTAATAAAACAGCATATCACTGATGTTATATTATTCATAGGATAACTACCAAGCCTGTAGGCTTGAAATGGTTTGATATGCTCACGTTTACTTGCGGCGTCGATCATCGCGTAACTGCCCGCAAATGAACCAGTGCTGATTTAATGCTGGGCCAGCGTCGTGGTCAGGTGAGATGGGAGGGAGATATTGACCAATCAGCGTTAGAACACGCTTGTCAATCAAACTTGTCGGTGAGCTGTCCATACTGACAGTGATTTATGACTGATCATATCGGCATAAAAATATATTTATGCAACACCATTAAATCTAATATATAAACTTAATTTATAAATTATTTAACAAAATAACTTGTTTATCGCGAAGATAACACCTTGCAATACAAACGAGAACGTTGCTCGACATTGCACAATGTGAGCTGTGAAGAAGTGGCATTCATCAAAGGATCGGCGTGTCATCACCTCTGGCTACCTATTTTATTACGTGATTTAAAAATAACCATTTTTTCGGTTGAACCTGCTAAATTAAGTTGATTTTATTTAATAGCTAGGATTACTGACATCAAATCGTGCACGTCATATTCGTGTTATAATATTTTATAACACGATATAAAACACATGATATAAAACACATCATATTCGTGTTATAATATTTCATTACACGCGATTTTAAAAACTTGCAGAATCACCATATTCGTGTTATAATATTTTAAAACAGATTAAAAAAATATGTAAAAACATTATTATTCGTGTTATAATATTTTTATTACACGATTTAAATAAACATGTTCTTTTGCTAAACAAGCCATATTAAGTTAAGTTGGTTAAATAAATACATTCTCTGAGATCAAATCGTGCACGTCATATTCGTGACTTCCCGGCGACTTTGCGTGAGCGTCATGCGTGAAGGATTAGGCCTACCGCTACTGCACAATTAACATGTGACGTTGGCGGACAATTTCATGCTTAGTTGTATGTTCAAATATTTATAACACGATTTTTCCAGAAAAATGGTAAAAAAGATAGTGTAAAATTTTGGGATCCATGGTTGCATCGTGTTATATCCGATTCGTGTAGTAACGATTCGTGCTATAACGGATAATTACTGTAATGGCCATTAGGAGGCCATTTTTAATTTGATCAATTAAAAATTTTTCAAGATGCATCCTCTCCTGAAATCTCACATTTTGTTTTATAGTAATGGTCTAGCCATCTAGTACGGTTACCAAATAAAGGCTATGTGAAAGTAAATAATGGCCGATAGGCGGCCATTTTGAATTTGATCGAGTCAATTTTTTTCAAGATGCATCCTCTCTTGTATTTTCACATTTTGTTTTATAGTAATGGTCCAGCTATCTAACACGGTTTACCAAATATCAGCAATGTGAAAGTAAATAGTGGCCGATAGACGGCCATTTTGAATTCGATTGAGTCGAAAGTTTTTAAAAGGCATCCTCTCCCGAAACGTCACATTTTGTTTTATAGTAATGGTCTAGCTATCTAGCACGGTTTACCTGATATCAGGCCTATCGAGGTAAATAATGCTGATTGTCGGCCATTTTGAATTCGTAAGTTAAAAATTTTCAGGGTGCATCCTCCCCCGAAAACTCACACTTTGTTTTATAGTAATCAGGTAATGGACTAGCCATCTAGCACGGTTTACCAAATATCAGCCATGTGAAAATGAATAATGGCCGAAAAGGCAGCCATTTTGAATTTGATCAAGTCAAATTTTTTCAAGATGCATCCTCATCTGAAGGGCGGGGCCCTAGGGTAGTGGTTAGCACCGCTGCCTTCCACGGCGGTTTGAAGGAAACAAAAATGTTTCTTCCCCATCCACGTGTGAAAGTTAGTATTGTGGGGAGCCTCCGTGACCGAGAGGTAGCGTGCTCGGCCTCAGACCGCCAGGGCTCGAATTTCGAATCCTGTGTCTGGAGGACAGTGTCATTTCAATCATCTCACCATTCTCAGGAGGTTCTCCTGGCCCAGTTTAGCCTATATGTGCACAAAGGTGGCCTAAAACCCGATTCATTTCATTTCCTCATCTGAAATCTCACATTTCGTTTATAGTAATGGTCTAGCCATCTAGCACGGTTGACCAAATATCTGCTATGTGAAAGTGAATAATGGCCGATAAGCGGCCATTTTGAATTTTATCGAGTCAAATTTTTTCAAGATGCATCCTCTCCTGAAATCACACATTTTGTTTTATAGTAATGGTCTAGCCATCTAGCACGGTTTACCAAATAACGGCCATGTGAAAGTGAATAATGGCCGATTGGCGGCCATTTTGAGCTTGGCTGAGTTGAATTTTTTCAAAATGCATCCTCTCCTGAAACCTTACAATTTGTTTTAAAGTAATGGTGTAGATATCTTGAGCGGTTTTCATGATATTACACAATATCAGGCCTGTCGAGGTGAATAATGGCCGATAGGTGGCTATTTTGAATTTTATCAACTTGAAATTTTTCAAGATGCATCCTCTCTTGAAACCTTACAATTTATTTGATATTAATGGTGTAGCTATCTTGAGCGGTCTTCATGATATTCCGCAATATCAGGCCTGTTGAGGTGAAAAATGGCCGATAGGCGGCCATTTTTAATTTTATCGGCTTGAAATTTTTTTCAAGATGCATCCTCTCCTGAAACCTCATAATTTGTTTTATAGTAATGGTGTAGCTATCTTGAGCGGTTTTCATGATATTCCGCAGAATCTTTCAGTCGGATTTACCGATGTTATAAATTAGGTCAAAGTGCTGGGTCAACTTCAAGGTCAAGGTCCAAAAACCTGAAAAGGCATAACTAGAGACCTTAGAGAACATGTATGTGCAATATGACTGTCATCGGCCCAGTACGTTTCGAGATCTGCTCCGGAAACAAAGTGCCTGTCAAAACGTCTAAATAGGTCATAGTTCTGAACCAGAAGTAGGTCAAAGTTCAAATACCCCAAAAGGCACAACTAGACCCCCTAGGGGTGTTGTGTGTAAAATTTGAAGACAATCGGACAAGTACTTTCAGAGATATGCTCCGGAAACGAATTGTTTACGGACCGCCCAACGCCGTAACATCATCATTTTCTCCTCCGAGACCTTGCGTATTGAATTCAGATTAAAAATATTTTAACCTGTCCATTAGCCACCTGGAAGTAACCCACATACCAAAAATTGTTATCGTAGCTTATTTTCTTACAAAGTTATAGGCAAAAGAAGAGGAAAAAAAAAAACGGAGGGAGAATCCATAGCTCCCTTCGTCTCACCTACGGTTGACGGCGGGGGCTAAAAATAATAAATGAGCAGCTGAGATATCGCGATCTATAAAACGACACCCGGTGTAGTGACATCAAAATTTTTGATAGGCTAATTGACATTTAATGTGATATTTATCGGTTCACGGTTGGCTCTTCTCTCATTAAATCTTTGTAAGATGTAGTTGTTTTTTGTACGGAGCATGATTTTTAGGTACAGAACGCCAGATTATTTTTGTGGTGTTCGTATGAACACCACAAATTTTCACTAAAATCCACCCCTGCTGTACTCCCGACGCTATTTGATAGATTGCATAATAAAATATATGCAACTCAAGTAGGAGCAAAATGGAAATGTACAAATTCTAAGGAGGAAAAAAATATGTATAATAATAATCTAGTAGAAATAGTAGAAATATTTGTTAGTGTAGTAAGACTAAAAGTTCGGACGAAAATACTTCGTCCAAATGATTAGGAATGAAGTTCAAACTTTCAAAGTGATCAACATACCTGAGCATGGTCACTAACACCAACTGTACCAACATTCCCTTCAACAGTCACCCATTCATGTTCTTTGGAGAATTTCTTCTCTATAGAAAAATAAAATACCAACAAATACAATTTAACAATAAACATGGTAACTATGACGGTGAGGATGTTTTGTGGGCAGGGAATATTTTGTTTGAAAATAATTGATTATCAAAATCTCTCACAAGTTATGGCTGACATAACAGCCTTGGCAGAAATGAGAATTGAGAAAAGTGAACAAAATATTTCCTGTATGGTCAATGGATGTGCCGCCTATGACAAGCAATGGTTCAAAAATATTCATAAATAGTGTCAGAGGGATGATGTTGAAATTATAAATGCTATCCAAGCTTGTTTGTATTTAACGTTTTCTACTTCTTGCAACTAATTTTACAAAAGTCCCACACAACGGTAATTTAGATGGTTATCTAGATTGGAAATATTGTCACTCCTGCTACAGGCCTCAAATTTAACATTTGACGGCAGCAGCCAGAGGGATACCACCTCAAATATTTTGTGGTAGACTGGATTCTCATGACAACCACCATATCATGTAACACATTTGATTCATTTAGTATAAACATATTTATTTTCAGAGGATTACATAATAGCTACAAAAAGCTAATTGAGTGGTTTCCTCGAATAGAATAGAATACAATAGAAAGATAGAAAGAAAACAGTGAATAATCACAAAACACATGCCCATTGTAATACATAATGATTATATGATAATTGAGTTGCCTTTGTTCACCAGTGGAGCGAGACAGAGTAGCAATAAGTTGTTACATAAATCTAGCTGTGTTGTGAATTAATTTTAAGACTTCAGTGGTGAGAAAAACATTATTATTACCTGTTAGGTCTGGACTACCACGTAGCAATAATTTAAGTGGAAGTGGGCAATCTGGAGAAAGTAAATTGGTAATGGAACTAAATAATTCTTGGCGTTGGTCTTGATAGTTTAAGCAGTCAAAGAAATAGTGTTGTGGTGTTTCAGGAACAGCACTGCAACTACATGAAGGGCTTTCGATACATGATTTGGTATATAAATGATCATTTAGGGATGAAAAATTTAGCCTAATTTGACATAGATTGATTTGGTCTGTTCTGTCACCAATGTAGAATTGCATAGGCACTTTTGTTTTAACGCAGAGAAATTTGAGTAATTTCGTTTTGAAACTGGATAAAACTGTGCATGAACGAATGTTGGCAGGTAATTTATTCCACAGACTCACAGAAGATGGTAAAAACGAGAGGCGAAACTGTTCAGATGTACAATAAAAAAGTCTAAAATGTTTAGACGTTTTAGATCTAGTAACTCTATGTTCACCGCCGCTCAAGTTGGGCAAGCAGTTCTCTAGATAGGAGGGGCCTTGGTGATTAATGATTGAAAATAATTTTAATAATTTATGAAATGTTCTTCTATTTTGCATTGTGCATAAACCACGATCTTTTAATAACAATTCGCGTGAGGTCCCTTTCTTCGCGCCTGTCACAAGACGTAATGCTGCATATTGTAAATTTTCAATCATCAATTTTTCTTGTTTAAAACAATTATCAAAAATTATGTCTGCGTATTCTAATTAAGGGCGTACAAAAGAAAGATAGCATCAAAAAAGTGCATATCTGCTCATAGAATATTTGAAGGCGCTTAAGAGGTGTATTCGCTTTTTTGCTTTATTAGTGAAAGATAGTATGTGTTCAGACCATGTCATCTTCTTAGTTAATATTAAACCAAGGTGTTTGTGAGAATAAACCGACTTTAAATTGGTGCCATTTAGAGTAATAGGGGGCAATAAAGTTGGTATTTGTTTTCTTGAAAATAGCATGCATACACATTTTTGTGGATTAAGGATAAAAAGCCAGTCTTTGCACCACTTTGATATTTTTTCAAATCTCTATTTAGTGTGTTAACGTACTTTTGATAGTTTTTGTCTATTTTTTGAAAAAGTGAGCAGTCATCAGCAAAAAGATAAATCACCGATTCTATGTCATCACACAAGTCATTAATGTATAATAGAAACAGAAGTGGTCCAAGGACGGATCCTTGTGGAACACCAGCTGTAATCGGCCTCCACGTTGATTCGGCGTTTTGCATTATAACACTTTGTTCCCTACCGCCAAGATAACTTGCCATTAATTTAAGAAAGGATCCATTCACACCATATCTATCTAATTTATATAATAGACCTTTGTGCCAAACCTTATCAAAAGCTTTGGAGAAATCTAGAAAAACCGCACATATTTCATTGCCTTTATCAAATTCAGAAAAAATTTCGTAACATATTTTTGTTAATTGATTTACCGTAGAATCCCTTGGAATAAAACCTGATTGTTTTTCTGAGAGCAGGTTGTGTACTTTCAAAAACTGGTAAATATGTTTAAAAATGACTGTTGCGAATACTTTTGAAACAGATGACAAAAGGCTAATGGGCCTATAATTATTACAAAGGGTTAAATCACCACTTTTATGTAAAGGAATGACATGTGCCCGTTTCCATGAGCTTGGAAAAATGCCCGAGCGAATACAAATGTTAAATAGTTTAGATAAAGGCTCTGCCAAAACACGACTCGATTCTTTTAAGATTCTGTTACCAATTTGGTCTGGTCCAGTTGCTTTATTTATATTTAAAGTATTTAAAATTTCAAAGACTTCCGACGATTCAACAGTTTTAGTCGGTATGTTAGTATTACAAAAACGAGGAAGATAAGGGATGCGTACATTAGATTCGTCAATGCTTTTTAACCTTTTTCTGAAGTAATCGTTAAATAAGTCAGCTTTTTTTAGATTATCACTAATTAATTCCCCGTTAATAGATAAGGGAGAGTTTATTACAGGTTTCTTGTTCATTAATGTTTTACATGTATGCCACCAAGACTTACTGTTACTTAAGTTAATTTCGTTTAGTTTTTTAAATAAGCCAAGTTCGTACTCAATTTTGGATGACCTTATTTTTGCAACAGTGAAATTTCGAAGTTCGACATAAAAATGACGCAACCTTAAATTATCAGGTTCTCGGCGCCACCGGTGAAACATTCTATTTCCGCGCCTAATTAATCGCCTTAGGTCACCTGAAAACCAGGGCTTATCTTTAGGCCTAACAGTAATATCGTATCGAGGGATACATGCCTCTGCTGCCTTAATTATATTTTCCATAAAAATAGAAGTTGTCTCGTTTACGTCGTTTTTCGATAAAATTTCATTCCAAGATATATTTTGAAGAGTCGTGCGAAATTTGTCAAAATCTGCATTCTTGAAATTCCAAACTTTTCTCTTGTAAGATTTATTTTTAATGTTTGAATTAAGTCGGATATTACCAAAAACAGGAGAGTGGTCGAAGCAGACGCCGCGGGGCAAAACACCGCTATCGGTTATAATATGTGAGGACATAATTAGTAAAAATGTGATCGATACATGAATGTGAAAAGGCACTAAAGCGAGTGGGCGAGTCAATTATTTGTATAAAATTACTATCCGCGAAAAAAAGTTTTAAATTTTTGCCAGCAGGACAAGTATTATCAGATGAACACCATGCTTTGTTTTTGCTATTAGAATCACCGAGAAAGAAAAAGTTTGAAAATGCCGCAGCTTCAGCTCGAGATAAAATAAAAGAAATCCCATCAGTAAAATCAGCGACAGGTGTGTTAGGAGGTCTATAAAAGAAACATATCATGTAATGCGAAAAATTATCGTACAAATCGATGCAAATAAATTCACCTGAGTCTGGTTCTAGTAGGGGACATCTTTTAGCATTTAAGGTGTCACCAATATAAACAGCAACACCCCCTCCGTGTCTGTTCCAGTCACGCCTCAGTGGTGGTAAATATCCAGGAATGAGAATGTCGTTATTGTGAATGGAGTCGTCCAACCATGTCTCACAAAGGCCAATTATGTCAATGCTGTTAGACGAACAGTGAAGATTAATCAGGTCGAGTTTTGACACAGAATTGCCAGTGGGTGACGTTAAACTACATACATTTAGGGATGCAAGGGTTATGTTATTGTTATTATAGTGCGGGCCGGGATTTGACTCAATGTCACCTGCACGCGCCAACAACCATTTTGCGTGAAACCACAAATAAATATAACCAGGGGCAACAGATGACCAAAATATAAAATCAGAACGGAGTTTCCTAATACTTTGTCTGAAAAGAAAACAACCTATTGCCACTCTGTACTGCGTCATGTCAAACATTTGTTATTTGGCAGAGATGGTCCACTGGTAAACAAGGCAGGTAACGGTATATTTATCATCGGGGCATAACGTTGTATGTGACAAAATGCGCAGTTTGTTGAAAAGAAAACATTGGAAAATAAACAAATAGAAAAAAGCAACAGCAATATAACAATGGAATATAACCACATAGTGATAGAAAGGTATGGTTATGTAACAGGATCCATATAGGACTACTATACTGTACAGTGAACATACATGAATGTCAGTAAACAATGATGAAAAACTAGTCTACGTTACATGGTTACGCATAATATACAATATGGTAAAAATAAAACACGTTAAACTGAACTTCACATATATGATTATAAGTTAAGAAAAACAATAAAATGAGAATTGTTTGATCACATAAACTGTCATCATCAAAATGCCAAGAAAAACAGAAGACGTACAATTATAAATAGCATTACAATACAAGCAAAATACAACATAATTTTCATTTTTGCAGGTAGATTTAATGTGCAAGTTATTGTCAGTGATTCACTTTAAATTTGCTAGAGATTAACGAAGTGTGTCAATGACGTCAAGCACCTGTGCGAAGAAAAAAAATGGAATGTGCTTTAAAATGTTAGGCTAAGTAATGCCCAGCAGAAACGTGACAATGCCGAAACAATGCCGGACCAATGTCTGCGATGCTGGCCCAACGGTAAATCAGCACCGGGCGAGCTTGTCATTATTACTTGGTATTCGTATCAATATGCGCTGATACTGAAAACAAAAGGCAATATTGCTGGTTCAAATATAACTTCAGAAACAAATAATTTCGCGACTATACTTTAATTATGTGAGATAATAAGAGAGGTGTATTTATTTGTTTTGCATTTTACACAAATAAAAGTCAGAACTGAAAAACGAGACATCATGCATAGATACCAAAGTGTTGGTTGTTTTTGTTGCATTACCAAGTCCAATATCCCACTTGAATAGCACAATCAACATGACGAAAAACATAAGGTATGATTGGAAATATGAGTTTAACGTAATAAATAGTTATAAAAACTAAAGCTGTACATGAAAGGGTATTAGAAGAAATTGGTATAAAGCAAAGTATGAGTTAATATGAAGATTATGTCGGCAAATATGAAACAGACGAGAAATAGGAGTCATACAGTTCTGAGTATGAGGTATTGAATATACAAGCATGATGTATAACTATTCAAATATCAACAGGTTGATAAAGTGCACAATAAATCAACAAAATGTGACAATGAGTTTAAGCCTTAGCGCGATACAAAAGTGTGAATTAGTTGAACAATCTTAAGTAAATGCTGGTATATAAACACAGTATGATTGAAATATGATAATATGACGATATGTGTTGTTTACATTTCCAGTATTTGACGTGAAAGAGTTTTAAATAAAATAGTTAATTAATATTAATTAACATTGGTATATAAACATCTGTATTGTCTTCGGTAAATATGAGTAGATGATGAGAACTATTTTTAAAACAAAACACATAGCCACCAAAAGTATTTTTTTCTGGGCACAAAATGATACAATTGTTTCTTGAGCAAATTAATTGTAATATATATTTTTTTCTATTTTACAAACTCTCAAAAATACAAATATTGATAAGGATAATAATTTCAAACTGATGTATAAAAGAAAACATAATAAACGGGAAAATATGTGGCGTGTTTTTCCAAATCCAAAATTAGATTTTTCATATAATTTATCACAGTGTTCGTTGGTTTTATATTTTACAATAATAAATTTGAACAGAAAATTGGCTACATGCATTATGCTTTGGTGATATGGTAAATAGTGTTCATTATTGATGATGGAATATCACATCAAATACACCCTTTTAATTGAATATTCAAAGTCGTTATCAGATTATGGTGAAGGGGGAAGTTAAAGATGATGACAGTTAAATATAAGAAAAATACCAGGATCAGGGAATAATTTGTCTGGTGTAGCGGTGCAGTTTGCTACACAATTTGGGGCAAATGCTACACAATAATATGTTGGTGTAGCAGTTTCTCGCATGGAGAATGATAGCTTGGCATATGCCAGTATGCTAAACCGCTACACAATTTTTCTGAAACAAATTATTCCCTGCAGGATAATGAAATAATCCCAATTTTTTATGTCAAAGAAACGACAATGTCGTGACTGGTGCTTAAAAAATGTATTAATTATAAAGTGGTCACTTTTTACTAATAACTTCGATACTTATTATGTAGTTATTCCAATGTTACGCATCAAAGTTTCGCATAGTAGAAGTAGAAACTTACAAAGTGTTTGTCAGTGTTTGTAGATATAGAAGATGGTCACACCATACTCTCGTTCAGATCCAGGAGATCGTTAGTGACAGTTTGAGGTGTGGATGGGCCTGCTGCTCCTAAAACGTCTGGTTTTAGAACTGGCATAGACTGTTGTGTCAAAGGGCTTCCAGGATCCATTCCAGCCAACCTGGTAAGTCGATTTGCCAGTGATTGAGGAACTGGGGTGCTTGTCACAAGACGTCGCCTACGTAAGTCATAGCTCGTTTGATGATGTGTTGGGCTGACTAAGTAATCATCCTGCGTGGTTTCGCTCCACCATGTCCTGTGTTACCAGATACTGCACCGCCTTGTTGGGTTGACTTGATCGCATTGACATGATTTAAGCGACCTGCTCCTTTCTGTTGGTTGGTCGGAGGATCAAGTAAAGCTTCTAGATCATCTGTCAGAGAAACACGAAGCTTTCGCCCACTCTTTAACTTGCAGAAAATTGTTCCCTTTACTGACCATACATTTTCAACGTCCTGGCGCCCTTTGACGCTCATGAGAAGTTGTTGGTTTAGCTTGGTGAGATCTTCCCGAATCACAATTTTAGTGCCTGCTAGCTTTCGCCGGGCTCTAATCACATCAGCTTGAAGATGGGGACGTAAAAACTTCACCAGCACAGGAGGCGGGTGATCACTGCTGTCAGAAACACCCTGTCTACGTGGTAGCGGGTGCACAGCAACCAAATCAGCTGGGGTGACTGACAATGTAAGATTTGACTTGAACACATTTATAACTTCAGCTAGATAATCTTGGTTTTTAACTACAAGTCCAGTAATTCTGATTGATGTTTTCCTAGAATATTGTTCGAGGTCGCTTATCAGGCTGTCTTGTGCACGAAGACGCTGCTCTACTGTGGTAACTCGTTCAGTTAGGCTCTCAATAATTGTATCACGCTGCTTCACCATTTCTTTTAGTTCTGCATTTTCTTGTCTTATTGAAGTTAAAGTGTCATTTACTTGCTTCAACAGAACTTGATTAGCCGTTACATCGTCGTGAATGATTAAACAGCTTTGGCCACAGAGTCGTCAAGCTCGCTTTTGTTCGAATTGTCACCACCTTCCATGTCATATTTGGCGCGTTTACTCTTCTGTTTGCTGCTGTCTTTGCGACCTAAGCCCATGGTTAAGCAAGCTCAAGCTGTCATTCAGGACAAGTGTCAATTACCTTGTTGAGCAGACTATATTGGGGAGTTGTACAGACCTACTATATATGTGAATGAAGTGTATGAAAAATAATCATGGCCGACAAAACCCAACCTGCTTCAGAATCAAAGTCCGTATTCACATAATATCCCAGCGGAATTTTTTCAACATTTCACCGACATGTTCTATACTGTCCAATGATCAGCATAATAATCCATGGATCCGTGTAGCACACAAAATACCATTTAAAATTCACATTTTGATGGCATGAAGCCAATCGTGCCACCGGTAAAACCGAGCCTCGTTCTCAACTCATTTAAATTCATTACTATCTTAGTATCAATGTCCTCATAGTAAAGCCAAAATAAAAGTTTCAATGACACTGCAGCCCATCCTTCAAATTGCGGATGTATTTGATTTGATCGTTCTACATGATATTGTCTAGGGCGAGTCAACACTAGCAACGAATTTAGGTGGATTTTAATGCAAATATTAGTGAGAGGGAACGCAACAAATAAGGTTTCCCAGAAATCGGTGGTTAGAGAAAGATGTCATTAACACCTGTATGACACAAACGGGTCGTCAAACATGACAGGTGGTGCCACCTGGAGCACTTCCCATTTATATCCCTACTTGGTAGACATTATGTACAAGAGTGTTCTCCATGAAAATGCATCTGGCAACCCTGTAGTGTAGCCATAACCGTGACAGGTGGCGCCACCTAGAGCACACCCTGTATTGACTATACATGATAGAAGCATCTTATATGAATTTTAGCTAACTCGCCATGACATTAGCTGAATTTTTTTTTTTCAAAAGTGGTGTTTTTTCTGACACAGTACTTTAATGTATAGTGCTCATTGACGCACTTCAAAGTGCCGAAGTCGGCTACTTATCTTTAATATTTTTATTTTATATTTCGTATATATTATGATGGTCACGTTTTAAATACCCCACAATAAGAAATGATATGTGATCACATTCATATAATGTGATCCTGTATAATCATGCCGTTTTTAGGCGTCTTTTTGGTAGGCTGAACTTGTATTGATAATACATTACAATGCATAGCGCTCATTGACGGACTTTAAAGTGCTGAATATAGGCTACTTATCTTGATTATTTTTATTTTATATTTTGTATATAGTCTGATGATCACTTATTGAACACGCTATAATAAGAATTAATGCGATCTTGTATAATCCTGGCTGCTGTCTTTAGGTGTCTTTTCGAAATGTGGAACTGCCCATAAATTTATCATATTACATTGCAATGTAGGCCTATAGAGCTTATTGACTGACTTTTAAAATTAAATGCTGAATTAGGCAAGATCTAATTAATATTTTTTTTAAAAATTCGGTATAGGCCTATGTACACTGTGGGATGTACTAAACACGATACAATAGTCTAACGTTAGTCAATATATGAAATATTTACTATTTAGTTCCTATAACTAAGTCTATAACTTGAAAGTGATAAAAGAAAATCCACAAACGCCATATCTCTATTATTCAGGGTTTATTTTCAAGCCATGACCATGATTTCGCCGAAGCGTCATCAGATAGCTTATTTGTTTGATAAAACCCGCCACTGAAGTAGTGTTTTGCGGCCCACCTAGTGAAGTCATTTGGTGCCACACCAGAGTCAGTGAGGTGGTGGTGTCGCACTGCTCTTAAAGTGGTGCAGACATCAAAAATAATGTCAGTTTTTAATATTTTAATATTTCCGTAATGATTATAGGATAGTGATGAAAACTTCATTTTTTTTTTTTTTTACGAGCCAGTAACAATTGATTTAAATGACATGTTTTAAAAAATGCGTAAAAATTCCACAGTTAGATATATCATGTGTGAAAAACGTCAGTGCGATGTCCACAGTTTTGATGACGTAACAGCAACAAAGCAGGTTACACTGTAAACAAACTGGGTTATTGAGACATCAACTCAAAAGGTTCAAGATTTCAAACCTTTATCGGCAATTAAGGTTTTCCCTGATAGGGTTGATGATGACGAAGATAATAATGAAACAAATTACATCAATTTTACAGTGAAGATCTGCCAAGTTTGACGGTAAGACAACTTTATTCATGGTCGTGCTCATGACATTTTTTTGACAGGCTGAGTCTCTGAGTCTGAGTGACTGTGTCTGATCGGGACACACAGTTTTTCGCTGACTGCTCAGTCAAGTTTCAAGCTATTATCGTGAAATTTTCCAATCGCTGAGCCTGTTCTCTAGTTATTTGGTATCTATCCTGAAAATTTTGTAAAAAACTATTGTATGGTTTAATTAAAAGTTAGACCATTTGACACATGTACCGGTCCACGCCGCCGCCGGCAATCAGTTTGGCAATCAAACAATGTGGGCTCTCAGAGCAGGTGCCAGAGGCAGAGCCCAGGCTGGCGGCGATGTCACTTTTCGCCCCATAGTCAGTTTGTACCATTAGGCCTATTCCCCCCACCTCATATCATTTAGATTATTATAATACAGTAACAGAGAGAATAGTCTAGAGTAGCCTCAGTACTAGTGTCAGTACGACAGTAGATCTAGGCGTCATCAGATTTCTAGAATATTCCCCCTAAAAAGGAGAGCAAACTGCTAAAAGCCAGACAGCAGAAATGTAGTTACTATTGGGCGTAGGACATCTATAGCCTAAAATAGGTAGACTACTATTTAGGGACTCACCATTAGATATCTGGGGGGGGGGGCTGTAGTTTTTGTTGCTTGCAAACTTTTTTTTTTACCTCCGAGAGAAAACAATCTTTTTTTGGCGATCAACATCCAACAATTTTTTTTTATGTTTCTTCTAAGAAATTGCTTGTCGTATGCTTTCCCTATTATCATATGTAGGTTACCATTTGGTGTCTTTTCTGGTCAACATATTTTTCATCAATTTCGACAACAAACTTTTTTTTCTGTCCACATTTTCAACAATTTTTTTCTGACTTTTGTGGTGACAAACTATTTTTTTTTAAATTTTCAACGCCCCCCCCCCCAGATATCAAAAGGTGCATCCCTTATTAAGGGACACACCATCCGAGGGGTGTGGCTATAGTTTTGGTTGGTTTCACAACTTTTTTTCCGACTTTTGTGGCAACAATTTTTTTTCACATTCCATCTATCCCCCCGATGCATCCCTAAAAGTCCTACTTTTATAGTAGGCCTAGACTATAGATCTGGTAGTAGGCCTACTGTGCCAAGTCTGGATAGGATAGCTGTCTCGCACTGCACGTCTGTTGAATGGGGCAAAGTCAGCCATGGAAAGTCAAAACAGCAGTATCTGCTTAATTTTAAGGTAAGCAGATACCGCTTTTTGGCTTTGCAGGGTATAATTAACGGTACTACTAGACTCTAGAGGTCGAGTCTGTTCTGGACACCAGATCCTGGGAGTAGTCTTTTTTTCAATTTGATTGGTCGCTGTTTAAATTTTTTGAACAATTTTTTGCTCTGATCTTATTTTTCATCTCCCCCCAACATCCCTGGAAATTTGGTGGGATTTCGTTTTGTATTACCGGTAGTTATCGAAGTTAGCCCATTATGATTTGGCATGTAATAAATTAGATTACAGCTGTCATATTATATTTCTCCATTACCTTGAAATTGAATTTAATTTAATACATGCCAAATGGTCTAACTGCCAAATACATATCAAAATCCACAAAATTTTCAGCTATGTTGAGGAAAAAAAAAAGATCCACGAAAATTACACATAAAAATTTGAATAGCAAACGAGAAAATTGAAAAAAGGCTACCCTAGTATTCCCAGGATTTGACGAAAAAGACTAGTCTCGAGTAGTTTATTCAATTAAACTAGTTCACCAGCAGAGACTAGACATTGCCGTAGGCTGATGTTGTTTCAACAGCAGAGAAAGTTTGGTGACATGAGGAATACCAAAAATATAATGATACATACACCTTCAGTGGCACATTAATGGTCTACATCATGCCTGCACTCACCCCTTTTGTGTCAGTCAATTCTACATTGAACAGCATTCTAGTCTGGTTATTTAATTACCTGGTTACTCAAGTTTCTGTAGGCCTACATATTGTGTCGCATTTGCCTCTAGATATAGGTTTACCTACTTTCACCATATAAAAAATAATTATGTTCTTCTGGTTATTCAATCATACAATATTATTTTGTTTTCATTCACTGAGGGGTGGGAATTGCAGTAACATTTCACAGCTCACTGTGAATCAAATTCATAATACCATAAAATGAACTGATATACTATTTTCTTGTCATTTATCATAATTAAATTGTATCATATATTATGTCTCTACTTAAAAATAGAGACAAAAATAGGTTACAGCAAACAACATTATTTTGGAAATGCACATTAAAAATTATGTAGGTACAACTTATATTTTAAAATTATTTCTGTTTCCTACCTTTAATTTAATTATTTATTAATTTGCAGGCACTAAATATGGACTGTGGAGATGGTAGGATACTGTTTGCTGAGCATTCCTTATAATGTCAACTCCAAGTATTTCCACTGACCATGCTGAAAGGACTTCTTTCAAAGATGTGAACACAAGTATAACTCTATGTGAAAATTGATGCATCACTTCAAAAACATCAATGAGATCTTGATCCTGTTTTAACCTATATTTTCACAGGGCTTACATTTCCTACACTTGTAATCAACAAACATACTTATTTTCTTTCCTCACTAAATTATTCTTATATATCTGAACTGGGAAAGATTAATCTTCAACCTGAACACTTGAAAGGAATTCATATGTTTCATTACATATATCACTATCTTAATAGCATTTCATTTGTGTGTCAATTTGACATATGTGTCAATTTGGTTGGCAGCAACATATATTGTCCTAATTATTAATTATTTTTGTTTAATTTATGGCCCAATATATCTTGAAAAAAACATCAATCATTTATTTGTGTAATTTTACTTGCCTTTGATGAGTCTTGATATATTACTTTATTGACTGCCCATAAACTTGATAACAGTAAAATAATAAAAAATCAGAATATAGCTGTTGTTCTATAGGCCTATCAATTCTACAATATAACTCCATGAACAATATGTGTGTGTCTTATTTGCAATATTCAATGTGAAAATTAACTTAAAACATATGTGAAAACAGTTTGTTGGGTAGGCCTCCATTAGAAATGCTGTTTGTCACATATTGCTGGTTGATTATAAGTTATACTGATGATGTGCAGCAAATATTTGAAGGAACTGTGACTCAGTCCTGATTTATTTATCAGCAATTTAATTGGTTATTGATAATTATTATTGATCATCATAATTGGTGTGCCAAACTGATCAATCCCTATAATGATCATCACTAATTAGGGGGCCCACATTCAATCTTTAGGGGGGGGGGGATTTTTAAAATAAAATTGGGGCATATTGCATGGAATAAATAATGTATTTCATTTCTACATTGTAATAGTTGAAAAAAAGATGTAATAAAACTTGAAATTTATAGCGAACCGGGTTGAAATAAATAATTTGTCCAGGACTACCGGTAATACCCCAGCCGCTCCTAGACTGTAAACAAATTAAATCTTGGCTCACATATACCACCCATCTTTACTGCTTACAAATTACGGATGGTATTTATGTACTTTTTGTGCTTTTAATTTTGTAAAACTGTGAAAAAATATTTTTTTAAATATAGGTTCTAATTTTGAATGGGAATCAAATTGGATAAAAATGAGAAAACACAGTAGTGTCGGATATCATTACACTTTTTTTTACAAATTTTTACCATTCAATCCCCCCTCTTTTCATTCATTTTCTGGACATGACACTGGACTACAACCCTACTAATGCAAATAAGGCACATGCTGTATGGTGACAGCAGCTAGAACATAAGTGTCTGAACCAGAGGCAATAACAATACAGATTTTTGCATGTTGTATTGCCCCCAATACTGATTTTAATATAAGATTATTTTTGAAATTATGCTGTCAACATATTGAAACCACAGTAAATAGGCTTGTGGTATATGTACATAATCGGTCAACTTATTTTCATATCCGATTCTGATATCTTTTGTAGTTGTGAAAACTTGAATACAAAAACTCAATATTTTGAACAAATCCCCCTGTAGGCCTAAAACATAAAGATAAAAATGTCTGGTCTTATACATAAAGGGCAAAACACACCAACGCGAGCGCAATTATGCATGCCACGAGTGACGTGACGACAGATGTAAAATAGCGTGACTGTTTACAAACCAACGCGAATACCAACGCTACATATGAGGCATGAAAACGCGCGTGACAAAAATATAGGCCTAACACTTTTGAAAATTGCGCTCCCGTATGCCTGCGCGCTGCTATATTTTAACAATGATAAAAAAATGGGTTTGATAAGTCATGTGTGTTTATTGCACATTAAAATATACTTTTGTAATCTTTTCAGCTAATAAGTGAGTTGGGCACCATTTAGAAAATTTTGAGTGTAAAATAAAAGACCTATATTACTGGAATATTTAATTTATCTCTGAATCCTTGAATTGATTTCTAATCCTACTCTCGCGTCTATAGACCTATGCCTACTAAGTGGTGTGGCCTGATGTTATAGAATTAATCCCATGCCTAGTAGGGGCAAATCTAGAATCCCAGATATTTTACAATGATTTTAATTTGACTGGTCTAACATTAAACAGCGCCACCATACAATTTCCCGATAGGTGTGTGTGGCGCTCCGGCCAGCCGGGCTGAAAAATGTTCCCGAAAAATACTCGAGCCCCCTCCTAGACCTGGAGCCACCTCTCTGGTCCTGGATATTCAATGGTGGCCCCCTATTAAGCAAAATGGTGAGGAACAACCAAACAAGTAGGCTAAATTGTAGCCTAAGTGTCCATCAAATAAACCGTGCCTAGCCCTAGATGACCGATGCTTGGGAAATTTGATGAATTGTCAGGCTAGGTCCATTTATTATAATGGCTGCTGTCATTGATTGTCATCATTTCCAGCTGACACAATTACTGAATTAAGCCTAGTAGGCCCTACATGTAGGCCCTAGTAGATCTTTCATTTTTTAAGTAGGCCTAGACATAAGCTACTACTAAGTAGTCTATGCCTGCCCTACTATCATATATAATAAGGCCTATTATATTCATATTGACTGTAATCACTGACACAATCATGACAATGGTAACCCTATAGACCTAGACTAGTCCTACAAAAAAATTATAAGGCCTAATTTAATTACATGGGCCCAGGGTGGTGGTATTGTCATTTGACATGGCCCATGTCAAATGACAATACCACCACCCTGGGCCCATGTCACATGGGATGGGGTGGCAGTCGCTGACACTGTCACTGACATTGAGGGTCAACACTCACACTCGCAGTCAGTAATCATTTGATCAATAGGGGCCTATAATGTGTGACAGGCCATAGAATGTCGGTTTCACTGTCTGTGTCACTGTCAGTAATTGACAGCGAGTGGAACAGCGGACGCCCTTCGAAAATGCCTGTGCCGCCACAACTTCAGAGCCTCAGACTCGAGACAGAGACATGTAGACTACGTAGTCCAGGCTTATAAATATAATACCAGTCAGTCAACGTCACGTCAAATAAATAATATTTTAAAGAATGGGTGGCCTTTTAAAAATAATTATTTTCACTGCAATGATCGAAAGCACTTGTGAGAGTGACTGTGTGAGCTGGTGTCATGGTGAGTGTGTATAGCCGACCAACGGCAAGGGTGATGTGACATGCATGCCGCAGTGCCGGGTGGATGTAATCTGCATATCATGTCTTTAAAATTATTTATAACTCATTTTAATCCACAACATAATGCCTACATAATTTTTGGAATATATATTTAGCTTGGTGAAATCATAGAAGATAATAAAAGCGCGTAAATTTGGACATACAAACTTGTTTGTTGTGAGCAGCTGTCATCATGGTCATACAAACATGATGGGAAGAATCGTTTGTTGACATTCTTCAAACATCATACTGACGTCATGACATCGAATCTTGGTAATACCGCCGGATCTTAGAATGTTGGCCAATTTTGAACTTTTTTTGCTCATAATACCTTTATTGTATTTTCTATATTTTTTTTGGACCGGATTATTAACCTGATTAATCAGGAAGATATAAATTATTAAATACCAAAAGATTGCACTGGATTGTCGACCCCACTTTAAGAGACAAATTTTTAAATCATCCAAGATTAAAGTTCATGGCAGCCTTGTTGCCATACACTAAAGTGAGGTGCTTATTTTATCAGCACTTAGAAAGTCTTCATCACCATAGCAACTTACAGTCTTTTCATAGTATAATATGACGTCATAATTCATTAATAATTAGTTGATAAAGGCTACGGAATCAGTGGTCCAAATGAAATGGTTCCTGGCTTTGTAGAGGTCTCCCATTTGCGTTTAATCCTTTATCATGTTTATGTGGCATTGCCATCAGTATCAGATATATTGGAACGGATGAGGTGCCACCAAAAAAGCCTGGGGAGCCACATTGGTCTGTAGATAGATTCCTGTTGACCTTAATGCCATCAGTAGCCAATGATTGTGGCGCAATGTGTGGTGAAAGGTAGCCGCCTGGAGGGTGGTATCCTGCTCAATGTGTGGTAGTGAGTCTTCTCATGGCTGGCAAAATGTGTATCGCACTAGCACACACATTGTGTGGCTGCCATGAACTTTAATCTTGGATGATTTAAAAATGATCTTACATTATCCTTACATAATTATAACAAATATTAAAACTTAATCCTTCTCTGACTAGTATTTAATATTAAAACTTAATCCTTCTCTGACTAGTATTTAATATTTAAAGATACTTCATGAGAAAAATTACACTGTTGTATTGCTGTGGTATCCTCAGATGGCTTTTAGACAAAAACAAAAACTATTTCCGGCACCACCACCTCACTGACTCTGGTGTGGCACCAAATGACGTCACTGGGTGGGCCGCAAAACGCTACTTCAGTGGCGGGTTTTATTAAACAAATAAGCTATCTGATGACGCTTCGGCGAAACCATGGTCATGGCTTGAAAATAAACCCTGAATAATAGAGATATGGCGTTTGTGGATTTTCTTTTATCACTTTCATCATTACACGATCCGGTATCACATATGTGATCCGCCATAGCAATGCGACAAAGCGGCTACCTGTCCCCCTGGTTCTTTTTAACCTCTTTACAAGTCTATAACTTAATAGCGAGCGGACTCGCGAGCTGGGACCCGAAGGGCCCCAGCATGCGGGAGCGAGCTCTTACAGCAACGGGCGTCAGCAGGGAGAGGCCAAACATCTAATTTTTACAGTGTTAGATCAAATATTTCGTCGTCCAGCATGGGCGCTGACATCTTGTTCATGGGCGCTGACATTTTGTTTTCTGTTTATTAATAAGCCTGAGGTCAAAGTTCAGCCACTGGCACGCATACTTAGAGAAATATTTCTGTCATCTTTGACCTTTATTATCGCCCACGTCTGCTCACTTCCTGCTCAACAACATACTTAGACGACATCTAAAAAATGTGCTTCCGTTTTGCATTTTTTAAACAATAGGCTAACCATGTAGACCTAGATTATACTACAATTCTGTAAATATTAGTGTAATCTAACTCAGTGTTGCAGGCACCAATGACTGTTTGTTTAGACTTTAGTTTAGATAGCACGCAAGTGGGCTGCCCGGGATTTCCAACAAAATATGGATCGCTCAACACCCTGCCATTTGATTTGTACAGTTGCTTTTTGCTTCGATCGGTGCAACAGTCTGTAGAAAACTGACCCAGACAGTGTTTCTTATTGTTTTTAAAGCTAGACTATATGCATAGTCTAGTCTATAATAGTATGTAGTCTAACGTTAGCCTACAGCTACAAGACTACACGTCACCTTCAAGTTATAGGCCTACTAGCCTATAGTATATCATTACATGAGCCCCTTCTTTAGTTCACAATAATTTCCGCTTGCTCTCTTTAAAGTACACCCTGTACTTCAATCAAAGTATGCCCTCTGTAGAACAGATATAAAGTTAAATATATAATTTTCCAAACATGAAAAAACAGTTTTGATAAAATACATGTTGTACAATGAAATGTCCTCTTTCAACTAAACTATTTCTGGTAGCTGGCAAATGCTCAACACAACAGTTCCAGGACAAAGTGATGAAAAAAAAATTCAGCCTGTTGCAAAAGTCTTGGCTAGACCTATATAATTATATTCAGGTGATCAGAAATAAATTGGAAGTTCCTCAAGTCAGTCAAGATTACGAATAATTTAATAGCTTGATTATCAATGTTCAGAAATAAACCATTCAACCAAAAACATCTTAAGTTGCAAAGGAGTGATAAAATAACACAGGAGAGTACCCATTTGTAAAAGTGAAGCTCAGGCCATCAGGGTGTACTAAGATCGAGGTACGGACATAGACCATCTACCTCAATCTAGTCTAACTAAGTTTTAAAAGTACGTATACCCAAAGTCACATTAAAAGTGATCAACCAGGATCGCATGTTTTTCGTTGATTTCTCGGTCAATAGTCAACCGATTTTCATGAAATTTGGTAACAATCATATTTCAACAGAATCCTAATATCCTTGAAAATTTCGTAGAATTATATATATATTTTAAAAGTTAGACCATTTGACATGTAATAAATTGAAATTACAACGTCCCTCTATAAACGAATTAAACTAATTTTAGAATTTTATTACATGTCAAATGGTCTAACTTTTGGTATATTCAATATAATTTTGCGAAATAGAAAATGAATAGGAAATGGCCTCTGCAAAATTTCAAGAAAATCGATTCAGAATTGACGGGGAAATCGCCGAAAATCATGCGATCCTGGTTAATTTGACGGCGAGTATAGGATAGGTAGGCACTTGTGTAAACATAAAACTGGGGTCTAAAAAAAAGAAATTTATGATGTCGTTTTTTTGGTCGTTTTTTTTACATGTACAAAAAGGGTATAAATGTTATGGTCTTAAGGCATAAAAATGTGTTCTATTTATTTGAAAAAAATAACTTTTATGATGGTTTAAACTTAGAAATAGGGCCTGGAAGAAAAATAACGGCGAAACCTGTATTATCGCCCAATGTACAAATTTCTGAAAATTAGCTTGTTCTTCTATAACTAAATATTTTGTTCTGGGACCTAGTACAATAAAATAACCTATTGGTACAGTTAAAGTATATATTTTCGAACATGTCTGTAAAATATAATGAGAATCAAAGGGGTGGCAGATACTTTTTTCCAGGCCACAAAAAATTGGCGTGAAGTGAAATTTAGCATTTTTTTTGCATTTGACCTTGACCTTTCACTGACATTATTGAAGGTCAAGGTCACCGAAAAAAATAATTAAATGTGCAATGACGTTCCATAATATTTACCGAACCTAAAAATGTCAGGTTATTATATATTTAAATTTGAAAAAGTGTTGTTAATTTTAAGAGAGGTTGTGATGTTTTTTTCATTTTTATTAAAAAAAAGAGTCTTTTTCCCCTCAAAATTTTTGCGGTTCTTAACAATAGGCCTACCGGAGAAAAGGCAAATTTGCATAGGCGAAAATGACAATATCTCAAAAACTATTTGAGATATTTAAAAAAATTAAACAGCATATTGTTCCTGTTTTTTTATAGCTATCACTGTGCCAAATTTGAACATTTTTGGAGCAGCTACAGCATACAGTACAGCGTACTAGTACAGTGCTGACCATAAAAAAACAGTAAAATTTTATTTCAATGTGTCTCTATGTTATCATACACAAAAAAAAGCCTGTTTCAAAATACATTTTTTGCCGTAACTTTTTTATTCCTTATCCGATTTTGAAAAATGAGGCCTTTTTAAAATCGTAAGACCCTGTTACTGTAGAATAAAATTAATCAAGCAGAGTTAATGAAAAAGTTATATTTTATTGTCAAGTGCCTAGGATAGGCATACTTCAACAAAGCCAAACTTCCGAAGGAAGTAAGTTAGACTATGCGAACTTTATTTTTAGACTTTGGAAGTTTGGTCAGCCCACACCTGATGACACCCCCGTGGCGTTGACACCCCCACCTTCCATTGTTTTTTTCTCATTTGAACATGTAGTCCACTGTATTGAAATAAACATAATGGGCGATAATACATGCAATGACCAGTGTGCGACACTAACGCTCGACCGCTCGACCCAGTCCAGTAATCCTGGCACCGGGCGAGTACACATTCTCAGGCACTGGACCTGCTGGTCAAGTATATATTCAAGGCCTCATCTGCTATGTAACGTTACTAGGCCTATACTAGTATTGTCAGCATGTCTGACCAGTACATGGATAGTCTGCAGTAGCGGTATTAAGACAACGCGGCGCCGTCATTAAGCCACGCGACATTGGTTAGAGCTCCCTGCACGTGCTAGCCTCCATCCACTCTCATGCAGTCACTGTGAACGCGCTGGCAGCAGTTGTAACTGGTGTGTTAACACAGGCTGACACCCTATGCAGCCACGGCCCGCTTTATTGGCTTAGACGACGCAGTTACCATCACATTTCATCTTTGAATGTTCTCATTTGGGCACGACAATATCTTAATATGGTATTTGTTTTTAGACACATCAGAATAATAGAAATGCGTCGGCATACTGTATGAATGCTTTTAAAAGACGTGGGCCTAACTGATTAAATTTACGTCTAATTTCACACAGTGTGTAAGCCTTAAGCAGACCGTACCGATGACGTCATCTACTCTTGCCGTCCTTAGCCCGCCATTGATCAAATGGTGGTATATCATCTCTGCAGGGACATCGTGTATACATGTGCGCTAACATTGGTTCAATGCTGCAACAGCTCATCTGGGGTTGAGCACGTGTCAAGTCCCGTGTCTCTCGGCGCTACTATGGTAGAAAAAGATCCATACCTCACATATTTGGATGACCAGTGGACGCCAACTGCTAACAGTCAAAACATGAGCTGGCGCGAAAAACAGATGCTTCAAATCTTACTTAGCTAGGGTGGCCAGGCCAAAAAATTAATTTGACAAAATGGGTATTTTTTCAATCTATCAAATGGAGCCTACCATGCGATTTGCAAAACTGTTTCAGTTTTTTTAATCGGATGAATATTAAAAAAGTTATGGCAATTTTAAATGTCAAAAAATGACCCTTTTTCAGAGTGCCCCCGAAGCTCACTACATTTTGTCCCATTTTCACCGTATCTTTTCAGATACAAATATTTTTTTTAAATCACTAATTCCCACTGTACATCATCTCTGGTTGGCATATTTTGAGAAAAAAAAAAAAAAAAAATTGATCAGAAAAAAATAGAAAAAAATATAGCACTTCAAAAACCCTATTATATTCATTTCGCGTGTTCCATTTTTTGACTTTGTCATGAAAAAATGACAAAATCGGCACTTTTTGCGACGCTATGTAAAAAAATGTATAAATGTGAGGATAAAAATGACTATTTCAGAGCAATTACCTGTTGCCAGAAAAAAAGTATATTTTTTTATGTGAAAAAAATTATTTTAGATAAAGTTAGGGGCGTTCAAAAATTCCATAAGGCCATTTTACGCAAACACGAGAAAAAGGCGACAAAAATGGTCTGAAAAGACATATTTTGACTTTAAATTGCCGGCATTTAATAAAAAATTGACCAATATTTTTTTCAAATATATCAAAATAAAGGTAATTTTGCGCTACAGGTATTAAATGCTGTGTCATTCAATTAACCTTTTAGACCAGGATAATACTTACAGTTCACTGAATCAATGGGAGGTAGGGGAAAAAAAGATTAAAAAATTGAGTATTTTTCCATGAAAATTGACCCTGCACGCTTCTTTATTGCCTAATATTATTTTACAGGGTATCAAACTGACCACCAAAACTTTTATTTATTCGTACATGCAGTGAAGTTGAATATCATTAAGAATATAAACTTGTGAAAGATAATGACAAAAAAATAAACTTGTGCAATGGAGAAAAATGCAAGTAAAAGACTCGTGGCTACAACAATACAGTCATCAGTACTACTGCTGTACAGTATCATTAAATTTAATACACAATTATACTGCAAACGCTAACTGCATGAATACACTGAACTGATAATCAAATTATTATATCCAGTTGAAATCTAGTCTAAATTTATATAAAAATTAATTATTCTTGTTGAGGCTTGTGATTAAAGGGTTGTTTCCTGTTATTACATGATTGTTTCTCCTAATTACAGGAACCAGCCAGATCACGGTCTGATTGTGATTTTGTGGACACTATATTTTTTTTTAACTAATTCTGAAAAAAAACTAAGTATACTGAAAATATATCATTTACAATAAATGTCAACTCATTAAACAAATGTGTTTATAGAACCTACACAGGTGAGTACACTGAGGGAAAGCTGTGTTTTTTGTATAATTGATTAGAATTTCATGTGCTCCTAGTATGCTAATCATGCTAAAGTTGTGACTTTTATTGCAGGCCTGTGAAATAGATAAACTACCAGTATTGATCCGAGAACTGCAAATTAAGATTAGCTATTTTGGCAATATTCTCCAAAAAGGATTAAAAAAAATTACAAATCCTTTTTACACATACATGTACAGGCATACATTAGTTCATGGGCTACAGGGATTGGCCAAAGGTACCCGCACTAATTGGGCCTAAAAAAAATAATTGTTGGTTTCCGATTGGTTGTGAAAATAGAACAGGGTAGGTAGCAATATTATTATTTTTTTTATATTTTTTTTATTTTTTTTCTAAAATTTATTCAGGGTGGGTAAGAAAAATATTTTATTTTATTATTTTATTTTTTTACATTACCTTTTTCTCAATTTCCTTGCAAACATTGATACGGTGCAGGAGGTAAAAGGTTGAAACCCTGAATTGAAATGAGAGGTTTAAATAGCTGACATCGTTATGGGCAGACCCATGCAAAATCAGTCTGCACGAATTGCCCAGTCACAGTTAATCTGTTGATTTTGTGGAACCTTGTGATTTTACGTAGTCAATAACATCAGTCTTCCCAGAAAAAAACATATAGGCCCTACATTTGTTGACAACAACATTTGACTACGATTATATGAGCAACAATCAGAGTAGGCCAACTTCAAAGAGTGTGTAGCATAGTACACACAACTCTGATCAGCAAATACATGCTTGCCTGCCAAAGTCTGGCGTGTCATCCAGTGACTAAAACACAAAATCGGCCGTTTTCCGATATATAGCCTAGATCATAGATGCCTTTGAAATCATGTTCCCGTCGATCTTTCACACTAAACGCAACTTTGAAAAACGCCGAATCCTGTGGCAAACAAGTCGTTTTAATTTGATTGGGATAATGAAATAGTTGTTGATATAAAAAAGATTTTAGTATAATATTTCTTCAGTTTAAAAATTAAAAAGATTTACATGGCTATTAGTATTACTTAGTTCAGCCATAGTGGTTGCCGCTAATAATTAGCATTTGAGACATCGTCATGCAGCGAGCACTGGTGAGGGGGCCGCGAGGAACAGCCGTCAGTGCTCGTGCACGTGAGCGCGTCGGAAGTGAGCTGTTTCGTATTTTCATTTTGTAAACAAACACGAGATACATTCGATCCTTGCCGTGAGATAGTGACTGATCGACAATGACAAAAGCCCTGGCAGCCTTATTCGAGGCTAGCTATCCCAAACAAACAAACAACACATGACGATCGCGGAGTTTGTCGCTGCCGATAAACGAACTCGTTTTCTTGTAAGGAGATTGCAAATAGTTTTGCTGTAGCCTAACCGTTCAACGACGGACGGTCAGCAATATTTTATTTTATATTTTTGTCAGGCATAAAATTTAATGAGTCGCAAACATCGGCAAGGGTCGGTCGGCAATCGGAAACCAACAATTATTTTTTTTAGGCCTTGGGTAAATAGTCTACATGCAGTTTTGGCCAATCTCTTTTTTACTTGTAATTAATTTGTATATAATTATAATTCCAATAAAAAAAAAAATTAGCACTTTTTTTTATTGTATCATTAAAAATGTATTCTGTGGAACTACATAGAAAAGAAATGAAGGGTAGGTGAAATATGTTCTTCAAACTTTGGAAATACAGTACTACCGCATGTGAAACAGCTAATCGGTAAACTGGTGTTTATCGGGCCGGCCTAGGCTACTGCAGAAGACAGGTACTTTTGGATAGATTTAACTAAAATAGGTTTAGCACACCCAAGCATATTATGCAGCTGTAACATATAAAGGCTAATTCAATGATAATAATATATAGGTCCTCATATCTTATAAATTAATACCAATTTCTTAATAATATATTTATAATCAATCCGGATAAGTAAATCATTGGAAATAATTAACATATTTCAACACAAAAAGTGAATCTTTTGATTGCCTGATCTTGTTCAAGATTGTTATTCATAAAAAATTAATTGATTTTTCTTTTGCAAATTTATAACAAATCATGTCAATTTTCTGCGATTTATGTTTTATTTGTCTATGTTATTGTCTGTTTTTTACCTAATCCAAGTCTATTAGGTTTAAATTAACATAATGTGAAAATAAACTACCTGGAAGGCCTCACATAACGATGTTCTCAGCATCGTAAATTACGTTATAATCCTATATTATCGCCCGCGGCTGACTGCGAAATCGGCGATTTTCGCTATTTTCAACGTCGTAATTTATGACGTTATAATTCTCCCAAGATGTTTTTATGAACTTTTTATGGAAGACTAGGATCTCTTTATTATTTCTGTATGTTTTGTCGAAATAGAAATAAAATTGAAGTAGTTATCAGCGACGAAACAACGCTTGTTTTCAACGAAATCCGCGGGAAAACAACGTGGTTTACAGCTGTTTTATGACGTCCTATACATGTTACATAGGAAAACTGCAAAATGCTCAAAACATGGCATCACGTTTACTCGGCGCTCCGGAAATAAACAAGTTTTAGCGGTAAAATTATTTTACTGTTTAAAAATTGACATTTGAGGCTATAGCAAGGTGTTTGATACGTTTTTATTCCTTCTCCGGTTCCATATTTACTAGAGCCCTCAATAAAGTCGAGCGTTTTTTTTTATGAAAAAATTAAAATAAAAAAATTCCGAGATCGATTGCAATTTGGGTGATTTCTGCTCTTTTAAAAAAAAAATCAGGGAAATTCATCGAAAATTGAATCTTTCCTGAGCCTGCAAAATCACGTGTTTTCGTGACACAAAAAAAAATGGCGCTCGAAAAAACGCATTTTTTGTGACTTTTAACGTTGTAATTTATGACGTTATAATTATAGCAGAAAGTTTTAAATAACTTTTTATGGGAGAATAGGGTCTCCTCCATTGATCATTGAAATTTTATTAAAATAGAAATAAAAATGAAGTAGTTATCGCCGACCGAGCGAAAAGAGCGAAAAGAACGCCCACTCTGAAAATAAAGGCCTGCCTAACTTAGCATTAAGCCTATAAATTGACGTCGCATTATCGCTGAGAATTTAACAGGGGCCTTGTAAATCTGTAAATCAGCGATCACCAGTGCAATGATTATGAACAGTCTTTACTTTTGTTGTAAGCAAAACTATGACATGGTGTCGTCATTCTGACACAACTCAACGATTAATTACCCAACACACACAGGTGTTCTTCTATGCTGGTCCACCTGTACGACGCTGACCCAGTGTTGAAACAAGATGTACAACAACTAGGCTACATTTAACAGTAGCATACCGCGTTTACACCCACGCTCACAACAGGCTGGCCGTGGCGCAACCATGTTGACACGGCTACATGCAGCAGGCTGGTGTCGGGTAGATTTTTTCAAGCCAGCAGATTTTCTGGTAATACAGGGTACAACAAAATGGGGGGGGGAGGGTGCGTTTATTAGAGGGGGGGTGCGTTTATTAGGGATAATACGGTATATACTTAGACGGAACGCTTACACCATCTAGAGCCAAGTACACTGCAAATTTGTTATTTATTTTATATTATTTGATTATGTGACTTGATATCATCTAAAGTTTAAACTGACACTTCAAAGTGAAATGACAAGTGATTATTATGGTATTATCATGATATATGTTTGTCTTTGTTATTTTCAACTTTTATAAAAATCACAATGATTGCGGTTTGTACATCACTGACACTTGTACTTGTAGTAATCTGCTTGTTTTTTAAAGTCCATAGGCATAGACTAGGCCTAGTCTAGACGTCTACCCGCTACCGTATCAGATTCGAGCTTACCTGGTCTAGTGACATGTCACCAGGTCTAGTGATAAACTAAGGTTAGCCTACTAGACCTAGTGATACAAAATGTTAATGTCACACCCTGAATGACTGTAAGTGTAACTCATTCATAAAGTGATGGGTGGCCCTGGGCCCTAGTTTTTAGAACTGACGAGTGACGACTAACGCCACGGCGCCAGCACTTGGCTGTTTATGCCAATTATGGAGAGGATGTTACCTGACAATAGCGCAGCAGATATTCTACTAAAGTTTCGCCGTGTTTCCTTGATACATACATTCTGCCATCGCGTTTTGACAGCACATGCCTTGATTGTATTGAGAGCTAAATGTCTTACGCATCCAACCAAGGTCGCCATCTCACTCGCTCCATGCACTCTGCACTATTGTTCCTATGTTTTATAGTTCATTCGCCAGGTGCTTGAAAGTTAAATAATTATTAGATGCGGGTAATAAGGAATAGATCAATAAAAACAATACATTAATATCAATAGATGCGAGTAACCTCGCCCCAAGGTAACCTCGCCACAGGTAATCTCGCCACAGATTTGGTAACTTCGCCACAAACTGCAAGAGTAATCTCGCCACAGCTTTGGTAACCTCGCCACGGGGATCTGAGTAACCTTGCCACGTGGCATACATCTGTTATAAAATATCCACATTTATCAGCCTTATCAGATAGTTTTCAAACCAGTTTAATACCTGGGTTATTCTATTATGATATCAGGGGCCTACCTTCAATCTGTTGCCTTCAAATAAAAGTCTATAAAGAGATAATCAGATTTTGATTGATGACTAGATACAATCGTGCTTAGCGCCATAGGGTTGTAGGCCTACCTGTTATAAACACTGCAGAAATATTTTAACCTGGTAATTTGTAGCCTACTACTAGGTCTAGGCTTGACATAACAGAGGATTTGAATATTTTTGATTAAAATTAAGGAAAGTTTTCTTTCACAAGTGGCGGTCTGACAATGGATAGGAGATCTGCGAGACGCTATATCGAGAACGCATTCCGAGTGTTGAACACAACACGTGAGATAAACTCATGAGTAAGTAAGTAAGTAAGTAAGTAATTGTTTATTAAAGTGACAAGTACATACATATATTTCACATAGTATAATAATACACGAAAATAAATACCCAGCTCTCTAGGGCTTATCAGGGGAGACTGGGGCACCTTGAGACATGGGGCACCATGAGACAGGCCTGTTTGATATTATTTTGCGATTTGTGCGCCATCTGGTCAATCATACCAAAACTAACCAATTTCGATTTTCCACCCTATTGCTAATGGCTATTGGACATCCTTAGCATGAATGTGAGCTTAGGTCCATTTTTTACATGAAAAGTAGATTTTTGGGATGATCAATATTTGGTTCTATAGATCACATAATACTTGATTTCCCTATGATTTTGGTGGTATCTTACACCTGTGTTATCACTTTATAACTTATGTATAATGGTTTGGTTCAAATACACCCCACACACAAACTATGATATCAGATGTGAGGTCAGTCAGGGTGGGGCACCTTGAGACGCTGTCTCAATGTGCCCCAAAACTGTCTCAAGGTGCCCCAAGTCTGTCTCAAGGTGCCTCGAAAGTGTCTCAAGGTGCCCCTATTTTTTTTCAGGCACATATTTTACTGCAACATCTAACATTAGCCAACTGCAGGCTTTAGCTACAGGTATATGTAGTATTCAAATCTTGATTTTAGTTAGATCCACGTTGTTTTCAGGTACCTAATTTGGCGTCTCAAGGTACCCCATGTGGTGTCTCAAGGTGCCCGAGTACGGGGTACATTGAGACACTTTTTTGAAAATCTGTTTATTAAAAAAATGTAAGGTTACACATTTCTGATAATTTTCATCTCTTGCTCAAATATACCGCACTGGATGCTGTATCCATATGTGTCGTCAAAATATTTTATTTAAAAAATTAAATCTGTGTTTGGGGGGTTTGAACTTTTCCGTCTCAAGGTGCCCCAGTCTCCCCTAGTCACTGTCGTATAACATTTATAACAACTTATTTATAACAACTATGACAATACATATATAGGCCCCCTATTTATACTTGAAACATGGATGAACAACCCTACTAGCAGATGAAAAATAAGTAATATAAAAATAGTGATATTAATAATAATAATAAATATGTATTTTAATTAAACATAATGTTCCGTCTAATTTGCCAAGCTTCATATATAAAATTTATTGTCAGTTTTACAAATCTGTCGTCCATTAAAATTCTAAGTTTCTCAGTATCCGTATATTGAGGGAAAAGGCAGTCTAAAGATAAAACATTCTGATATAGTTCAGTTCTCAATTCCTGATATCTAGGGCAAAAACATAGGAAGTGAATTTCATCTTCTACTAGATTCAAATTACATATTTTACACAACCGTTCATCTGCAGGTATATTGCGATACCTGCCCGTCTCTATTGCTAAATGAAGTATACCGCTTCTAAATTGACAAAAAATAGATCGCTTACACTTTGGAATTAATAAAGTAACACACAATTCTGCTTTGAGATTTATTTTAAATAGAGCATATGTTCGTAACTTGGGTTTAGATGCCACGCTTAGTTTCCATTGATGGTTATCCTTTTCGACTAGATGTTCTTTAACAGTTTGCAACGGTAGGCCTATATGTGAATTTTCATTTGAGGGTATATCTAAATCTAGCTCTAGAAATATAGACTTCACTCTTTTAACCCAACCCAAATTATTGTTTCTCATGTACTTTAACACTTTTGAAGGTAACCTCTGCTAATTCATCATTATTGTTCTGCTCCATAATTTTGTAATACATGCGACATGTCTCGAGAAGGGAGAAACCCAATTTACTTCAGCATGTAGTGCTGGGATCGGAGTTTTCGGTCCAACTCCTAAAAAAATACCTCAATGCACGGTTTTGCAATTTAGAGCAATCATCAGGCTTAGTATAACCCTAGACACCAGCAAAATAGTCAATAATGGGTACAACAGTACAATCAAACAATTTTGTATATGTGATTGTATCCTACATCTTTCAGCGTCTTAAATTTTGATATGCATGTTCCTAATGCTCTCCCTCCCTTAGAACATAGCTCATTGCCACTTGCTTTGAAATCCAGGTGTTCTTCTAAAATTAAACCCAAATATTTATATTTCTGTACAATATCAACAGTTTTCTTTTGAAAAGTGAATGAAAAATCTGTAATTGACACGCACACTTTGCGAGAGTGTCCAATTTCAGATTTAAGATGATTTACACTCATGCGCCATTTATTGCACCAATTTTCAACACAGTTTATTAAAGTCTGAAGGTCATTTTCATTTTCTGCCATCAGAGTTAAATCATCAGCGTACAACAGATGCGAAATTCTATCATCACCAAGGGTAATACCTATTCTCAGCGAATTTAATTATGTGGACAAATCGTTTATAAAAATATCAAAAAGCGTCGGAGAAAGCACATCTCCTTGGCGCACACCACATTCAGTTTCAAACCAGTTTGACAAATCATCATTAACTTATACTGATGACCTAGTTTTACTGTACATAGATTTAATTGCAAAATAGAAGGGACCGTCTACAGAAGATCGAAGCAATTTATACAATAGAAGCTCTCGATCGACCCAGTCGAATGCTTTTGCAAAGTCTATGTATGCAACAAAGGTAGGTTTATTTTGATTCATACGGCTGCTAATAACACTTGATAAAACAAAAGCGTGGTCTTCACACGAGCAGTATTTTCGAGTGATGAGTGATGACATCAAACGAGCAGAGATCAATTAGCGACCTACCCGTGAATGCTGTTAACCCTATAGCGCTGTGAGCGCTTTTAATAACACGTTGAATAATGAACCCAGTTAACTAATCTACAGCACCAGAAATGAATATAAAATAACAAACACAACATGCATAATATCAGATTTATTCTTATTTACACATAAATATATATAGGCGTAAAGCTTTCTATACTTTTTTTGCCTCTGCCTTCACATCTCGAACAATCTTTGCAGTCATCTCTTGTCCCAGATTAGAAGCAGTGTGTGTGTTCTCTGTCGTTTGTGGCATTATTATGACGTCGCACTTCAAAACACACCTTTTAGCGCTGAAATGGTTAACAGCGTTCGCATCCAGAGTTGGGGTCAATTCCTTTTTATCAATTCCAAATTCCATTCCAATTCCTTTCTATCAATTCCTGAGTCAATTCCAATTCCTTTAGTTTTGAGAAAAGTCAATTCCAATTCAATTCCAATTCATAATAAGTCAATTCCTTATCAATTCCACCTATGAATGAGACTTTTGATACACATAGAACAGCTGTATAATAACTTGATATAAAATAAAATAATAACACCTGATATAAAATAAAATACATTACATTTATCATCTTATAAACATATTTAAACATGTTACACTTACTAAACTTTAATATTAGTAGGGTGGAGTACATCTTCAATACCTGATGACGGAGTTGTACTCGTGTGGACGCGGACGCGAGCGCGTTATTTCTATAGACTAACTGTTACTCCACAATTGCCATCAACACGGCAGTGTAATTAACACAATGTCTCGCGACAAGCCGTGCTACTTGAAACTCTGATAAGTCTGACCCTGTGGAGGCTACGGCGTGTCGACCCACACCTCACTCAAATAAACTCGTATTGAAAATAAAGCAGCGTATGATCTATTGTTGTATTTCAATTAATGCAATTATTCACATTATTTATCTTCCGATTATATTATTTTTTAATATCTAATTCTAGCGTGTGGCGAATAAATATACCATAAGAAAATATATCAGGATAACCTCTAGGGCACAAAAGGCATCGCTTTCCCAATATTAAATCAGCATTGGCTCAACATCTATTGGAAACGCATTCGTTTCAAGGTCCCCATATTTCTTTTGTTCTACCAACTCGAAGGACAAGCGATAGTTATGTTCTAAGCCATTCATTCATCTAAGTCTAATCATGACTCGTGATTGTTTTATAAACTGTAGACGTCCAAATGACAAAAATATAGCAAATACGAGAACTAAGATTAATAAAATAATAGTACAATTATTTCCAGAACTTTAAGCCAGCAAACACGAAACATTGACCCAATGTTGATATAATGTTGGCCCGTCGTTTCCGATGACGGCCCAAGATTAAACCAACGCCGGCTCGGCGTCTCATTTTGATGATAATTCAGCCACTCGATGGTGATTCTCTAACACCATATACAGTAGGTGTTGACACTAGTTGAGTTGTCATGAGTCGCACTTCTCGGCAAAACTGTTACCGGCTGGTAACACCAGTCCGCGGGAGTAAATGAAGGGTGTATAGTAGCAACAAGTAACAAATAACAAGTATATACTCACACACCTATCTGTGATAGTTAGATTTAATTGCTCCAACTTCGCAGGAGCAATCTTGTTACAACTATTATTTGGATTACACATCACAGTCTTATTTTACCTTGATGGCCATTAGTCATATAAATGAGTATTTTAACACAACTTAAATAAACCTTTTATTATAAGTGTATTATTATTATTATAATACACATAACAATCGACATAGATCAAGTAAAATTCTACTGCAATGACAAAAGTGATGATCACTCATGCGTTTAATAGCGCTTAAAAAATAAACATGGATAGAAAAAGGCAATTCCTTTATCAATTCCGGGCATTTTTTGTCAATTCCAATTCAATTCCAATTCCTTTTTTTTCAATTCCAATTCCTAGTCCAATTCCTGGAATTGAGTCAGGAATTGAGCTCAATTCCCATTCAATTCCGGAATTGACCCCAACTCTGTTCGCGTCATCACTCACCAAGCATCAAGCATCGGTAATAATCTATTGTTGTATTAGTAAGCACCTCATAATAACAATATTACCTATATAATAATAACAATATGTAGGCCTAAATTCATCTTTATTTATATAGGTTCAATGTATAGTCTAGTATTGTGAGTATCGTAACTACAGTTCGTGTTTATCTATTGGGCTGCAGGGTGACGGGCGGTGGCCTGGTCGGCGGACCGCTCTACCCAGCTACCGATTCACTTTCTCACTCTATCCCCGTCTGGGCGACGGTAAACACAAATAGTATGACTCTATGATATTCTTAATCCTCCTTTATTCAAAAATGGTTTGTCTTGATATGAAACGTTATGCACAGATCCGGACGGAAATGATGGAACGCGACGGTCTCGGCCTCGTGGCTGACTCTGTGGGACTAGAGCGGCTCGTCCGCCTAGCCCACTGGTTGGATCTCAAGTGGACGAGTGAGCGGGAAAAGATAGGGTGGACGGGATCGCTCGGGAAATTCCGGAAACCTAAATGGTTTCGTCGACGAAAAGAGAATGAGACGCTGTCCCCACATATCTACTTATATAGGGCCCACACAGACAGACTACAAGAGTACTACAAACATGCTGTTATATTAAGGCATAATACAACTTTAATATATAATATGTTTAATGTGCAATAATATAATCTAAGAAATCAATAGGCCAGTAGCTGGCCTATAGGCCTACTCCAAATATTAAAGACAGTAGGCCTACGCTCCTATGTGACTTTTTAAATTTAAAATTGCGCAATTGATGATCTATATTGATGACATTTATAGTCGAAACAGTTATCATCTCAGGAAATAATATTCTGAACGGTTATACTATTATTAAAACGCCACACTTTAAAACACACCTTTTAGCGCTTAAATGGTTAACAGCGCTTGCAAGTGGGCCCCATCGACTTTGCGTCATCACTCACGGACTGGGTTGTTCACATGGCTTCATTCAAGAGTGTTATACTCATTGTCTTCTATCTCGCAGGTCTCTTCGCACTTGTCAGAGCTCTTCTAGGCAGTGCCATCACCTTCTTGCGTTGTTGCCACTACACCTAGTTTATTTAGCCTACCACCTATTAATGCACTAGCTACAGTCCCTTTAATCCGTTTTTTTCAGCCGTATAAACGTCAACATTTGTAAATTGCTTAGTCTCAAATTACAAATTAAACAAATAAAAGTAGTTTTCTCCCGCTTGAATACGTTGTGGGTTGAGTGAGGTAGTGAGACACAACTCCAAGTGTGTAAAAAAAAAAATATTCAATTCAGCGGTTTAATGGTTAATAATCTATAGACTATAATACAACATAATTTTTTTCTAAAATAATAACTAGTTGTACAAAGTAAATTTGTAATTTTGTAAATTTAATCACATAGTAAATTTGTAAATTCAAATTACATTGAACAATGCGGCTATAACAGGTGTGGCGAGGTTACTCAGCCCCCTGTGGCGAGGTTACCAAAGCCGTGGTGAGGTTACCTTGTGGCGAGGTTACCTGTTACCCAGATCAATACTATAATTATTATAATTGAAGTTACCCTCACGAATAGTCACATTTGATAAATTGCGTAAATTGATCGATTTTAGCCAAATTTTATTTTGTTATACACCATTTCAAATTGTTTCGCGCTTAGAAAAAAGCTATATAGACTGCCCCCAGCAATTTTGAAAAATATTCAACCCTTTCATCCCAAAAGGTGTTTTAGCCAACGCCTCTGTAATTTTGATTGGAACAAGAATATTATCTATAATAAATTAATTCGGTAATAATGGTGATGGATTTGTGTCAGTAATATAGCTACAGTAAAGTTACGCTTATTGGTCAATTAATTTGTATTTTTTTGCTATTCATGATGGCGTCCAAGATGACTGCCAGTGTATGGGCAGATTCAAGAAATTATGTAAATTCTTTAATTCTAGCTAAATTTTCTTCTTTTGTTGTAAACCATTTTAATTAGTTTTATAGTCTGTGAGTACATCTAAACTACTCCCAGACAAAGTTGAGCAGTATCTAACATCTTAACATGAGAGTTTTCATTTGGCGACATAAAACAACCAAAATGTAATTGGTGAACAATTTGCAAAACGAGTTGTCCCACGCATTCATCCATTGACTGATGGCATTCACTTGTGGCCGCTTGGCCGCATCAGAGGTTATTCGGTGTCTTTAAATCTGTTAAATCTCAGTACACCGTATTGCTAACATGGTTTCTGGCAATATAAGCCAAAGCTAGATCACCTTCCGCCATGTAGCAATATGCCTACATGCAAAACCACGCTGAAGAATTGTCAAGCGAGGCATTTTAATCAACCCATCATTTTTAGTCAGCTTTTTTATTTTTGAATAAAGAAGGTGGGCTATTGCAATTGAACTTCGGCGTCGTCGGCGTCAGCGTCGGCGTTAATATTTCCTCGTGGGCACGATAACGTCAAAACTTGTTCGTGTATCCTGCTCAATTTTGTTCTGCTTGTTCATAATAACCAGTTCTCGGACAAGCTCAAAAATGCCTTGGAAAAAACCAAATGGCCGATTTATCGTGCAAAATAGCCGATTTATCACATTTGCGTCCATCTGGGCGCGATAACATCAAGCCATCATTTTTAGCCCACTTTTTTATTTTTTATTAGAAAAGGTGGGCTATATGGCAATTAAAGTTTGGCGTCGTCGGCGCGAACATTTCATTGTGAGCGCGATGAAGTTTTTTTCGTATATCCTGCTCGAATTTGCTCTGCATGTTGATAATGACTATAGTTCTCGGACAAGTTCAAAAATAGTTGAAAAATAAATTAAAATGGCCAATTTATCGCAATTTTTAAGTCGTTAATTTTACCTTGTGGGCGCAAAAACTTCTCAAGTTTATCATAGGCCTAGGCCTATATCTTGCTCAAATTTGGTCTATACTTGGCACAAAAAGAAACGTAACACATTTAAAATGCTATTATTTCGTGTAATTTGGTCAAAACCGTTCGATTGATTAAAATAATGTTGGTGTGTATAATACCTGTCCGCATTTTGTGTTTTAACCGCAATAACGGACAATTATTGATATGACCATCAAATTGACGAAATTTAACTTTCAAGGTCATGGGCCAGCTGACCATGATCTCAATATGCGGGTCATCTGAAATAAAGCAATTATTCGGGCTGGGGTGGGGGTTACAAAAAGTCCCTTTTGATATTATGTTCATTTGATCAAAACTGATGGGTTAATGGAAATGCCTCATTTGACAATATTGAGCAGCGCGAGCCTGTCTCTCCATGTATGGCGAAAGGTGGTCTGGCTACGGCTCAAATTGCCAGAAAACAGGTTAGCAATACTGAGATATAACACCAGATTTCAAGACACCGGGTAACCTCTGATAGACCACATCAGGAACGATAAGGACAAATAATGCACTGAAGGTCCCTGTGCGGTACAAAAACGTGTGCTTCTGTGCGAACACTAACGTTACGCATTGGGGCCAAGCGGCCACCAGTGAGTGACATTAGTAAATGGATGGACTCGTGTGTCAACTTTTCCGGCAGTGCAACATGCAGAAATGAATTTAAATGAAATGAATGGGGTTTTTGGCCACTTTCGTGCACTTTTGTCTAAACTGGGCCAGTGGAACCTCCTGAGGCTGGTGAGATGAATTTGATGACACTTCCCTCCAGACACAGGATTCGAAATTCGAGCCCTGGCGGTCTGAGGCCGAGCACGCCACCCCTCGATCACGGAGGCTCCCCACAATATTGCAACCCGCGATCTCCCACTTTTCAAGCAGGCAGCTTTAACCACTGCACCAGGGCCCCCGCCTTGCAACATTCAGAAAGGGGTCATACGCATGATTGTGCAGAAAGCGACGTAAAGCAATATTCATTCACTCACTCCAGACAAAGGATTTGTAATACGAGCCCGAGGCCAAGCGTGCTACCTCTCGTAGGCTCCCCCACAATACTATATATTTGAAACATGTGTTTGTTTGAAACTTGAACGCTAAAGCGGAGGATAAACATTTAAGTCAAACTTTCAAGCTTAGCAAGGGGCGGGGGCCCTAGGGTAGTGGTTAGCACCGCTGCCTTTCACGCCAGAGTTCGGGGTTCGGTTCCCGGTTACGGCGGTTTGAAAGAAACAAAAATGTTGCTTCCCCATCCACGTGTGAAAGTCAGTATTGTGGGGAGCCTTCGTGACCGAGAGGTAGCGTGCTCGGCCTCAGACCGCCAGGGCTCGAATTTCGAATCCGGTGTCTGGAGGACACTAACATCTCAATCATCTCACCATCCTAAGGAGGTTCTCCTGGCCCAGTTTAGCCTATATGTGCACAAAGGTGGCCTAAAGCCCGATTCATTTCATTTCATTTCAAGCTTAGCAAGATGTTTTTAAGCCCTACAGCAACCACCATAACCCACGCGAATACTATTAGTAGCAATCCAATCATTGGAAATAAACATAAATACTGTATATTTAAAACAAGCACTGATTGCCTAAACAAAGTTATATTTCCAATCGCTGATAATTTGCATATTTTATGCTGATATATTAGCTTGACGTATTTGTAGATTATTTAGTCGAAAAATGTGACCATATACAAACTGCGGTGTGGATTTCTTATTTATATTTTAAGCTATCTAGTTTCTTAGTTATTGCAAGAAACAGGGTGTTTACGATAATGGCATCTTCCTCTGCAAGGCTGGATATTCCTGAGGTCGTAGACCGACCTTGCTGAAACAGGGTTGAATCCGCCTATTGGAGTGGGGACTTGCTGCCAGGAGGATGGATAATGGCTGCAATTCGAAAACGAATATGTATACATTCTCAGTGGTTGCCATGGGAACGGATTTTTACCCAAATAAAATACATTAACGCGTGATTAGTACTATTATAAAATAGAAAGAAGGCTTTATTGACACATTTACATTCAAAATCCATAACTATGTCATATATAAGGTTTTTGAGGGATTTGCTATATTCTTCTTGAATATAAGCGAGTAAAATATAATATAATTACATATGCAAATGAGTTCATAGGTATATCTATATTGCATACGAGATAGGGGTATTATCTTCTAGATAATCATAATAGCTCTGAAGATATCCATAATAACGTTTTCTTAATAGTCAGTAAAAAATACTAGTTCAGTTATGCGGTTGCCATAGCAACGCCAGAAACACACCTGCCACACCATCAAATTTTGGCCGTGAAAGGGTGGAGGGTGTATCTAAATGAAGAAACTTAAGCTGTATATGTCGCATTTAAAGAATGACGTGGTCATGTTGTAGTAGTGATCACAAACAAACAAGAAGCTTGTCACATTGGAAAACAACACTTGATCTTGGGCCATATTTCGTTTTCAAATTTCATACTGAATATGTAGACACACATATTACCATGACAACGGGATTTAATTTTTCCCCAATCCTTTCTCATGCTTTTTGTGTTACATATTTTTTCCCAAAATTCTTATTTTTGACATGGTTGTCCAAAATAAGAAATCAGGAATTTCGTATCTATATCTAGCCTAACTGGTTATTGAGCAGCACAAAATAATAACAACTTTGCAGTTCTAGTCTATGGACATGTTTACATCATATGGTCATATTTATAAACGAAAATAACCGATTTTTTAATGATTTTAGCCTGAGCCAGTCCCTTTAATAAAATTGTATAGCCTAATATGATGGTCATTAGGTCTGTAAAAGATTAGAGGTCTAAGCCTGAAAATGATTTAAAAAACCCAATTATGTGCATAGTCCCAAAAGTACATGTAAAAATGCTGTCCATAATTGTGGCAACAAAAGGTGCTATTCTTCAAAGGCCGTTACCCCCGGCCGTTACCATGGCAACAGCACAACCTGATTTTTTTACGACAGGTAAAAATATGTCAGGAAGGACCTAAGGAACATTTTGATCCATCCCTGGCCGCTCCCCAATGAGGGTGACCCACGTCATGAAAACTGGTAGATACAATTTGTTCTTCATGTTGATATAATAACAAATTCTAAAAAAATAATGGCGGCGGGCTATTGTCGAGTGTGCTCTTGTTGAACAAATTGTTGAACAAACTGAATCTGAAAACGGATTTTTTATTCCTCTACCCCAGCCTGCATAATTATATAATTTGCAGATATCCCGTTTAATGCGAACATGGTCAGCTGGCCCATGACCCCAAAAGTGTACTTCCTTCAATGTCGTTATTGAGGTCAATACATAAAATGCGGGTAGTGGCACAACAAACAAACAATAATTTATATCCAACCAAACCGTTTTCACTAAATTCAACAAAATAAGATACTTTTCAATTTGTTTCGTTTCGTTTTAGTGCTAAATATATATAATTAGCATGTATCATGTCCATTTTCAAAACAGCCTGTACATTTTGAGCATTTCCGATTGGGTATTGCCAAGACAATATCTACATCTTCCAGGAGGATTCTACTCCTTGAAACTAATGCTATACATGCATTCTATACCTTGCTTTATTCCATTATTTTGCTACAGTATTATTATGGAATCAATATGTAGCGGTAGGCCTACTTTCTTTCAGCGCAAATTGCATCTATCACCCTAAGCTCATTATCAGTGTATCATAAAATATACTTTTTTGAATTATGGATGCTTTTTCATTTATTTGTAGTTGGAAATTTCATTAAGATTTAAACTATTGAAAAGCCAAAGTACATTCACTGCATCCTACTTCAAAAGTAAGGAGCACGGAGCTACCCAGCAAACCTGAGACGTTGGCCCAGCGTTGGATTATTGTTAGGTCAACCTCGTAGCCCCTGCATAGCCCCGTGAAAATAAACTTCTGTTGTGATGTGTCATGTATATCCAATCCAGCGTAGAATATGGTAATCATATCTTTTTTCATTTATTATAGACGTCAATAATCTAATATAATCTATAATAATCTAGTATTTTCAGGCTGGGGGTAGGCCTATATATAATGTGTTTGTTTAGTCACGTTGCTTTTAATATGGACAGATAACATGTCATGTTTTGTCTCACATTTTCTATTTGCATGTATCCAATTAATCCGGTTTGTGACGAGCCCCGGACATTATTTATATACCCTTTATAACTACTATATGCATTGTTTCAATGTGGGCGACGCAGTCTAATCGCTTTCGAATTGTTTTTTACAAACACAGACAGACAGACAGACAGACAGACAGACATACAATTAGGCAGATATTTTATCGACACAATTACAAAGTCATTACTAACTTTATTGTCATAAAAATATATTCATATAATTATATATTTGTACATGTATGTACAACAGGGTTAGTTCTGTAAAATCAGATGAAAACATCCGGGGTTAATATACATGATATGTACACTTAAAATCCAACTTGACATGATATATTTACATAAACACAGGATATCTGGAAAATATGCATCATTACTGCTCAAAATAATGTTAACAATATTGCCATGATATGTAGCCTAGATGGTGGCATAGCTGTTTCTCTAGCAACTACATATTTGCCACTGAAGATATAAAATATAATTTATCTGAGTTCAATCGAAGATCTAAAATAAATCAGGAGCGGGTCAAGAGGTGTAAACCATAATTATTGTATGGTTATTTTCATCAGCAATGCTAATTTAAAATAAATGAATAATATCAAAAAGCATGCACAAATTAAAGAGCCGATTACGCATGAATATTTGCAGAATACCAGCATTTATTCAGCATTGGTTGTTTGCTGCATGGGTTAATGCTGCTCCACCGCCTGCGACCCTGACCCAACATTAATCCATGGCCAGCATTAAATTATTTCTAAGCGTGTTTGCTGGGTTCGTGTCCTGACATGGATAATATCCGTCCACGTGACGTAGGCTGACCTCATTAATCAGTCTCAAACACTTGCAGGTGACACCACCGACATTTCACTTACGTGCTTCGCTGGAGATGATGAAAGCGGGAACGATGTCCAGTCAAAACGACCGATGACCCGGAGTGAGTCCTACCCCAGCAAACACGAGTCATAGACCCAATGCTAGTTCAATGTTGGGCCAGCGTTGTAGACGATGGGCCAACATTGTACCAGCATTGGGTCTATGACCCGCGTTTTCTGGGACTCGAGCTCTAGTTAAATTTTACCTCAACTTTATTTCTAACATGACATTTACACAAATAATATTATGCATCACATCTATAAAAAAATCAATACGTGATTTCAGAAGTTACTGTGCTCGTACCAGTGAGGATGTTTTATTTTAAAGTAATATACTAAGAAGAGTAGGTCGCCCGCTGAATCCTTTCTGGATACCATTAAAGCTTCATTTCGCGCCTGAATGCTCCAAATTGGCAGGGGCTCGCAGTTATTCACACTTTTGTAATAAAAGTTTCATTTTACCTTTTCCCTATCCATTGGATATAAAATTTCAGATACAATTATCCTTCTATAACATTTGTGATCGTACAACAAACTATGCGCCAATCAACCTAAGAGAGCCGAAATATATATATTGGTTATTTTTTCTTGATATTTGTGTTGTTGCAAATAATATAATAAATGGGATATATTGCTCAAGTTTCATATAATAATATTATATATTTTTCGTTACTGAATGGTATTTAAAGTGTAAAACTGTGTGACATCAGACGATGGGACTGAAAATGCTGCTGTGGGGCAGTACATGTGCCAATATCCATAGTGAATGGATCCTACTAAGATGATCATGACCGCTTCTTGAGCACGGTCTACACAAATAATAATTACATTTCACAAGGCAACCCAGAAGACACGAGACGTCAACCCCATGCTGGGTTAATGTTGGGCCAGCGTCGCAGACGATGGACTAACATTAACCCAGCATGGGGTGGACGTCATCGCGTCTTTTCGAAAGAGAGTCCCGGGATTGCATCAGATGGCTTCTTCGCGTATAAAGGCAAGTGAATCGGTTTTCAATGTGGATGGATATCGCAGCACTTCTCGCAACAACATCACTTCTTGGAAAGGCGAGTCTCGGATTCTGGGCAATTTGATTTCGCTATACAGAGGTAATATAGGCCTAAGTCACACTTGTATGTCATGCCTGTCACGATCAAGAATTTTTGTTCGTTATGTGTCAATTCAATAAGTAACTATAGGCATAATGATTTTTATCAAATATAATTGTCAACGGAGACTTTCTGACATTTTATGTGGATTCACACATAATTGCACGTACACAAACAACATTAAAGGGACTGTCTCAGGCTGAAATCATAAAAAAATCGGTGATTTTATTTTAGCTTCTTAAAGGGACTGGCCCAGGCTGAAGTCATAAAAAAATAGGTGATTTTATTTTGGATTCTTAATATGACCATATGATGTAAACATGTCCATAGACTAGAACTGCAAAAGTTTTTTTTTAATTTTTGTGCTGCGAATTTACCAGTTAGGCTAGATATAGAAACGAAATTCCCGTTTTTCTTATTTTTGACATGGTTGTCCGAAATAAGAAATCAGGAATAATAAAAGATACATATAGGCCTACGTGTACTGGGGGATCTGAAACTGAGCATGCCATGAGCCCCCCCCCCCCCCCAACTGAGAATGTCCCTCAATTATTGCAGGCAGTGGAAGTGTAAGGCCTACTTTATTTGGTTTGATCTAAATCTAACACATCAATTTTTAGAACATGTAACATATTAGCTTATTCTGCCGTTCAAAGCCAAAAGGCAGGATCTGCTCACTTCATAAGCAAGGGGATACCGCCTTTTGACTTTTCAGAACAGTATAGGCTACATATTCGCGTCCCATTAAATTTCGCGACTTTCGCGATTGGGCATTTTACCGCTAAAATTTATGGTCGCTATATACTTAGTGCGCACACTGTATGAAATAACCTGCTGTCAGACCTAGGATCGCTAAATTTCAGGGACGCTAACATTGCGTGGGACTGATTTCGCCAAATATTATGGGCGGCTACTTAATGAGGTATGCAGTTTGCAGTACCGTAACGTAGGCATATCGTGTAAAGCCACGCTATGCATAATATATATATCTAAAAAATCAGCAACGTAATTAATTTCACCGATTTTAAAGATATTTTTCTATGCATAAATGTATTGATTTGAATGTATCGCATTGAATTGTCATGATAATGCGGATGCGGTATGATTTATGCAATATATAGTCGTATTTTTCAGGATATACATGCTGTTGTTACAAGTAAAACATCCACACGCTGCATTGTGTAGGCCTACATTCCTGCAATATGCTTGTTTTCAATTTCTGACCATGATGTAGACAAGTGCAAATTTTTCTGAATATGTTTCCCACTGACAGCGACTCTTCCTATAACCCACCCCTATTTTTAGCCGCCCCAAACCCCCCATCCCGGTATTAAAAAAAATCAACACTGCCTTATATAATTCTTCACACCCTCTGCAAGTAATGACAACCAACTCTCATGTTTAGCCGTTTTCACTATTAGACGTATACATGTATATATATCGGCATTAGCTCATATTGAAAAATCCTTGGACTGCGAGTCAAATTAAAAGTACACGGATTTAACAGTCTACACAGTCAGGATCCACCCCCATCGCTGGATTTAATAACGGGCTTGTAATGACAACCAACTCTCATGTTTGGTCTCACGCTCAGAATCATCTTCTCTTGTCTTTAATAATGCACTTCCATCATGATCATAATATGCTCACAGACAATGGTTCTGCGATGGCAGATTTCATCGAGTATAACACAAGGGACATTGAGCCAATGCTAGACTAATGTTGGTCCAACGTCGTAGACAGTGGGCCAACACCAAACAGCATTATCGGGTCTAGCTGCTCACACTTATCTCTGTCACCCTTTTACCGCTAAAAGTGGGGACTCAAGAGATACGTTTGCATGACCACTGTCGACTCTTTTATTTGAATCTAATTACTAATCACAACTAGCTAATCAATGCTATAATAAGGACTGTAAAATATATGTATTATTAGCGGGTAGACCTGTAGTTCTCAACGACACGTTGTAGATCCTGATCATGGCCTTCCAACCGTGCCTTGGGTTCACAAATGTCTGCTGGCAGAACATGCTGGATATCAATGCTATAACGAGGTATGTTTGCACCAACTGTCCTACTGGCAACGCGGACAAGAACGCCATTCCAATACACCTCAACGCTGACACAGCGCATCCCAATATTGGCCTAACGCTGGCATTGCTGGTCCAACGTTGGCCCAACCTAATACATAAATACAATGGCTTAATAAAAACTGTTATCCGTTATGCATTAGGCTAACATAACACACTGCTCAACTCAAATAAAGGCCCATTCCCAGGTGCCTTAAACTTAAAAAGTTTCAAAGTTAAAGTTGTGTTATCTATAGGCTTATATCATCGTAAATCTATATTATCTTTCTCCATTTGAAAGGTATATGTACCCAATGAGTGTGTATTTTGTCATGTTTATACAATTTTAGACAACCATGACAAAAATTCTATTGGGATTGACCATAAAACCTGCCCGCTGAGGGTACAGATGAAGGGTCCTATGTTGATTTGTTTTTTTCTTTGAAAGGATTAATACTAAAGAAAAACATTTACTTTTTGTGTTGAGTGTGTTGAGCCTTCATGTTTGCAATTTGTGGCCCGATAGGAAATTGGTCATTTTCCAATAGCATTTTATTTGAAGGCCTATTCCCAGGTTAAAAAGTTTAAAAGTTTAAAATTGTGTTATATGGGTTTATTTCGTCGTAAATCTATATTATCTTTCTCCACCCTCCATTTAGAAGAGATATGTACCTGATAAATGTGTATTTTGAAATTTTCATACAATAACAACCATCTCTTTATTATAATGGCTTTGACCTAGCCGCTGAGGGTCTAGATGAAGGGTCCGATGTTGATTTGTTTTTTTCTTTGATCAACACTGAGGAAAATACCTTCCTTTTTGTCAACACACCAGCCACGAACATCCCATGAATATTACTTGTTCACGATGTCCCTCAAAGATGTAAAACATGTCAACTGGCCGAGTTTGGAAGTGTTGACCCTTCGTGTTTGTAAATGTGAGACCCGTAGAGAAAGCGGCGTTAAGCTGTGGTTTTCCGATGACATTGAAAATAAACTAGCAACTTCTTTGACGATGTGATACATCTGAGACCTTACATACTTATCCTAATACGAGTTAGGAACTTTTTGTCGTAGATTACGGCTAGTAAATTATAAAATAACCTATCTTTAGAAGTAAATAATCAAGTTGTTGCCTCGATAATACTTTCCTGTCAAACATGGCGACAGCATAAAAGTAATAGACACAAATATAATGACCAACACTTTGTCATAATCCGTTTTTTTCTCTAAACCTATTGGAATGTTGTCATCACGCATTCAAGCACCCCAAAAGATTTAAAAGAGCTAAAAAGGACCCAAGTGCAGGCCTACATGTAGGCATATACATGTATGCTATGGATGTCCAACAGCCATTATCAATAGGATGGAAAATGGATTTTTTTTTTTTTTTTTGTGGGACATACCTTTGCTCATGGAAATCTAGCCTACGGGATACAAGATATATGGAGTTAGATATGTGCACAGATCGCAAAATAATTTCTGTATCAAACAGCTAGGTCTTGAAGCAAAAAAGGGTGGGCATGCGTCCCCCTTTTGGATCTGCGCCCTATTAACCCCTTCGCGCCGGGAATTTTTTAAATATGAGACTTTTCAAGATACATTCCATGGCTATACTTATATTGATGGCACGTAATTAATACATTTGACCCCCCCCCCTCTGGAATAAACACCTAATATAATAATGATGGTGAGTTCTAAATCTTTCGTAGATCTCTGTGCACTTCACACACATTACTGGTCACTGTGGACCTATTCATTCAAGTACCATTTCATCTCCTTTCTTGAAGCATACAGCATCGCAGTCATTTCGGCTCTAGGAACTAAATGCACACATTGCCATCTCTGTCTTAGAAGATACTCAATTACACCTGAGTCAAGTGAAGCATGTGAGGGTGAAGTGCCTTGACCAAGGACACAACATCGAAACAATGCCCCAATATTAAGAGGGGAGAAAAAAGATATTTTCTGGAAATTCTGCACCAAGCGGGATTCGTAATCACACGGAAATTGACAAAGCACCACACTTTAACCATTGCGACACGTCCCTCTTTATTGGCCTACTCCAGGATTACTTTCATCAAAATAAATTATAAAACCCCGTCATAGGCACATCACAAAAAGTAATTTCGGTAGGTTTTTTCTTGTTTTTTTTTCATGATTTATAAGAATTTGTGAGACACTGCAATAAAAAGCATATTTTTTCTCTTTTTGTTTGTTCTCTTTTCTCACTATTAATGGTAGAAATGAATGCATCGTTGTAGAATTAAAATCGTTATTTTTTGAATGGCACTTTTATCACCTTTTTGGGGGGTTCCCATCAATAGATTTATCGCGATTACGAAAAATGATGCCAGCTCTCGCCTTTAATTTCATAATAGTTGCAAGAAATGCTTGAAGAGGTAAGTGGAAAAAGCATGATGTGGCCCCTTCTGATAATTTTTTTACACAGGTGCCATTTAAAAAAAAAATTGTAAAAAAAATGCAAAATATGAAAATAGACTATGTTCAGCTGCCTTATGAGGAAGTTCTGGATGCCATCATTCAGGACGTTTGGACAGAACAATGTGAGAATCTCTAATAATTGAGATACCCGGGGAAGGATGCACTAGTTTGCCCAGGTTGAAACCTGGGTGAAGTTGTGTTTGCCGGCCCTACGCTTCCTCATGGGGCGCACCGAGGGTAAAAATGGAAGTTTCTTAGCCATAAAGATAAAAATTAATCAAAAAAGTTCTTCTTCCATGACCCCCTCGTGGCCGGAGGCTATGTGCCCATATTTCTGATTGCTATGTGCATATTTGGTATATTTGCTACTATATTACTATTGTGGGGCACTCATTGGATGCCCTGTTTTATCTATAAACTAAAACTCTCAATATTATTCATCTCGATAATTATAGTCAGGGCCGAAATATGAAAAAAGGCTCTTAATAAACTTTGCTTGGCATTTAAGAGTAGAACTTGTCATCACTTGTTTTCACAAAATTTGGATGTTCTGAATCCGGATCTGCCGGATGATATTATCTATTTTGCGTCCTTCGTCTTCAAATTGAAAAAACAAAATGGCCACCAAAATGTAAATGAAATATCTTTTTTATATGATTTGTCACACAAGAATGGACAATTTATGGTTTCTGCATGATTTGAAGGCGATGAATTCATTTCTAATGTCCTTTGAATAATTTGATCAACATGGTCAATATTTGATTGTCAAATCCAAGATAGCCGCCGTTTTTTGTACTTTTTTTACATTCTATTATTATTATTGCACTAAACATGCTGAGAAGCATATATGTTACATGAATACTTCATAATACATTTAGGAGCCAGGAATACATGTTACTCATAGATGAATTTTGATGATAATTTTTTTTTAAATGGCCATCACCACATAAATAGAACGCGGTAATATGCATCTTAGTCCACTATTATATTATTGTATTTTTTATATAATGATGCACGATGACGTAGCTACTCAGCTTGGAAGATGTCTTAAATGTTTAGATTAATTGATTTAGAATAATAGTGGATTGCTGTTAAGGCAAGTAGATATAACAATTAAATATATTTTTATTATAGTAGTTATTACACACAAATTATATCTATAACCGATCGACAATGAAACATAAGCTTGCTAGCAAACGGAAAATATCTAGGATCCTCTCTTATTCAACATAATCAGAGAAGACCCTGGATCAGGCTGGAGTAAATTTATTAATCAAATACACAGTGAACATACTCCACAATTATTACAACGATAGGTTACATACCTTTGATGTTTGCTCCTGCATATGAATCCGAACACTGAGCACGGTGGATGTTAATAGATACAGTTATAGTCCCTGGAGTACAATATGTTGTTTTAACTGCTGACGATGAAGCTCTATCTTAAAGGCTGGTAGAGGTTAGGTCGCAGACAGATTATGTATTATTCATTCCCGAGTGAGGTGGCTTAGATACTGCTGTTAGGTTTATTTAAATAAACGATTGACCGACACCTTGATTCTACTAGATTAATTGAGCTACGGACAAAAAAGTGGATATTGCTAGGACTGAATCACATTCCGGGAAATGTGGGAAATATTTTGCCACTATTAACCCTTGAAGCGCTGACATATGTTTGCATAAACCATGGAGACCAAATGTTTTTTTTTTCAAATAGAAAACATCATACATGTCTTAGCTGGCTCTTTCGGCTTCATTTGAATAACTGTTGCGGGGATCGTCTAAAAATGGTCCCCGCTCTGAAAGGGTTATTGGGATTCCTAGATCAAACAAATAGAGTTAAAGTACCATCTGGCTAACAGTAAAGATAACTTGCAGAAACTTACAGAAATTCTAGTGACTTAAATGTTCAAAGAGGCTTTAGCATGTCAAAGAAAAAACTGCTCTTCTGCACACGCATATGGAGATGGTAGCACACTGTCTTTGTTCACTCACTTTCACCAATATAAGCACATGAACTATGCCAAATTGGGAGCCTTTTATCTGACCGATATGCATATATGCTACCTAAAGATATATTGAGCGAATTTAGAGAAGGCACAGTAAAGGGTAACAATGAAATCTAATAGATGGTCATCAAAGCCAATTAAGAGTGGCTCAATAGAACTGGCAAACAAGGGGAGGCAGAACTAACAAGGGCGGGCCTCTCCTTCAACCACATATCACAAATTTCAAATGATACAAATAGAATGTTCAACATTGAAAGTAACTCTAGAGCTCTGGCATATTTTGAGAGCCCATGTACGTAGCAGTTTTGTCAATTTGTAAAAGAAAGAGCTGATGTTCAAGAAATACAGTACAACTGTTTGATGATCTAATAAGAATAAAATAATCTGTAACATTTTTACACCTTAAAAAAGTGAGAAAACCTGGCTCTGAAAAACACCGATATTCGAAGTTGGAAGGAATGTGAACCTTGCATATATATTTTAAAACATGAATTTTTACCTATGTCTTTAACACTTTGTGAGATGGATGTGACTCTTGAGATCTACACTAAAGTGTTTGCTCATTGAAAAACTATACGAAAGAGTCCAGTGTCCTAAAATATTGAATCAACCCTAATAATAGTAGCCAGTCCTTAGTAGTAGCATTTGAAAGTCCCCACATGTGAAATGTTTGGAAATTTGCAATGATTTTTTTTCAATAAGCTGGTAGTCCTAGATATTTTTCTAGGATTGACATTTAATTCTTGATAGGTAGGAACTATTTATAAGACATAGAGAAGAAAGAGGAGCCTATCCACTGACTGATAATACCAAAAACATGAGGCTGTACCTCAGTAGTGACAGAGCTTCCTATGTGACTCAAGAAACAATGTTCACATATTCAGCTAAAGTTTTAACAAAGGAGGTAATAAGGAATTCATCTGAACAAAAATGTGTTATCATATCTTCTGGCTTAGCAGAAGCAAGCAATGTATTGTGCAACAGACCCGAGGCTGATTTAGAAGGCTTAAGAAGCACAGAATGGCAGAAATGGCAGAAATGCCATTGAAATTACATATGTACACACTCCTTCGGTCAATGTTGTTGTTTGGACAAACAGCAAACAGCAAACAGCTGGCACCAGCAAAAAAATCCATTCAAATCGTAACAGCTAGGAATCTGTAACCTGAACGTGCTGTCATGTTATTCCATTGATATTCAATTTCTAGCTGGCCACTGAGAGTAATCATCTCTCGATATTTTCTCTAAAAAATTGAACTGGTGTCAAGACTTGATAAAGATCCTTTAAAAAAGAGACCGACATTCAATGTGAGAAATGTGTGTGCTTGATATACGAATCAAGAAGTAGTAATAAACATAATACAACTGATGAAGACAGGGTAGGCCGTAGTTAGATATTCAATAAAGCAACAAAACCCGAATTATAATCACAAACAAGCGTTACATTAACCGAATTAGAAATTATCCCAAGCATTAATTTAGCTCAAAATCAATGGACCTTTATAGCCATAAATTCCACCTGCAGACACGCATGGTTGAACCATATATTGACATTGAGTTGCAGCATGTATACGTATGACACGCTCCTGCCCAAGACTTGGATCAAAGAGGGTAGATGATAAAAGCTGCAGTTAATTGCTCAGAATCAGGTAGTGTTACACACCGATGCAGTTGTCGCAAATCCGTAGCCTACTAGCATGCACAGGGTGTTGCCAATGTGAAGATCAGTGTCTCAATACTAGGCCTACCGTACCAAGTAATATCATAAAAGGATGTTAATCTTTTGACTAATTCTGTGTAATCATGATAATTAAAGTGGCTGAAATCGACAAAATCAGCTTCATACAGCAAATTAGGCTAGGCTTCTCCCAACGCCTTCCACAACAGTCTTATAAACGTCTTGGGTGTTTTTTTGATAAAGATTCTCTGTTTCACTCAAGTTTGACGCCTGGAAATAGGTCTATATATGAGGGGGCTATATATATATAGGAATATATATAGCATGATTAAACCGACGTCCCAACATTAAATTGTCATTTTGTTTTAAAAAATAATGAATATTCAATATCCAAATTTTAAAATCTTCCTTCTTTTTCCAATCGGTTTATATAGCTGCTTCAGCAAGGCTCGGCCTGTGACATCGAGTAGCTTAGCCTTGCTGTAGGGAATATATAGAAAAAGGTATTTTGATAATCTAAAAAAAGTTACTGACAAACAGACAGACAGACAAATTGTTTAATTATGTCTCACCCTAGTTACAATAATTGTATACATTCACAATAAAAACAGTTCAGTTAAAAGTAACCAGGCCACTCTCCAAGAGTTATGAGAGACCAAACCTAAACACTTACACATACACGCACGCACGCACGCACGCACGTACGCACGCACGCACGCACGCACGCACGCACGCACGCACGCTAGTAAAAAAAACATTAAAAGAAATAAAAGTAGACAAGTTATGACATGTATAACAAGTTATACATTGCAAGAAGACAAAAAACCTGAAAATTGACGGATTTCAGATTTCAGATATTCTGATAATCAGGATAATAATAATAAAAATAATACATTTTAATCATCCTGTTTTTTTTTAATTAGCTAGAAGTAATGATATAAGTAATAATAATACAGTAATGATGGATAAAAGTAAGTCAATTTGGGCACAAGACATCGACCCAATTCTGAACCAAAGCTGCGCCAACATCAACAGATGCTGACACAACAAGGGCACAGAAAAGGGCCAAGTCTAATACAAACATACAACAAAACAAAAATGTACCCATTAAAAACGAGACATCAAGCCAAAGTTGGCCCAACACTCGATAAACCAACATCGGCCCAACGTCTCGCGCTTGCGGACATTGACGTTTTCTAAAAAAAACATGAGTATGGTAAAGAAGGGTAATAATAATATTTAAAGATATAACATATCAAAACGGTGACGTGTTCATAACACATTAAATTCCAAATTGCTTTGATGTGCTTGTTATTTTAAAAAACGCTCTGATTTTAATAGTGAATATGTTAAAAACGGCGGCTATCCCGGATTTTAAGGTCGAACATGTAGGTCCCAGGATTCAAAAGACATCAGAAATGAATTTCTTCAGCTGTTTCAAAAAGTTTATTATAATAGTAATTAAGTGTCTGCATGGGTGATTGTTTGGATTCTGTATCACCTGTTCACTGCTGAAATTTGCAACATTGAGGTCACAACTTTTGGACGTTTTCATAGGTTAGCGCAGATTTTGATCTTGCACAGGATTTATCTGATTGCTCAGTGAAATGAACGTGGAATGTGGTATAATACCGGTATTTCTCATTCTCCACACATAGATGTCGCTCAGGTCAACCCCCATTCCCCACACATAGATGTCGCTCAGGTCAACCCCCGCTCTCTCTCTGTAACCACACGCCATGTTTTGGCAGAAACTGCTCATTTTGAGCAGTTTTGTTGATATAACAACTGTAGGCTTATAAACACGGTTGAGTGTCCTAAATATATATGGCAAATATAAAATACCACTACTCCGCCACATATGAGTTTCTATTCACAGAGAAATAGAAAAAAATCAAGGGATTACTTTTTCCGCCTACGCGCTGCTGTGACACGGTTCATGTTTATGTTTTTTTGGCAGAATTTGCAATAGGGTTTAAAACACTGATAAATAAAAATTACTGAATGACATGTGAATTGTGCTGTCTCAATTTATCCATTTCTGACCAGAATAAATATTTCCTAACTGCGACAAACTCTTAGATCGAATGATCTTTAATGAGTCGAAGTGGACACCATGGTTATACGGATGGTTATTCAAAACTTGAAACTCACGTGGAAACGGCTGATGAATCTGGTCAATCGCCATGCGTGCATACGACGATTTGAGCGTGTGGTATCAGAGATATAATCTCTGAGGTCAGAATGGTCAACCCCCGCTCTCTCTCTGTAACCACACGCCATGTTTTGGCAGAAACTGCTCATTTTGAGTAGTTTTGTTGATATAACAACTGTAGGCTTATAAACACGCTTGAGTGTCCTAAACATATATGGCAAATATAAAATATCACTACTCCGCCACATATGAGTTTCTATTGACAGAGAAATAGAAAAAAATCAAGGGATTACTTTTTCCGCCTACGCGCTGCTGTGACACGTTTCATGGTTATGTTTTTCTGGCAGAATTTGCAATCGGGTTTAAAACACTGATAAATAAAAATTACTGAATGACATGCGAATTGTGCTGTCTTAATTTATCCATTTCTGACCCGAATAAATATTTCTTAACTGCGACAAACTCTTAGATCAAATGAAATAGTAAAAAAAGATAAATAATGAGTCGAAGTGGACACCATGGTTATACGGATGGTTGAAACGGCTGATAAATCTGGTCAATCGCCATGCGTGCATACAACGATTTGAGCGTGTGGTATCAGAGATATAATCACTGAGGTCAGAATGGTATTTCTTTTAGCATGTCGGTATAGTTACGGTACGAAAAAAGGGGCAGCATAATTTTATAGGACAATTTTAAAGTTTTTGTGATCTATCCATCATGAAATTTACATACGTACGTGTCATTATCTACCTGTAACACAGTCATCAAATTATTAAATTAAATCTAGGTCAAAAATTTCTTATTGGGATCTTTTGCCCGCATCCCATCTTGACACACCTGTGATGCTGCGTTCGATAGCGACTGAAATTTTTAAAACTGTATGACAAAACAAAGCGGAGCCTAAAAATAAGTTCACACGAAGTCAAGTTAAAACGAAAGACAGCTAGTTGAGCCGAATATCACTTTTTGTATTTTTTCGTAATTATACTTGTTCCTGTGAGAGTACGGTGCACTCTAAAGTAAGATGCTTTATTTATATAAGATCTAGATTATTTAAATATATCTAGAGTAGGCCTAGGTCAAACTGGAACGGCTTATCATAATAGTGCCTAAGCGAACGCAGCTACAATGTCGTCTGCATGGATTGAGTTCACAGAGTTTACCTGTTCACATTTTAACTTGAATTTCACGCCTTTCGTCAAGCACATGATTATATCTGATCAAATAGTTTTGTAACAAACTACATGAACTAACGTTAGCATTGAGACCATTGTGACGAGTGTGACATAATTTAGTGGGTTTGATTTCTATTTGAATAACATTATTGTCAATTCAGAATCAGAATCATTTGATAAAACACAAGTAGGCCTAGCCCTAGGCTAGACCTAGGCCTATTTGTGTACATTCACAAAAAACAAACATACATTTGAAACAAACATAGCCTACATTTAAAACAAGAATCAACACTTTAAGCTGATCCTTTTTTAGTACTTGAAAATCTAAATGGGTGTGCTACCATAATTATTTTACATAATATCAATGTTTATGCATAGGCCTACAATACTTTTCAAGGCTAGGCCTATATAATATTCTAGTCTATTTATAAAATATGTCAAAAGCATGGCCAGCTTTACATTCACAGCGTATATATTGAAATTACTCAACATATATGAATTCCAGTGGCTAATTTACATATAATATAGCAAACAACATTTTGTTATTATAGGATTAGGCCCTATATACTAATGTGTAGACAATGTCACATTGAGCAATTTAATATAGGGGAGACCGGGGTACAATGGCCACCTGTTTTTCATTTTGGATTTGCTTCAATTATTTGTGTAGCTCATTAACGTATTATCGACCAATAGGTAACGCTGGACTACACTAATGTTTGACTGGGATACAATACCTGCATTCATGTTGGATGTTAGTTTAAAATCAGTTTTAAAAAAATCTGGCAAATGTCCATGGTGCTCCGAGCTCGGGGCACGATGGACATGGGGGTGGGGTACAATGGACATGTGTACAGGCATGTTGAGGGATTTCCTGTGTCAATCAACACATTTTGAATAGTGAAATGGAAAATAAAAAAGTGATATCTATACCCGGATTCACCTTTCACCGTGGTGGATGCTTTTTCGCTCTTATATCAATATTTACCGTTTTTAGTCGATTTTTTTTACATATTCACTTACTTTGTATGATGGGGCGATTTTATTTTCAGACGATTATTCAATTCAGTGTGATTACTGGCTGTGAAGTGAGAAAATAAAAAAACATCTTCCCAAAATTCCGCCCAGCATGTTTGTTGATCTTTCCTCTTGTGCACATGGGCTGTAATCCTGGTACTTTGGCTCAGCCCACTCATTTTAAAAGGTGGCGAGGGTTATCTCCCGGCTGGGTGGCGCGGGGGTCTACATTCTCATTTTCTATACCATTGGCGTATTAAACAAACGGGTCATTCTGATGCTACGCTAGCAATTTAAGCATTCTAAATGGAAATAGTTTGGAGAACTATTTAATGTTAAGTAAATAAACTATGACAATCAACGCTTGTTTTGCACGCATGGTAGCACACACACAATATATATATAATATATTTCTATGGATTTATCAGATAAAGGCATCTAGGCCTATTTGCCGTGATGCACTCTCCAAAATGTGCCTGTTCCAATCAACGCTTGTTTTGCACGCATGGTAGCACACACAAAATATATATATAATATATTTCTATGGATTTATCAGATAAAGGCATCTAGGCCTATTTGCCGTGATGCACTCTCCAAAATGTGCCTGTTCCCGTTGTATCCTAAACGTCCAGGCACATTTGGGACTATATAAGGCATATCTGGTATCAGTTATAATGTGCCTTTATAATAGGTTGTAGCTTTTTATGTAGCTCATTTTATGATTATGAGAAAAGTAGCAGACTTTAATTCATATTTTTGTATACATAGGGCCTACCGGCTATACCGGTAAGACAAATATGGAAACTATCAGAAACTGTTATAGCCTGCATGAATAACAAAATAACCGGTAATGAGGCCCTAGATCTATGTAAAAAACAATTTTTGGGTTGACATTTTTTATAAGGAAAAGTTAGGCCCAACGGAGATAATATTAATTATAATAGGCCTATATAAATTATTAGGCCCATACCTACATTTTATTTTTCATATTAATTAGAACCCCCCCTGTACGTGATTAGAGGGGGTGGTGGAGTATTAGATTAGGCTATTATTTAATTATCATATATAGTGTAGACTACATGCTATATCGTGGGTTTTATTTTCAAATCAGGGGTGCACTGAGCGTTTATTTGATTATGGGCATTATTAGATTGAATACGGTATAACTAAACCTTAGAAAAATCACAAAGAAATTCCTGACTGTACACTTATCTTATACACGTGTGATTTCCTTTATTTAAACTCAATTTTTATCATGTACATATGGTGGTACGAGCGTGATAAACAGTGATATATCAGAGTGACTAAAAATACCACCGTGTTGGAAAGTGAGAGACACTTGAAGATGCGACACTGTAGGCTAGCCCCAGTAGCTGAAACAGGTTTCAGCCACAGATTGACCCCGTACAAAATTGGACGATCATATCAAAGACTTGCCCTTGAATAATCAGGTCGAAAATAGTTTTTTTCATAGAATCAGTAACATTTCAGTTACATGCCCGCATGCTCAGCCCACAGCCCGCGCAGTCATAGAAAAGTCTTAATGGACATTTTCAGGCCTTGGGGTCGAGATTACTTTTAATGATTTAGGCCAGGCTCTCTGGTATTTTTGTCTCTCGCTTTTCATAATCATGAAAATTGCTGCTTTTCTTTGCTCTCTTGTATTTCTTTACTCTCCATTTCGCTTTCCAGCCTATTGTGACTGAAAAAAATTGCGTCGCCGAATTATAGCCCTGTTTCATCTGCAGTAGAGGATGGGAACCGTGTGAGGTGCGATTATAATGCTCATCAGTTATTGGACTTATATCCATTTATGCTTGGTCATCAATAATCAAAGACATTATACATATATTTTTGACCGTTTAGGCTACATGTCAACTTTGACATATTGGTCATTTTGTTTTCTTTATTTCTTTATAAGTTTTTTGATGCGGCGCAAATCGGTTATAAATACGTTTCTGTCGTCATTATCCCACGAATTTGAACAGTTTGGGTCACTGCATGTGTGTACCAAGGAAAGATATCGGCCGCAGCGGGACTCGAACCCGATACACCCGTGCCCTGAGTTAGCCAATGAGCCTGGCGCCACAATATACCAATAATTTGTATTGTCAACATCAATCAATCACCTATATTATATAGGCTATGTCGGTCACTCATTAAGTGAATTTCTGGCGATATATATAGGCCTATGCCCAGCAAACTTATGAGACGTTGGACCAATTTGCAACGCTGGTTTACCGTTGGACCAGCGTTGCAAACAGTAAACCATCGTTGGGCAACGTCTCATGTTTGCTGGGATAGGGCCCATGCGTCATCACCAAATAGGCGTGTGTTTTTTTATCTTTATATAAAAGCTATTGAATTCAACATCTATAAGTAGGCTAGATATCCTAAATCAATCGGTGTAGAGCTATTTTGTTATGTTTATGATGAAATTCTTCATTACCAGTAGGCTAGGCCTAGCCTATATTGCACCGTTGTAGAAAATAGTTTCATTTTATTCACTTATCTTGTTCAACATTTTGCTAATTGTTGCTTACCGGTTATACATAAGCCTATACTATAATAAATCTAATCAAATCAATAAAGTCTATAAAATGTTTATATACAAACATATCAAATTTGATAATAAAAATAAATAAAGTAAGGCACCTTACATAAGGCCTATATTGGCATGAAATTATTGTTTGAAAGGAAGTGAAATTAAATCAATGATTATGTTCACTTCCCATTTACCATGTTCACATTGAGTAATAGCCTACATCTGTGATTGACGCTAAATAAGTAAATATTATTTTACAACAACATTCAACTATTGAAACTGATAATTGAAAAGTAATTGCGTGATCAAATTGCACATGGAGGTAATGTTACCCACTCTTCAGGAGCCCCAGCCACCCCTCACCTGCAAGGCGGTGCTAATCAGCTCATGCTGGTACTAGCATACACAATAGGCTAAGTGGATCGCAGAGCCTGATTATTATACAACGCACCTGCATACCTAACAATTAAAACAACCTACTCAACCCGTCAGGCTTAATTGACTTGTCCTCGTGTACACGTGTGAACGGCTGCAGTGAACATAACTTGTTTATTTGGTTGAGTGGCGGACCGTAACTATATCAAGTAATATTTTAACCCTTTCCATCTGTGGCATTATTCAAACTAATCAAATGAAAATAAGTTGTGTTATGGTAGAACATATGTTTTATACTGACTCAAAGTTTTAGGTCAATATTGTGAGTACTTTCCACGTAAATAGCGAATCAGTAACACCATATGATCCCCCTAAAATGCGATTTTTAATGTGAATGCCACTATTAGGGATAGTGCAATTTAAAAAAAGATATATATTCTGAGGGCGGGGCTCCATGGACATTAATGTCAATAATGGGGCACCATGGACATGTCCATGGTACCCCGTAACATGTCCATTGTACCCCGTCCATGGTGCCCCAGCATGACAATTGTTATAAGTGTAGCTTTAACAAGCTTAAGGTAAAATATTCCATTATCACCCATGATTCTTGAAAAAACACAATATTCACTAAAAAGTCACTATGTGATTCTTGTTTTAACTTAGTTCCAATGAGTGTTTAATGTATTAACAAAATCCGTGCATCTCAAAAAAATACTTTTAACCATCAAAAACACATATTTTGCGATAGCTTACACATGCCTTGACGTATCACCACCAATTTTTCTGCTGGAAAAGAACAGTTCCAAAGCATTCTCTAGAAGGCTCCGTTGTCAAAATTGGACAATGCACTTTGCCACAAAGACAGATGTTCATGGCTCCCCGATGTCCATGGTGCCCCGGTCTCCCTACTGACCAATATATTACAAAACTTCCCTTTATTTAGAGGACTTGCAAACCTTATTTCTTATTTCAAGCTTCTTTTAAAAATGTTGCCAAATTGTGTGATTTTTCATCATTTTAAAAAATTTCTACAAATTTAGCTGTAGAATCATGATATCCATGTGGCGCTATTAATTTATATTTTACTCTAGGCTCATCATACAATAAACAATCAACAAGAAAATGTACTTCATCTTCAACTTCATTACAATTACAACAAGTTCTTTTATCTATTGGCGTTTTAGGCTTACAGTGCCTGCCAACTGGTCTCTATATGTGAATTGTGATCTCCAACTCAAAATTTACTTATTTGTATCTTCTCACTTTTATTTAATTTACTCATCAAATATGGTTCCATTTTTACCACTGTCTTTATTTTACCATAAGTTCTCATTTTATAACCTGCTGTAGAGCTACTAATTTTTCCTAAATATTTAACAATATTTTGTTTGTGTAGACTACTTGCTCATTTTTTAATGCCACTGAAACTATATATTATGTTGTCAATATTACACATGTTATCACCCATTGTGTTCACAACTACAGTATAGGCCTACCATGATGCGATATTTTGATTATGCACTGATATTTCAGATAATAAACAATTATACATTATTGAATCATGTGGACTCTTCTCTAATTTATTCCAGTAATTCAAAACTTGTCTTTTAACAAACATAGAGATTGGTGTCCTTCCCAATTCTAGCCGCCAAATTATTACTATACTTCCCCACACCTAGTATCTGTTTACAAATTGTATTATGAAGTTTTTCAAATTCTAAACTATCACATTTTTGTATGTCTGTATTTAAAATTTGTTTTGTAAATTGCTGACACCACACTTCAGATGTATATGTAAGAATGGGTTTTACTATGGCATCAAATAATTTCAGTACAACTGCTGTATTATTCCACAATTCTAAATTTATTTTACTTCTCAAGGCATACCATGATTTTCTCGCTTTTTGTACCAAATCTGTTATACCATCTGTAAATGACCCATTTGAAGACATAATGAGTCCCAAATATTTGTAACTATGAACTACTTCTAATATATTATTGCCAATTTAAAATCTACTTATTTCATGCTCACACCTCCTCCTAAAAATAATAACTTTTGTTTTAGATAAGTTTACTTGCAACTTTCAATGTTTACAAAAAATATTTAAATTATCTAAACATATCTGCAGTTCCATTGCATTTTCAGAAATTAAAATTAAGTCATCCGCATATAGTAGATGATTTATATATAAATCACCTATTTTACAAGGTGCACATGCTTGATCAAATATCATATTTAGGTCATCAATAAAGAGACAAAATAATAATGGACTTAAACCATCACCTTGTCTAATACCACAGTCTGTTATGTTTCCGAAATGCCACTTGATGTTTTCACACTAGTAATTGTATTTAAGTACATATTTTTTATGACACGATACATTTTACTATTTACCCCCAACTTCAAAAGTTTAATAAACAAACCCTTACGCTATACTGTATCAAAAGCCTTGGAGAAGTCAACAAAGCAACAGAAAACATCTTTTTTTAAGAGATTTCAAATATTTGTTCAATATGCTTTTAATTGTAAACAAATGATCTGACATGCATCTACATTTTCTAAATGCACTTTGACTATCATTGAATTTATTTTCATCTTCTACATACCTCAATAAGCGTGTTTTTAAAATATTGGTGAAAAGCTTTCCCAAACAACTGTCAATTGCAATACCTCTATAATTGTTACACTGACTCGGATCGCCAGATTTGTAAAGAGGCACCTGATAAGTCTCATTCCAACTTTGTGGAAAAATACCTGTATTTAAAACTATATTGAAAAGTTTACACAATACTGGCGACAATATGTTAGAACCACATTTGATCATTTCATCCAGTATCATATCTGAGCCTGCAGACTTATTGTTTTTCAGTAATTTTATGTGTTTTTTGATCTCCCCAATTGTAAAATGTCTACTTAATAAAACATTTTCTTCACTGTCTTGTTCCAAATTTGTTATTTCCTCATCCTTGTATAATGATACATTATCAGTAACATCAGATGATGTGTATATCCCTTCAAAATGACTCTTCCATTGATCTAAGTCAATATAGTTTACATTATCTGTTTCAGACCTAGGTTTCATTTTATTCAATAACTTCCAAAATTCCTTTGGATTAGATGATTCCAACCTACATAATTTATCTAATATGTTTATCTATTTACATCTCTTTCCTTCTTACGAATCAAACTTTTATATTTTTTACTTTGAAACATGAATTTTGATTGTAAACCAATAGAGAAAGGATTCCTCTGCAGAGCTCTGCCCAAACTCCTAACCTCTTTTCTTAAATTGAAGCACTCCTGATCGAAACCTACTTTACAATTACTTCTATTTTTTCTTTGACTTTTACCATTATTCCTATTTATTATTTTAAGAATTGCTTTACCAGCACAAACCATAATTTCTGTCACATCAGATACAGCTCTATCCACTTTATCACTATCATCATGATTTTTAAAATTATTAGTCAAAAAAGTACACATCTTGCATCCTACTATCCAGCAAGGCAAGATCATAACATTTATTACCATTATCTGACCACTTGAATGTATCATATATTTTTTACTCTTACTCTCTTTTACCTTTATACCGGTTTTACCATTTACTTCACACTTTACTCCAAATTTTTGTATACAATGATCTGACAACTCCATATCTGGGGGACTGATTGAAAAATATTGAAATTGTTTCATAAATGTGGTAGTACTTATTGTATAATCCACACAACTTTTCTTGTTATTATTTTTGTAATATGTAAAGCTTCCAAATGAATCACCTACTATACAACCATTCATGATTCTTAAACTACAGTTTCTACAAATCTCAATAAGACATTTACCATAGGCATTGCATGTATTATCTCTATTATTTCTAGTAATAGATTTGTCATATATATAAAAGTCTGGAAGAGGCACATCATATCTATTTTGTGTATCCTCTTCAAAAACAAAGTCATGCTTATCCCCTGTCCGTGCATTCAAATCTCCGCTGACAATAATCTCACCATAGCTTTATATTTGATAATGTCTTTCTCTGATTGCTCAAATAATTGCAATTTGCATATTTGTGATTGTTGCTGTAATTTTGGGTTGGCGATTGGATTTCATATACATTTCAGACTGGCTACTCGACCGGAGTTGTCTGTCATTCAGTTAGCGCTAGCAATGACGACGTTTTATCGCCCACACTGTTACTAATACAGAATAGTTTATTGGATCAACACATGACAAGCTGTATCCACAGAAACAAAACATATGTAATTAATACAAAAATTAAAGTAGAAGACAAAGACTAAGTCTAAGACAGTCTAAGACTAAGTCACTTTAGACTTAGTTTAAATTTGTCACTTTTGCGTTGCATGCTTTTAGCTCATTACTCACGCAATTTTCATCCGATTGTCATGAAATTTGGTAAGCATTATTTTCTAGTCTTACGGCAACTTCCCTGAATATTTCAAGAAAAAATATTATGTAGTTTAAAAGTAAGACCATTTGACATGTAGTAATTTTGAATTATGACGCTCCTCTATAAACCCATTAATTTCATTCAGCTTTTATCTCGAAATTCTACTACATGTCTAATGGTCTAACTTTAGAAATACTGACTCAAATTCACGAAATTTTCTGGGTAGGCGCCGGAATCGTTGCAAAGAGTGCTTGCCAAATTTCATGTAAATTTATCAAGAATTGAGTGAGAAATCGGCGAGAAACACCCAACGCTGGTGAAAGTTGACTGCAACTATAGACAATAATATTCAAGTGAATGATAGTAAACTCCAGTTGAGCAGCCTTTCCCGATAAATTTCAACACCTTGGCTCAGCCCCAGGCCAAGCTCCAAGGCTACCTGGCTAAGCCATGTTAGTCACATTGCATGGAGCCTGGCCGCATTGACCACCATTTTTCCACGGCTGGCCGTGTAATACAGACACTTACTCCGCCTACCGATAAGACGAGACGGTGTTGGCCATATTCATCTAGCGCACTCTGGTGATCACAGTAGAACCATGCAGCTAAAACATGGCTGTCACTGTGTCAAAGCCTTGCGATGTTATCAGGGTACCCCAAGGCCCCGTTTATCATACAGTCTTTACTGAAAACAAACAAGCTCTTAGTTGTCGAGTTATGAATAGACCTAGCCTAGCTCATTTGCATGATATTATAAGGATCGTTAAGATTTCAACGTTTGGGTCAGGGTGCTCGTATCCTCCCTATGCATGTTAAAGAAGGAGACTTACACTTGAGGAAAGTCAACAAGCTTTTTATATTCTCGTAAGTGGCAGGCAAAAGCCAAGAGAATTAATAAGAGCTTGTTTGTATTTTAGATGATAAAACCGGGCCCAGGTCTACAAATACAATTTTTTTGAATTTTACACTATTCAGTTAACGTTAGGCCCCTATTAAGTCTATATATAGTCTAGACCTATCTTTATTCTTTAAATGATCACTGAGGCTTATATTAATATTATTATTATTTATCGTTCATTTAGAAATTTGGCACATGCAATCAGAAGATTTGGAGGTAATGGTTTAAATTTGCCTAAATTTTGGAAAGTGATTCAAGTTTTAAAAAAAGTAACAGCTCATCCTAAATAGGCGAATTTACCGTTTATTTGCTGGTTTTTTAAACGCTTTTTTTCATGTATTTCGACGTCTACATGTGTACATACAGAGTTTTGGTCAGGAATGTTTTTTTCTTTGCCAACAAGGGGGAATATCCCCTCTTTGATGCTGAGTGGGGGAGGGGGTCCAGACTCTAAAACCCCCCAATCCCCGGGCAGAAACCCTGCAATATGATCTAGTGCCCATTTGAAATACCAAAATAATGGGAATTGTGGTCTCTTTCCAAATATATTCTTTGTTTAAAATAACAATAATTGGCCTGTGCATGCCCCGACATGGCATGGGCACTAAGCGCGAAGGATGCAAATTAAGACTCGAAATAATAGCACACCAAAAACACAAATCATCACTTTTTCAATAGTTTTTAAGTAACTTTGTCAATATCTATTTTTTAACCCAAATTTTAGATTTAGATCATTTACATTGAAATGTTGTTTAGTAAACATGCAATTAAATGAGTAAAGTGACAAAATGTTTAATGCCAGGGGGGTCTAGACAAAACAGCCAACAACATACATTTTAGGGCCTTTCAAGTTTGTGATGCTGACCTTTTGACCACCCTACATGTAGACACGGGTGAAAAATTTGTTTGAATACTATTGACTTGCAATATTCTCATCCAAGTTGTAATTTGTTAATGCTAAACATCCTTATCATTGATGTCTAAATAATTTGTTAGTCAATTACTAATTTAATTTACAAATAGGCAGAGTTACGTGAGTTTTGCTATGCAATACTGAACAATTTTTTTCCTGTGGACACATTAGCCTAAGACAAGATTCTATGTCACTAACTGACTAACTTCAACACTAAGAAGAGTTAGACTTACACTAAGTGAGTAAGTTTAAATATGTTTCTGCTCGTTTGTCATGAACACGAGCCAAAATTCAAGAATCAAACATTTTTCATCACTTTAAAAATAGACTAATTTAATTATTAAATGCAGAGTATAAAATTGATTCATTGTAAGTTTGAAACGGAAGATGGAAATCTATGTTTTGTTTTGAAACTGCATTTCTCTTCCTTTTACCATGTTTACATGTTTTTATAATTCTATAAAACTGACAAAGTGCTAGTGATAGTGTATAATCATATATCTCAACAATTTTATTAGGGAGTGTATTTGTACATCAGAGTTATTATGGTAGGCATTGAGTTAGCCGGAGCCATTTTGAACCCCCAATCACCTCCAGAATTTGCACATGTAGGTCACGTGTAGGCCTCAAGTATACAATATTTACAGGTTGATTTCATTCTGCTTGAGTTATTGACCTGACTACAAAACTATGGATACTACTCCAGTAAGACATTCACCCAACACAGTTTTAATGTTAGATCAACCTCTACGACGCTGGCCAAACATTACCCAGAATTAGATGAGTGTGCAATGTTTGCTGGAAAAGCCCTCCTTAGGGCCAATGATTTTCCGCGATCGCGGAAAACGGACGGAATTCGCGGAATATACCCTGTGAAACAGAATTGCATATTTTAAAGTTCAAACGGAAACGTCATTTTATGAGTCCAAATCCACTTATTTCACTCTGTTTTTCATTGACTTTAACCCTTGTCCTGTTGATCGCGGCATTTGCCGCGACTTTGCCAGTGATGATTGCGGCATATGCCATGTCTACATGTGATCGCGGCATTTTTCCGTTTTGGAAATCCATTGCAATGACGTCACTCAGCTTGACTATTTTTAGCCATTTTTATTCTAGACAATTATTCCTGCTAGTACGGGATCGGATCCGGTACATGACGCATACGCAAACATTATGTAAATGAGCCGAAGCTTGCTGAAATCAGCCGAGGCCTCCCGAATCACAGCATGCGTGGTATGACTCAATGTTGGGTCAACGCTGGCTAAGGTTACTGGGAAATGAGAGTACAATCAATACTGCCATGACCGCCGCGTGTGCGTTGATGAGGGGCTGGATGGGTCAGCACTTTTTCCATCGGCGATCATTATACTAGTCAATTTTTTATTTTGTTGACATTGGTAAGATACTAATATATAAATAAAAATATCATGCCAATGCTGTTTAACTGTAGGTTATTTTAAATAGTTCTGATGCATATTTTATTTAACCTGTACTTGTTTTAGTATATAATGTCGTTTGATTTTAACATGTTTAAGCCTGCATATTTTACCGAACTAATCTTGTTGTTTATAGTCTTGTACATATGTTCATTTTAATGATGCATAAGTCTGCATAGACTTACCGTCGTCAATAAATATCTATCTATCTATGCAGTTATAATATGAAAAAATAATGTTTTTTCGTGTTTCGTTTATGTTGATGATTTTGACAATCAACAATTGTGTTGTTATTCAATTACAGATCTGAGTTACTTGTAGCATACTCAGTCACTGTATTTTAGTCAACAATCTGTGAAAATTGCGCTGAAATGGAATGCAACGGAATTCACCAAAACGTGAAACGGAAAATCGATTTTTTTGAAACGGGAGATCATTGGCCCTAACTCCTGCCAATACATGCGTGGGACTGGAGTCAGCTGTTTCGAGCTCCCCGCAGTAATACAATCAGTTAGCTTTCAAACTCAACACCAAGCTAAGAGCATTGGTGAAATTATTAATGTCCCACGTATTTTAACATAACTTGACTATACCTTTAGTAATACAACTTGTCTCCAACCAGTGTCAAAAGTTTTAGAAAGTAGTCACATGGTACAGCTTTTTTCTTGTTAGGCTACATCACCTCTGTTTATAACAAATACTGATTGTTTTCAGAATTATGAATAAAACTGCAAACAGAAGAGCTGTACGTCAATGTGACATCCCTGCTCAAATGATTGTAATTTGATCAGGGAGAGAACTATATACTTATTCTCTTATTGACTGTATTGGAATAACTACAAAAATGGTGACTAGGAACAAGTTAAGAAAAAATACCAATAATGGCCAGCAGCCATCTGGACAGAATAACAGAGGTAAGTGCATCTATTAATAAACATCAACTGCCATACAGGTAAGCTATAGAATCCATGGATTGGTTTTGAAGTGTATTTAAATATAAATAAGTTCATAAGATACTCAACACCAATGAGTTAATGTTTGGAATAATTTTATTATGCAACCTACTCAACCTAGCTCATCATAGATATGATCATTTTTTAATATATAACTTAAACCATGTAGCTGTGTTGTGTCGGCCTCTACACATGTTTGTACTCAAGTTTAACAAATATGCGTAATTTTCACCCACTTGAAGTTTGGGTGTACTTTTATAAATACAGTATAAAGTCTATGATTGCTAGAATATGATATCCAATATCATTCAATTACTCAGCCTGTAATAAATTAAATTTGTAGGTCATGCTTATAGCCCAGATGTCCAGAGTCTGTCGGGATCTGGCGACATCGGTGGGAGTCGTCTGTCTGGACTGTCACAGTCACCTGTTAATAATCTGCCTGCAGCCACACATGTGAACCGTCATCCTAGTCCTAGTAGATTGTCGGCGCTGTCACAGTCATCAGGACTCAGTCAAAGAACTGTGAACTCTCAGGCCCCCCTCAGACCACATAAACCAGTAGGAAATGAACCAGTCCGGTTGAAGAAGCGTGTGGGCATTGTCAGTGGGACTGCTCTGATTGTTGGAACTATGATTGGTTAGATGTGTATTTTTTGAAATCTTTAGAATAATCCATTACTTCTTACATGTAATATTTGTATCTTCTCTCCTTGTTGTTAAACAGTTGTATGCACTGACAAGTGAAATATCGTCTTCTTGGATATGAAAGGGTGTATCTGCCTCTTTAAAAAGTGGCAGATACACCCTTTTATGTCCAAAGGGAAATATATATATTTAGATCCTTTATCAATTTTTTTAATAAAATTTTCTGAAATTAAAGTAACTTCTTACTTTACTGTGAAAGAGATCTTTATCTTAATCAAATAAAATACCGAGCAAGAAATAAATACATACCAGCATTCAAGTTGACCCAGTGAAAGAGAAATGAACATCGCTCCATTCAATGACGAAAAGTAAACTTCTGAAGCTATGACCCTCCAAGTATCCCTGGCACTGTGTTTGTCATGCCTCAACAGATTTATTGCCTTCATTAAAAATTCTAGCAGAGTATTTAACTCTTTTATTTCTTCATCCACCTCTCTTGACGTGTTGGGCTAGCTATTTATAAATATGAAGTGTGCTAATCTAAATTGTGTTCTTGATTTAAATATCTTGCTTTGTATTGAATTACCCTTTGATTATCATTATTTGTTATTTTTTCAGGCTCAGGAATCTTTATATCTCCGACTGGTGTCACAGAGAATGTGGGCAGTGTGGGAGCAACCCTAATTATTTGGATCGTCTGTGGATTAATCTCCCTTCTGGGTAAATATAGAGCTATATATTTATTGTCCTTAACATAATAACTTTCCGAGTTGTATTATTTATTGAGAATGTGTATTTGGAAATAAGGACCCATCAATTTTATCTTGTTTTACCAGGGGTATAGTAATTTTCATGATGATAATAATATTGATAGCATCTGATGAAGCTCATTTGCCTGGGCCCTCTGAGGCCTGTAATGTATCTACATCCCATGTGGGAAAAATTAAATATTGAAATAATAATTGAGCCATTTGCATCCTATAATTGGGCAATTTGCATCCAAACAAACACCAACATTGACCTGATGTGAAACTGATGTTGGGTCAGCATCATAGACAGTGGTCAGACATTAGACCTACATTGCTGATATTTGCTGTGAAAAAATGAGGTGACCCTTGTCCCTGTATACTTGCAATGAAATGTCCTAACATTGCAATGATATGTCCTAACATTGCATTCTAGTGGCAAGGTATGAAGATTTATATTTATCGGAAGGCCTGGGCAGCTTACGTCCAGGTTGGCTATCCCAAACAAATAAACTTATTGCACATGTTGGTATGTATAATGTTGAACGCCTTGTTGAGTTGTTCAGTATAATTTTGATGACTGACTTATACCTGGGTCTATGTTGACGGCAACTGAAAATGATGTTGATGAATCATTTCAATGTTTGAAATGCTGTAGTGCAATTGCAGAAAATTCACTTTATCAAATAGGTTTTGTGAGGGATGTTGGATATGATTAACCCTTTCAGCACAGGGACCGACTTTAGATTCAGATTCCGACATCTAAAGTTGATCCCTGCACTGGGAGAGTAAAACATTTTTATAATGACCGTGGATCCATAACTTAGGTCTTCAAATGAAGTGGAAAGATCAAACTAAGACATTTATGATGACTTCAAATTGAAAAAATCTCTTTGGTGTCCATGGTTTATACAAAAATATTTCAGGAATCGCTTAAGCATAATGGCAACTGTGGAAGGGTCATTGTAAAAATGAAAGCATCACAGTACTGTGACCCTATGATGCGAGGGGGAAACCCTGCTATGTATGAAAAATCTCAACAGATCAGCAATTCATTAATTATTGTGAGCATTTATAATTCTAAAAACCCTAGAATTAATATAAGTAAGAGTTTTAGAAAATTATTTTACTCTCACTAAAATGTAAGTAGCGAGAGGTAATCTCATTATTTGTTGATTGCTCTTTATTTTGATTTATGATTCCTTTGGACATATTCATAGATAGATAGTTAGGTAATTTCATATCAGCATAGGCCCATACATAATATAGTGCAATATACAATATGTGCGGTGTCTGAGCGAGGAGACAGGATATTTCCATTTGAATACAATAATGTGTAACATCTGTAGATAATGACAGTTTTTTTTTTCATAAATTTGCAAACATTTTAAGTCCAAAATAAACAAATATAGCTAGATTATTAAAAGTTTTACTGTACGACAGCAAATGCGCATTTAAATGATAACTAAGTAAAACTATGGCTATTAAAGTACTTGTATATTTCTTGCTTCAAAATATTACAGTGTGATAATGCATATTTATAACTGAATACCTGCAGTGTTTATAATGAATATCTGCACTTAGTGAAGTGAAAGTATTAACACAATTGTTTGTTAATTTATTTTGCATCATGAAGGAGCTCTTGGACTTGCCGAACTAGGCACAATGATTCCATTGTCTGGTGCTGAGTATGCTTATATAAAATTAGCTTTTGGTTCTGCACCAGCATTTTTGTTTGCTTGGGTTGTCATTATCGTATTGCGACCAGCAAGCATGGCAATAATGTCTCTTACATCTGCTGAGTATATTATCAGTCCAATTTTTGAAGGATTTTGTAATGTAGCACCAACAGTCTTCTTGAAAAAAACATTAGCTTCACTTATGGTTTGTAAGTAATGGTAGAATATGTATGTGATGTATAGTGTCAATGCATATCACAAATAGAAAAGTCACATACCAGTACCGGTATATATAATTTTGTTTTTTATAGTTTTTTTTAGAAAACAAAAAGTTTTGTTTTTTCATCAATCCCACTTATATTGTGGTGATTTATTTTCTGATATTGGAGATTAATAACATTCACATGGCAAAGTTTTTTGTATAAAAAGCTATATATTTGACAAAATAGTGTGATATGTTTTGAGGTGATGGATCATATCTATATTCATCTTATTGTACATGTACTAGCACCCTGGGCCTATTATTTGATTTTGCTTATCATAGAAACATGTAAATAGAACTAGCCTTAATGTATCTAGTATGTGGAGATAAGATTGTAAAAACCCCCAGAATAGCGGTACCGTAAACCGGGGCTATTTTGCCACCCTCTTTACATATTTTTTATCGCTGTATTAGGCCCGCTTTTTTAGTGGGAATAGAAAGAGTCATAATTGAGGGTGGTTGTGTAAGGTATTCGTATACTTAGCATAGTTTGTATTTAGCCTTTATTAATAGGACTATTAAATAAAAATGTATGATTGCAAAATAGCCCCGGTTCTGGGGCTATTTTGCCAATGGAGCTAATTTTGATCATGTTTCGTGTAGAGAGAAGAGAGAAGCTAATCGAATGAAAAGCAAATTAATTGAACAGTCTGTTGACCTTTTTATCATTCCATTAAATATATTACATAGATTTAGGTAAATGCACCATACAGACATAACATAAAATATTCAGTGAAAAAGTCATTATTTTGCAGGAAAGTTATTTAATTATTAAAATAAGTGCCTTATACCAGTTATGTAAATATTTATATATGTTTTAGGGGTCGGTGAGTCTAGTGGTCAAGTCCGTTTTCATATCGGACCAAAAATGAGGCGGTGGCGGCCATTTTGAAGGGGTGGCAAAATAGCCCCGGTATGGGGTGGCAAAATAGCCCCGGTTACTTTGAAGTGCTCGAACAGGCTCAATGTTTAAATTTAATCAATTTTTTTTTTTATGTGATAAGGACCCTCTAAATATCATAAAAGAATACTGCATACGTTAATAAAATGGATAAATACCATTCCACAGTTCAAATTTGTCAAATTTAGAAAAAACGCGTAAAAAATAACATTTCGGTAAAATAATTTTTTTCTGGTGTTGAAATATTATTCAAAAATTGTAAATAGACATAAACATGTTCCCTATCATATAGTATAACCTATAATTTATTATAGGTTATACTATTATAATAGTTATTTTTATTAACTTATGGTATTTATTGAAAACCATCTGAGGCTTTTATCAATATCTCGAGGGGGTGGCAAAATAGCCCCGGGGGTGACAAAATAGCCCCGGTTTACGGTACATGTAATTGTTACTTCATGTCATTTCCCATATATAATTTTGTGGGTAGGGTCTATCGTATTATGTTTTTTTCACTTTCCTGATAGCCAAAAAAAATAATAATATGCTTACAAGCATCAGGAGATACAACATCGATTTGTACTTTCCATAGGCCTACATAAATGTATACTATTTACACATATGTGCATAAGGCCTACATACATGTATACGATTTACACATATGTCCATAATATGTATGTATGTTTGTACAGGTACCGATGTGTATGTATGGGTACATACCTGCTTGCATATAATATAAATACATTTAAATATAAGATACACACGTGGATTGTCGAAGTGTATGGGAAAGTTTATGTTAAGTTTGTCATGTTTGTTCCTGTTGACCAATTGATTTTATCTTATTTTTTGCCTGGTATATACATTCTGATGACAATGTTTGTAAGCCTGCTTAAGAGCTTGTCAGCTCTTTTCAGGGATGCAAACACAATTCATCAATGTTGATTTTATGTAAATTTATTTGTTTTACATAGTTTGTGTTGTTTTAGATATACACAAATCAGACCAAATTTGCCATGCATCCACATGATATTTCACCCTTGTGCTGCTGAATTGTTTGTTTCTATTTTTCATTCATTTGAAGCTGTTATTGCTAATGCAATTTCCAGCTTCAAATGAATGAAAAATATTACCATGAAATAAACATCTGCAAAATGTAATTATTCGATTAAATAAGCACAAATTATTTTATTGATTTAAGGACATTTTATTTGGTCTGAAACTACCTTGAAGCTGTAGATATACGGTCCCAGCAGCACGACGGTTAACTACATGGACTAGTGTAGATGTATATGTATTTTCAGGAGCACTTTGTTATGCAGAGCTGGGTACAATGATACCTAAGTCTGGTGGGGAGTACAGCTATCTATTAGAGTGTGCTGGGGCATTCGGTGGTCTACACAAACTTGTAGGTCCTATTCCGGCTTACCTTTTCTCATGGACTAACATAATCCTGCTGCGACCCGCAGCACAAGCCATATTGGCTTTGGCATTTGCCACTTACGTTCTACAACCATTCTTCACTCTGTGCAACCTTCCAGATGGGGGTCAGAAATGTCTCGCTGCACTGTGCATTTGTAAGTTCTAAATTATATTCACCATATTTTGTGCGTTATACAACAGGTTAAGTCTGTGTGTAGATTCTGGTGATTATTCAGCACTGTTTTTGTATTTTTTTCTTGCTCTTTTATTGTGAAATTTAAATACTTAAATGCGCTCTTAAGGTAACAAATACTTTTTAAAAGGCAAGTGATTACAATAAATGCACAAATTTTTTGCTCAAGCAGCATGAAACCTAGGTACTGTACTAAGATTGATTAGGCTGTCACTGAAAAAGAATGTGTTTAGTCTCTAAATGCTTCATCTATGCATCCTGCCTGTGTCTGGAGCTCTGTGCATCCATGGCCCTGTTTAACCCTTTCAGCACAAGGACATTTAGAAAGACGGCCCGCACTGAAAGAATTAAATTATTTTTAATGAGCGTAGACCAATAACAGTTAATTCAAATGAAGCAGAAGGAGCTGACTAAGCCATTCATGCTGATTTCAAATTGAAATAAGCTCCAAGGTTTATACAAAAATCTTTCAGCGTTGTAAGGGTTAATCTAGCCGAGTGGGAACTGACATCACAATTTTTTTGTATTTCTATTTGGTTAATCTACATTAGTTTTAGTTATAATTCTGCATGTATTTCCACTCAATCTCCTGTCTGTTGAGTTTAATTTTGAATGAAAGGATAAAATAACATTATCCTAACTAATTTTTACTTGCGCATTTGCTGAAAACTGCAGTTAATAGTTCATTTTTTTATGTCGCAAGTGTTGTTCTGGAAAATTTATAAAGCTAATATTTGTGATATAGAGCGGAGATTGAGTGGATAATGAGTTTTTGCATGTTGATTGACATAGTTCACCAGATATGCCATGTTTGTTTTGCAGTGGTTATAGTTGTAATAAATTGTGCAAGTGTTCGTCTGGCTACATGGCTTCAGAATATTTTAACAATAGCTAAACTTCTAGCCATCATCATAATTGTACTTGTGGGATTTGCCCAACTGGGCAAAGGTTTGTTGATATAATTATACATCCTTTACATATCTGTCTCTGCACTACAACTGCTTTGTTTTACATTATTACTTTTTTATTTGGAATGTAATTATATGTATCAGCAATCCTTTGGCCAACTTAGCAAAGGTTTGTTGATAACTATGATTACATCTTATAAGCTATTCTCTCTGGACTATGACTGCTCTGTTTTACAAACTTGAAATATTTTCTACATGTCTGTAAGCTTTTCTGTCATCTACCTATGACTCAATACTCAATTGACGGGCTGCAGACATATTAACTCAAAAGCTACATTATTATGTATGACTTTGATTTATAACAGTAATCACAACTAATTAAAGATATCGAAAGGTTTAATCAAATACAACTTTGTTTTTCTACACTATATAATTTGTTTACCTTAATTTCATCGGTTCTTGGGTAATATAAGATGCAAACATTGTTTCTCGATTTAAAAAATACCCACCTCACACATTTTGTTCTCTATCCATGTAATTACAGTAGTTCTGTATACATACATGTACGATGCCACTAATGTATACATTATTATGTGTTACTAATATTAATTAAATATTTATAATGTTAACACATTAGATATAGAAGATTACCCACAGTGATTTTTGTTGTCCGAGAAGTATTTTTCATAAATGAAGTAGGCTATCTTTTTTTATGCAAGAAAAACTAAATTAAAAAAAAAAGTGAATCCTTTCAATTACTCAGGTTTTTCTGTTAACTTTCCTTCAAACTACATGCAAATGACATTATTCTATAAAATACTTTGCCTAAGTGTAATACATCTATATCAAATTAAAGCTACACATCTGCTTCACATCCCAACAAACACGATACGTTGACCAAATGCTTGTCTAATGTTTGGCCAGTGTCGAAGAAAGTGGCCCAGCATTGTCCCAGCATTGACTCAACGTGTCTTGTTTGCTGGGATAGCGTCTGTAGCATCACAGACTATAGTGGTTCAATGTATCACACTTTTATATGATATTGGGTGAAACAGCATGTAGCATTATACTTAAAAACGTCCATAATTGTGATGGCATGGGTGTAGGGTAGAATCATGATAGGTGTTAATGTTTCAGTGCTACTAACCGCAGTGAACTCTCTGAGCGTGCGTGGCGCAACCCGGGTTCAGGTTGTGTTTACTGCCACCAAGCTTCTAGCATTGCTTGCTATTATTATTGGTGGTTTTGTCAGCTTGTTACAAGGTTCTCATCACTCTCTACTTTCTTGGGTTTTCTATGTCATGTGCAGGCCTCGACATTAAGGAATTCACCTCATTGTTCAAGTCAAAATTCATTTCAAGTTCATTTTGTTCAAGTCATTAAATTTAGAATTTATCTTGTCATTAAAATTAGAATTTATCTTGTAACAATAAAGTGGTGTCTTTAAATTGTTTTAACTTCAGCAGCAGCACTCATATCGCCAAGATTATCAATTGGTACCTTTGTGCCTTTTTAAAAAAATTACCTTTTTTTAAATTGATAAATTTATATACAGTATTTGTTGTAAAAAACTCTTAAATTTCCAATATTAAATGTCCACTCCCCTGATTAAAAATGAAATCCATGATCACGGTACACTATCTAGACATAAAAAACTACTCTACTCAGCAACCCCCCTGTAAACTCAGGCGTTATTCTAATATAAGCAGAGGGCTTTATTAGGATAAATATAGTACTGTATTTCATGATTATTTTTTTAAAATACTTGGTGAAGAACACAAAGCTACACCTGATTGTCAATGACTGCTAGATAGTAATAGATATAAATACTGACTGCGCGATTTTTTTAGTCGGTTCCAAAATCCAAAAATTTAACATTTTTCTCTCACTAAAAGTGACTTGTCAATTTGGGCAAGTCAACTAGATGGTCAACTTGTCTGAATTATCAATTTACTTACAAATCTGAGACAAGGGGAGAAACCTTATGTCAAGCCCTGATATGCGCTCTGTAATCATGTTTACCTTGTGTGTGTTTTGTCTGTGATTCCTATGTTTTACACTTTTTAACTTTCAATTGTGTGTTCAACTTTTGAATGAATCTTTTAATACAAAGAAACTGGTCATTGTTAATGGATTTATCTAGACTTAGACTATGTCATTTCCACTGGCCAGTCTGGAATAAAACAATTTTCTTGTCCTTCAGACAGATTAAAAAAAATATTGAATCATGTTATTAATCTCTGTTCTAGAATGACCCTTATTTCTCAAGATTAATACCAGAACCTATACCAAGATAAATGCTTATCAGTCCATCTAATATTTAAATTGATTAAAGATATCTGATTATGTGATTATTAGATTCAATAAAACAGAATTTTTAATGTCTTAATTTTAATAGTTTACCTCATACATCGACTACAGTATCTCTAAACTTTTATCCTGAAAGGAAGCTGTAATTTGAAACATGGTTAATAATTTGGTTTTTTTACAGGAAATACTCAGTATTTGTCACAGGGGTTTTCTGGAACAAAGCTCAATGCCGGAAAAATTGCGGTCAGCATGTACCACGGCATGTGGGCTTACGATGGCTGGTGAGTTAACCCTTCAAGATCCAAGCACAATTATAGACTTTGTAATCTGTATTATTAGTAGCTTAAATCACAGTTATAAATCAGGAATGAAATGAGTATTCAAACATCAAGATTTGCAAATGTTTGTTCTCAAATTAAGCAAATATGAGTAATTTTGCATAGAAGCTTGGTGGCAGTAAGAAGGCGTCACATTCTGACATCTAAAGTTGATCTCCGCACTGAAAGATAAATATATTTATAGTGGCTTTAGACCCATAACATAGGTATTCAAATGAAGCAGAAAGAGCCAACTGAGCCATTTATGATGATTTTAAGTTGACAATAACCTTCTTATCTCTATGGGAGATATACATTTCTGAGCCTTGAAGGTTAATGTTGAGCCAATTTTACAAGCATAGAAGCAATACCTCATGTTTGCTGGGCATGTTTGACTAAAAGTGGTATAACATTTTTTTCAGGAATAATTTGAACTATGTGACGGAGGAGTTGATCAATCCCTACACGTAAGTCAGACAGATTCTGTATCAGTTGCCCAGTGTCCTTAACTCCTTAAGCCCTCACGATGCATTAAAACATCATTTTAAATCCCTGTGAACAGATTTATTTCTCCCACAACTAAGGGTTTTTCAACTAAGGGTTTTAGAATGAAAATTCCATGAAACTTGCTCACTAATACATGGTAATTTTCTTTAATTTTTCACCCACTTCAAGTCATCTTCATCGACTACAAGTCGAGAATTGCGACAGCAATTCACGGCTTGTAGTGGATGAAGATGACAATGGTAAATTCAGGCTTCAAAGGGTTAGAGCCCTATATCTACCTTTGTTATGTATTGATGATTTATGTGTTATACTATGATGGACAACCAACAAAGTAAATTTTAAATCTTTTATTCAAGTTGCATTCAGTTTAAGTTTGAAGCTTTATTTCCAGTTTTCTTTATAAAGCAGCAAATGCCTCACTAGTAGATAAAAGGTTAAATTCATAGCTAATTTCCTAAACATATTGATAGTTGAGAATGTTGAGTTGTTTTCAGTAATCTACCTCGTGCTATAATGATTGGTATACCTCTGGTGATGATCTGTTATCTGCTGGTTATCATATCTTACTTCACTGTTATGAATACTGGTGTGATGATAGCCGCCCCTGCCGTGGCAGTCGTAAGTAATTTTTGCCATAATTCTAGCATGAACATCATTAGCACTAAATTTTATTATCGTTATCATTATACAGTAGATCCTGTCACCAACGACCTTGCTTCTGCCAGACAAAAAAAGTCGTTGGTGACAGAAAGTCGCTGGTCACAGGAATGAGTTTTTGCTGTAAATTTCGCGGGTGCGGCGGCTGGTTCAATGTCGGACTAATGACCATTGACTGGTAGTCATTGTGGATCAAGGCACGCGGTTGCCGCAACAGCTAACTATGCTATCACGCTAACAGAGCACACGTGATTTAAGCCCAGGTAGCTTCTGACCCTTTACAGGCATGGGGCGTTGTATATTTACATTAAATGTGTCACTATAGGACAGATGATGTAGCCATGGTGAAACAAAAAAATAACTGGTGAAACAAAAAGGGAACAGTTATTCATTACTGATGAATAATACACATGTGTGTTTACACTAAAAGGAGCAGTATGCCCACACTAGGACAATTGTACCTCCCCGTCCCAGCAGACACAATACGTTGAATCAATGTTAGTTTAACGTTGGTCCACCGTCCACGACGCTGGACCAACGTTAATCCACCATTGAATCAACGTCTTATGTCTGCTGGGTATATGTGGTCGGACCACGCTCATATAGGACGTTCACTAGGTGTGAATACACACGCTTAGACTGCTCATTAAGGCAGTGTATTATATTAAAGTGACTGGGGGATTAGTTATGTGCCGAGGCGTTGTCGTTCTAATGTTGGCCAACCCTGCATCAACGTCTCGCGCTAGCTGTATAGTCACCCAGTAAACATGAGCCATTGACCCGATGTTGTGTTAACTTCGAAGACAGTGGGCCGACGTTAAAACAACATTCGGTCAACGGCTTATGTTTGCTGGTCAGTGGCGGCGCGTCTCATGTTTGGAGAGTGGTGTACTGTTGACTGACAGGCTGTGTATAGCGTAATTATGACGGCGCCGCTTTTGTCTACCAGCCAACACACAACTGAATAGCACCTGACATTTAGTGTGCTATAGACAATATTCTCATGGCGTATCTTCTTATTACATTCCCTGAACAATTTAATACGATTGTATTTTATATTATGTATTAATTAGCGCTATGCGAAATAAACAATTTTATACACTTTTCGACTAATGCGAGCATTAAACATGTTAAATTGATTCATAGGGCATATCTTTAGTTGATCATTGGACATGAAGGGTTGGATGATTTCCTACCGGCGCGAGGTGATATTGCTGTGCAGTAACATCGACGGTCTGAGGTAGATAGACCTCTTGCGACACCAGCCTGATCTTCCAGCGTTATACCTTTGTGTTAAACCATGATATCCACACAGTCAGATCTGACATGTAGTGGTTTGCTCATGAATGTTTCCAAAAGTCGTATGACGAAAAAAGTTGAGGTCGTTCAACACAAGTAATATAATGACCCTCTGCCAGATATTTGAGGTCGCAAGTCGCGTTAGACAGAAAGTCGTTGATCACAGGTCGTTAACTATAGAAAATGTTCCGTGCAAGAAAAAAAAGTCGTTGGAGACAAAAGGTCGTTGATGGCAGGGTCGTTGATCACAGGATCTACTGTAGATAATTTCCAACAAGATATAAAACGATTTTTGTACATGTAGCTTTTCTGTAAATTAGTTAATCGTAGTCTTTTCTGATATAAGACTACATATGAACCCGCCTGTTTAACTAAAGCAATTTTACGCAGGAACGTTTGTAGTACTTACTTGTCATATTGATTTCTTTTGTGTTTTATTCCTAAGAGTCTTGGTTTTTATTTAGAAATTGCTGGACGAATGCCATAAATGTGGGGGGGCCATTAATCTGGGAGCCTGTGACAGAAGGTTTCACCCCTTAATGCTCAGAATGTTTGACAATATGACGTTAACCAGGTCCTCGACCTCATCATACATGGGAGGTGGGGGGGGGGGGGCTGACGGGGGGAGCGTGGTGGGGGGTGGTGGGCGGTGCAGGGTGAGTTGTGGGGTGTTAAATGATCATTTTGGAGGAGGGTATTCAATGTATGACAGTATGTATGGTAGTTTAATGTGTGTTTTTTTGTCGATTGTGTTTCTTTATTGTTGGTGTAATAATTTCACTTTATTTTTTGTTCCTGTCAATATACTGTAACTTTATTGCAGACGTGGGGAAATAATACGTTAGGGGTCATGTCTTGGTTAATCCCTCTATTTGTGGCCTGCTCTACACTAGGAGCCGCTAACGGTACAATGTTCAGCACTGGCAGGTATACATAGGCCCTCCTACACATTATACTTTTGCACAGTGTGCCAATTTTACTGTTATGCAAATCTATGCAGTTTTAAGCTTTTTGATTGAGATTTACGGCTCATTCAATCAGAGAGCTTATCACTAAATTAACCCTTGTCCTGCTAGGCTCATATGTTATGAGATTTTGAATAAATTTCAGGGCAAATAAAATGCCTCTAAAATTATAAAATTATAAAATAGCTTGTCGTAGATGCTTAAGGTAATAAAATATTGCTATTTAGGATGTGTCTATTCTTCAGAAATAGGAATCTTTTTCGTTTTTTTTTAAAGCTGGATCAGGCTATAATTCAAGCTCATAATAAATAAAAATTAAAACAATTCAACAGGACAAGGATTGTGAGGACAGGTGAATGTGCTGTTGTGTATTCACAACACTGGCTCAATTGTAGGTCATTGTCGCAGACGCAGGGATAAATTGAGCCAACGTTGGTATTTTACATTCATTTGAAACTGCCATGGAATTGCTCCCACAATTCCCAGCTTCTAATAAATGAAAAATATTTATTTATTCATGAAAAATAAACACCACAGAAACTGTTGTCTGCTGGAGGGAGATGTCTATGCAATCGCGAATACTCTCATTTTTTGTGGTAAACATGCACTTGTTCTCTCAGTACGATTCAGTCCAGCAAGCTCTTGTTAACACACCAATCTCTACTGTATTCTGTCAACACTTTTAACTTTTGGTGATTCTAACAAGTAGAATTAGCTACAATAATAAGCAGCAAGTGTAAGCAGCTCTCCAGCAAACTTCTTACTGTAGTAGGCCTATACACAATCCGCTGCCGCCGCAGCTATTTCTGGAATGATAAAATCCCGGGGATTTTCATGTTTTTTTTGTCATCTGCTGATTCGCAGTTTCTCCCTTTTTTGTCATGAATTACTCTCGGATTCCTTTTTTTTTTCTAGTCTATTATCATCCCTGCTATTTGTTTTAAAAAACAAAGCTAGGAGCTCTTGTTTTTTTTATATTTCACAAAGCCAGACCATACCTCCCATGTATATTTCACAAAGCCATAACATACCTCCCATACTGAGGAATTTTTTTAATGATATTTTGATTCCCAAGATGATCAAACCTTTGATTACTAGGGAAACTAATGTAGAAATGCTTAAGTTTATAACACTTCTTGATTAAATGTGTTACCCATGTTCAGCAAAATCAGGCAATCACATGATCAATTTTGTGGGAACAAACAATTTCAAAATCACTATTTACCAATCATTTTGATTTTGCGGAATTTTGTGATACATGTATATACATTTTTCAATATCAATGAAAAATAGCTGGACCATCAAAATGTAAGGTCTCACACATGGATAACCTGTCACAAATTTCACAAAAAATAACTGATGGCTCATCGGTGACTAATTTTTACTTTTTTTTGTTCAATATTTTGGAAACCTTGCCTAATAGCACTGTAAAATAATATAATGTACATGTACCTGTTGTTATACAAAGATCACAAATGACGCATTTCATAGATTTAAAATGACTTGAGTCTGACTGGTAGTAATTTTTCAGGTTTCGCTCGTGTCTCAGAGCCTTGCGAATATTAGTATTAAATAAACTGTCCTGTGGTACAGAACCTAATTTTGGTTATTTTAAGTCTAAAATTTCTGATTGGCGGTAACAGAGGGTTGCTATCATGTTCGTCTCCGAACAATTCTTTCTATTTTTTATTTTCGGCCTGTTTTTATCTGCTTCGTATTATCATCACAATCACTTCGTGCAAGAGAACATACATGTCTATGTCACAAATATTGTTTTGCATGTGAATGTTTTTTTTTTGCTGGTATTGAGCCTGTATACACAATATAATGTTATTTTTCCAAGATGGGATATATTTATATAATATAAACCCTTTGCCCCACTAAGTTTCCTAATTTACTGCTTTACCCAATCGAAGTTGTGGTTGCTGTAGCGACACGCACCTGTAAGTGGTTGAAAATTTGTTTTGATACATTTTTCTTTTCCAATAGCGATGATTTAATCAGCTACTAAAACAGATTGAAAACAACTATGGTCTTGCTTAGCTCCTCAATACATATTTTGAAATTGTTAGTGTAAATTCTCCGGGTTTTTAGGGGTATCACATTAGATACTTACCATTGTTGTATAAATATTCCCCTGATCAAATTCAAATATAAGTCTACAAGTGAATAGACAAATTGAATAGCTATTTGATATCCTGAACAAAATACTAAACAAAATACTGAAAAAAATATTCCTGCAGTAGAATTCATATTAATGCAGTAACGATGTTTGTTCATATGTTATGTTTCACAGCACTCTGTACTGTTCTCTTTCTAATTTCTTGTTTCTGCCTTTTTTCACTTTGTGTCTCTGGCTTGTGAATATTGGTGATCAGGTTTTCTTTGAGCGGTGTTTCGGCCAGTATACTGGTTGGATCATACAGCTTTTGGTGGCAGCCTCTGCCTTTGGCTCACTCAACGGAGAGGTTTTCTCTGGCTCAAGGTATCACTCACATCGCTTTTAACTGTTTCAGTGCTGGGATCGACTTTGTCTAAAGTTGATCCCCGCACTGAATTTCATAATGACTGTAGACTATGACCCATAACATAGGTATTCTAATGAAGCAGAAAGATCTACTGGTAACCAAAACATGTGTGATAATTTCAATTAAAAAAAAACGTTGGTTAGTGGTTTATATGAAAATATTTTAACACTTTAAGGGTTAATTTATATTACCCCTTCAGCTGTGCTACTGTGGCATTTGATATTATTTTGATTAAAATTATTTCAATATGACATGCCATTGCCAATTAAAATGTACGTTTGCAGCTGCAATTAGTTTTACAGTGGAACCTACTATGGGAGACCATTTGCAGATAGGAATTCCTTGGTAGTCTTTCTATTTTGGCTATGATTATGCAACACATGTTTTTTTATTATTTTTTCCATCAAAATAAGCTGTGTTTTCATTTGAGATATAGCAATTGGGAATTTGATAAAATACTTAATTTTCATTCATCCTGTGGTGGGAGTTTTAACCCATACGGTGCATGAAAACTAGGATAAATGGGTGAGTGCTTATAAATACTGAAAAAGAACTAGTGAACACTTTCTTTATGAAATGCAAATTAAATCTTCAAATGCCAAAAAAGATGAACTATATTCCAGTTCTTCAAGTTTTGCATACTTACTCTCACACAACATGAGATATTTTCCCTACATTTTGGTCAAGCATTTGCGACGTTGTTCTAGTTCTCAGCCAATGTAAGAGGAATGTCAATGTTGGACTAACCACACAGACGGTGGGCCAGCATTGAACCAACTTGGGTGAATGTCTCGTGTTTGCTGTGATGTTAGCTGGGTGGCACAGCACTACTTTTTTGCACTTGTGTCTCTCATATTTTAATTCTATGTATTGTGTTCAGTATTGCTCAACAAAAATGCCAAGCACAATATGGCATATGAGACGTTTTCCTGCCTTGAGCCAATTGCACCTGGTTCTGGTGCTGAACATTATGATGCACTGCGGTTGTATTCTCAGAGTGAACATCATACAATAAGAACAACTAGAAAGAATTATTTTTAACTGTTCAGGCCTTTTTGATTAACTTTTCTGTTTTTGATGGAAATAATTAAATCTAATGAAAGAGGTTGGAAAAAAAACATTTAAGAAAAAATGCTCTCCCCCATAGCAAAGCTAGTCTTCGCGAGGTTGAAGACCAAGCCTTGCTGAAACAAACGCATAAACATGTTTTGGGCAGGGGGATTTTTGAAAAGATTTTCTGGTTGACCCAGGTTTGACCCCTGGCAATTGGGGCTGTCTGTCTGGCAACATTCCAACAGCAACAACACGTTATTGTTGGATTGATTAAACTTTTCAGAGCGGGGACTGTCTTTATATGTCAGAATCTGTCAGATTCTGACGTATTAAGACAGTTCACCGCACTGTAAGAATTAAAATATTTATAAATGTAATCGTAGACCCATAACGTATGTATTTAAATGAATCAGAAAGAACTAACCAAGACATTTATGATGATTTCAAAATGGAAAAAAAACTTTAGCCGTAGTTTTTAAAAGCAAGAATAATTCATTGTTGTAAGGGTTAAGGCTTTTCAGCTGGTTATTACCTCTACATTTGAGGCATAGTCATCACTTTGCCAACTATCAAAAATTTAGTGGTTGAAAGTTAAAAATTTGTGTTTAATGGTAGGCCACAGTCCACAATGCTCAACCAACATTAAACCAGCATTAGTTACTACCATTTTTCCTTCCTAGGTTAACGTATGTTGCCGCCAGAGAAGGGCACATGGTGAAAATTCTGTCAATGGTACATGTCCGACAATTCACACCTTTACCTTCACTCATTTTCACAGTAAGTACATGTTTGACATTGTTTGAAACGAACTAATTTACAATAGCCGTACAGATTTTTTTTTCATTTTGCTAATGTAAAATAATGTAAAAAATGTTTAGCTAAGTGGTGGTACCAAGTACATGTACAAACAAACCTTGATATTTTTTTTTTGTCCACCTTTCCAAAAAGTAAAATATAGAACACCAAAATGCATGTAATTGACCAATTTCTCACATTTTTTCCTGGTGGGGGGGGGATACATCTAAGAATAGGACATACTTGGCACCTACTTTTTTTATTAAACCAAGTCAAACATGCTATAGAACCAACCCCCTTTTCACAAAGCTGCTTATGTGCCTCCTTTCTGCATCAATATCAGTATACAACATTCAAGTAATTTCCCATAATGATAACGCTCAAAGCAAAAAGATGTAGCGATGCAGCACCTAATACCTAAAAGCCTTGACTAAATTCCTGTACATTATAATCTTGAAGTTGTGTTTTGTTACCACGACCCACAACTTCCAGTGGTGAAAATTACTGTAGTGTCCCTCGCAATAGCGATTAGTTTTAATCTTAGTGAGGGTCGCCCAGCCATGTAATCTGGTATAATAAACGTTTTTTCTCTGTCTAAATGGGACTACCGTAACCATTTGCAAATCTTTATGTTTAAGCATACAGTTCATTCCCAATAAAAGTGACTTGACCTGCTACTACAGATTTAAAATTACTATAGTCGTGCTCAGGGGTGTAAGAGTTATTAACCCCTATACCGGCAGTACCGATTATTTTCGTTTTATTACATTTTTATCAACACATTGCATATCAGCTTTTAAACATGTTGAAAATAAAACGTGACATTAATCAGCAAGATTTGATAACAGTTGACCACCATTTTGTCAAATCCTAATAATTTTCACTCACTTGAAGTTGTGGATCGCTTCAGCGAGACACAACTTCAAGTTTGTGAAAATTCAAATTGAATAATTTGGCGGTTAAAGGGTTAAATAATGAGTATCATGTCTTGTTTGTTGCAGTCTATACTCGCACTTATCTTTATCATTCCTGGCGACATCTCTAGCCTGATAAACTTCTTCAATTTTGCCGTCTGGCTGTTTTATGGAGCCAGTATGGCCGCACTGCTCTACATGCGTTATGACAGACCGAATGAGCCAAGACCTTACAAGGTAATCTCACTACCTTCTGCTTTGGATGCTGAGCTCTTCTCAGTCTATTTTTTATACATTTGAAGATTATTTTCAATTATAGTCAAATCTACATGTGTAGCAAAAATACTAAAAGACCCCAAAAAATTAATTGTCTGACTGTACAGTCTGTAAAGTTTGACAGATGTGTTTCATATTAGGTAAAAACTTAGGGCCAGTCCCTGCTTTAGATGAATCTCTGGAAGTGTCAGAGATTCAAATTAAAAATTATCAAATAATCATTTTGACAGCTAAAACTCAGTTGTCTTATGCTATTTTGGACTGATGACAAACTTTTTATTGAAAGTCTGTTATCAGTCCAAGATAGCATAAACTTATGAGTAGCGTATTAACAGTATATGAACTGCGTGTGGCCTGCTAAAATTAGGCAATACCCATGAGATCTGCCTGTGTAAACAGGAGCTTTTCCACATTAAATCATGAGTATTACAGTAGACATCCAGTTAATGACAACGATAATCATGGCTCCAAAGTAAAATGTAATATCCACCTGGGGTCGTGGAAGGGGAAAAGGCAAGAAAGCGCTGGCATCCTCATCTCAACCAGCAGATATTCAACCTGCGGACACTTGCAGGAAATGTGCACCACACATATGGGGAAAGTTCCACTTCTCAATGAACTTGCCACTTATGCCACGCCATCCCATGGGAGTGTTGGGGTGTTTCATCACCTTGTTCATGTACTCATCAATAATGGCTTGGTAAACCTCTCTGACAATGACTGACTCCATATTTGAACACTTGCTCCCTGAGGCAATCCAGCTAACACGGGAAGTTTAACCAATGTTGTTTTGATGTTGACCCATTGTCTACGACGCTGGCCCAATATTAAAGCAACATGGTTAAACATCTGTGTTAGCTGGCAAGATGACATAAAGTGAGTGTTAGCTCCAGCCCAGGCTCCAAGGCATCCCTGTTAGTGTACAAGGTGTGCTGTTTTGTGATCCTTGGACCCTCCCTGGCTAGCAGCTCAACAAGCAGTTCTGGGGACATCGGCATGAAGTTTTTGAATGATCTTTGGTCTTCATTTCGAAGCACCACCAGAAGCTGTTTGTAGAGGCCAAGTCGCCGGCGCCTGCCGACCCATAGTCTCACCCAGACTTTACGCTTTCTTCTCCTTTGTAGTCTGTAGTAAATGGATGTGATCATACTGGTGTTGGAGAGGAGCTACACCCATCCTCTCTTGTCGGAGGTTCATGAAAAACTAAGAGCTATAAGCATGATAAATGGGAACTAACTTATATATACACTTTCTCCAAATAGTGACCATATACGCAGAACATATGCTAGCTATAAGTTACATACGTTACTCAATCGTCAGGTATAAGCCTACCCCAACATGTCTATGTGCGTTGTAGATACATCTGGCATACGTTAGAAGTATGTTGCAAATACGCTGAGATATTTAACTCCAGATTTCAAGCTGATATCAATTGTGCTTTCTGGATTTCTAAGCTCCACACCCCAAATATTAATGTGCTATAGAAGTGACTGAATTGATTACACTTTAAACCACTAAATGCAATAATTACAGTACATTTTTTATCCACTTGAAGTTGTGTCTCGCTACCGCGACACACACCTTCAAGTGGGTGAAAATGACAAATATTTGTTTAATATAAGATCAAACATTTGCAAATTTTGATTTTTATACATGTACACACATTTTGTTCTCAATAACTGCAATTTAAAGGCTATTAATTAAAACAGAATAAAATGAGTATAGTCGTGTTTAGCGATGTGAGGGGTAATTGACAGATTTATCAATGACTTTTTCATATGCATGTAATCTTTTAATTCTAGGTGCCCATTGTATTGCCCATCATTGTTCTGATTGTCAGTGTGTTCTTGGTGATTGCGCCACTGTTTGATGAACCGAGGATTGAAATTCTGTTTGCCTTCCTGTTCATAGTATTTGGGCTGGTCTTCTATTTCCCATTTGTTTACTTCCAAAAGTCGCCGAAATTTATGGGTGAGTAAGTAGTGCAGTGTGAATTAAAAATAGGCTTCCATTTTATGAACTTCTGTTTATTAATTGACTATTAATTTTAAAGATAAAACATTATGTAACATGCAATATTTAGTATCAATTATTTTTGATATTCAACACCTAAGTGCATCTGAACCAACTATCAATTTTAAGGATGAATAAGCTGAACGAACAGCTTATTCATCCTTAAAATTGATAGTTGGTTGGTTGTCATTCGGTGTGGATGACAAACTGCTGCAACATTTGTCATGATACACAATTTACTCGATATTTAAAAGAAAATGTGTGCAACACTGGTTTTAGGTGCGAATGGGACTTTTAGTCAAAACAAACAAATGGTGCTATTGATATGCTTGAATTTATGTATCAACATTTTTTTGCAGGTAACGGTTCTAAGCGTTTGCAAAAAGCTGTTTCAGAAGTATTATTGATAAAATGTATAAATTTATGAAAAATATATATATGGGGTTTACATGTCATTGTGGATGCTCTGTTTGGTTTTTGCAGATAAGGTGACTAAGTTTTTGCAGTATTTACTGGAGGTCTCAGTGGCAGAAGTTGAAGAGTCTACTGATGCCTAGCCAAGATAAAACCTTGCTCAAGGATTGCATTCCACAGAAAATATTGTTGAGTTAACTGAATCTCATATCATCACAATAGACTGATTAATTGATTGTATATGAAACAGGCATATCAGAGAATACAAGTTTGTGTCAACTTCTATTTTATTGACATCACCTGTCAGCAAACACAATACATTGAGCCAATGCAGCCGTATGCGACATTGGCCCAAAATTGGTTAAAGATTTCATGCCTGCTGAGTTGTTTGCCAAGTAGTGTGGCTGTGTATCCTAATATTTTTTTTCTGGTGCTGAAAAAAATAATGCTCACATGCTTTGAACATTGTGCCCCATATCATAACTTGGTATTTAAAATGGACTGTTTATATTTTCAATTGGTCAACTTGATATTGAAGGCTTGTGTCTGCCACTCTACAGTACCGTAAGTGGCAGAAACACCTTGTTATTGGGCATTGTGCTAGTGTATACATGTTTATATGATAACGTATTTATGTGAAAATGTGTTATGTATGGCTTAATATTTTACATAGAGATTATCTCATCACAACTCTTGCATATCGAGTTTGACCCAGCAAACACAAGACATTGCCCGTTGTTGCCTCAATGTTATGTGAATATCTTGTGTTTACTGGGCACTAGTATGCTACACTAATCTAAGAGGAACATCTATTTGACTCTTCAGCTGTAAGTGATTGAATTCTGTTTTAATAACAGAATTATAATAACATTTTGTTTTAAATTTTATTTCAATCTGCAACATTGATTTAATTATATCTTGACATGTGCTCAACGTAATCTTAGAGATTTTATCTTCAGAAGATTACTTCGTCAATTTCCACCAAAGGTAATATTTACACCCATATTTACCCCTTCCATTGAGGTTTCTCTACACAGGTGGGCCCTCATATGGACTGGATATTCAGAATGACTTAGCTTTAGTCCACACCCGAGTATGTTTTTCTTTACTAGACCACCAAACTAGTTGAAATGGTGTATTACAATATTAAATTGATTACTGGTACTTAGATAGTAATATTATAAATATTATCAATTTGACTATCGTCTGCAGCCATCTTGAATATCTAAAAAACACAAATTAATAAACCAATAAGCATGTCATTACCATAGCTTTTGTACTGGTACCAATCCAAGATCATTATCAATGAATTCATTACTATAATTAATAATCTTGTCCCTATTGACATTACAGGTGTTCGCTGAAAAAAACCTCTTGAACAAAAAATTGTTAGATATTTATCAAAATAGTGTCTGGGAGTGGTCTAGATGGATTCACAGACCACCAAATTAGTTGAAATGGTGTAGTTGTAATGAAAATTTACCTGAAATTAACTAATTTACACAATTTCCAAGGTATGGCCATATTGGATGCCTTATTAATACTCAATGATGCCAGTTTGGTGTCATGCTGATTCTGATTCTACACATCTACCCCCAACCAGAATCGGTTTTAACCTGGTTCAGGGGTATTTTACAGCGTTTGTCCACTGGCTGTTGGACTATTTTGTGCTGCACTATTTTCCTCTCTATTTATATTATACTTGGTTAATATTTTCGCTATTGCAGTTTTTATTTAAAAAAAATATTTTTAATATTTATCTATCTCGAACTCAATATTTATGTAAATATGAGAAATGTTTAAAACATATACATTGTGGCCTATGCAGACTGTGTGCATGTTTACAATGACAATAGACTTGATTAGATCATATGACAGTAGTAGTAGTAGCACATGATTTGATCAGAATGTGAACGATGATACAAATAGCCGAAGAAGATAATTATAACATGGAAGAGCTTCCGTACCGTTGGGTTTCTCAGATGACCCTTCTGGTTTTGTGACTCTTTCAATCAAAAGGAGAAATCTCCTTAAACTTCAATGATTGTGCATTTGTGTTTGTATATCCTGCAAAACAGTAATCAAATATTATTTTTTAGCACGACAATTGAAAAGTGGGAGAGAAGTATCCCAGCTAGATAGAGACAGTGTATCAATGTTGGTTTAACCCTTTCAGCGTGGGGACCGACTAAATGTCATAAGCTGACGTCTAAAGTCAATCCCAGCGCTTAAAGAGTAAAAGATTTCTAATGGCAGTAGACCCATATTATAGGTATTCAAATGAAGCGGAAAAGGCTGCGTAAGACATTTATGCTGATTGCAAATTGAAAAAACCCTTTTGGTTTATATAAACATAAGCGCTGTAAGGGTTAATGTTGTTCCAGGTCTATTACATGTACATATTCCTATACGGTACTGACATTAGTTTGGCTCAAAGTCTTGTGCTTGCTGGGATATAACTCGGCATCGTCTGCGACGCTGGCCCAACAATAAAACACCATTATATCAACATCTCGTGTTCGCAATGTTGTCATCACACCCCCTCCCTCACCACCCAACCATCATCATTTGAAAGCGTTACCGAAAAGTTGAATAGCAGTATACATCTGCTCTATTTTCTTGAATGCAGTACATGATATTATGTATTATTTATCTAACTGTTTGTATAGGAAGTTCAAGAATTAACATGCTGCATTACTTTTATATTTCATATTATACTATCTGACTAATTCTCAATCTGTTGTGAAAACTTTTATGATATATGTTACACAAAACCATGCAGCAGCTGAATGTTACTCATCTATTGTGTTGATATACTGGATAATTATGTTAAAATAATCGTTATTTAGTACATGTACATTACCCCCCTGTGAGCTGACTCGTATACTCAATAATGTCATTGACTGGTAATACGGTTATTTGGTTTTGTGTTACATTATTGACGGTGTAAACTGAATGGTGTACTCTATAGCTCTCTGTTGAAATACAATTACAACATTTATAGTTAAAATATGTTTTCTATCCCATTGTTGTCGGTTTATTCAACTATTCTTGTATGAGCTATGTTATATTAATCCTCAAAGCACTATATTATAGAATTTAAATTTTCACCCACTTGCAGTTGTGTCTCGTTACCTTTGGGTGGCCTCCATGCCAGGGACCATATTTGGTCTTAGTGGAGGTCTCCCAAACTATGTAGTTATGGTCAAATAAACTTTCTTCTTATTATTCTTCTTGTTACCTCGATCCAAAACTTAAAGTGGGTAGAAATTACTCATATTTATTTATTATAAAACAAAATATTAGCAAATTTTTATATTGAACACACATAAGACATTTTTGAGGATTTCACTCTCTTGGTTTATAAAAATATTTCAGCGCTTTTAAGTGTTAACTGCCTGTGCTGTATGAATGGCGAGTGTAATGATTCTGTCTAACGGGTATAGTTATGTGGTATATAACCCCCTGCGCTAGCTCAATGATATTATATATAATTGTGCTAAAACGTGTTTACTCATGTGCCACATTAACCAATTTTTACCCACTCGAGGTTTCTCACTGACGCTATCCACAGCTTCAAAGTCAGTGAAGATTATAATATTCGTATTTGTAAAAATGGATGCCATTTATCAGATTATACGCCTGCTAACTGCTAAATGTACTATCATGTGCATGCATTTTATCATGATGTAGTCATTTTTATTTATCAATATAAGATGATTGTAATGTTGAATCTTCTCCATAGCCTTTTGGTAATCATTTTTTTAAATAATGTCTTCATAATAGGGTTGCAATGGTGTTGGTAGGGTTGAATTGCCACCTACGGTAAAAAGTGACATTTGGGAAAAAAAATGCTGATTCACCACTTAAAGAATTTTAATTGTTAACTCACGGTACAAAAACTAATTTTATTTCTGATGAGTACATACTCTCATTAACAGAACTGTGTTTTGTACTTCGATGGTAACATCATTTTTATTTTATTATCGAAGTTAGATTACACCATATGTAAAGTTAGTTTTTTTATAAAATTGATATATCAGGTTATGGAGCAACTTTAAAAACTTACGCCGAGTTATAATCTGTGCCGATAATTTTATTTGTGTTAATAAATAAGTACTGTCGTATAATAATATACATGCATGTCTGGATCATTTAATTCATTTTTTAGGAAAGCAAAGATCATAGCATGTAACATATACGGCAAGTTAATACCATTTTTTTTTCACTGATATAAATTTTATTGCAAAGTTATAAATGTGTATATAGTATACTTCATAATTACCAGAACATTTCACAAATTGTCTGAGCTTTTGTATTTTTCGCAATAAATGACTTTTCAAGAATGGGTTTTGATTGGGTGACTCAATCAGTTTCACACCAGTGTCACCTTGAGTAATAATTGATACAATGTGGTGTCATAATAATAGAAAATGAGCTACATATCAGATTGGTTTATTTCACTGATCTTCGTGTATGGTAAAGTTATGTGAGGAATGATCTATTGGCCTACATTTTTCTGATAATATACCATAAAAAATGTGATTGTGTAGTAAAACATTTCAACAAAATGCATAGCATGACCAATTCACCAAACATGATGCAAAGTCCCTTGTTTGCTGGGTAACTCTTTTTCTTCCAGGCTCTAGATCATTATATCCAGATTTGTATGTTGCTTTGCCAATATTACATGAACTATACTATTTCACCCAAAGCCAGACATTACATTTTTTTAACCGACTTTAATTTTTTTAAGTGGACCATTGCAATTGAAGTTTGGCGTCGTCATAGTCGGCATGGGCCCTAACATTTCCTTGTGGGCACGATAACTTAGCATTTGTCATGTAAACTGCTGAAAGTTTGTTCTGTATGTTACTTATAACCAGTTTTCAGACGAATTCAATAATAACTGAAAAAAATCCAAAATGACCATTTATTGCAGAGTTATGATATATCATCTCAGTGCAATTTGTAATTCTCTTTGACCATTCAGATATATTGGCATATCCAGACAATCAAGATATGTACCTTAATTATATCATTTATTCATTGAGTTTAACGGGACTATCCCCCACGGGGCTGGCCCAGGCTAACATCGGTGATTTTATTTTGGCTCCTTAATATGACAATATGATGTAAACATGTCCATAGACTAGAACTGCAAAAGTTTTTAAATTTTTCTGCTGCGCATTCACCAGTTAGACTAGATATAGAGACGAAGTTCCGTATGTCTAATTTTTCACATGGTTGTAAATAATTAGAAATCAGGAATTTCGTCTCTATATCCTGTTATATTAGGACAAAGTGCTTCTTATTATGTTATCCTTTTCCCCTCTACAGTCAACTCTCAATCTTTTTCCATGGAATTTTGCAAGCACTCTTTCCAAGTATTTACGCCCCTGACAATTTCGTGAAATTTGTGTGAGTATTTCCAAAATTAGACCATTTGACATTTAGTTGAATTCTGAGATTAAAACTGAATGAAATCAATGAGTTTATAGAGGAGCGTCAAAATTATCAATTTAGTGCATGTCAAATGATCTAACTTTCAAACTACATGATATTTTTTTTGCAATTTTCAGGTGGTTGCTGTAAGACTGGAAAATAACGCTTGCCAAATTTCATAACAATCAGATGATAATTGCCTGAGAAATTAGCGATAAACTTGCAACGCAAAAGTGACAGATTTAGTGTGAATTTTACTATAAGCACCATTATAGTCGTTTTTAATCCGTTTACATGTACTAGCCGATCGGATGACTGTTATTGGGAATAAAATGTCTGTTGAAACATAAATTTGAAAATGGTTGGTGTCAAATTCAACAAATGTGTGTAATTTTCAATCACTTGAAGTTGTGGCTCGCGGTAGCGAGGCAAAACTTCAAGTGGGTGGAAATTTAAATAAGATGAGGGTTAAAATAAGACATTGGTCTCTTGGACACGGCCTGAGATATTATTCACAATTCCATTGACAAACTCATATTATATAACTTACGTTCTTATCAACTGCCAAAGTATAATTTAATGTATTTTATGTAAATAAAGAAAACTGATATTTATCAACGATGTCTCTCTCTTGTTATTTTAATTTCCAAACATAAATAGTTGCTTATCCAAGAAGACACAATACATTGATCAATGTAGCATGTTTATTGAGTAGAGGGTTCGTTACTATGCTAGCAAACATCCCAACAAACACCCAATGTCGATTTAATGTTGGCCCACCGGCTGCGATTAAGACCTCTATCTGCAAGCTCTGATGCTATATTTTGCGAATATAACAAAGTCAAATTGGACAACGATTGCAGCTTGGAAGATTGCATGTCGTAGAAACAAAGTCATCCAACGTTCACACGAACGCTATGATTAATTCTCACCCGGATCGCGGTAGCGAGACACAACTTCAAGTGGGTGAAAATTTAAATTTTCCAACTTGGCGGTTTGATGTGTATTATATGGTACCACCATCAGTCAAATCCTGGTTCCAATGGCGGTATTGTGTGCACCCAGCAAACACGACACATTGACCCAATGGTGGGTTACTGTTCGTCCACTGTCTCCGACGGCAGCCCAACATTGGATCAATGCATCGTATTTGATGGTCAAAGAGGTACAGTCTAGATCCTATTCTCGTGTACACATGTTCTTGCTGTACTCTAAAAAGACGACATTTTGACAAAATCCGTGATTATGCCCACCGTAGGCCTACCGAACACCGTAATACATGTATGTGAAACAGTTTCTGTTTTACCGAAGGCCCCCCAGCAAATTACATTAAGAACCTTCTTAATGGGAGCAAAACCCCACTATGAGAAGAAAATAAATCTACAAATGGTGGTGCCATTCTCAACACATATAGGCCCATTTGGTAAGCATGATTAGTTTTGGACAGGCCCACACCGTAAAAATGTGGGCCGTGGATTGCTATTTTCGTTTCACCAGGGGAATGAACTTTTTTCCACAGTGCAGTGACTGAGATATATTTCAACTACAAAAATTTTAACCCTTAAAGCGCTACAATACATAATTAATTTTTCACCCACTTGAAGTTGTGTCTCGCTAGCGCGATCCACAACAAGTAGTTGGAAATTACACATATGAGACCAAACATTTGCAAACGTCGCCAGAATTGGTCATAGTGCACCCCCCCCCCCTACTCACCCACACTATCTTTTTTGTAAGCTTTGATATGTCCAAAACATGAATTGAGGTGTTACCAGTAAAAAAATAGGGACTAAACATATATTTTGAAAACTTGACTAATATTAGGGGGTAGGGTTACGCAAACGTCTGTCGTTGCAATTCTAGCTTATCAATCTACACATGCATTATACCATATAAAAGATAACTAAATTTTCGTTACACTTATGTATTGCATGATGCAGTGGATTAAACAGTTACGTTTGAACATTTTTTTTATTACAAATAAGCAGAATCGGTCACAAAACAAAGAAGTCAACATGGTCAATGGAAACAATTTAAAAAATATAATTATTGGCCATATATCTGACCAATGTTTTCTAAATATAGATGTGTATATCTTTACAACTGAGTGGTATTTAGATTTGTACATGGTCTATATAATTTCAAATGAAAGAATATTGCCGAATTTCCTGAAAATGTGTGTATTTATTCTGGGTTGAAATATGAGACATTGAACTTTCCTCTGCATTTAGGTCTATGTTTTTTTCTCCCGCTTGTTTTTACATAATTTGTGTGTGCTGAATTCGAATCTGTCGGCTAAAATTCTACATTTGGTGTCCTTCTCCTTAAAATAAGCAAAACAAAAAAATGGCCGCCAAAACTACATCTTTTCTACATTTGTGTTGCAAATTATTGCACAATTTCTGGTTTCTGCATGATTTGGAGTTGATAAATTTATGTCTCATATGTTTCGATCAAAATGCCCTGTATGTGACCTTCAAATTCAAAATGATTACCGTCAGCGCACAAATAAAAACGTTTTTTATGCACGTGAACTATAATATCATAAACAACATTTATTTAATGAAAAGATGAAAATTAGACTACGTAGTACGGCAGATTGGGTTTAAATGCAATTCCATGCCACAAATAAAAGTAAGAGGTTTAATTTACATTTCGATAGCTATTTTGTTTCTTGTTCATATAAATGTGAATTTCGCGGCCATTTTGGATTTTGTCTTTCAAATTTACTCGTCAGTAAAGTTTATTTCGAATACACTATGTTACCACAAATACGTCATATTATCGTCAACATGTTTAGCAGTATACGTATAGTAATAGTAAACGGGACGCAGCACACATAAATTGTGTAAAAACAAGTGAATAAAAAGTATGTAAAATCTCGAGCAAAGTTTCATGTTTCAGCCCAGGCTAAATATACATATTTTCACGAAAGGCTGTGATATTCTTAAAATATGTTGACATTTTTAAAGATAAATAACACACATTTTGAAGCATACATTTATCTGGGTTCAGAAAATAGGCCAGATATGGATATGTCTAGCAACTATGATTTATTATGTCGTTTTCTTTGACCATTTTGACTAGTTTTTTTATTTTTTTTATTTTGATTATTTTATAATAAAACACATGTTTCAGCGTACGTGGAGAGACGACTATTTACTCCACCGCAATGGGTGATGTATTATTAGAACGGAAATCTGTTATATGGTATATAACATGTGCTGATTGGGTAATCTGAAAAGAAAGACGTTTACGTAACCCTACCCCCTAATTTTAGACAGGTTTGGGGGTACACTCATATAAGCGGTCAAAATATATATTTCGTCCATATTTTTTCACTGGTAACATCTCAATTCATGTTCTGGACATATCAAAGCTTAGAAAAAAGTTGTTGTGGGTGAGTAGTGGGGGGGGGGGGGGGGTGCACGGTGACCAAACGGTGTCCCATTAGAGACTTGCTCGGCAAATAGAACAAATTAAAAACGACCATAGTTGTGCTTAGCGGTTTAAGGGTTAACGACATAGCGAAAAAAGAGCTGAGCACAGTAAAGTTGCTGATTCTCATCCAACTTATTATAGACCTCCAAGCTAAACATTCAATCTCTAGGGGTGAGGTCTGGAGTTTTTGTCGCGGTCAAATTATTTAATTCAACCCGGCTCGGGGGCGCGCTTAAGTTTTTTTTTTATTACGTTTATGTAGTCTATATAGAATAGTTCTTGAAATAAACTATATATTTTCCACAGAGTCTACCCGAATTTTTTTAATTCCAAAAATACTCCAGCACTCCCCTCCCCCTAGAGATTGAATGGTGCCCCCCTAAGTCTTAGACATGAGTGTCCAAAAACGATTTTCCATGGGCGCAATCTGTGGCTAAAACCTTCAGTTTTATTCACATTGGGCTACAGAGTATGGTTAATGTGATCACTGAATACAGATACCAGGTATCAAACCAACAATCCACTCTACGTCATACGTTGCTGTGACTCAAATGTTGCAGTGCCGGGTTACACCAACAATCGACTCAACGTCATATATTTCTGTTCACTGATACATCAGTGCAAGCCTGTGGGGGGGGGGGGGGGCAGGGCAGGCTTACACGATGATGTTTTTGCTTGGGTTTGCAAATAATAGTCACCAGGTGGAGAGAGTGGGACTTGACCAACCACAGACCAGGAAATGGATGGAATTTTCAAATTTTGTGAGATTTGATTGACAGCTGAACTCGACCTGCCACAACCCAGACAGGGGTGATTATTGGCGGGAAGGGAACAATCTGAGCAGTGTGTGTGAGCGCGAGCGAGCCGCACTGCGCTACAGGAGTGAAATGTTCCTGTGAATCAAATGGTACAGGGCCTGGATACCCGACACTGTATTATTTGAGTCACTGCAACATTATATGACGTTGAGTCGATTGTTGGTTTGATACCGCTCCAACGTATTTGACATTGGCCTCAGCATCAAGCCAACATCGGCTCAACATCTCTCGTTTGACGGGTATGCCTACATTCCATCCCAGCAGACGTAAAGCCAATGTTGTTTTATTGTTGGGCCAGCGTCGTAGGCGGTAGAGCAGCATTAAATCAACATTGGGTCAATGTTTCGTGTCTGCTAGGATGTGGAGCATTAATTGTATTACCCAATATAAAACTGTGATCAGAGTCGCTACAAAGGGAGCAAAAACAAATTTTATAGTTATTTGCTTTATTTACTACTCAGAATACACAGTATTTATATTCCTTTATACACAGCATGCGTTTAAATGCGTTGATAATACATTGAGACAACTATTTAGGCCCGCATGTAAATAAATAGAAAGTTTGTTTTTCAACTTGAATTATAACTCACATGATATTGCATTTTAATGACAATCGTGATAGATATTATGCCCTATTATTTGCCAAATTCGTTTGCCTATGCTATTGTAATACATTTTTAAAGCAGACACAGTTACTGAGTATCGCGTGCAGTTTTACTATAACAAAAACATGCAAGTGTGGTATATACTTTAATACATGCGTGCTCGCGACCTTCCATCTGTTTTACCCGTGTACTGCATAATGCTGTTGTTTTTCTCAGGTGTGCCCACCCCTCATGTATTTTATTAACGATAGTAATTACAGAAGCAAATGTAACAGTAGCGCGCGCGTGCGCGCGCCACTGTTACATTTGGTTTGCTGGTGGGCCCACAAGGATAATACATTATAATGCGGACTAAACCATGTCATTTTTAATACAAAGATCTGACACCTGATCGACATGAACACGATCTCACGTTGTAAGCTGATTGAATTTAGGGATACACTCGTGCCCCCGGTGTTTCAGCGTCATGAATAATGGGGCAAACCATTTCAATAGACATGCACTCTAGGTTCGATTGGATGTTGAAAATCTTGTGACGTAGAAACAGGCTATCCCCTCCAACGTTCACTCGGACGCTGAGACTGTGGACCTGCGTGTGACTAGGTGCATCCCCACACCCCTCTACGCCGTGGCTCAGCCATTGGGACGTCATGGAGATGGTGGTGTCCAATTCGTTCCTGAAGAAAGCTGTAAAACAGTGGACAGGGAAACGAATTCAAAACATGCAGATTTAACACATTTTTGTAACATAAATTCAGGGGCTGACAAAATGATACATGGGGGGAGGGGGGGAAGGTCGGGCGTGGCGGGGTTGTGGTTAACAGTTTTACTCCGGAGCATTTTTTTTTCGCTGATATTTATATTTATAATTTAAAAAAATTGTGATTTTCAGAACAAACATTTTTTAAGGAAAAAACCACCCACCCCCGTGTATCATCTGGACGGTTTTCTTTGGCATGCCAATTAGACAGGTTAAACTCGATATTTGCGTACCGCTCTAAACATGCATAGTGTCCTGTAAAAATGACTAAATATGAAGTGAATGGAGCAAGTAAAAACATAAAGTAAAACATGGAAATAACTGACAGCAAAATTGCATAATTAGAGGAACGCAATAACCGCTAGTTTTTAAACATGCCACTATAGCAGCTATATATGTCCTATGTTTTCTACTCCTCACTTATATTTATTGTCAATGGCTATTATATATATATCCCGTCATCAAATCATTTTTCTGTTCTAAAAACAGTACATCGTCGCATTTTGACCCCCACCAATCTACAGATCTTCGCTGAAACAGGTGTGCCCACAACCAGACATAGGCCTATATGTAGTCACAAAAACGTAATGAATTTAAAGGAGCATAGTCCAATGTTTACCAACAGCGGGACACATTTGTACCCAGAAAGCACCACGCTGATTTACAGAGAGAGAGGCAACTGGGGTACAACTGAATTCAAAAACATAGATCTACATAGAGTGGTCAATAGCTTTAAATAAAAAAATAAAAATTATTTCTGCGCAAGTGATGAAAAAAAGAAATTAAGAAAAACCTTTAAATATAAAAGGGCAACCCATTTTTTTACTAATGTTGGGTCAGCGTCGCAGACGTTGTCCCAACATTGATACAACATTGGATGTTTGCTGGGAAGTCTCCTCAATCGCTGACTGTCCGACCCAGGCTCTGAATCTGACCCAACTTAAAAACAACGTTGTTCCAGCGCCTCGTGTTTGCTAACTTCCGAGTTCCAAGTGAAGCGGCCTCTCCGTCTATGTGTCCTTGGTGACTTCTGACCATCACACTGGAGACCGCAGCGAGAGGGCTGACGCCAAATAACGCACAGTTCTGATATTAACCTCATATAGTGCCTTTCTTTTTCATCCCTTCTTCTGAGCATGAGAATAGTTCACGTGTTTTAAATGGGGGAAGGACTGCAGCTCATGTGTCTAGAGTAGGCTATTGAGGAACGACAATAGTGATCACCTATCTCAGTAAACACAAAACATTTGTACATGCCTAACATTTATACAACGTCGGCCCAACCTCTTCGACGTTGATCCAACATTGTATAAATGTTATGCAACTGTTTTGTGTTTACTGTAGCCTATAGGATACAACGCAAGACGCTCACGGATCGCTTCTTTAAAAGACCGCGGGGAATCCTGGAAAAATTTCTGAAAATATAATCCGGCTTTCAATTTGTCAAAAAAAATAATCTGGTCTCATATGCTGCTTTGAAAAAAAAATTGGCTTAGGTTGGCTCAACTGCCTCCAGCATCGAACCTACGGTATTGCGTGTAGGGAATAAAAAAGTGGACGACGAAAGCGCGAAAAAAATTGGGTTATCACTATGGAAATATACGGCTGGAAAGTGCGTGGACGCCTACGCCGCACACTGCCATGGTTGATTTAACCCTTTCAAACCTGAATATACCACTTCATCCACTACAAGCCGCGAATTGCTGCCGCAATTCTCGACTTGTAGTGGATGAAGATGACTTAAAGTGGGTGAAAAGTAAAGAAAATTGTCATGTATTGGTAAAACAGTTTCATGGTATTTTTCCTTCTAAATCCCTTAGTTGTGGAAAATCAATTATGTTTTCAGGGATGTTAAATGATGCTTTAATGCATCGTGAGGGCTTAAAGGGTTAATATGTAATCTTGTTTTCAAAATAACCATATTCTATACTTCCAACCGCCACAAGATGTTACGGAGGGGTCAGTGTCGTTGGTCCCAGTTAACCCTTGAAGCGCTACGTTATAGCATTTAAATTTGTATCCAGTTGAAATTGTGTCTCGCTACCGTGACCCACAACTTTAGTTGGGTAAAATTACATAAACATGTACAATTAGAATTAAAAATATGCTAATTTTGCAAATTTAATCATCATTTCTGCTTCAAATTTGCATGCTTAAATGATAAATAAAGACGCTTAAAATGGTTATAAACTTGATTAGCGTTTCAAGGGTTAAAACAATATTATAGTAAACCAGTGTTTAACCCTTACAGTGCAGAAATCGACTTTAGACATCTGAATCTGACGTCTAAAGTCGATCCGCCGCACTGTGAAAATTAAAATATTTGCTATGGCCGTAGACCTATAACATAGGTATTCAGATGAAGCGGAAAGAGCTAACTAAAATATTTATGATGATTTCAATTTGATCAAACCCTTTGGTCTCTATGGCTTGCATAAAAGTATTTGCGTCTAAAGTCGATCCCCGCACTGTGAGAATTAAAATATTTGCAATGGCCGTAGACCCATAACATAGGTGTTCAAATGAAGCGGAAAGAGCTAACTAAGACATTTATGATGATTTCAAATTGATCAAACCCTTTGGTCTCTATGGCTTGCATAAAAGTATTTCAGCGCTTTAAGGGTTAGATATTGATATCACTTACTCTGTAGGCCTATTCCATAGCTGCTGGGTGGTATAGGTCGGTCAGACACACAGCCCTGGTCGGGGCGGTCTATCACCAGCTTCACGTGCTTCTCCCTGCTGGCAGCTCTTGATAGCTCTCTGTACACTGTCAGCTGACGGTAATTGTACGATTTGTGTACACTAAACACACTCTCCATATATCTGCAAATATTGATAAACAAATAATCTATCATTCACGCATTGCATCACAAAACAAAAGGGAGATTAAATGTTATCATTTGCTATTAACTACGGATTTATAATTATCCAGCTGCTGTTGTTTTCAATCAAAAGATCGAAATTCAAACATCTTTAAAGATTCATACAGCTTTGAAACAAGCATGTGTGGGACGGTCAAGTGTAGGCCTACATTAGCCTAAAGAGTACACTTTGACAGCATTAATATCAGGGACTGAACTGATTACAAGATACTACTCCAACGAGAAATTGGCCTAATGCTGTTTTAATGTTAGACCAACGTCTGCGACGTTGGCCGACATTAAACCAACATTTGGTGAGTTTGCCGTTTTGGCTGGGAAAGCTACTGTCAATATGCTGGAGGTCAACTGTTTCCAGAGCCCCACGGTAGCCTTTTGTGTCACAACACAAAGCCCACATAAGAGAAATGGTGAATTATTTCCTCATAGATGTTGCTCAAGTATATAGAGTTTAAATGTCTTGGGAACTGGCTCTTAATGCGGCGATGGGTATGAAACGCATATAGTATTATCATCTTGGCTGATAACTGTGGATGTGGGGTGATATGTCATTGTGGAATGTCCAGGGGCCACTGTTCTGGGGACCACATTGTCCCGCATATTTTGACAGTTGACTACACCTAATGTCCAGGGGCCACTGTTGCATTCTGGGGACCACATTGTCCCGCGTATTTTGACAGTTGACTACACCTTTAAATTATAGACAATTCCCCAATTGACATCCGAAAAAAGCTATAGGGGCCTAATGGCCGTAGACATAACATAGGTATTCAAATGAAGCAGAAAGAGCTAACTAAGACATTTATGATGATTTTAAGTTGAAAAACCCCTTTGGTCTCCATGGCTTAAATACAAAAATATTGCGTTGCAAAGGTTATAAATTGTCAATTTACCTGTCCCCTGTCATTGAGTCACAGATCAAAGTGGTCGGCTGTTGGTCAGTTTTGGATCCATGGTGCAGCTTCACCTCAACCTTCTCGCTCTCATGGTAAAATACATCAACGGCTGTAACAATAAACAAGGAGAATGGTTAGAGTCCGACCTGATATATTAAAAAAAAATGTTATAACTTTGCGTTCGAAATATTTATCAATATTATTCATATAATAGTATTATGACACTACTTTGTTATTATTAATTAGATTTTGCCTTTACTAGACATATATAATGTGAGCTGTCTGAAAAGTTAGACAATTCTGCTTCGACGCAACCCCGATCGGGTGGAAATCACTATATTTTCTTTAGCAGCAAAAAATGACGTAGGTGCCACTCATTTGAGTGGCACATGGGCCTCCCATCAATTTTAGTTTAATAATGGTCCAACTTCGTAGACGGTGGGCCAACATTAAACCAACATTCATTCAACGTCTTGCATTTGCTGGGCTACGTCCCTCTTGCTGCAAACAGATGATACTATGTCAGTTTTCAAACTCAAAACACACACATTTTTTCTGTTTATTTACCGATATGAAGCTCCGCCATTTCCACGCTGGAAAAGTGGACCATCTGGGAGGAGCCTTGAATCTGTTGCTGGAAGTAATCCACTTTGCCGTTTATTTTTGCCAAGCGAGAAGCACCAACGTAAGGCGTCCAGGCCTCGCCGCCCTGTGCGAACGGCAGGCTACAGCTGGACAGGTCCAGGCTGTAGTGAACATCCCCTCCTTGGAGCAGAGTGTCCACCACCGTGTCGTAGGACAAATCCGGTATGCGGCTGAACTCAAAAGGCTCGGCCCAGAAGATAAAAGGTGTCCCGTCCGACATGAACATGTTGTACTTAAGTTGAAGTTGACTGGGATTGACTCGGCAAGACAGGTCCAGGGACAGCTTGAAGACAAACGAAAACACAATTGTACACTACAGTTATCAGAACAAGTTCACAAACGTTATTTGGTGTCATTGTGAGGGGGGGCAAAGAAGACAATTGGCTGCCTCGGCCACATGTTCTTACAGAATGAAATTGTACATAACAATGTCAGTAGGTATGGCCCTTAGGCGTACATGTGACAAAACTTAAATTTTCACTACAAAAAGTTGTTTTTATGCCTTCATATTAATGTGTAGAGCAAGTTGAATAAGTAAAGTATCTCATATTTATTATGTTTAGGGTATCATTGTTGCTTTCTTCGTGGATATGTATAAGTTAAATACTGTTTACTATAGTCATTATCGAGTAACTGAGATAGTGGGTGTATTATAAATCTGGTAGGCATGGGGAGAGCTCGGACTATATGTGATCCGATCTGGTAAAGTCAGTCAAAAGTTGCCGATTTAAATATTGGCGATATTAACATATCTCACTTCCACACTTAAGTGTCCCATTCTTTCATGTACTGGATATTATTGTGTAAATGTGTTTATAGACTGTTTGTATGCCTTTATAATTTCCTTTTTTCTAGTAGGCCTATGTAAGCCAATGCAGAGATATACGAAGCTGTCCCACTCTACACTTCAGCTGTCCCACTTCTCTTTAAGATGACCCAGTTTTCCACGTTTTAAACAGTAGGGTCAAATGACGACAGTGAAAGGGTGTCCCAGTGCTTCTTAGCCTCCCCTACACTGACATAATGCATGTCAGTTGAAGGTATACACACTGGGAGATGGTATGTTTTCTTATTGCCGCCAATTTATGTACAGATCACAGCAAATGCCACACTAATGACACTGATAATTAAAAAAAATGGTTCAATGCTGAGCAAGAGAAGCAGACGGTAGGCCTACAATAAACCAAATCGGGGTGACGGGCAGTGAAAAAATCATGCAGTGTGATAGCACAATATGTTGCTACGACGCTAGCCCAACAATAACATTGGCACAGCGCCTCTTGTAAGCCGGGATAGGGCCGGTTACCTGTAAGTTTGCCATTTGGACATGGCATGGTCCTGTGGTGTTGGGGTTGAAGAACCCGCCGCCGCTCTGGGGGTACCACTGCTGTTCGCAGTTTGCCTGAAGGTCAATGAGGTCCGACATCGCCAGATTCTCAAAGGTTTCAGGGTCGTCCCATTTGTCAATCACTTGGGCTGGAGTTCTGTTCAATTTAAATTCAAACAATTACCAGACATAGGCCTAGAATAATAGGCTATTTTACATGCATTTTGTTAATTCGATGGATTTTCAATGTCAGCTCGCTGTTGGACCCCGTCTACGACGCTTGTCCAGCAGTGAACTGGCATTGAATTGGAGACAACATATCGATTTCTTCGAACAAGTAGAGATCAGTAGAATCAGACATTATTCCGTCTTTGAAACATAATATATCTCCTTGTATAAGGAACTGTCCAGAGATTATATCGCGGTCGCAATATGCTATCGTAGCCTGTATATGTGCACAAAGGTGGCATAAAACCCCATTCATTTCATTTCATTTATATTGCGACCGCGAGATAATCTTGGGACAGCAACTTGCGGGTGCTGGATAAAATCATGCCGCAAAACGCGATGAAAAATAAGAACTCACCTGAAGGCGTAAGTGTGCATGCGTACACCTTGATCGTGATCCACGAGTACCATTAGAAAACCCGTCTTCTGTAGCGCCTGCTCCATGTACATGTCATTCTGCATGTAAACAGGCACTTGGTCCTCACCGAAGAGAGAGCTCGCGGCCTTAACTACGGTGGTGCGGAACAAAGGGTGCTTCAGTTCAGGAGAGATGGGAGGTTGTGCCTCTTCCTCCTTCTGCACTTGGTGTCGGTTGTTCCATCTTCCCAGCAGCTGGTTCAGCAGTTGTTGCACTGGGCTGGTGGAGAATTCTGCTCCCTCCAAGGATCGCGTCAGCTGGAATGGTGTTGGCCAGGCCATGAAGGGGGTTCTGTCCATCAGCAGGATATTGTACTTCAGTAGGATCATGGTGGGCTCAATATTAGTTCCAATGTCTTGGATAACCTTGAGAAGCAGATATATAAAGACATATTATTATATACAAAAAAAAACTGATAAGTGCAATATTATTAGTTTGAAAGGCATTTATCAGTATTCTTTCAAATCCTGAATTGGTCACATGTGTATGGCAATGCATGCGCACCAAATTAAAAGTATTCTACGTTCTATGTCAGCATGGTCAGTGCAATGTAAAAATACATGGCTTTTGACGAAGACAAATTAGGCCATCGCAATTGAAATGTTTTAAATTCTTTCGAGCCCCCCCCCCCCCGCTTGCTAAGGCGGAATGGCATTATTTTTAAATCATCCAGGCGTTTCTTAATCTTTTTTCTCGTTTGACTTTTCGCGAATCAATTATCAAAATAAAGGTTCAATCGTCGTCTAGCTATTAAAGGGTCTAGTCCCGCACTATAATGAGTGGCAGATAGGACCCTTCAGTTCTGAGGGAAATAGCATCGCCTCACCTGCTGCCCGTTCATTCTTCCCTGACAAATGCCCATGGTGGTGTT